>CAWUFW010007881.1:0-600000 GCA_963921515.1 Calotriton arnoldi
CATGTCAGTACGATCCTAATTTCACGGGCGGTGTCTCGGTCGTCAGGGCGGGCGGTTTTGGCTTGTCGTGCGTCTTTCCGTCCGTGGCGGGCGGATGGACTTAGACTCGGACATGGGCGGGCGGTATTTTCTGTTTATTTTCCGCCTCCGGCGGTTTTCGGTTCGCGACATCTTAATTGCTCGGTCGGTATTCAGACGGTGTAGGCGGGCGGATTTTCGCCACTGTGGTTGATGGCGGATTTTTATCCGCCCGACATCGTAATGGACACCTAGGTCTTAACTATAACTATCTACTGGCGACCGCCAGTAGATAATATATATATATATATATATTCAAAATACCAATTTCTTCACTTTCAAGAAATAATCCAGCACTCCAAGGGGAACGGTGCTACTCCAATTTTATTTGAACAATGGCATCCACGCGTTCCGGCTTTCAAAGCAGCCTTGTTCACGATGCATCATGCCATTTTTTTAAACTTTAAATACACCTCTAATAAAACATTGACATTAACAAAGGACATTTCCCAATGCACATCTTAACCTTGTTTTCACAGTAAAAATAGGCGCCATATTGAAGTTGGTTTTTTACATATATATATATATTTATTCCAAAGCATCCTCGATTGAAAGCGCACTCAGCAGTAGACCATTCAAAGCACACCAACTTGTTTGCATGTGAATATCAAATCTTGCCTTACGCGTTTCGGTACATCTGCACTTTCATCACAGGCATTCGTGTTTCAGTGCGGTAGCAATGAAAAGACTTTGTTTGTCTGCATGATAATTTACGAGGATGCTTTGGAATAAATGTTAAGTGATAGCTGTGCAGCCGTGAAAGCTGCACCATCCCGGGAATGAGGAGGGAGCCGTGGAGTTTGGAACTATCCAAGCCCACCTACGGAACAGTAGTATAAGCGGAAATCACCAACGGACTGCAATGTGAAGGCCCACTGGAGGGAGATGAAACTGAATGAATAATGTGTTAAAGCACGGAACCCACGAATGGTAATAATATTATGAAAAGACACTACGAATTCCAGCATGCAACACAAGTTGTAATTAATGATGGAGCCCACTAGAGGGCATTACTATAAATTATCAGGCAGACAATCTATGGGGCCGATTCCGATGTCGGACGGACTCAGGTCCGTCCGACATCGTCCAGGAGCCGTAACCGACCGACCTGCTGTCGTCGGTTACGGCCCTGCAAGTACGGTGCGACCAAACCCTGTTCGGAAAGACCGGCACGAAAAGGCAGTGAGAAACTGCCATCGTACTCCCTCGGTCGTGAAGAGGCGGCCGGGTAGTACTGAAGGATTTCCGGATGGCGGACGGGCTCTCCGAGCCCGTCGTAAGCCATCCGGAAATCCCAGTCGGATTCCTTTCCGACCGAGCCCATCGGAATGGCTCGGTCGGAAAGGAATCCGGCCGGCACGTTCCCATTCGGTCGGAAGGGCTCTGACCATCGTTCGGTGCCCTTCCGGCCGAAATCGGAATCGGCCCCAAAGTCTTTTCATTGCTACCGTGCTGAAACACGAATGCCTGTGATAAAGGTGCAGATGCACCGAAACGCGTAAGGCAAAATTTGATATTCACACGCAAACAAGTTGGTGTGCTTTGAACGGTCTACTGCTGAGTGCGCTTTCAAACGAGGATGCTTTGGAATAAATGTTAACTGACGGCTGTCCAGCCGTGAAAGCTGCACCATCCCGGGAATGAGGAGGGAGCCGTGGAACTTGGAACTATCTGAGCCCACCTACGGAACAGTAGTATAAGCGGAAATTACCAACGGACTGCAATGTGAAGGCCCACTGGAGGGAGATGAAACTGAATGAATAATGTGTTAAAGCATGGAACCCATGTGGGCGCCTCGATAGGCTGACTGCTCAAAGCATGTTGGTTCTTGTAGTGCGCTGTTAGCCCCATAATTTTTTCCTTCAGTGGGCGATGCCGGTAAGTTGTGCTGCATTCTTTATCGTAATCCCCTCGCATACCACTTTTCAGGCTGCTGGGGTCCTGCCAAAGTCCAGTCCTTGGTGGCTGCCTACTGCCCTTTATGCTTCCGCAAACAACACAAACAGGGTCCAATTTCGGGCAGTCTCGGTGCTCTTTTCACGGAGGTGCGTTGCTCGAGGCTGGACCAAGCCGCATGACATCTCGAAGAACCTCTCTACTAGAGAAAGGGATGAGCCGCACACATTACGGTAAATTAAAAGGAATTTTATTTCATTTTGCAGCGCTGGCGTTTCCTGATGCATTTCGGTCACCATTGACCTTTTTCAAAGGGGGAGCCACGGCATCTCGAAGGCTAAACAACACACCAACCATAATTGCTCCTTTTTAAAGTATTTGCCCCCTAGTGGGCGCCTCGATAGGCTGACTGCTCAAAGCATGTTGGTTCTTGTAGTGCGCTGTTAGCCCCATAATTTTTTCCTTCAGTGGGCGATGCCGGTAAGTTGTGCTGCATTCTTTATCGTATCAATCATGCAAAGAATCATTCACCCTCCCATTTACTCACCTAAACAGTTATACACACACCACCTCACTTATTCATACAGATACTAACACATACTTACTCTCTTATACATTCACTGATACAAGCACACACTCATCCATACAGTCACTCTCACAATCACTCACTCTCACATATAGTGATTTATATACCCCAACCCTCACATATACTGCCTTTCACATATATAGTTACTCACACATGTATTACTGAGACAACCATTCACTCACCAACACACCCATACACACACTCACCCAACCCTACAACCCTTCACAGATGCACTCTTGATCCCATACAACCAGTGTATTACCCACTCACACATCTATGCACAGAGTCACACACCCCCCACTCACCCACACAGACACTCGGGCACCCATACAGATACTCAGACAACCAATCAATAACCCACATAGACACTCATGTAGCTACTCTCCATCCCATGCAGCCGCTTGCACACCAACTGACAGACTAATACAGACATTCACACAGTTTAGTCACTAACCCATGCATTCAGTAAGACACGATTAATCACTCACTTACACAGTCAGTCACGCACCTACTTAATCATCCATTCAGACACTTATACACCCACTCATTCTTCAATACACCTTGGCATATATATATATAAAACATATTTAAACTTTACAGAACACACACATTCACTGGATGATACCATCAGTGATGTCATCAGTGATGTCATTTGAGATGTCATCAGTGATGTCATCAGTGATGTCACTGACCATGTCATGAATGATGTAATATGTGACGTCATCAGCAGTGCATTGCGGGGCGCGAGTTATAGTTAGCTCAACTAACTATAACGGCCGAATTTCTCTGGTTTTGTACGCGTGAAATGTCCAACTAACTATAACGTCCCTGAAACCTATGGTTTTTTCAGTGAATTTCTATGGTTTTTTAAATGCTAATTTCTATCTATAACATCCCTGAAATCCATGGTTTTTTCAGTGAATTTCAAAGGTTTTTTAAATGATAATTTCTAACTATAACGTCCCTGAAACCTATGGTTTTTTCAGTAAATTTCAAAGGTTTTTTAAATGGTAATTTTTAACTATTCCTACAGAGGTAGGACACGTGCAGAAAGAGGAAGAAACGTGCAGAAAGAAGCAAAAGAAATGCAGAAAGACGCAACAGAAGTCCAGAAAGACGAAGAAAAGTGCAGAAAGAAGCAAGGGATATTCAAAAAGAACGAACAGAGGTGCAGAAAGAGGCCTTGTTGCAAAGTCATCCTGTGCCCACAACGTTTTGCTGAATGGTACTGGCGTTAACTGACTCTGACTAACCAGGCCCGGAGCCAGTGCTATCCTGAAAGAAACTTAGATTACAGTGAAAACACCGACATACACTAGGGTACACTCTGGGTTGGGGTACCCCTGTGATTGGCATGACCTCCCCTGTAAGGCCCTAGTACATAATAGGGCAGGGGGATTAAAACTACCTCTAAGTCAGAGGTGCAGAAAGAGGCAAGAGAAGTGCAGAAAGTAGCAACAGAGGAGTAGAAAGAAGCAAGAGAAGTGCAGAAAGAGACAAGTGAGGGACGGAAAGAAGCAAGAGCAGTGCAGAAAGAACCAACAGAGGTGCAAAGAGAGGCAAGAGGGGTGCAAAAAGAAGGAAGAGAAGTGCAGAAAGAGGCAAGAGAATTGCTGAAAGAAGCAACAGAAGAGTAGAAAGAAGCAAGAGAAGTGCAGAAAGAGACAAGTGAGGTGCAGAAAGAAGCAAGAGCAGTGCAGAAAGAACCAACAGAGGTGCAAAAAGAGGCAAGAAAGGTGCAGAAACAGGCATGAAAGGTGCAGAAAGAAGGTACAGGGGTGCAGAAAGAAGCAAGATAATTGCTGAAAGAAGCAACAGAGGTGTAGAAAAAAGCAAGAGAAGTGCAGAAAGAGGCAAGTAAGGTGCAGAAAGAAGCAAGAGCAGTGCAGAAAGAACTAACAGAGGTGCAAAAAGAGGCAAGAGAGGTGCAAAAAGAAGGAAGACAAGTGCAGAAAGAGGCAAGAGAATTGCTGAAAGAAGCAACAGAGGAGTAGAAAGAGGCAAGAGAAGTGCAGAAAGAGACAAGTGAGGTGCAGGAAAAGAAGCAAGAGCCGTGCAGAAAGAACCAACAGAGGTGCAAAAAGAGGCAAGAGGGGTGCAAAAAGAAGGAAGAGAAGTGCAGAAAGAGGCAAGAGAATTGCTGAAAGAAGCAACAGAGGTATAGAAAGAAGCAAGAGAAGTGCAGAAAGAGGCAAGTGAGGTGCAGAAAGAAGCAAGAGCAGGCAGAAAGAACCAACAGAGGTGCAAAAAGAGGAAAGAGAGGTGCAAAAAGAAGGAAGAGAAGTGCAGAAAGAGGCAAGAGAATTGCTGAAAGAAGCAACAGAGGAGTAGAAAGAAGCAAGAGAAGTACAGAAAGAGACAAGTGAGGTGCAGAAAGAAGCAAGAGCAGTGGAGAAAGAACCAACAGAGGTGCAAAAAGAGGCAAGAGAGGTGCAGAAACAGATAAGAAAGATGCAGAAAGAGGGTACAGGGGTGCAGAAAGAGGCAAGAGAATTGCTGAAAGAAGCAACAGAGGTGTAGAAAGAAGCAACAGAAGTGCAGAAAGAGGCAAGTAAGGTGCATAAAGAAGTAAGAGCAGTGCAGAAAGAACCAACAGAGGTGCAAAAAGAGGCAAGAGGGGTGCAAAAAGAAGGAAGAGAAGTGCAGAAAGAGGCAAGAGAATTGCTGACAGAAACAACAGAGGTGTAGAAAGAAGCAAGAGAAGTGCAGAAAGAGACAAGTGGGGTGCAGAAAGAAGCAAGAGCAGTGCAGAAAGAACCAACAGAGGTGCAAAAAGAGGCAAGAGGTGTGCAGAAAAAGGTAGGAGGGGTGCACAAAGAGGTAAGAGAGGTACAGAAAGAGGCAGGAGGGGTGCAGAAAGAAGGAAGAAAAGTGCAGAAAGAAGTAACAGAGGTGCTGAAAGAGGCATGAAAGGTGCAGAAAGAGGCAAGAGAGTTGCACGAAGAGGGAAGAGGGGTGCACAAAGAGGCAACAGGGATGCAGAAAGAAGCAAGTGAGGTGCAGAAAGAGGCAAGAGAAGTGCAGAAAGAGGCAAGAGAGGTGCAGAAACAGGCAAGAGAAGTGCAGAAAGAGTCAAGAGAATTGCTGAAAGAAGCAACAGAGGTGTAGAAAGAAGCAAGAGAAGTGCAGAAAGAGGCAAGTGAGATGCAGAAACAGGCAAGAAAGGTACAGAAAGAGGGAAGACGAATGCAGAAAGAGGCAACAGGGGGGCAGAAAAAAGCAAGATGGGTGTAGAAAGAAGCATGGTAAGTGCAGAATGAAGCAACAGGGGTGCAGAAAGAGGCAAGAGAAGTGCAGAAAGAAGCAACAGAGGTGCAGAAGGAAGCAAGAGAACTGCATAAAGAGACAAGAGAGTTGCGGAAACAGGCAAAAGAGGTACAAAAAGATGTAACAGAGGTGCAGACAGAAGCAAGAGAGGTGCAAAACAGGTAAAAGGGGTGCAGAAAGAGGCAAGAGGGGTGAAGAAATTTGCAAGAGAGGTGCAGAAAGAAGCAAGAGCAGTGCAAAAGAACCAACAGAGGTGCAAAAAGAGGCAAGTGAGGTGCAGAAAGATGCAAGAGAGTTGCTGAAACAGGCAAAAGGGGTGCAGAAAGAGGAAACAGGTAGGCAGACTGAGGCAAGA
Organism: Calotriton arnoldi; assembly: GCA_963921515.1. Taxonomy (NCBI): domain Eukaryota; kingdom Metazoa; phylum Chordata; class Amphibia; order Caudata; family Salamandridae; genus Calotriton; species Calotriton arnoldi. Next base: position 6,183 of record CAWUFW010007881.1, read on the forward strand.
GAGGTGTAGAAAGAGGCAATAGGGGTGCAGAAAGAGGCAAGTGAGGTGCAGAAAGAAGCAAGATAAGTGCAGAAAGAAGCAACGGAAGTGCAGAAAGAGGGAAGAGGGGTGGAGAGAGAGGCAAGAGGGGTACGGAAAGAAGCAAGTCAGGTGCAGAAAGAAACAAAAGAAGTGCAGAAAGAAGGAACCGAGGTGCAGAAAGAGGCAAAAAAGGTGCAGAAAGACATAAGAGGGGTATAGAAAAAGGCAAGAGCGGTGCAGAAAGAGGGAAGAAGGGTGCAGAAAGAGGCAAGAGGGTACAGAAAGGAGCAAATGAGGTGCAGAAAGAGGCAACAGACATGCAGAAAGAGGCAAGAGAGATGCTGAACGTAGAAGAGAGTTGCAGAAAGAGGCAAGAGAAGTGCAGAAAAAGAAAGAAATGTGCAGAAAGAAGCAACAGAAATGCAGAAAGAGGCAAGAGAGGTGCAGAGAGAGGTGCAGAAGGAAGCAAGAGTGGCTTGCACACCATTAGTACCAATTTAACACCCACATTTAGCAATAAGTAACAGGTGACCATTCTAGGTTTGCAAAGGGCCTTCCAACACGCTGTAACACTTGTCGCTGCATTTTTGGTAACGTTTGAGCCGTTGGAGCTAGAAACAAGGCTTTTTTTGTTCAAATCTACAGATTAGGGAGCAGATGATGAATTATGTGGCTAATGCGGAAAATGTATATTTGTGCGAAAGTCGGTGCAGCCAAACAGTCGCATAATTCCAGTGGCCCTGCTCATACCTCAGACTAGGTCCAAAAGTGCTCCTCAGTGATTCCTTCTTTTTTTTGTCTCATTGAGTACATAGTTGAGCTTCTATGGAAATGAGGAAGACTAAACCTGACATTACCACTCCACAACACAGACTACCATACCACATATTTACTCTCCGTAACGCATAATCCCACTCTACATAATTCCTATAAAATAAATATACCCCATACTTTCTATCCACATAATTTCACTGTACAACTTACCACATAACTCCACTACACACAACATACATCCACTCCACTCCGAAAAACATTAAAAAACTTTTACATTTACATTGCCAATAGCTCTAACTCTCACAAATGTGAAACCTATAACATTGCAAACACTTCTTTAACTAGTAGTCACGTTTGCAGAGTGGTGGAGAAAGGGTGCTGGGCCTCCAACCAGCGCTCAGGAATTTCGCTGCGTAGGGCTTACAGGAGGTACCAGGAGGGCTTCTTGGCCCCCAAAGTCCCTCAGGAGTAAATTGGACTTCATCCCCCATCCCGTGGTCTGCCAGAGGCACGTTTGCAGAGTGGTGGAGAAAGGGGGGCATGGCCTCCAAAGACATTTTAGCAATCCCACTGTGTGGGACTTACTGGAGGTAACAAGAGGGGTAGTTGGCCCCCAAGGAAAATCTTGGGGCCAACTAACCTTCCTATTACCTCCAGTAAGTCCCACACAGCAGGATTGCTAAGTTCTCAGAGCAGGCCACGCCCCCTTCGCCCACCACTCTGCAAATGCTCTCCCTGGCACGCTCTTGGATGGGGATTGAAGTCCCCTTCACTGCTCGGGGTCCTTTAGGGGCCAACTAGCCTACCTCTTTCCTCCAGTAAGCCCCACACAGAGGCATTGCTGAGAGGTGGACAAAGGCAACGCCCCTTTCCACACCACTCTGCAAACGTGCCTCCTGGCGTGTTCTAAGTTGGGATATTAAGTCCCCTTCATTCCTGAGGGTCCCTGGGGGCCAACTAGCCCACCAGGTACCTCCAGTAAGCGCCACACAGCTGGATTGCAGAGAGGTGGTCCTAGGCCACGCCCCTTTTTACACCACTCTGCAAACGCAGCTCCCGGCGCACTGCTGCTCAAGGGATGAAGTCCACTTGTGTCCTGTGGTCCTCGGGACACAAGTGGACCTCATCGCCCCAGCAGCAGTGCACCATGAGGCGCGTTTGCAGAGTGGTGTAAAAAGGGGCGTGGCCTCTGCAGAATTAAGACATGTATTAACAATTGGCAAGCAATAAATGATTAATAGGGATTGTACTTAACTGATTTGAAAGACATAATTGTTATATGAATTCGCAATATCAGTATTGTCAAATAGTATGAATAGAAGGAGAATGAATGAATTTGAACCGTCTAAAATGGCAGCAGAATTGGCATAGGTAAATGTACTGCCTGCCGTTTTCTATTTTGATTAATGCAATGAACTGTGTTGTCCTCTCTTTATGTTGATTGTTGATTTAATTTTAAATATGGCGCTGTTTCTTGAATCGAGTGACATTGAGGAAGGTGTGCAGCCGAAACGCGTCTGTCCGAGTATAATTCGTGTGGCTAATAAAATGTATTAATTTACTTCGCCAGTGTGCGCCTCGATCTGTGACCGCAGAGGGAAGGTCACCTTTGGGATAATAATCGCGTTTCACCAACGCGGAGGATTGCACTCGTGTCGAGGGGAGCGGCAGTTGGTGAACGAACAGGAATTGGATATTACTGCCAGCCCCGCCGTGCGTTTCCCATGAAATCAGCGGAGTCCATTGGGATGAATATGGCGAGGGAAGCGAAGACGGTGTACTGGCGGTAGGAGGACGCTGGAGGCTACGGGTCAGAGGACGCGAGGCAGTCGGCAGAATCCCGCCGGTGAGTACAACCCGCATAACTTCCCCCATTTACGCATTAACGGCAGACACTTAGGAGAATTGTCGATACTGAAAGTAACAGCCACACGTTTGGTGGAAACAGAAATGTTTACTGACCGTGAAAGGGAGGAAGCAGCAGAGGGAATTTTTACCAAAAGTAAACGGAAATCGAACCCAGACCCGAAAGGAGCAACTGGGGGTCAAGCAGCAAGCAGCAATCTTAAATCCTTGTATAATAAATTGGAGAAGACGTACGAGAAAGAGACACGGAAGTGGTGGGAGGCGACCTCCCTACAGAGATATTTAGATTGTGATCGCATACCGAGAGGTCTGCGGATCTATACAACGCCCTCATATGAGCATCCAGATCCGCTATTGCTACAGGAATGGGCGGAATATACCACGGAATCCGCCAAAGGCATGGTGAAAATTTTGATTAAATATGCCTGGAGTGATAGACAGAAGCTGTTGGAAGAAATAAAGGAAATTGAAGACGCAATTGCATTGGATAAGGATGTTAAATTAAAAGAGGAGTTTCAACAGCGAATGAAAAAAAGACTGACAGACTACGAGAGTGTGATTAAACATCGCAAACAAACTAAATTCCTCCGAGACGAGGAAGATTATGAGTCTGGGAGAATTTTAACATTCGCAAGAAAATACGATATTCCCAGGAAACAACTGATTCTACAAAAGACAAGTGAAGCATCTTCGAGAGAGACATCTGAATCTGAAGTCGAGGCATCTGAAGGGGAACAATCGGCCAAGAAGAAAGAGAAAGATTCAAGACCGACGACTACTTTTTTTCAAGAATATCAGTTAATGAGGGAAGCAAAACAGCGCCCTGCAATGAGAACCCATCACCCGGAAAAAAGAAACGGAAAACCATACGGGTAAGGAAAAGGAAAGGCTACCTCACCAGTAGGACGGGTTACGAGGAGCAAACGAGGGGGGAAGTGGAAATAAAACGATCACCAGAAAAAAAGACAGTTGTAAATCTATTGAGTAGACAATTAACAACTGAAGAAATAAAAGTGTTAGAACTGGGCCTCACCTTCTGTCCAACGACACAATTTGATTATGCAAATGTACGCATAGACTTATACAGGTACATACGAAAACTTAAACTAATGAAAATACACATGCTACACCCCAAGAAACAAAGAGGAGTCAGTGGAAGTATTATTGATCAAGAAAATCCATTAACAGGGATGGAATATGACACTCTACGGATTTTGAGGGAATTGGAAACTGAGATAGAAGTGGCCAGGATGATACAATTGACACTGTAGAATGTTTAGAGGAAATGGGAATCATGCAAGTTGGAGCCGTAAGCACCCTCAGAAAGAAATCACGTTACATCCCACAAACACCGCACGATGCAATAGACACTTTCCAAGATTTGGTAATAGAGGACCTAAGGAAATTACAGGCAAGGGGTCCCAACCTAAAGAAAGACAACTTAACAGCAGCACAGAGAAAAGTAATAACAAATTTGAGTGATGATGACAACATAATAATTAAGGCATCGGATAAAGGAGGAAATGTCGTGGTAATGGACAAGATAACTTATCTCAATGAAGCCAGGAGACAACTCTCAGATGAAGATTGTTACAGATTGACAACGAGATTGGAATATGAGAAAAGTATACAGGACTTCCATGAATTAGTGAACAAATGGAGGGCTAAAGGGATACTGGGAGAAGCGGACTACAAATTTGTATATTGTGAGACACCGGAATTGCCAACATTTTACCATCTTCCGAAAGTACACAAGAACATAACCAGCCCCCCTGGAAGACCAATAGTATCCTCAAAAAATAGCCTGCTAGAAAATGCCTCCATCTACATTGACTGTTTTTTGAAACCGTTAGTAATGGATTTAAGCTCATACGTGAAGGATACGAAGGACTTCTTACGTATCATTGCCAACATTGAATGGGAACCAGACATGCTGTTGGTAACATTGGATATAACCAGCCTTTTTACCAGTATCGAACATCATAAAGGACTGGAAGCAACACAATTCTTCCTGAAGAAGATAAATTTAAAGTATTGTGAGCACAATGTGATATTGATGGAACTAATAACATACTGTCTCCGGAATAACATCTTTCTATTTGCAGGAGAATTGTTTCACCAACAGCAGGGGTCGGCGATGGGCACATGCTTCGCCCCCAGCTATGCAAACTTGTTCGTAGGCTGGTGGGAGAAGCACGTGGCCTGGGCAGGAGATAATGAAGCATGGCTTGAGAAAGTCGTTCTATGGTCTCGCTATATAGATGACCTCTTCATTATATGGAGAGGATCAGTAGAAGAGGCAATAGAATATGTGATAGCATTAAACAACAACAATTTAAATTTGAAATTCACAGAGTGTATGAGCAGAACGAATGTGCCATATTTGGATCTAATGGTGTATATAAAGGACAACAAGATTGAAACAACTCTTTATAGAAAACACACAGCTGGGAACAGCACATTGCATGCAGACAGTTTTCACCCAAGAAGTGTTATAAGTTGGGTTCCCTATGGAGAACTAGTGAGGTTAAAACGCAACTGTTCACTAGATGAGGATTTTCAAAAAGAAAGCAAAGATGCACTGTACAGGTTTGAGAACCGAGGATATAGAAAGGAGACCCTGGTGAACGCTACAAGGAAAATAAAAAATGTAGAAAGTAAAGATCTCCTGTTAGTAACGGGGGAGGGACAAGGCTCCACATCAGATTCCAAAGGACCGGTCTTAATGGTAACAGAATATACGACCGGTTCCACTGAAATATTTCAGATTTTTCGAAAAAATTGGAGGATTTCAAAAGCTGACAACATTATCGGACCAATAATTCCACACAGTCCTCTGATTACATATAGAAGAGGCCCGGCACTAAAAGATCAGCCAGTCAGGAGCCACTTCACTAAGGGACCTAAAAAGAAGGACCAGGTAACAGGATTTTATCCCTGCATGAACTGCAAAGCATGCAGAAACAGTCAAAAAGTAAAAGAGTTCAGAGTACCGGGAAGAATAACAAAGCGAAAGATTGGAAAACTCATGAACTGTAATTCTGATTACACGGTGTATTGTTTAATATGTCCGTGTGATAAGAATTACGTTGGGAGTACGATCCACCCAACAAAGAAAAGGATTCTTGAGCACATGCGTGCAATAAGGAACCATGATGCGACTTACCCTGTAGCGCGCCATTTTGAGGAAAAACACAACTCTAATGCAAATTTGTTGAAGTTTTTCTGCCTGGATCAGGTCCCTAAGGGAGAGAGGGGAGGAGATAGAACTAGAAAGCTTAGGAAGTTGTATCTCTATATTGTTGAGCTGCAGACCAAGACCCCACGTGGCCTGAATAATGAAGAGGAGCTTTGGGTTCACATTGACTAAATAGTGTTTAGGAACACTGGAAGAAAATGAATTGGGAAGTGATCTTCCCCAGAGGAGATAGAGTCCTAGGTTGCTTTTGGGTTCTGTTGAAGAAATGAGTTTGAGAGATATAGGCAGGCAAAAAAGATGTGAGCATTTAATGAGACAACAAAAGTGCAAATCCAGAGGAATAATGAATAGACCACAAAAAAACTCAGAGGGAATGCCCATTAAGGGCAGAATCATTATGGAGAGTATTTTGTAGTCATATTGATGAGACAGAAATGTATTACACGTTAAAGAAACATTGGCCTTGTCGAAGACCCATCCAGGGCATAATTGAAGAATTGCAGAATTAAGACATGTAATAACAATTGGCAAGCAATAAATGATTAATAGGGATTGTACTTAACTGATTTGAAAGACATAACTGTTATTTGAATTCTCAATATCAGTATTGTGAAATAGTATGAATAGAAGGAGAATGAATGAATTTGAACCGTCTAAAATGGCCGCCGAATTGGCATAGGTAAATGTACTGCCTGCCATATATATATATATATATATATATATATATATATATATATCCCAAAGGTGACCTTCCCTCTGTGGTCACAGATCGAGGCGCACACTGGCGAAGTAAATTAATACATTTTATTAGCCACACGAACTATACTCGGACAGACGCGTTTCGGCTGCACGCCTTCCTCAATGTCACTCGATTCAAGAAACAGAGCCATATTTAAAATTAAATCAACAATCAACATAAAGAGCGGACAACACAGTTCATTGCATTAATCAAAATAGAAAACGGCAGGCAGTACATTTACCTATGCCAATTCGGCGGCCATTTTAGACGGTTATACAAAAAATATACAAAAAAGTCTGAAGTGCTCCTTCCGCTCTCCCCGCCCTGGGTAGAGGATCGCTCATGCCGGCGGAGCGTGCCAGACTTCAATCTCAAACATACAGCCAAATAAGACGATCACTCAGGGGTAAATCCAATGATAGATGTAATATCCAGTAACGCGTTTCAACTGTCTTGCAGTCTTGCTCACACACTGGAAGTAAGTTACATGGCTGAATACATACACAACCTCCAAAATAGAAGGTGGACAAAAGAGGGCTGAAAATTGCACGTAAACAAGGCATCCATTTTGAAATGTCTAAATACATACAGACTTAATGCCAATTACTTCATTGCATACAACTTCAAGCACAGTGGCTGCTGTGTAATATGAATATACATGAATTCAATTGAATTTCAAACATAATCACTGTTTGCCCTCTGCAAAAACGGTCTGATTAATTAAAGTGGGATGTACACAGGGCTACAAAATGCAGATGAGTATGGCATCCATTTTGAAAAGTGCAACTGCATATACTTCCTGTCAGTACCCGTCTATTGCTGGACATTTTACATAACCAAGGCATCCAAATTGAAATGTCTGAATACATACAGTCTAAATGCCAATTGCTTCATTGCATTCGACTACAAGCACAGTGGCAAATGTGTAATATGAATATAAACAAATTCAATTAAATTCCAATAAAATTACAAACATAATCATAGTTTGCCCTCTGCAAAAACGGCCTGGTTAGTTCAAGCGGGATCTATACAGGACTACAAATCACAGGTGAGTATGGCATCCATTAAGAAAAGTGCAAATGCAATCAAGTCCTGTCAGATGCCTCGTAATGTGTATATGAATACCAGAGATCAGAGTGATGACTCTACTCATGTGACATGTAAGGTTTCTCCATACCAAGTAGGGGAAAGCTGAAATGCCTGTAACCCAGAGTAACCAGTACCAGTGTCAGTAGCATGGTGCTAGAGTTGAACTCTTGATTACTAGGGCCAAGGTGGTCACATCTCGCGTTTATAAAAGCGGGGGTTTTATTGTGGCATAGTGCCTAATTACTCAACACCTACAAATTGTGAGCCAAAGTGGCAGGATGTACATGAACGCAAACTAAAGCGAGTGCAACCTCACCTACTGTTCTAACCAAACAAAAAGGAGATCGGTAAGTAAGCCAAACTAACAGACATAACCAACTGCGAGTACAAAAAGGGGGTTAACATCCAACATTATGTGCTGTACAAATGAAATTAATATACAGTGAAGCTTAAATAATAAACCAGAATAAATCTTATCTGTGACATGCCCTCCACCACTTCAACGTGATGTGCGAAGAAAAGGTTAGGGACCCCTGATGAACGCCTTCTCCACGAAACGGTCCCTTCCTTTTCCCCTGTGATACAAAAGAGAAGAAAATATGCAATTCTTGTAATCTACAATTGATAAAAACAAGGACAAATCAGTACATAAGAAGAGAACATACACAACCCTCAGAAATCACAAGTCAAATCTTCTGAACACCAAAAATCTCCTACAACCTAAAGACACTTCCTGTATAAATGATTCAATTGTCATGTAGGTGAATGCCTAGCTCTTCCTCTACGTTATGACCTCTCAGGAACCTGCACTGTAGGTCTAGAATGTGCGACGATTCTCTCTTCCTAAGAGTGAGGGTTCTATTCCAACCCCTGTAGTTCTGATGTATCTGCTCTATGATGAAGTATTGGAGGAGAGAGCTGTTGGACAAGTGGTACTCAGCAAAATGCCTCGCCATCGGGTAGTGCGAGTCTTTTTTATTTATGGCCCGCATGTGTTCGAGTACTCTTTTCTTCGCGGGAAATGTGGTGCTGCCTACATATTGTAATTTACATGGGCATTCCAGAACATAGATGACATAGGAGGAACTACATGTCAAAAATTGACTGATGTTTTTGGACCCTGTAGGTGTCTCATTTTTTCATGTAACTTGCCCGGCAAGCCTTGCAATGTCCACATGGAAAAAAAAACCTGGAGTCCCTGTTGTAAGATATGTTGTTTTCTGAAAATGTCTCCCTTCACCAATATGTCCCTCAGATTTCTTCCTTTCCGGTAGGTGATCATAGGTCGTTTGGGAAGATCTTGTCCCAACACTGGGTCACTTGTCAATGTATTCCAGTTCCGTGTGACTATTCTGGCAATATGCCTGGAATTCGATTTATAGGTCAGGATAACCCTGGGTGTGGCTTTTATTTCTGTGCTGTTCTGTCTTTTGAGGAGAGTTTCTTCCCTGGTGAGTCTCTCAGCAGAAGAGCCCAGGCTTTGGTAAATGAAGTCTTTGATGGCCCTGAGACTTCTTAACAGGAGGCAAGCATGCAGAAGCCCTTGGAAAGCCTTGGAAGAAGGATTCAGAAAGCAAAGGCAAGCCTTTCACTCCTAGTACAGAAACAGCAAACAGGCCAGCACAACAAAGCAACAGGCGGAGTGTCGGTCCCTCCTACAGCATCCAGCACTGCTCCCTGGCAGAATGCCCTTTAGTCCAGAAGTGTTCTAATTTTGGGGTGTCAGAGGTCCAATACTTATACTCCTTTCTGCCTTTGCAGCAGGCAAACTTCAAAGGAAAGTCTTTGTGATGCACAAGAACCTGGCTTTTCTTGACCTGGCTCCAGAGTAGACACACTACATGGAAGTGGAGACAGATTTGTCTGAGAATGGGCACAGCCCTATTCAGGTGTCAGTGATTACTCCTCCCAACACTCTAGCTCAGGAAGGCCCATCAGCCTGGTGATGGCCATCAGAATATGCAAGGTTCACCTCAGCTCTCTTTGTGTGACTTTCTAGAGTTAATGCACAAGAGCCTAACTGTCAGCCCACCCAGATGTCTATTCTATAGACAGGCAGAGGCACAGAATGGTTAAGCAAGAAAACGCCCACTTTCAAAAAATTGCATTTTCAAACACACAATTTAAAAACCAACTTCATCAAAAGATGTATTTTTAAATTGTGAGTTCAGATCCCCCAAACTTCAAATCTCTTACTGCTCCCAATGGGAAATAACACTTATAAGGTATTTTAAGGCAATCTCCATGTTACTCTATGGGAGAGATAGTCCTTACGATTGTGAAAACTGAAATTAGCAGTATTTCGCTATTAGGACATGTAAAACACATCAGTACATGTCCTACCTTTTAATTACACTGCACCCTGCCCATAGGGCTGACTTGGGCCTACCTTAGGGGTGACTTACACATTTAGTAAAAGGGAAGGTTTGGGCCTGGCAAGTGGTTGCACTTGCCAGGTCAAAATGGCAGTTTAAAACTGCCCTTACAGATACTGCAGTGGCAGGTCTGAGACATGTGTGCAGGGCTTCTCATGTGTGTGGCACAATCAGTGCAGCAGGAGCACTAGCAGCATTTGATTCACAGGCCCGGGGCACAACTGGTGCACTTTACTAGGAACTTACTAGTAAATCAAATAATCCAATCATGGATAAACCAATCACCAATACAATTTACACGGAGCACTTGCACTTTAGCACTGGTCAGCAGTGGTGAAGTGGCTAGAGTCCTAAAACCAGCAAAAATGAAATGCAGCTCTCAGTCAAAAAACAGGAGGTCAGAAACAAAAAGAAAGGAGAAAAACACACAAAAGTTGCCAGGTATAACAAAAAGCAACTGAGTTTTTAGGTTTGGCAATAGATATTTAGATTTTACTAAAATTATACATACAATACACCTATTTATACAGGGTTCTCTGCCAGGCCTCTTCAGCCATTGGTCTGTTGTGTCATTCACATTTTTCTTCCACTCACTACAGAATACAGCATGCGGCAGCCCACTTCAACCACCGGCTAACCTCACTGTGAGTGTCAGTATTTGGTTGTTTAACATGCAATAGATCTAGACACAAAGTAGTTTCCTTTAGTTCCAGGTACTCGTTGGACAATGGCCCATTTAAGTTTAAAATGTTTCTTTTTTTAATATACAATGGCCATGCAGCATCACAGGAAATCATCCAACTGCCCTGACTGCTATTGCACACACACCCTTCTCAGTTCTCCCCAGGAGCAGGCTATGCTCTTTGGAGATGCCATCCCATTCACAGACAGCTAACAGCAGCAGGGCATAGATGGTGACAGGCTGCTTCTGACTGCCTGCTGCTTGCCCCACATTGCCACAAGGATCAGATAAGGGACATGACAGGACACATTTGAATTTTTTTTAAACAGATTCTCAAACTCAGCAGTTTAGAGGGAAAGGACATTTTTGAGGTGCCAAATTATTTAAATTTAGTTCAGAACGTGTGCAGGGCTAGACTCCGTCTGCTCTGCTTGAAAACCACTTTACATCTTCATGGCAGCATATTTCTGGTATTAATTTGGAATTGCTCACAAATCCCAGAGTTCATCCCTCACAGTGCCAGGGCTTTATTGCGACATGCATCCAGCCTACTGACCCAGTCACACCACTTGCCATAATGCAGTAATCCCCTGTGTGGTCTCAGTGGCATAGCTAGGTTGGTATGACCCTAGTGCAAGTAAAATAACTGGACCCATCAATAGAGCGACATTTCATTCTGTCAGATGCCCCAGAGACTCCTCAACCTCTTTCAACATGGTCTGCATCTGCCATATCAAAACTCACAATCATTCCCATACACACTATTGTATTTCCACTTCATGCACTGCATTTCTGCAAGTCTATGCCGTAACCCAGAAAGCATTACCAAAGTCAATAGGTCTGGTTCTTGTAAAAGCATGGTCACAAAGACATAGCAAGCAGAGACTCCACACTCACACTGCTGTCCTCACATAGGCACAGCCCAAAGTCTGCACTAACACAGACATATTCCTTACTCTGCACTCCCATAGGCACAACTTGCAACTTGCAACCTGTAGACCTTTTACACTGCAATCATAAAAGACAATGTTAATCCTGCAGTCACACTGACACAGCCCTCACTATGCACTCAGAAATATGGGGGCTATTCTGCTCTCACTCAAGCACACTGCTCACACACAGGTATACTGCTTACTAGGAAGCAATAGAGTTGGGTGATATGGTGGCATAGGAGGCACAGTTTGAGTATCTGGTGCATCGGTCCACTAGTGAAATTCAAAACTGTTGAGGTAAATTATCTGAAGACCAAATGTCCACAGAGGCTATCTAGTCTCCCATCAGCTACAATTGGAGCAGCACTGCAAACTATTTGAGTCTTATCTTTTTGGACTTTTGTGGAAAAGAGACTTGGCATCAATAAAGTCCACCTTGCCTTTTAAAAACAAGGTGGTGGTTTTCTTTAGTGTGCAGGCTCATTTTTGGGAAAACATGAGCTGGTGAGACAGCTAAAGCAGTCATTTGTTAAGACCTAAAACACACAGGAATAGATAGAGCACAGGAAGCAAGAGTGCAGTGGGTCCTTGGTTCACACACATAAGATATGCAGCACTGGGCAAGAGTATCACAATCTTCCCTGAAAGACAAGGAAAAAGTGTGGCATGCAGGGCCACTGCAAGCATCCTTCAAAGACATAGAACAAGTGTAATACTGCAAGACCAGTGCAGGCTTACTTTAAAAATATGGAATAAGTGTGGTACTGTAAAGCCAGCCAGTGCAAGTTTTCTTCATAGACATGGAACAAGGTATGGTTCTGCAAGATCATTGCAAGCTTCCTTCAAAGACATGGAACAAGTGTGGCACTGGGAGCACCATTGCACACCTCCCTTAGATACCACGAATAAGCAGCATTTCATATTTAGCACAAGTGTATGGAACAGCACCTCAGTGTATGAGCGCTAGCTTGACTCACCCGTATGGTGAGAATGCCACACACAGACAGGTACAGCAGTGAGCAAAAATACACATCTTCCTCACACTCATAAAACACATACTGATCAGGCCAGAAAACAATTAAGCTTCCTCAATTGCATAGAACATGCACAGCATCTGCTGCAGCAATATACAGCATTTAGAAGCAGTGTAAGATCCCTGCACACACAGCACAGCTAATCGATAGCCAGCAGTCGTGTAAAGTAGGGTTTCCTCACATACAAAATAGGTATCACACTGCCAGTAAAATTTAAGCTTATTTCAGGCATAAAGCACCCAGAGATAGGTGTGACACTGAAGGCTCGAGCCAGATGCCAGCCTATGACACCACAGGTACTTCAGTGAATTTTTATACTTAAAGTCTGACTCTTGCAGCTTTTGGAATTGGATAGAGATAACTGCAAGCTCCCAGTACTGTAAGAGCTCCTTTGGCCCCACTAGGCAGGGGTGCTGAAACAATTTCCAGATTGGGGTTGCTGCCATCAATGCGCATCACTACGTGTCTTGATTTGCTTTGATCCTATTAAAATCTTTGCTTCCATCACACTTCAGAATAAGAAAAAAAGTACTTCATTGCTGCGTTTTAACTTTTTATTTATTTTGAAATATGTGCACAGTTTATTTGTGTTTTTTTAGGATTTTTTGTGTTATAAGAAAATGGCATCCTGCAGCCTTTCCTTTCACATTGGCAAGATTGTTCAGCTGTGATTTATTAGATCTGTGTAAAGGCTTTCTAACTTTCTTTTTGCTCATTTCATTTTGGCGTTGCACCCCTAAATGTTGTAGATCAGTGTTTTGAGATCTTCCATTATGTCTGTGTAGGCCACACTGGCAGAAAGGTGTGAGTACATGCTTTGGTATCACACATGCTCACGGTCACTAATGTGTTCCAGACGTCCATCACTGACACTCTGCAGATGAGGCAGACAGCTTCCACTGACTCACATTTATAATCCCTGAAGTGAACATTAATTATCCCAGTTAAGACACTTAGGGGCCGATTCCGATCTCGGCCGGTAGGGCACCGAATCGGATTCGGCTTAACCGGATCCGATTCGGAGCCCTCTTTCCCGACCGATTCGAACGTGCATCCAAGCGAGCGACTACGATGCGAGCGCACGCGAAATCGCCGACCGACTCGTTCGCGGGTCCGAACCGCTTTGACCGACTCGCACGGACACGACTCGCACCGCGCAATGGAGACGTTCCCCGTCCGGGCAAGTACGATGTGCTCCGCGAGCAGTCCGACCGACTCACGCCATCCGGCTCGAAAGAGCAGTCAGAGCCGGACTTGGGGGGTCCGTGTCGGACCCCCCTGTACGCGTAGCCGCGCGAGTTGCATCAATGTGTACCCGCTGTGGGGGGCGCCCTTGTTCGCCACGCACCCATTGAGTCAATGGGAGCCCGCGTACGCGTTGTACGACCGGCTCCCATTGACTTCAATGGGAGTCCGACCGAATCGAGTCCGATTGCATGCGTACGCATCGTACTCGTTCGGTCGGGCTGCTAGGGTCCGATTCGGTCGGAAATCTCTCCGGGTCCGGCTCGGTCGGAGTGAGTTCCGGCCTGAATCGGAATCGGCCCCTTAATGTTCTGCTTCACACACACAATCAGACCTACGTCTGCTGAGCAATAGATTCTATTGATCACTTATGCTTACACTAACTTACTTATACACTTACACACATGTTTTAACAAACTCATTCTATCTATCTTTGCAACCCTCTCTATTTCTATTTATCATTTATGAAAGCGTTACAAAAAAGTATTGGCAAAGGCAAGAGATATATATATATATATCATCTACTGGCGGTCGCCAGTAGATAGTTATAGTTAGGACCTATTTTCCATAGGAAATCCACAACATTCTATTTGAAATAACTTTGGCGTCAGTTGACGAATCTTCGCGAAATTTTCAAAACTTATGGCCCACTCCGGTCCGCTCCTATCCTGAAAGTTTCGGGGTGATTCGGCAAGCGGGGGCCGAGAAAAAAGGGGGGTCCCAAAACGTGTTTTCTCCATGCAATTTTCCATAGGAACCTTTCATCGCAGCTACAGCCCGAACTGCTGAACGGAATTACACCAAATTTGGCAAAAAGGTAGCCATTGGTTCAGAGTCGTGCCTTTTGGTTAAATGGTGTAAATTCGTTCAGTAGTTCCTGAGAAATTTGAAAAAGAAAACACATATATATCTGGGCGGAGCCTAACCACACATGTCATCTTGAGATCTGATTGGCTGTCAGCATTTCATCCTGGAATTGCTGGCCACCCCATTGAAATGCATTGTAGTGAATCGAAGATTTTGAGGGTTACCAAAAGGAGAACTATAAAGGGTGATAACAGACTTTAGTTACATTAGAATTCATTTGTTGATGGTACCATACTAATTTCAGGAATTGTGGTGTGTTCTAAGGTGATTTTACCTTGTGAAAAACCTTCTGCTGGGATATCATGAATCATGTTTGAGAGAAAACTATTTTCACATGCTTGTCCCATACAGTTTTGGAAGGTGCTCCAGAAGCTAAAATGAGAGCATATTTTCTGTAAATTCACATTATCTTTCTCAGTCATGTGAGAATGAAGTCCGACATTCTCAGTAAAACATGTACATCCAACAAGGGCAGAGACTGTCAGTTGATTCCTTTGTGTTCTACTGCAGCTTCCCAGAGTGTTCTAAAGAACAACTAGAGTGCTAACAGCCTTACTTATGACAAAAGTATGGCACACCTGAAGCCATCTTGATTGGAATAAACTGGTAACTCTTAAAACATTTAATTTAAAAAGGAACAAAATGAGGGGGTTCATTTTGTCATAGAAATTATGGTTAGTGCTGTAGAAAGAAAAATTAGGACATGTTTTAAGTGAGATCTCAAATATCTTCCTGTTCTATTTCAACAGGAGCAGCCTGTCAGTTGATGCCTTTGTGTTCTACTGCAGCTTCCCAGAGTGTTCTAAAGAACAACTAGAGCGCTAACTGTCTTACTTATGACAAAAGTATGGCACATCTGAAGCCATCTTGATTGGAATAAACTGGTAACACTTAAAACATTTAATTTAAAAAGGAACAATATGAGGGGGTTCATTTTGCCATAGAAATTATGGTTAGTGCTGCAGAAAGAAAATTTAGGGCATGTTTTAAGTGAGATCTCAAATCCTCTTCTATTTCATTAGAAAATTCTGACATGCAGACTGAAACAATCAGTTTCAATACCAGCAGTAGACTTCCAGTTAACTCCCTGGTGAGCAGTAGCTTTACTACAGTGATCTAATGAACAACTAGAATGCTAACATTCTGAATTTATGGCAAATGTGTGACACATCTGAATGCCTTCTTGATGGAATCAAAGTAAAAAACTGAAAGCATTTCCTACTGAGGAGACTGCAGTAAATGACGAAATTAGGAAACTTCATAACAAATAAGTCTCCCAAGATGGCCAACAGAGAAAAAAGAGCCCAAATGTAGCTCAAATATCACCCAGATGTAGCCCACATATAGCCCAATGATAGAAGTGTGCAAAACACTTTTTATTTTTAGTTTTTCTGAAGTTTTATATAGTGCAAACTGGTCAGGTATTGTAGCGTTACATCTTACTTGGACCCCTTATTGCGTATTTTGCACTGAAGTACATGAGATTGATCTTGCGAAACATTGAACTTTACGATTCTGTTAACCTGAAGTTGCTCTGAACCGGGCTTTGTAACACCCGTTTTTACCTACTGGTTTTAATTAATTCTCACTGTATTGTATTAGGAAAGAGGATTTACTGTTTTTATGTACACTTTTATGATCTATGTTTCTAAATCAGATCAAATAAAGTTTAATGAATTCTATGGCAGGACGGAGGCGAGGATTATGCATATCTTTCCTCACTTTATTTGCATAGCAGTTCAAAGAAAACGTAACACAACAATCATTAAACAAAAGACTACACAACCCATTAACCATTAGGGGGTAGTCTCCAAGGCAACTATAGTCCAATCATATCACAGTCCATCGTATATAATATCGTGACGTCCCTTCTGCTTCCTCTTTCTTCACTGCTCGTCAGTTAAGTGCATTCCTTACATTCTTGGCTTAATATGACGTTGTTGCTGTTTGTATAGCGGTTTCTTGTGCACATTATTAGCATTATTGCCTTGGTATTGTTTCATATTCCCTGCGCAGCAGGCTCTTGCCCGAGCGCGTTCTCCCCCTCGCAGTTTCTCCCGCTGTGTGCTCTGTGCGCGGTGAGATCCTGTCAGGCGCGTCTGGTCCGAGCGAGGCAGCTCCGTCGAGCGCTCCCGCTGGTCTTTACGCGCGTTTGGGAATCCGGTCACTCCTTTAGTGTCCGCTTGATTCCGACCAACCCTCACCTAATTTTGACACCGCTACGCAGTGATTTCCCCACACGGCCACGTTAGTGACCAGCGTCACCTGGTGGTGGTAATTGCTATTGCGCCTCAGTCTATTCTTATAACAGCTTCGGGGAAAGCCCAGCTGTTGGAGCACTGGCGAGGGGGCTGTCTTAAGGATTTTAAGGGCATTTGTTCTGTGCTCACACCCTCTGCTATCATGTCTTCTCCAGAAGACCATTTTTACTCCTCCTACCAGGAAGTGGAGGAGGAATGGCCCCCCAACTTCTCCCTCCAGCAGTGGACCAAGCCCTCTCTCTGGCTATTTCTAGGGCGCTGGCTCCTCTTAGGGATCAGGTTGATAAGCTGGCGAAAACCATCCCTGGGGTGTTCAGTAACCCAGATCTGGTGGTGGCGGGTCCAAGTAGCTCCCAGATGGGGAATAAAAGGGCCGTTAAGCATAACGCTGGGCACTTGGAAGGATTTGATAAACTTACGGAGACCTTCCTCAAGAGTGCGCGAACGCTAAAACATGCACCCTGCCGGGAGGAGGAGGGGCCCGGAGAAAATTGCGACACTGTCACCACTATTGTAGACCCCGACGGCGGGTTTCCCTTAGAGGGAGAGGGTGTATCGGATGAGGATAAGGACTCGGGGCGTCCCTGGTGTCCAGAGTCCCACTCCTCTCAGTCCCCGGTTGGGGACGGGGTCCACTCGGACATGTTCGAGCCTACCCAAATTTACCATCCTAGGTCGGCAAAGTGGACACCTGACGCCAAAGTGGCAGAGTATGTGGTGGGGAAAATCCATCATCCCCTTGAAAGGGAGGTCAGGAATAGGATGAGGGGAGAATGCCCCAGGCCCTCACTGAAGGGGAAGGTGGCACACCCGCCTGAAATTGATGAGAAACTATGTACCTTTTTCTCCAAGTATATGAGGGATCCCAAGAAAGGAATTGATAGGTCTTGGACGTGGTAGGGCCCTTGACCCAAATTATTCAATTGACGGAGCGCTCCAAAGAGTCAGGATCCCCTTTGTCCACGGATATTGTGGCTGGTTGGGCGCACTACCCTAAAACTCTACCCCCTCCACTACCCAAACACCACTGCACTACCCTAAACCCTAAAACACTACCCCCAGCACGGCACCCTACACTACCCAAACATAAATGCCCTACCCTAAAACACTACCACCAGCACGACTCCCTACACTACCCAAACACCACTGCACTACACTAAACACTAAATATACCCCCAGCATGACCTCCCACACTACACAAACACCACTGCACTACCCTAAACCCTAAAACACTACCCCCAGCACGACCCCCTACACTACCCAAACACCACTGCACTACCCTAAACCCTAAAACACTAACCCCAGCATGACCCCCTACACTACCCAAACACCACTGCACTACCCTATACCCTAAAACACGACCCCCTACACTACACAAACACGACTGCACTACCCTAAACCACTACCCACAGCATGACCCCCTTCACTACACAAACACCACTGCACTGCCCTAAACCCTAAAACACTACCCCAACACCACTGCACTAACATAAACCCTAAAACACTACCCCCAGCACAACCCCCTACACTACACAAACACCACTGCACTACCCTAAACCCTAAAACACTACCAGCATGACTCCCTACACTACCCAAACACCACTGCACTACCCTAAACCCTAAATCTACCCCCAGCACGACCCCCTACACTACCCAAACACCACTGCACTACCCTAAACCATAAAACACTACCCCCAGCATGACCCCCTACACTACACAAACACCACTGCACTACCCTAAACCCTAAAACACTACCACCAGCATGACCCCTACACTACTCAAACACCACTGCACTACCCTAAACCCTAAAACACTACCCCAGCATGACCCCCTACACTACCCATACACCACTGCACTACCCTAAACCCTAAAACACTACCCCCAGCATGACCCCCTACACTACTGCACCACCCTAAACCCTAAAACACTACCCCAGCATGACCCCTACACTACCCAAACACCACTGCACTACCCTAAACCCTAAAACACTACCCCCAGCACGACCCCCTACACCACCCAAACACCACTGCACTACCCTAAACCCTAGAAAAGAAACCCCCACCCCATGCCCAATCCCCCTTACCTCTCACTCCTCATGGTTCCTCTCTCCTCGTGGTTCCTGCTTCACGTCATCTCTGAGGGCGGTGCACGTCGTTGTGAGGAAACGGAACAGCCTCTGTTTCCTTACAACGACATGGATCGTCTACATGTTTTTAGAACGCATGGTCATTTACCATACATACCTTTACAACAAAATTCGTTGTAAAGGCATGCGTGGTAAATGACCATGCGTTCTAAAAAAATGCGTAGTAATGACTTCGTGATGTACAACGCATGCGTGGTAATGCATGCGTTGTAATGGTATCGCAAAGTAAAAAAGTCATTGTAATGGCTGTTTACCGATCGAAGCTGGCCCCCGTTCTTCAGTGAGACGTTTATTTGATTAATTAGGAGGAAGGAATGTGGTGTTTTTACCGAAAAGTGCATTCTCAGCTGTTGTATTGTGAAAGTGTCCGCGTGGCCTGGTTTCACTTCCGGTGAGATAGTGGAAGAGTCTGGATCTAAAGGAGTTCTGTTGTTGGACGGGGCCGGCGCGACATGTCATCAGAAAACATAGCTAATGGAAAGTGTCCTCCCTGAAGTGTGGAGCAGTGCCATGAGAGGTCAACGAGTGTGCGTCCCACCGCAGTATGACCGTACCGCGTGACCCATGTGCCGCCTCCAGGGTACGGGAGGCAGAAGCGGCATTGCAGGTCCTCTTGAAGACCGTTGTAGCACTAATTCTACATTTTGGTACTAGGGCATTTTAACTTCGTTGTTCCTGCCAGATACAAAGAGAAGATCCTGTGTTATTCAGTGCCCTCGTTACCTTTTTTGTGGGTTGTGGTGCTTGTCACTTCGCTGCCCCGCCGGTGCACACGACTGGGCACCCCACCTCGTGTGCCATCTGCAGGGCCTCTGCCCTTGGATCACTGGTTTCGGTTTCTGGAGTGGCAACATAAACAGTTGCTCCCAAAGGACTAGCCTGAACACTTAGGTGAATATCCCCTGCACCAGCATTCCACGGAAATTCTTTCCTAGCTCTCCCATGTCAACGAGCACGGCTCCGCTCGCGACACCGTATGACGGCATCGGAGCCATAAGAGGACCTCGTCGGCCTGCTGACGTCAGTTCCACCCATTTTTTCCGTGCCACCGAGGCAAACAGGGGAACGAGACATTTTCACATGTATACATAGTATAATAAATATATATATATTCACTGAAAAAACCATAGGTTTCAGGCACGTTATAGTTAGAAATTAGCATTTAAAAAACCTTAGAAATTCACTGAAAAAAACCATAGGTTTCATGGGCGTTATAGTTAGTTGGACATTTCACTCGTACAAAACCATAGAAATTCCCCCGTTATAGTTAGTTCAGCTAACTATAACTCGCGCGCCCGCAATGCACTGCTGATGACGTCACATATTACATCACTCATGACATGGTCCATGACATCACTCATGACATCACTGATGACATCTCAAATGACATCACTGATGACATCACTGATGACATCATCCAGTGAATGTGTGTTTTTCTGAAAATTAGATATGTTTTATATATGTATATCTCAAGGTCGATGAAAGAATAAATGGGTATATAAGTGTCTAAATGGATGATTATTTTTTGTAAAATTGATTCTATAACTGACTAAGTGTATCTTAGTGAGTACATGGGTTAGTGAGTAATTTTTAAATATGAAAATATCTGTATCAGTCTCTCACTTTGTGTATAAGTGGCTGCATGGGTTGGTGAGTAGCTACATGAGTGTCTATATGGGTTATTAGTTGGTTTTTTGAGTATCAGTATGAGTGTCTGAGTGTCTGTATGGTTTGGTGGGGAGTATTACTTAGTGCATAGATGCATGAATGAGTGACTCACTGTTTGTATGTGTTGAAGACAGCATGTGTGCAGGACTGTATAGGTGGATGAGTATGTGTATGGGTGTGTTAGTGAGTGAATGACTGTCTCAATAGTGTCTTTATGAGTAACTACATATGTTTTAAACTAGTATATGTGAGTATTGGTGTATATAAGTGAGTATATGTGAGAGTGAGGGATTGGAAGAGTTCCTGTACAAATAAGTAGGTGTTTCTATAAGTGATTGTTTAAGAGAGTAAGTATGTGTAAGTTTCTGTAGAAGTAAGTGTGGTAGTGTGTGTATAACTGTATATGCAAGTAAATGGATGTTTGATACTTTGTTTGCATGTGTGACTATGTGTGTGAGTAACTCTATGGATGAGTGGCGGTGTGTAACAGGATGTATAGGTGTATGAGTACATATGATGAGTGAGTACATGTATGAGTGACTGTATAGGGACTGTTGGTGAATGAGTGGATGTGTGTGTAGATCTTGGAATTACTGAATAGGTGTGTTGTAACTGGTATTGGTATGTTCATTGTTTTGAAAATGTTAGTTTGTATTTTTGAGTGTGTGTATCAAAGGTTATATTAGCGTGAGAGGAGGTCTGCCACTCTATCACAAGGATGATGTCATCAGTGATGTCATCAGTGATGTCATTTGAGATGTCATCAGTGATGTCATGAGTGATGTCACTGACCATGTCATGAGTGATGTAATATGTGACGTCAACAGCAGTGCATTGCGGGCGCACGAGTTATAGTTAGCTGAACTAACTATAACGGGGGAATTTCTATGGTTTTGTACGAGTGAAATGTCCAACTAACTATAACGCCCCTGAAACCTATGGTTTTTTTCAGTGAATATATATATATATATATATATCTATATATATATCTATATATATATATATATAAGGATTTCTCTCACCCCTGGTTCCGCGGTGAAGGATTACGAGCCACGCCGGTAGCAGTTTTTCAATTTGCATTTATTCAGTGGGCACAAAAAAGACGCGTTTCGACTCCAGCCGGAGTCTTGGTCACATGACCTTGCCTGTGATCTCGCTTTTTTTTTATATATTTACAAGTTTACGTCCACCATGACGTTTCAGAAAGATGCATAGAAATGAACAACAGACTTATCACTACGGTGAGTAATGTATGTGTTGGAAAAGAAATTTCATGTGAGAACATTTTGGCATTCATTTAATTTTACAAAGTCAATTTAAACATGGTTTACAAAAACAAATAGTTATCCTTTGTTATTTAGTACAAGTTAGGACAGGTCACATTTGTTACTCAGTCAGTGGCTCATGGTTAACTTCGTCATCGGTGTAAAACAATTAAAGGTACAGTACATAATTGAAATGCCTATAGTAGGCTTGTTCAACAACCGAGCAAGGAGGGAGATTCATTAACATAGTGATTATAACTATTTACAGTGTATTCGGCCAGTGTATCCTTCTGTGTCTCGTGTGTGCAGGGGGTTCTAATGTGACATTGTAGTTACTGGGTTTAGTACCCTAAATTATTTGCACAGAATTGAGTCACAGTTCTACTGGTGTCTTGTACCATGCTCCTATTTTAAACCAACAACAAATAATAACATATATTGAAAAAAGCATACTATAAAGAAGAGGCGGCTGTCGCGTGAACTAGGCCGGATCTCTGTGTGTTTTAATCTTCCTTTCCAGTGACTTGGTATAATACAACGTTGGTCCATAGTCTGTACAGAAGAAAAAATACTCAAAGTTAGTATATTGATCACAAGGACAATTACTCAAATTGTTTCTGCATTTTAGGCCTATACATTATTCTCATCCCATGATGCCAATACTGACTAAATTAGAATATGCATTGTAGATAAATAAGATAGAAGCCAAAACGTTCAAACTCGATACCAGATAAAGTGATGTATGTGCGAGAAAACAGGCATGGGTTTAGTGTTATTTTAAAATAGTTTTAAAATAAGGGGGAAAGCAGTCAGGAAAAGAAAGGCACTAGAATAATCAGATATTACTGATTGGATCTAGGTCTTAGCGAGGTTACAGATGTACATGTAATTCCTCGTGATTGTTTATGCCGTCAGGGAAAACACAGCCGGCCTGTAGGATAAAGCGAGACTCTAGGCGGCGTAGTGCTTGCACCCTATTACCGCCTCTGGGATTCTTAGGGACACAGTCTAGTCCTAGAAATCTAGCCTTAGTCCAATCACTTTCATGTGCTTCATAAAAGTGTTTGGCAGTGCTGTAGGCAAAATCTTTGTTAGTGATGGCCCTCCAGTGTTCAAGGATCCGTTTCTTTAATGGAAAGATAGTGGATCCTATATACCATCTCTCACAGGGGCAGATGACAACATACACTACAAATTCAGTTAGACAGGTAATGTTTTTGGTAATTTTCCATACTCTGTCTAGTCTAGGGAGTTTGATTTTCTCGATGTTCTCACTGTGGCTGCAGGCCTTACATTTGCCACATTTATGGAAGCCTCCCCCTCTTTGAAGCCAATTAGTTTTCAGTGGTGGTAAATGGCTCCTTACTAATCTATCTTTCAAGGAGGGTGGTTTCCTGAAGATCATTGAGGGGGTAGAGGTCAATTTGAGTTTCAGGACGGGGTCTTGTGTTAGAATATTCCCATCGTTTCTCAATAATTCTCCTAAGATCTCTTGATTGTGTGCCAATGCTGGTTATTAATCTTATGGGACCATCTTAGTCTCAGTAACATTTTTCTGTTTAGGTGGTTGGAAAAGGGTTTGGTTTCTGTCTATAGCATCAGCTTTGAGCGCGCCTTTGTGCAGTGTCTGTGGACTATACCCTCTTGCTCGGAATCTTCATGTCATCTCTTGTTTGTTGGCTTCATAATCTTCACTTAAGCTGCAATTTCTTTTGGCCCGCAAGAATTCACTATACGGGATACTCCACCTAAAGCTCGGAGGGTGATAGCTAGCTGAATGCAGGACCGAGTTTCCTGCTGTGGGTTTCCTGAATAGATTGGTTGCCAATACTCCTTCGTCTACACTTATTCTCAGATCAAGGAAGTCTACTGTTTTTTGACTGTGCTGCATTGAAAATTTCAAATTTACATTGTTCTTATTCAATTCCTGCACAAAAGCAAACAAGTCGGTCTCATTACCCTCCCATACAAAGAAAATGTCATCTATGTAGCGCAGCCATATATTGACTTTGTTGGTCCATTCTTTCAGATCATCACTTCTGAGCACCTGCTCCTCCCACCATCCCACCAGTAAACTGGCGTAGCTGGGAGCGAAGCAGGTGCCCATCGAAGTCCCTTGTATTTGTTTATATAATACATTGTTAAAGGTGAAGACATTTTCTGTGAGACACATTTCAATCATCTGTAACACCATATGTGTGTGTTCCAAAAGATGTATGTTCCGGGTCTTTAAGAAATGTTTACAAGCTAGAAGACCGTCCTGGTGTTTTATACAGGTATATAGACTTTCAACATCCATACATATCAACCATTGATCTTGTCCCCAGTGAATCCCTTGAATTTTTTGTAAGAAATCTTTAGTATCTCTCACATGTGAGTTGAGGTTCTTTACATAGTTAGACAAAAAGTGATCAACATAAGTGGAAATGTGCGCAAACAGACTCCCTTGAGATGAAACTATGGGACGCCCAGGCTGGTTGTTGAGGTTATATATATATTCACTGAAAAAACCATAGGTTTCAGGGGCGTTATAGTTAGTTGGACATTTCACTCGTACAAAACCCCCGTTCTAGTTAGTTCAGCTAACTATAACTCGTGCACCCGCAATGCACTGCTGATGACGTCACATATTACATCACTCATGACATGGTCAGTGACATCACTCATGACATCACTGATGACATCTCAAATGACATCACTGATGACATCATCATTGTGATAGAGTGGCAGACCTCCTCTCACCCTAATATAACCTTTGATACACACACTCAAAAATACAAACTAACATTTTCAAAACAATGGACATACCAATACCAGTTACAACACACCTATTCAGTAATTCCAAGATCTACACACACATCCACTCATTCACCAACAGTCCCTATACAGTCACTCATACATGTACTCACTCATCATATGTACTCATACACCTATACATCCTGTTACACACCGCCACTCATCCATAGAGTTACTCACACACATAGTCACACATGCAAACAAAGTATCAAACATCCATTTACTTGCATATACAGTTATACACACACTACCACACTTACTTCTACAGAAATTTACACATACTTACTCTCTTAAACAATCACTTATAGAAACACCTACTTATTTGTACAGGAACTCTTCCAATCTCTCACTCTCACATATACTCACTTATATACACCAATACTCACATATATTAGTTTAAAACATATGTAGTTACTCATAAAGATACTATTGAGACAGTCATTCACTCACTAACACACCCATACACATACTCATCCACCTATACAGTCCTGCACACATGCTGTCTTCAACACATACAAACAGTGAGTCACTCATTCATGCATCTATGCACTAAGTAATACCCCCCACCGAACCATACAGACACTCAGACACTCATACTGATACTCAAAAAACCCACTAATAACCCATATAGACACTCATGTAGCTACTCACCAACCCATGCAGCCACTTATACACAAAGTGAGAGACTGATACAGATATTTTCATATTTAAACATTACTCACTAACCCATGTATTCACTAAAATACACTTAGTCAGTTATACAATCAATTTTACAAAACAAAATCATCCATTTAGACACTTATATACCCATTTATTCTTCCATCGACCTTGAGATATACATATATAAAACATATTTAATTTTCAGAAAAACACACATTCACTGGATGATGTCATCAGTGATGTCATTTGAGATGTCATCAGTGATGTCATGAGTGATGTCACTGACCATGGCATGAGTGATGTAATATGTGACGTCATCAGCAGTGCATTATGGTGCGCGCGAGTTATAGTTAGCTGAACTAACTATAACGGGGAATTTCTATGGTTTTGTACGAGTGAAATGTCCAACTAACTATAACGCCCCTGAAACCTATGGTTTTTTCAGTGAATTTCTAAGGTTTTTTAAATGCTAATTTCTAACTATAACGTGCCTGAAACCTATGGTTTTTTCAGTGTATTTCTAAGGTTTTTTAATTGCTAATTTCTAACTATAACGTGCCTGAAACCTATGGTTTTTTCAGTGAATATATATATACTTATTATACTATGTATACATGTGAAAATGTCTCGTTCCCCTGTTTGCCTCGGTGGCACGGAAAAAATGGGTGGAACTGACGTCAGCAGGCCGACGAGGTCCTCTTATGGCTCCGATGACGTCATACGGTGTCGCGAGCGGAGCCGTGTTCGTTGACGTGGGAGAGCTAGGAAAGAATTTCCGTGGAATGCTGGTGCAGGGGATATTCACCTAAGTGTTCAGGCTAGTCCTTTGGGAGCAACTGTTTATGTTGCCACTCCAGAAACCGAAACCAGTGATCCGAGGGCAGAGGCCCTGCAGATGGCACACGAGGTGGGGTGCCCAGTCGTGTGCACCGGCGGGGCAGCGAAGTGACAAGCACCACAACCCACAAAAAAGGTAACGAGGGCACTGAATAACACAGGATCTTCTCTTTGTATCTGGCAGGAACAACGAAGTTAAAATGCCCTAGTACCAAAATGTAGAATTAGTTCTACAACGGTCTTCATGAGGACCTGTGATGCCGCTTCTGCCTCCCGTACCCTGGAGGCGGCACATGGGTCACGCGGTACGGTCATACTGCGGTGGACGCACACTCGTTGACCTCTCATGGCACTGCTCCACTCTTCAGGGAGGACGCTTCCATTAGCTATGTTTTCTGATGACATGTCGTGCCAGCCCCATCCAACAACAGAACTCCTTTAGATCCAAACAGACTCTTCCACTCTCTCACCGGAAGTGAAACCAGGCCACGCGGACACTTTCACAATACAACAGCCGGGAATGCACTTTTCGGTAAAAACACATTCCTTCCTCCTAATTAATCAAATAAACGTCTCATTGAAGAACAGGGGCCAGCTTCGATCGGTAAACAGCCGTTACAACGACTTTTTACTTTGTGATACCATTACAACGCAAGCATTACCACGCATGCGTTGTACATAACGAAGTCATTACTACGTATTTTTTTAGAACGCATGGTCATTTACCACGCATGCCTTTACAACACATTTTGTTGTAAAGGTATGTATGGTAAATGACCATGCGTTCTAAAAAACATGTAGATGATCCATGTCGTTGTAAGGAAACAGAGGCTGTTCCGTTTCCTCACAACAACGTGCACCGCCCCTCAGAGATGATGTGAAGCAGGAACCACGAGGAGAGAGGAACCATGAGGAGTGAGAGGTAAGGGGGATTGGGCATGGGGTGGGGGTTTCTTTTCTAGGGTTTAGGGTAGTGCAGTGGTGTTTGGGTGGTGTAGGGGGTCATGCTGGGGGTAGTGTTTTAGGGTTTAGGGTAGTGCAGTGGTGTTTGGGTAGTGTAGGGGGTCGTGCAGGGGGTAGTGTTTTAGGGTTTACGGTAGTGCAGTAGTGTAGGGGGTCATGCTGGGGATAGTGTTTTAGGGTTTAGGGTAGTGCAGTGGTGTATGGGTAGTGTAGGGGTCGTGCTGGGGAAGTGTTTTAGGGTTTAGGGTAGTGCAGTGGTGTTTGAGTAGTGTAGGGGTCATGCTGGTGGTAGTGTTTTAGGGTTTAGGGTAGTGCAGTGGTGTTTGTGTAGTGTAGGGGTCATGCTGGGGGTAGTGGTTTATGGTTTAGGGTAGTGCAGTGGTGTTTGGGTAGTGTAGGGGGTCGTGCTGGGGGTAGATTTAGGGTTTAGGGTAGTGCAGTGGTGTTTGGGTAGTGTAGGGAGTCGTGCTGGGGGTAGTGTTTTAGGTTTAGGGTAGTGCAGTGGTGTTTGTGTAGTGTAGGGGTTGTGCTGGGGGTAGTGTTTTAGGGTTCATGTTAGTGCAGTGGTGTTTGGGTAGTATAGGGGTAGTGCTGGGGTAGTGTTTTAGGGTTTAGGGCAGTGCAGTGGTGTTTGTGTAGTGAAGGGGGTCATGCTGTGGGTAGTGTTTTAGGGTTTAGGGTAGTGCAATCTTGTTTGTGTAGTGTAGGGGTCGTGTTTTAGGGTATAGGGTAGTGCAGTGGTGTTTGGGTAGTGTAGGGGGTCATGCTGGGGTTAGTGTTTTAGGGTTTAGGGTAGTGCAGTGGTGTTTGGGTAGTGTAGGGGGTCGTGCTGGGGGTAGTGTTTTAGGGTTTAGGGTAGTGCAGTGGTGTTTGTGTAGTGTGGGAGGTCATGCTGGGGTATATTTAGGGTTTAGTGTAGTGCAGTGGTGTTTGGGTAGTGTAGGGAGTCATGCTGGGGGTAGTGTTTTAGGGTTTAGGGTAGTGCAGTGGTGTTTGGGTAGGGTAGGGAGTCGTGCTGGTGGTAGTGTTTTAGGGTTTAGGGTAGTGCAGTTATGTTTGGGTAGTGTAGGGTGTCATGCTGGGGGTAGTGTTTTAGGGTTTAGGGTAGTGCAGTGGTGTTTGGGTAGTGGAGGGGTAGTGTTTTAGGGTTTATGGTAGTGCGCCCAACCAGCCACAATATCCGTGGACAAAGGGGATCCTGACTCTTTGGAACGCTCCGTCAATTGAATAATTTGGGTCAAGGGCCCTACCACGTCCAAGACCTATCAATTCCTTTCTTGGGATCCCTCATATACTTGGAGAAAAAGGTACATAGTTTCTCATCAATTTCAGGCGTGTGTGCCACCTTCCCCTTCAGTGAGGGCCTGGGGCATTCTCCCCTCATCCTATTCCTGACCTCCCTTTCAAGGGGTTGATGGATTTTCCCCACCACATACTCTGCCAATTTGGCGTCAGGTGTCCACTCTGCCGACCTAGGATGGTAAATTTGGGTAGGCTCGAAAATGTCCGAGTGGACCCCGTCCACAACCGGGGACTGAGAGGAGTGGGACTCTGGAAGCCAGGGACGCCCCGAGTCCTTATCCTCATCGGAGGAGAAATCGTCCTCCGATACACCCTCTCCCTCTAAGGGAAACCTGCCGTCGGGAACTACAATAGTGGTGACAGTGTCGCAATTTTCTCCGGGTCCCTCCTCCTCCCGGCAGGGTGCATGTTTTAGCATTCGCTCACTCTTGAGGAAGGTCTCCGTAAGTTTATCAAATCCTTCCAAGTGCCCCGCTTTATGCTTAACGGCCCTTTTATTCCCCATCTGGGAGCTACTTGGACCCGCCACCACCAGATCTGGGTCACTGAACACCCCAGGGATGCTTTTCGCCAGCTTATCAACCTGAACCCTAAGAGGAGCCAGCGCCCTAGAAATAGCCAGAGAGAGGGCTTGGTCCACTGCTGGAGGGAGAAGTTGGGGGGCCATTCCTCCTTCACTTCCTGGTAGGAGGAGTAAAAATGGTCTTCTGGAGAAGACATGATAGCAGAGGGTGTGAGCACAGAACAAATGCCCTTAAAATCCTTAAGACAGCCCCCTCGCCGGTGCTCCAACAGCTGGGCTTTCCCCGAAGCTGTTATAAGAATAGACTGAGGCGCAATACCAATTACCACCACCAGGTGGCGCTGGTCACTAACGTGGCCGTGTGGGAAATCACCGCGTAGCGGTGTCAAAATTAGGCGAGGGTTGGTCGGGAATCAAGCGGACACTAAAGGAGTGACCGGATTCCCAAACGCGCGTAAAGACCAGCGGGAGCGCTCGACGGAGCTGCCTCGCTCGGACCAGACGCACCTGACAGGATCTCACCGCGCGCAGAGCACACAGCGGGAGAAACTGCGAGGGGGAGAACGCGCTCAGGCAAGAGCCTGCTGCGCAGGGAATATGAAACAATACCAAGGCAATAATGCTAATAACGTGCACAAGAAACCGCTATACAAACAGCAACAACGTCAGATTAAGCCAAGAATGTAAGGAATGCACTTAACTGACAAGCAGTGAAGAAAGAGGAAGCGGAAGGACGTCACGATATTATATACGATGGACTGTGATATGATTGGACTATAGTTGCCTTGGAGACTACCCCCTAATGGTTCATGGGTTGTGTAGTCTTTTGTTTAATGATTGTTGTGTTACGTTTTCTTTGAACTGCTATGCAAATAAAGTGATGAAAGATATTCATAATCCTCGCCTCCGTCCTGCCATAGAATTCATTAAACTTTATTTGATCTGATTTAGAAACATAGATCATAAAAGTGTACATAAAAACAGTAAATCCTCTTTCCTAATACAATACAGTGAGAATTAATTAAAACCAGTAGGTAAAAACGGGTGTTACAAAGCCCGGTTCAGAGCAACTTCAGGTTAACAGAATCGTAAAGTTCAATGTTTCGCAAGATCAATCTCATGTACTTCTTGCAAAATACGCAATAAGGGGTCCAAGTAAGATGTAACGCTCCAATACCTGACCAGTTTGCCCTATATAAAACTGCAGAAAAAATAAAAATAAAAAGTGTTTTGCACACTTCTGTCATTGGGCTATATGTGGGATACATCTAGGTGATATTTGTGCTACATTTGGGCTCTTTTTTTCTCTGGTGGCCATCTTGGGAGACTTATTTGTTATGAAGTTTCCTAATTTCGTCATTTACTGCAGTCTCCTCAGTAGGAAATGCTTTCAGTTTTTTACTTTGATTCCATCAAGAAGGCATTCAGATGTGTCACACATTTGCCATAAATTCAGAATGTTAGCACTCTAGTTCTTCATTAGGTCACTGTAGTAAACCTACTGCTCACCAGGGAGTTAACTGGAAGTCTACTGCTGGTATTGAAAGTGATTGTTTCAGTCTGCATGTCAGAATTTTCTAATGAAATAGAAGAGGATTTGAGATCTCACTTAAAACATGCCCTAAATTTTCTTTCTGCAGCACTAACCATAATTTCTATGGCAAAATGAACCCCTTATTTTGTTCCTTTTTAAATTAAATGTTTTAAGTGTTACCAGTTTATTCCAATCAAGATGGCTTCAGGTGTGCCATACTTTTGTCATAAGTAAGACTGTTAGCGCTCTAGTTGTTCTTTAGAACACTCTGGGAAGCTGCAGTAGAACACAAAGGCATCAACTGACAGGCTGCTCCTGTTGAAATATAACAGGAAGATATTTGAGATCTCACTTAAAACATGTCCTAATTTTTCTTTCTACAGCACTAACCATAATTTCTATGACAAAATGAACCCCCTCATTTTGTTCCTTTTTAAATTAAATATTTTAAGAGTTACCAGTTTATTCCAATCAAGATGGCTTCAGGTGTGCCATAATGTTGTCATAAGTAAGACTGTTAGCTCTAGTTGTTCTTTAGAACACTCTGGGAAGCTGCAGTAGAACACAAAGGAATCAACTGACAGTCTCTGCCCTTGTTGGATGTACATGTTTTACTGAGAATGTCAGACTTCATTCTCACATGACTGAGAAAGATAATGTGAATTTACAGAAAATATGCTCTCATTTTAGCTTCTGGAGCACCTTCCAAAACTGTATGGGACAAGCATGTGAAAATAGTTTTCTCTCAAACATGATTCATGATATCCCAGCAGAAGGTTTTTCACAGGGTAAAATCACCTTAGAACACACCACAATTACTGAAATTAGTATGGTACCATCAACAAATGAATTCTAATGTAACTAAAGTCTGTTATCACCCTTTATAGTTCTCCTTTTGGTAACCCTCAAAATCTTCGATTCACTACAATGCATTTCAATGGGGTACTATCATTTATATTGGTCCCAAGATGGCTGCCAGCAATTCCAGGATGAAGTGCTGACAGCCAATCAGATCTCACGATGACATGTGTGGTTAGGATCCGCCCAGATATATATGTGTTTTCTTTTTCAAATTTCTCAGGAACTACTGAACGGATTTACACCATTTAACCAAAAGGCACAACTCTGAACCAAGGGCTACTTTTTGCCAAATTTGGTGTAATTCCGTTCAGCAGTTCGGGCTGTAGCTGCGATGAAAGGTTCCTATGGAAAATTGCATGGGGAAAACACGTTTTGGGACCCCCTTTTTTTCTCACCCCCGCTTGCTGAATCACCCCGAAACTTTCAGGATAGGAGCGGACCGGAGCGGGCCATAAGTTTCGAACATTTCGCGAAGATTCGTCAACCGGCGCCAAAGTTATTTCAAATAGAATGTTGTGGATTTCCTATGGAAAATAGGTCCTAACTATAACTATCTACTGGCGACCCTCAGTAGATAATATATATATATATATATATATATATTACCTACTGGCGGTCGCCAGTAGGTAGTTATAGTTAAGACCACGTTTCCATAGGAAAAGCATTTTTTGATGTGCTTATAACTTTGGCGTCGTTTGACGAATATTTACGAAATGTTTCAAAAAGTTCCTCTTTTCAGGTCAGCTCCTATCCTAAAAATTTGGGAGGGATTCGTCAAGGGGGGGGGGGCTAAGAAAAAAGGAGGGTCCCAAAACGTGTTTTCTCCATGCAATTTCCATAGGAAACTTTAGACAAGGCTACAGGTCAAACTGCTGAACGGAATTATGCCAAATTTAGCACAGAGAAAGGTCTTGGTCCAGAAAGCACGCTTTTTTTAAATCGGGTAAATCCGTTCAGTAGTTTTAGAGAAATATCAAATTTTCCAGATATCGATATTTAAGAATTCTGACATTTGATTGGCTGAAGCGTTACGAGCACGAGCTTGTGGCTGATTGGCTACGAACTGTTGAAACTAGGAAGTGTTGGCAGCCATTTTGTGATTCAGTCCATCAGCTCACAACTCTCCCTCTACAAGGCATCAGGTCCGTAGTTCTACCTCTGCAAGGCAACACTAAAAATATACCGCAGCTCTCTCTGTGCGAGATACCCCTTTCACGTTCCCTCTCCCCACAGCACCAGCTCGCGGCTATGCCTTTAAAAGCGAGTCTGTCGGCTCGCAGCTCTGCGACTGCGAGCTGTGAGCCATTTTGTGACTCAGTCCTTCAGCTCGCATCTCTCCCTCTTAAAGGCATTGGATCCGTAATTCTACCTCTGCGAGGCAATACTGAAAATATCCTGCAGGTCTGTCTGTGCGAGATACTCCTTTTACGCTCCCTCTCCCCACATCATCAGCTCGTGGCTATGCCTTTAGAAGCCAGTACGTCGGCTCGCAGCTCTGTGTCTGCGAGCCATGGGGCCCGCAGCTGTACCTCTGTGAGCCATCTCGTTAGCTCGTAGCTGTGTCTGTGCTAGCAGGCCCATCGGCCCGTTACTCTCCCTCTGCGAGTTAGCCCATCGGGCTGCAGCGCGGAGGGCTCGCAGCTGTATCTCTGCGAGCCAGCCCGTTAACTCATAGCTGTGTGTCTACTAGCAGGCCTGTTGGCCCGTTGGTCTCCCTCTGCGAGTCAGGCCACAGCTCTCCCTCTGCGAGCCGGTACGGTGCTGTGCTTTTGCGAGCCAACGGCTCGTAGGTCTCCCTCTGAGAGCTGAGCCCGCGGGCCGCAGCTCTTCCTCTGTGAGGCTGCCCGACGGCCCGCAGGTGTCCCTCTGCTAGCCGAATCGCAGCTGATACTTTGCGAGTCAAAATTGGGAATATAAGGCGGCTCTAAAAAAAGCCCTTCTGTTTATTAGTTGGAGCTACATGTAAGTGCGAATGCACAGCTTCAGGTTAATCAGGAAAATTCGGTTTCCCTCATCTGTGAAGTGTACTCCATCACTTCTGTAGATATCAGCGATATCAAAACGTATGTTGTTGTTGTAAATCGACCCCATTCTATGGTCTCTGAGGTATGCAGACACAGCTTTGTTGACATTCTTCCTAGATTTTTCAATCTTATGACAAAATTGGTTTAACCATTTCACTTCTGTCTTTGGCACATATTGGAATATACAAAGACAGTTTGAGGCAAAAGTAACATCAATTGTCCAAAGGTGTCCTTCATAAGCATTTCCAAACCTACCCAGTCAATGTGCCTAGGTCGTTACCACCACAGTGCACAATCATGAGATCAGGGTGTTGGAGATGCAAACAGGTTTTAACCAAAGGGAGGAATTGGTGCCACTTCAATCCTCTCTGTGCAAACCATTTAATGTACACATTTTGTAAACCTAGGTCTAAGTCAATACGTCTCTGTTCTGCATACCTCTTGCACCAGAAAACATAGCTATGTCCTACAATCCACACTAGCATTTTGAAGTTATGGCTAGAAGATATGGATAAATGTCTGTAGCTCATGCAGTCCGTTCGTAGAATAAGAGATATGTTTAAACATGGGGAACTACTTTTTTTTACATACAAAACGTTAACGGATTGGGAGATGAAATGTATTGTGTCCTAAAAAGTAGGGTGTATATTAGTTTTGATGAAAAGCATCTTTGTGATTGGTTAATAAAAAAGCAGTTTATACGTGGAGTACATATTATAGGATGAAATTTGCTCAGCTCAACCACACCTGCTAATTGTATTTGGAAGGTGCAGTTCAAACTTGAAAGAATGGTGAACTTTTGACCTCCACGTGCCGTTAAATGTTGGAGAAAATGTTGCAAAAAATTATCGGTAGGTTTAAAAAAATGATGGACTTTTAACCTGCATGTGTCATAGAATGTTCTAGAAAGTGTTGATACAATAGCTTGAACTTTTCACCTGTATGTGTCCTTAACAAAACAGTTTATATGGAAAGTTCAAAAATAAGCAATAAAGAGAGGTTGTGCAATCTAAAAAAATAAGGAACTATTCTGATTTGTTCTTTACATGGATTTATGTGTGGAGCAACAGGGAAATTGTGCCATTACTGGTTCCATTCTTGATGAAAGCGGTGCATTACATGTACTGTGTGACAAGAAAAGAATTGTATGCGTTTGTGACATTTGAAATCTGCATACCAACTAGGAAGGTAAATTAGAAATTAAGAAGGTGTGTTATGTGCGGGGTGTATCCCTTTGGCAAGCTTCGCCTCTGTGAGCCAGACATTGTTTTTGCATAGGTGCTGGACGACATCTGATGCAGCCCCATCACCTACGCAGTCTGATGTGTCAGGGGAACACAGCCATGCAGCCATCACCCCGCCTCTCACACCCTACACAGAACCCGTATGAGGGGAGTTTTGTACCACATTGCCTTCTTTGCTGATGTTCTGTGATTGATATGTGTGTGGGCTGCATTGTGGGGGAATTGCCTGTGCACGGATGGCGATGCACACACACATGTTGGTATGTGGAGCCAGGTGCCCGTGCAGCCTTGCGCTGCTTGTGCTATTTCACTCCGTCTCTCTCCCTCGCTCTCTTCCGCCCTGTCATAGCAAACTTGTGAAAGCGATGGGTGCGCGGCTCTCAGCGCGGCGCTCGAGTACTTCTTAAGTCTTTCAAACACCGAGGGGTATATTCTCAAGGACATATCGCTGAGTTAACGGCACTTTATCGCAACCAAAATAGTGATTTTCGCACCATTCACAAGCTGGAGCAAACAGCCCATATCACCAGTTTACCAGCGATAGCAGCCTCAAAAAGCATTGTCACGGATGAGTCTGGCAAATATTGCTAATGAGATGTAGAATAGGCGTTCTCGTGCAAAAAGCAGCGAACACATCACTTCGCAAGTGTCTCAACCACCAGCAAGATCGTCGAAGAGAGTACAAAACAGGCGATAAGGTGCATTTGTAGCAGAAAGTTTACACCTGCTCTGAGCTGGTGTAAAGTCGGACTACAACCTGCAATATGAAAGGGAGCCCACCCAGAGCCATACGTGAATGACAACAGATGCAATGGAGCCAACGATCATGCAGCTCGGACACCCAACACTGCTCCGACACCCCCGCCACCAGCCCCTTGTCTGCCATCCCCCTTCACCTCTCCCCCACACAAACAAATTTGACAGCAACTTTAGGAAATCTGGAACGTAACAAATTGGCTGATGTCGCACAATTATAGTAAAGAAGAAGCATGTGAGGTTGGACAAATAAGAATCTCAGTCATCTATGGATTTACATATAAAACATTTTATTTAAACAAAACAACAAAATAAAAGTAGGTACAGGTATGGCGTGTCATCCCTCAACAATTTGTGAATCACAGCCTGCAAGACAAAAGGAAAGATAAGATTGTGCGTCATGCGTCCATGAAAGGAGAGAGAGAGAGAAAGAGAGAAAGAGTGAGAGAGAGGAAGAGACAGAGAAAGAAAGAGTGAGACAGAGAGGAAGACAGAGAAAGAGAGAAAGAGTGAGAGAGAGAGGAAGAGATAGAGAAAGAGAGAAAGAGTGAGATACAAGGAAGTGAGAGAGAAAGAGAGAAATAGTGTGAGAGAGAGGTAGAGAGAGAAAGAGTGAGACAGAGAGGAAGAGAGAGAGAAAGAAAGAATGAGAGAGAGAGGAAGAGACATAGAAAGAGAGAAAGAGTGTGAGAGACAGAAAGGAAGAGATACAGAGTGAGAGAGAGAGAAAGAGTGTGAGTGACAGAAAGGAAGAGATGGAGAGGGAGAGTGAGTGTTGACACTGTGGAGAAAATCCTTACAGTTCACCTTTCTGCCACCGGTGTGTCTCCAACCACGTGCCGGGACATAGTGGAGTCTTGAAGTTTAGTCATCTGAAACATAGTATAGAATCAGTAATGGCAGAGTACATACAACTGCACACTCCTAATTCTCTGTTTCGTCCCTGCGCACCCAGTCTGCTGCACCCCATCGACTCCCGCCGCCAGAGATGTCTGCCCGCCTCTGCGCACCTAGGCTGCTGTATCCCATCCACTCCCACTGCCCAGAGGTGTCTGCCCGCTGCTGTGCACCCAGGCTGGTGCACCCCATCCAGTCCCACTGCCCTGAGGTGACTGCCCGTCCCTGCACACCCAGAGTGCTGCATCCCATCCACTCCCACTGCCTAGAGGTGTCTGCTCGCTCCTGTGCACCCAGGCTGCTGCACCCCATCCACTTCCACTGCTCGGAGGTGTCTGCCCGCTCTTCTGCACCCAGGGTGCTGCACACTATCCACTCCCACCGCCCAGAGGTGACTGCTCGCTGCTGCGGAAACAAGGCTCTCTGCTCACCTTCCGCCACCGGCGTGTGTCGAAGAGGGTCTACCACGTGCTGAAGAAACCTCCTCAGGCGCAAGTTGCGTACACGCGGTCAAGCCGAGCTCACAATTCAGAGCGGGTGTTGATTGCAGGATGGCCACGCATCATCGCAGGCTGCACACACGCTCAGCTCTGGTGGCACTAACTCAGTGGAACTGAAGTCATCGCCTCGTGGCGGGATGTCCGTGTCGGGGGGGGGTCGTCAATCTATGAATCACAGCCTGCTAGACAAAAAGCAAGATAAGATTGTGCGTCATGCGTCCATCAAAGGAGAGAGAGAGAGGAAGAGAGAGAGAAAGAAAGAAAGAGTGAGAGGTAGACAGAGAGAAAGAGAGAAAGAGTGAGGAAGAGAGAGAGAAACAGTGAGAGAGAGGAAGAGAGAGAGAAAGAGAGAAACAGTGTGAGAAAGAGGAAGAGAGAAACAGAGGAAGAGTGAGAGAGAGAGAAAGAGCAAGAGAGGTAGAGAGAGAAAGAAATAAACAGTGTGAGAGAGAGGAAGAGATAGAGTGAGAGAGAGAGAGAGAGGAAGGGAGAAAGAAAGAGTGTGAGGGAGAGAAAGGAAGAGATTGAGAGGGACAGTGAGTGCCGACACTGTGGACAAAACCCTCCCAGCTCACCTTTCCGTCACCGGTGTGTCTCCAACCATGTGCCGGGACATAGTGGAGCCCTCAAGCTTAATCATCTGAAACGTAGTATGGAATCAGTAATGGCAGAGTACATACAACTGCACACGCCTAATTCTCTGTCCCGCCTTTGTGCATCCAGGCTGCTGCACCCCATCCACTTCCACTGCCCAGAGGTGTCTTCTCGCCGCTGCGCACCCAGGCTGCTGCACCCCATCCACTGCCCAGAGGTGTCTGCCCGCTGTTGCGCACCCAGGCTGCTGCACCCCATCCACTCCCACTGCCCGGAGTTAACTGTCCGCCGCTGCACTAACAAGCCTCTCTGCTCACCTTTCGCAACTTGCGTGTAGAAAAGAGGGCCTACTTTGTTCCGCTGCAAGCCCCAAGCCCTGGGCCCGCAGACACGCACCCTGCATGTCATGCAGCCCCGCTCCGCAGGCCACCAGGTCTCACATTTGGTGCTGGGTCTTGATTTCGCCATGGCAGAGGACATACCAGTGCACCGGGATTTTCATCACAGGCTGCACACCCGCTCAGCCCTTGCGGTGCCACTAACTCCGTGACCAGCGAGGCGACGCCACGTGGTGGTAGGCCTTCGCTGTCTGATGGCTCAGGCCTACACTGCAGTCCAGCAGGGCACACAAAACCTGAGCTGTCCAGGCCGCCGGGACGGGCCATCACTGCAGGCTGCACACCCGCTCAGCAGTTACGGTACCCATACCTCAGTGGACCGAAAGTCACCGTCCCGTGCCGGTGTGCCTGTGTCGGCCGCAGTGTATCCGGTGCGAGCAACTCTGAAATAGCGTCGAGCACGTGCGCCCGGTCTTTTTTATTGGCAGGGTCACGTGTCTTGTGACGCGTGTGCTGGATGGGTGTGGGGTGGGTGTATACTAGCCGTGAGAGAGTGGCTGTGGCGTACTGACAACTAGGGTGTGACCAGCAGATCAGTGTAATGAAAATCTGGGCCATGTGGCGTTGTTGTCCTTCCCTGTAAGCGTAAGCGGAGTGGGCTGGCCTGACGTATGCCAGTCCTGCGTGAGGCTGTGAAGAATGACTCCGGAGCTATGGGCGTGGCTCCGTCCTGGTCTGTATGAGGAATCAACTGATGCGGGTGTCCCTGTTGTAGTGCTGACGTCACCCGGGTCGCAAGCGCCAATGTGTCACTCTGTGAGCCAAGTCCCACAACATGGCCAACATGGAAGGTACGGGGAATCACTGGCCCTACATTCATCCATAGTTCCACACATGAAAGATGGTGGACATGACACAACTGTGTGGATATGAATGTTTATTGCACATTCAGTGCAGTGTTGCAGCTGTAGCAATACAGGGCCATGGAAAGTTTAAGTTTCAGTTTTTGGCACATGGAGGGCAGCCAATTAGAGCCAAGCTTGTGTTCGGGGTTAGGCTGCGCCAACATATGTACTTATAGAATTACTCCGCCAATCCCAAGCACTTATAAATTCACTATACACTCTCCTTGCAGTACTGTAATGATCCAGTCTCTACGTACGTACTTGTACAATGACCGAGAGAAAGTTACATAACTGAAGTTTTCCCCACTGCCAGTGTAACATGGTTGCATACGACGTCCACAGCACAATGTAATGTGGTAGGGCCCAGGGGCGGCATCTTGCATGCATAATGAACACACGGACACAGATAGATAGTGGAACTGGGTACGGGCACGTGCGCTCTACTCATTTTTATTACCAGGGTCACATGTCCAGTGACGTCTGTGCTGGATGCGTGTGGGGTGAGTGTAAGCCAGCCCTCCGGGAATGGTTGGTGCTGGCAACAAGTACAACAGTAATCATTGGATCAGACACATAGATTCAATCATAAAGGGTCAATGATTTGTGCTGCACTAAGGTAGGGGCAACAGATGTGAAATAATACATAGAAGATTGTATCGTAAAGGGTCCATGACTTGTGGTACACTGAGGTAGGGGCAGCAGATGTGAAATTATACACAAAACATTGTATCATAAAGGGTCCATGAGTTGTGCTGCACTGAGATAGGGGCATGAGAAACATTCAGCGTGTGCGCAGCCAGCGATGATGCGTGGTGCGGGCGAGCCGCACTGGGATCAATGTCTGTTGCCTACTGGACTGAGTCATCTGCAATCGCGACTCGATGTGAATTGTGAGCCCTGCTATCCGCAGTGTAGATCGAAGGCAGTAGTCAGCACAGACATCAAAGAATGCTTTTAGTCACTTCCTGTTTACAAAATTCGAGGACATAGAGTACAATTCTGTCTACAATAAATAAATCATGTCTCAATTTAAATTGTGAGCTCTGCTAACCGCAGTGTAGGTGTATGGAACAAAAGTTGAAACATTTATGGAATACACTGTCGAAATATGTAGGTTTCAGGGACGTTATAGTTAGTTGCCTACTGGACTCTGAAATTAATTAATGAAGACTGCATTTGAATTGTGAGCCCTGCTGAGCACAGTGTAGGCCGGAGGCAGCGGTCAGGAAGAGTCCACAGCCACGTGGCGTTCACTTGAGCTGCATAGAGTTAGTGGTAGGTGTGGCACTCAGCATGTGCGCAGCCAGCGATGATGCAATGTGTCTTGCCTACTGGACTGCGTCATCTGCAATCGCGACTCGATCTGAATTGTGAGCCCTGCTGACCGCAGTGTAGATTGAAGGCAGTAGTCAGCACAGACATCAAGGAATGCTTTTTGTCACTTCCTCTTGACAAATTCGAGGACATAGAGTACAATTCTGTCTGCAATTAATAAATCAAGACTGAATTCAAATTGAGAGCTCTGCTGTCCGCAGTGTAGGCTGCCATTCAGTGTTCCTTTGGACTTTCAAGATGAAGTTGGTCATTGTACTAAAGCTATAACTGATATAAAACAAGTTCTTGAAACAAGGATACTAAAAGGATATTATGTAGGTTTTAGGGACGTAATACTTAGTTGCCTACTGGACTCTGCAATTAATGAATTAAGAGTCAATTTTAAATGTGAGCCCTGATGACCGCAGTGTAGGCCGGAGGCAGCAGTCAGCAAGGGCCCACAGCCACGTGGCATTGAGTTGAGCTGTATAGTTAGTGTCACCTGAAGCAACCAGCGTGTGTGGAGCCTGCGATGATGCGTGGTCCAGGCGGGCCGCACTGGTAGCAATGTCTTTTGCCTAATGAATTCTGTCTTAATAAGTCCACGTGGCGTTGACTTATGGTGCACTGAGTTAGTGGCACCTGAAGCACTCAGCGTGTGCGCAGCCTGCGATGATGCGTGGTCCGGCCGGGCCACACTGGTAGCAATGTATT
Source organism: Calotriton arnoldi (assembly GCA_963921515.1). Lineage (NCBI taxonomy): Eukaryota > Metazoa > Chordata > Amphibia > Caudata > Salamandridae > Calotriton > Calotriton arnoldi. The sequence continues at coordinate 47,108 of CAWUFW010007881.1, forward strand.
TTGTCTAATGAATTCTGCCTTAATAAGGCTACGTGGCGATGTCTTGTGGTGCACTGAGTTAGTGGCACCTGAAGCACTAAGCGTGTGCGCAGCCTGCGATGATGCGTGGTCTGGGCGGGCCGCACTGGGAGCAATGTCTCTTGCCTACTGGACTGCGTCATCTGCAATTGGGACTCGTACTATATTGTGAGCCTGCTGTCCGCAGTGTAGATCGAAGGCAGTAGTCTGTACAGACATAAGTCTGTGGTGCTCTGCTGCTGGGTTCGCAGGGGGCCTGTGTCGAGGAGGCCGGCGGTCATGGCGGAGGCCTCATGGCAGGGTGAGGGCTGCCGCCCTGGAAGACGTTTTGGCCTTCCCACAAGTGAACCACGCCCAGAGCCCCAGCCTATTTATTCCTACTCCTACGCTGGAGTGGAGTACGTTGGACCAGCCCACTCCATTTCCGCTTCCAGGGGGGAACAACACAGCTACATGATCGAGATCTTCCCCACTGCCTGAAGTAACATGGTTGCGTCTATTGTCCACAACACTACAAGTACCAGCAGTATATGTCCACATGGAGATGTTTGTGCTCTGCATAGTGAGGTCTGTCCACCACATCACCACTACACTTGGTATTGTGTGCATTTTTATTGATGGGTGACTTGCGTCCTTCACACATACTTGGTTGCCACATCTCCCAACATTCAGCTATTGTGTGGCTGAGGGACCATGCCGTTTTTGGAGGGTCCGCTGTCCTGTTCTGCACTGCCTCGGTGGTAGTAGGGAGGGGGGTGGTCCAGGGGGGAGGTCCTGAGGGTGATGGCAGTGGATGTTGTGGCCTTCTTGGGTGTCGGAGCTGCATGGTCAGTAGCTCTATGACATGTGTTGGTCTTCAGATGTGGTTATGGGCTGGGCTCCCTTTCACACTGTAGGTTGTCGTCCTGCTTTACACCAGTAAAAGGCAGATGTTAAATTCTTACGGCTAACGCAGCTTATCGCCTGTTTTTGGATCGCACCCCAGATTTGGCTGCTCATTGAAAATATCGGGAAGTGGTGTTTTCGTGTTATTTTTGCACGGGAACGCCAACTCTGCATATTATTAGCGTTAGTTGTCGCTCTCATTTGTGGCAATTTTTTTTGCGTAAGCTATTGTTGGAAAACTGGCGATATCGGCTGTTTTCACTAGGTTGAGAATGGAATGATAATTTAAAATCACTGAAAAAACCATAGGTTTAATGAACATTATAATTATAAATTAGCATTTAAAAAACGTTTGAAATTCACTGAAAAAACCATAGGTTTCAGGCACGTTATAGTTAGAAATTAGCATTTAAAAAACCTTAGAAATTCACTGAAAAACCATAGGTTTCAGGGACGTTATAGTTAGAAATTAGCATTTAAAAACCTTTGAAATTCACTGAAAAAAACCATAGGTTTCAGGGACGTTATAGTTAGGTGGACATTTCACTTGTACAAAACCATAGAAATTCCACCGTTATAGTTAGTTCAGTTAACTATAAATTGCGCCCCCGCAATGCAATGCTCATGACATCACATATTACATCATTCATGGCATGGTCAGTGACATCACTGATGACATCACTGATGACATCACTGATGATATCATCCACGTGATAATCTGATGCTCCTCATCACACCCTAATATAACCTTTAATACACCCACTGTAAAATACACACTACCATTTTCAAAACCATCCACACACCAATACCAGTTACTACATACTCACTCACTGATTCCTAGGTCTGCACACACATCCACTCATTCACGTATACAATCACTTATACATGCAGTCACTTATCAATACAACACTGTCATATGCACTCATACACCTATTCAGACACTCACACACCACCACTCATCCATGGAGTTACTCACACACCTAGTCAGTCATGCAAAGAATCAATCACACTCCCATTTACTCACCTAAACAGTTATACACACACCACCTCACTAATTCATACAGACAGTAACGCATAGTTACTCTCTTATGTAATCACTGAAACAAGTACAGACTCATCCATACATGCCACTCTCACAATCACTCAGTCTCACATATAGTTATTTATATACACCATCACTCACATATACTTCCTTTTACATATGTAGTTACTCACATATGTACCACTGAGACATCCATTCACTCACCAACACACCCATTCACACACTTAGCCACCCATACAGCCCTTCACAGATGCACTCTTGAACCCATACACCCAGTGAATCACCTACTCACACATCTATGCACAGAGTCACACACCTCCAACCCACCCACACACACACTCAGTCCCCCATACAAATACTCAAGCAAACAATCAATAACCCATATAGACACTAATGTAGCTACTGACCAACCCATGTAGCAGCTTACACAACAACAGACAGACTGATACAGACATTCACACAGTTTAGTCACTAACCCATGCATTCAGTAAGACACGTTTAATTAGTCACTTATACAATCAGTTACATACCTCCTAAATCCTCCATCCAGACACTTATACACCCACTCATTCTTCAATACACCTTGCCATATATATAAAACATATTTAAACTTTACAGAAACACACAGTCACTGGATGATGTCATCAGTGATGTCATCAGTGATGTCATTTGAGATGTCATCAGTGATGTCATCAGTGATGTCACTGACCATGCCATGAATGATGTAATATGTGACGTCATGAGCAGTGCATTGCGGGGGCCCGAGTTATAGTTAACTGAACTAACTATAACGGTGGAATTTCTATGGTTTTGTACGAGTGAAATGTCCACCTAACTATAACGTCCTTGAAACCTATGATTTTTTCAGTGAATTTCAAAGGTTTTTTAAATGCTAATTTCTAACTATAACGTCCCTGAAACCTATGGTTTTTTCAGTGAATATATATATATATATATATTCAGTCCAATCCCACTCCAAAGGAACGGGTCCAACACATGCTCAGTGGCAAAAGTTGGATTTATTGCAAAAAGGCTTCCAGTCAAAAGTCTTGTTGTTGTGGTGAAACACTGGGCAGACGCGTTTCAGCCTTGCGGCTTTCCTCAGTGCCCGCTTCACTTGGATAATGTTCTGCCTGGGGGCTCATGTTTAAAAGTAGGTAGGTCTTCCCTCATTGGAGTAAAAAATCTCTTAGCCCAACCTCTCTCAGCTTCTGACTCCGCCGCTCCTGCAATGGTCCGTGTCGGATTTTCCATGTCCCACGCTGTGATTGCAAATACACTTACACACACGTTTTAACAAACTCATTCTATCTATCTTTGCAACCCTCTCTATTTGTATTAATCATTTATGAAAGCGTTACAAAAAGTATTGGCAAAGGCAAGATATATATATATATAAATATATATATATATATATATATTCTCATAGAAAAGTCACCCACATACGAAGACGCACACAATTACAGGAGGACTCAACCTTGACAGAGGAATCCTTTATTCAGCAATCTGGCAACACAGCTGAATATTTCCACAGCCTGTCCCTATGCATTTCGGAGCTCCTGCTCCTTGCTCACGGGACAACGTCACTTTTCCCATGTTAAAAGTGACGCAAAAGTGGCGCAAGGGGCTTGTAAATCTGCCCCGTAGTTTCCATAGGAAAAACGTTTTTTGATTTGCCAATAACTTTGGCGTCGTTTGACAAATCTTGCAAAATTTTCAAAACGTATGGGGAGCTCCGGTCAGCTCCTGTTTTGAAAGTTTCGGGGTGATTCGTCAAGCGAGGGCCAAGAAAAAAGGGGGGTCCCAAAATGCGTTTTCTCCATGTTAATTTCCATAGGAACTTTAGACAAAGCTACAGCCCGAACTGCTGAACAGAATTACAACAAATTTGGCAAAAAGGTAGGTCTTGGTCCAGAAAGAGACCTTTTTAAATGGTGTAAATCCGTTCAGTAGTTCCTGAGAAATTAAAAAAAGAAAAATATCGATATCTGAGCACCGAGGAGGGTTCGCGAACCCTCCCGAGCACGAGCTGACTTCTGATTGCCTGCCAACACTCCAAACCAGGAAGTGTTGGCAGCCATCTTGTGACTCGGTAACCGAGTCCCAAGAAAACAGAAGAAAAAAAGGTGAAAAACAAGAACAGGGGGCAAGGTAGAAACACCCTGACCAACTAGGCCTGTTCAGGGGGTCCCACAAGGACCCCCAGGGCCAAAAAAAGCATTTTTTTTTTAAACGGCCCAATTCGCGCTCAGTGCACGAATCTGGACAAAAAAATAAAAAAAACAAAGCTCGGGCTCCCGCGCTTCGTTCCTTAAAGCCCCCGGGTGGGCCAGGTCCCGGGGGCAATGCCAAATGAATTTGCGGGGGCCCGTGTGGGCCCCTGCAGCCCTGGGAACCGCCACCTCCCCGGGGCTTTCTTGAATTATATGCGGGGGGCACTCAGCCCACCCACAGCCCAAGAGGCCGCCACCTCCCCGGGGCTTTGCTTTATAAATGTGTGGGGGGGCTCCTGCCCCCCCACACTTCCCCAGGGACCACCACCTCCTGGGGCACTGTTTAATTATATGCGGGGGCCTCAGGCCCCCCCCAAGCCCCAGGGACCGCCACCTCCCCGGGGCTTAATTAAAAAAATGAAAGTGTGGGGGGGCTCTTGCCCCCCTACACTGCCCCGGGGACCACCACCTCCCCGGGGCTTTGAAAATGATGGGAGGGGGCTGCGCAGCCCCCCTCCTGGAGCCCTTGATGGCCCTGGGGACCACCACCCCCCAGGACCAGCTGCTGCAATGTCCCGGGGTCATTGCTGCTTGCTATGGCAGGGCGGGAGCACGGCTCCCTCCCTGTCATAGCAAACCCTGCTTTGCTTCGTATAAGCGAGAGCAGGAAAACCTGCTCTCGCTTCAACGAACCAAAGCAGGATTGGATTTGAGGAAGGGGAGCTGCATGTCAGCAGCTCCCCTTGCTCAAAAGCAATGCCGGCTTCTGCAGGAGGCGGGGAGCCGGTGGGACCGTGGGGGCATTGGGGCTCCCCCCACGGTCCCCAATGCAAAGGGCCGGCCCCAGGGGATGGGGTCCCCGGGGCCAGGAGTGGCCCGGGAGGGGGGCGACGTGGCTCCAGCCAGGAGCTGCGTTTGCAGAGTGGTGTAAAAAGGGGGCATGGCCTCGGACCACTCTCAGCAATCCAGGTGTGTGGCGCTTACTGGAGGTACCTGGTGGGCTAATGGGCCCCCAGGGACCCTCAGGAATGAAGGGGACTTAATACCCCAACTTAGAACGTGCCAGGAGGCGCATTTGCAGAGTGGTAGGGAAAGGGGGCGTGGCCTTTGTCCACCTTTCAGTAATCCCACTGTGTGGGGCTTACTGGAGGTAAGACATAGGCTAGTTGGCCCCTAAAGGACCCCCAGCAGCGAAGGGGACTTCAATCCCCATCCAAGAGCGTGCCAGGGAGCGCGTTTGCAGAGTGGTGGGCAAAGGGGGCGTGGCCTGCTAAGAGAACTTAGCAATCCTGCTGTGTGGGACTTAATGGAGGTAATAGGAGGGGTAGTTGGCCCTGAAGGTTGTCGTTGGGGGCCAACTACTCCTCTTGTTACCTGCAGTAAGTCCCACACAGTGGGATTACTAAGACGTCTAAGGAGGACATGCCCCCCTTTCTCCACCACTCTGCAAACGCACCTCCTGGCAGACTACGGGATGGGGGATGAAGTCCTATTTACTCCTGAGGGACTTTGGGGGCAAAGAAGCCCTCTTGGTACCTCCTCTAAGTCCTATGCAGCGGAATTCCTGAGCGCTGGTCAGAGGCCCAGCACCCTTTCTCCACCACTCTGCAAACGTGACTACTACTTAAAGAAGCATCTTTCTGCACCTCTGACTTAGAGGTAGTTTTAATTCCCCTGCCCTATTATGTACTAGGGCCTTACAGAGGAGGTCATGCCAATCACAGGGGTACCCCAACGCGTAGTGTTCCCAAGTGTATGTAGATGTTTTCACTGTATTCTAAGTGTCTTTTAGCATAGCACTGGCTCTAGGCCTGGTTAGTCAGAGTCAGTTACCACCAGTACCCATCAGCCAAAAGTTGGGGGCACAGTATGACTTTGCAACTAGGCCTCTTTCTGCTCCTCTGTTGGTTCTTTGTGCACATCTCATGCTTCTTTCTGCACCTTTCTTTGTCTTTCTGAACTTCTGTTGCCTCTTTCTGCATTTCTCTTGCTTCTTTCTGCGCCTTTCTTCTTCTTTCTGCACATGTCCTACTTCTGTAGGCATAGTTAGAAATTAGCTAGTAAAAAACCTTTGAAATTCACTGAAAAAACCACAGGTTTCAGGGACGTTATAGTTAGAAAATAGCATTTAAAAAACCTTTGAAATTCACTGAAAAACCCATAGGTTTCAGGGACGTTACAGTTAGAAATTAGCATTTAAAAAACCTTAGAAATTCACTGAAAAAACCACAGGTTTCAGGGACGTTATAATTAGTTGGACATTTCACTCGTATAGAAAAACCAGAGAAATTCGGCCGTTATAGTTAGTTGAGCTAACTATATCTCGCGCCCCCGCAATGCACTGCTGATGACGTCACATATTACATCATTCATGACATAGTCAGTGACATCACTGATGACATCTCAAATGACATCACTGATGACATCACTGATGACATCATCCATGTGATAATCTGATGTACCTCCTCACACCCTAATATAACCTTTGAAATACCCACTCTAAAATACAGACTACCGTTTTCAAAACTATAGACACACCAATACCAGTTATTTCATACCCACTCACTGATTCCTAGGTCTATACACACGTCCACTCATTCACCCATACAGTCACTCATACATGCAGTCACTTATCAATACAGCACTATCATTTGCACTCATACGCCTATACAGACACTCACACATCGCCACTCATCCATAGAGTTACTCATACACCTAGTCAGTCATGCAAAGAATCAATCACACTCTCATTTACTCACCTACACAGTCAATCAATCAATCAATCAATCATGTCATTTATAAAGCGCACTACATACCCGCGAGGGTCTCAAGGCGCTGGGGGAAGAGGGGGGTGGTGCTGCTACTGATCGAAGAGCCAGGTCTTGAGGAGTCTTCTGAAGGCCAGTAGGTCTTGGGTCTGTCGGAGGTTGGTGGGGAGGGTGTTCCAGGTCTTGGCGGCGAGGTGGGAGAAGGATCTGCCGCCGGCGGTCGTTTTCCGGATGCGGGGGACTGTGGCGAGGGCGAGGCTGGTCGAGCGGAGCTGGCGGGTGGGGGTGTAGAAGCTGAGTCGTCTGTTGAGGTAGGCTGGTCCGGAGTTGTGGAGTGCTTTGTGTGCGTGGGTGAGGAGCTTGAAGGTTATCCTCTTGTTGACAGGGAGCCAGTGCAGGTCTCTCAGGTGGGGTGTGATGTGGCTGCGTCGGGGGATGTCGAGGATAAGACGTGCAGAGGCGTTCTGGATGCGTTGCAGCCGTCTCAGGAGCTTAGCCATCGTTCCTGCATAGAGGGCGTTTCCGTAGTCCAGCCTGCTGGTGACGAGGGCCTGGGTGACTGTTTTTCTTGTTTCGGTGGGGATCCACTTGAAGATCCTGCGGAGCATTCGGAGGATGTTGAAGCAGGATGAGGAAACGGCGTTGACCTGCTTAGTCATGGAGAGGGTGGGGTCGAGGATGACCCCTAGGTTGCGTACGTGGTCGGTGGGTGGCGGGGCTGTTCCCAGTGATGTTGGCCACCAGGAGTCGTCCCAGGCTGAAGGGTTGGAACCAAGGATGAGGACCTCCGTCTTGTCCGAGTTGAGCTTCAGGCGGCTGGTCCTCATCCATTCGGCGACGGCCTTCATTCCTTCGTGGAGGTGGGCTTTGGCGGTGTGAGGGTCTTTGATGAGGGAGAGGATCAGCTGGGTGTCGTCGGCGTAGGAGATGATGTTGAGGTTGTGCTGTCAGGCGACGTGGGCGAGGGGTGCCATGTAGATGTTGAACAGCGTTGGGCTGAGGGAGGAGCCTTGGGGGTACGCCGCAGATGATCTTGGTGGCCTTGGATCGGAAGGGGGCGAGGCGGACGTTTTGTGTTCTGCCGGAAAGGAAGGATGTGGTCCAGTCCAGGGCCTTCTCTTGGATCCCGGCGTCGTGAATGCGTGTTCGTAGTGTGTGGTGGCAGACAGTTATACACACACCACCTCACTTATTCATACAGATACTAACACATACTTACTCTCTTATACAATCACTGATACAAGCACACACTCATCCATACAGCCACTCTCACAATCACTCACTCTCACATATAGTGATTCATATACCCCAACACTCACATATACTGCCTTTTACATATGTAGTTACTCACACATGTACCACTGAGACAACCATTCACTCACCAACACACCCATACACACACTCACCCACCCCTACAGCCCTTCACAGATACACTCTTGAACCCATACACCCAGTGAATTACCCACTCACATATCTATGCACAGAGTTGCACACCCCCCACCCACCCACACAGACACTCAGGCACCCATACAGATTCTCAAACAACCAATCAATAACCCATATAGACACTCATGTAGCTACTCACCAACCCATGCAGCCGCTTACACACCAACTAACAGACTGATACAGACATTCACACAGTTTAGTAACTAACCCATGCGTTCAGTAAGACACATTTAATCACTCACTTATACAGTCAGTCACACACCTATTAAATCATCCATTCAGACGGTCATACACCCACTCATTCTTCAATTCACCTTGGCCTATATATATATAAAACATATTTAAACTTTACAGAAACACACAATCACTGGATGATGTCATCAGTGATGTCATTTGAGATGTCATCAATGATGTCATCAGTGATGTCACTGACCATATCAAGAATGATGTAATATGTAACATCACCAGCAGTGCATTGCGGGGGCGCGAGTTATAGTTAGCTCAACTAACTATAACGGACGAATTCCTCTGGTTTTGTACGAGTGAAATGTCCAACTAATTATAACGTCCCTGAAACCTGTGTTTTTTTCAGTGAATTTCTAAGGTTTTTTAAATGCTAATTTCTAACTATAACGTCCCTGAAACCTATGGTTTTTTTCTGTGAATATATATATATATATATATACACACCAAGGTGTATTGAACAATGAGGTGCAAAAAGAAGCTAGAGGGGTGCAGAAAGAGGCAAGAGAAGTGCTGAAAGAGGCACTTGAGGTGCAGAAAGATGGAAGAGATTTACAGAAAGATTCTTGAGAAATGCAGAAAGAGGCAAGAGAAGTGCAGAAAGAGGCAAGAGAGGTGCAGAAGGAAGAGAGTGAGGTGCAGAAAGAAGCAAGTAAGGTGCAGAAAGAGGCAAGAGAGGTACAGAAAGAGGCAAGGGAACTGCACAAAGAGGCAAGAGAGGAGCAGAAAGATGCAAGAGAGGTGTAGAAAGAAACAAGAGAAGTGCAGAAAGAGGCAAGTGAGGTGCAGAAAGAGGCAAGAGAGGTGCAGATAGAGGCAAGAGATCTGCAGAAAAAAGCAGCAGAGGTGCTGATAGAGGCAAGTGAGGTGCAGAAAGGGGCAAGAGAGGTGCATAAAGAGGCAAGTGAAGTGCAAAAAGAAGACAATGAGGTGCAGAAAGAGGAAGAAAGGTGCAGAAAGAAGCAAGAGAAATACAGAAAGAGGCAAGAGAGGCACAGAAAGAAGAGAGATTTGTGCACCATTAGTACCAGTTTAACACCCACATTTTGCAATAAGTAACACATGACCATTCCAGCTTTGCAAAGGGCCTTCCACCTACACTGCAACACATGACACTGCATTTTTAGGAACATTTGAGCCGTTTGAGCTAGAAACAAGGCTTTTTTTGTTCAAATCCGCAGATTAGGCACCAGATGATAGAATATTTGGCAAATGCAGAAAATGTTTAATTATGTGAAAATTGGTGCAGCCGAACAGTCACATAATTCCAGTGGCCCTGCTTATACCCCCGACTAGGTCCAGAAGTGCTCCTCAGTGGTTCCTTCTTTTTTTGTGTCTCATTGAGTTTATAGTTTAGCTTCTATGGAAACGAGGAAGACTAAACCTGAGGTTACCACTCCATAACACAGACTACAGTACCACATAATTACTCTCCAAAACACATAATCCCACTCCACATAATTCCTATACACTAAATATCACATACTTTCTATTCACATAATTTCACTGCACAACATACCACATAATTCCACTACACACAACGTACATCCACTCTACACCAAAAAACATTAGTGAAAAACGTTTACATTTACAATGCCAATAGCGCTAACTCTCAAAAATGCGAAACCTATTACATTGCAAATGCTTCTTTAACTAGTAGTTGCATTTGCAGAGCGGTGGAGAAAGGGTGCTGGGCCTCCGACCAGCGCTCAGGAATTCTGCTGCGTAGGACTTACACGAGGTACCAGGAGGGCTTCTTAGCCCCCAAAGTCCCTCAGGTGTAAAGTGTACATCATCCCCATCCCGTAGTCTGCCAGGAGGCGTGTTTGCAGAGTGGTAGAGAAAGGGGCGTGGCCTCCGAAGACGTCTTAGCAATCCCACTGTGTGGGACTTACTGGAGGTAACAAGAGGGTAGTTGGCCCCCAAGGACATCCTTGGGGCCAACTACCCCTCCTATTACCTCCAGTAAGTCCCACACAGCAGGATTGCTAAGTTCTCATAGCAGGCCACGCCCCCTTTGCCCACCACTCTGAAAATGCGCTCCCTGGCGTGCTCTTGGATGGGGATTGAAGTCCTCTTTGCTGCTGGGGGTCCATTGGGGCCAACTAGCCTACCTCCTACCTCCAGTAAGCCCCACACAGTAGGATTGCTGAGAGGTGGACACAGGCCGTGCCCCCTTTCTCCACCACTCTGTAAACACACCTCCTGGTGCACTCTTGGTTGGGGGATGAAGTCCCCTTGCCTCTTGAGGGTCCCTGGGGGACAACATGCCCTCCTGTTACCTCCAATAAGCCCAACACAGCACAAAACGCATTGGGGCATCTCAAGGATTTGATTTTTTGAACAAATCATGAAATAATAATAAAGGATTCATAACCCACCCATGAGTGTGACCAGATTCTTTACAAATTGTAACGTTGGAGGATTTTTACGGAGAGGCTCTGCCGTGTTATGGGGCCGCACCACCAGACAGCGCCGAAACATCCAGCACAACCGAGCCAAGTGGAGTGATATATATATATATAGATTGACAAAGGCTGTCACTACAGCCGAAACGTGTCTCTCCTGTTTGCTGGGTCGAGGGAGGCCCAATATAATAAAGAAGCCTTAATCAGCAGCCATCATGTGCGTGCTCTCTTCCGTGTGTAGTAGGGATTGTGCTGATATATATAAATATATATATATATATATATACTCGTACAAAACCAGAGAAATTCAGCCGTTATAGTTAGCTGAGCTAACTATAACTCGCACCCCTGTAATGTACTGTTGATGATGTCACATATTATATCACTCATGACATGGTCAGTGACATCACTGATGACATCTCAAATGACATCACTGATAACATCACTGATGACATTATCTACTTAATATCTGATGCACCTCCTCTCACCCTAATATAACCTTTCATACACCCACTCTAAAATACAGACTACCATTCTCGAAACCAAAGGCACACCAATACCAGTTAGTACATACCCACTCAGAAAGAGGCAAGAGCAGCGCAGTAAGAGGAAGAAAGGTGCAGAAAAAAGCAAGAGAAGTGCAGAACGAAGCAACAGAGGTACAGAAAGAGGCCTACTTTGACTGTACCTTTCCACAGACTCATACAAAGTAGCCTAATCTCTAATCCTTCTCACACAATGTCTTAAAACTCACTTTTCTCTTGAAGGTTCACTATTCATCGACTGCTCAGAATGTTAGGCCTACCAAATGTAAAACAGCAATCCTAACCATATCACTGTTGTAAGTCTGACCAAGTTTGTGAAGGTATGCATGCGTGTGTCTCTGCTTTTACCTATTGACATGTTACATAAAAATTAACATAAAAATACTTGAATACCTGTGTTTCAAACAGCATACTCTGTAAACTTGTTTACAAAAAGGTGTATGTATTTCTTTCTGCTCATAATACAGGGCACATGGGTATTCAATAGTATATTTGAGGGGCTCTATAACACCTATATACATAAGACATGTCTGCCTGTGCAACTGAATGACAGAGCAGAACTGAGAAAATGTGACCACCTATAGGATAAGCTACCCATTTTTTAAGCTACTATCTTCAGATGCATAACACATGTGAGAATATATGTACAAGTAGACATATACCTCGATACGAGAGCACGCAGACCTTTAAACTTGACACAGTGCACTTCCCATTTGAATACAGAAAGAGGCGAGAGAAGTACAGAAAGAAGCAAGAGAAGTGCAGAAAAAACAAGAGAGGTGCAGAAAGAGTAGGACATGTACAGAAAGAGGCAGGAGAAGTACAGAAAGAGGCAAGAGAAGTGCAGAAAGAGGTAAGAGAAGTGCAGAAAGAGCCAAGAGAGGAGCAGAAAGAGGTGCAGAAAGAGGCAAGAAGGGTACAGAAAGAAGCAAGAGAAGTGAAGAAAGAAGCAAGAGAAGTGCAGAAAGAAGCAAAAGAGATACAGAAAGAGGCAAGAGGGTTGCAGAAAGAAGCAATAGAGGTGCAGAAAGATGGAAGAAGGGTGCAGAATGAGGCAAGAGAGGTGTAGAAAGAGGCAAGAGAGGTGCAGAAAGAGGGAAGTAGGGTGCAGAAAGAGGCAAGAGAGGTGCAGAAAGAGGCAAGAGAGGTACAGAAAGAGGGAAGAGAGCTGCAGAAAGAGGCAAGAGGGGAGCTGAAAGAAGCAAGAATGGTACAGAAAGAAGCAAGAAAAGTGCAGAATGAAGGCACAGAGGTGCAGAACGAGACAAGAGAGGTGCAGAACGAGACAAGAGAGGTGCAGAAAGAGGGAAGAGAGGTGCAGTAAGAGGGAAGAAGAGTGCAGAAAGAGGCAAGAGGGGTGCAGAAAGAAGCAAGAGAGGTGCAGAAAGAATCAAGAGAAGTGCAGAAAGAAGCAACAGAGATGCAGAAAGAGGCAAGAGGAGTGCAGAAAAAGGCAATAGAAGTGCAGAAAGAAGCAACAGAGGTGCAGAAAGAGGCAAGAGAGGTGCAGAAACAGGCAAGAGATGTGCAGAAAGAGGGTACAAGGATGAGGAAAGAGGCAAGAGAGGTGCAGAAAAAGGAAAGAGGGGTGCAGAAAGAGGCAAGAGGGATGCAGAAAGAAGCAAGTGATGTGCAGAAAGCGGCAACAGAGGTGCAGAAAGAGGCAAGAGAGGTACAGAAACAGGCAAGGGAAGTACAAAAAGAGGCAAGTGAGAAACAGAAAGACGCAAGAGAGGTGCAGAAAGAGGCAAGAGACATGCAGAAAGAGGCAAGTGAGGTTCAGAAAGAGGAAAGAGGGGTGCAGAAAGAGGCAAGAGAAGGGCAAAAAAAGAAGCAACGTAGGTGCAGAAGGAAGCAAGAGAACTACAGAAAGAGGCAAGAGAGTTGCAGAAACAGGCAATAGAGGTGCAGAAATAGGAAAGAGGGGTGCAAGAAGAAGAAAGATGGGTGCAAGAAAGAGCAACAGAAATGCAGAAAGAGGCAAGAGATGTGCAGAAAGAGGCAAGATAAGTGCAGGAAGAGGCAAGAGAGCTGCAGAAACAGACAACAGAAATGCAGAAAGAGGGAAGAGGGGTGCCGAAAGAGGGAAGAAAGGTACAGAAAGAAGCAAGAGAGGTGCAGAAAGAAGCAAGAGAAGTACAGAAAGAAGCAACAGAGGTGCAGAAAGAGGCAAAAGGAGTGCGAAAAGAAGCAAGAGAGGTGCAGAAAGAAGCAAGGGAAGTGCAGAAAGAAGCAAGCAAGGTGCAGACAGAGACAAGAGAAGTGCAAAAAGAGGCAAGACAGAAAGAGGCAAGAGAGGTGCAGAAAGAAGCAGGAGATGTGCAGAAAGAAGAAAGTGAGGTGCAGAAAGAGGCAAGAGAGGTGCAGAAAGAGGCAAGAGAAGTGCCAAAAAATAAGCAACATAGGTGCAGAAGGAGGAAAGAGAACAACAGAAAGAGGCAAGAGAGTTGCAGAAACAGGCGAGAGGTGCAGAAATAGGAAAGGGGTATAGGAAGAAGAAAGAGGGGTGCAGAAAAGAGCAACAGAAGTGCAGAAAGAGGCAAGAGATGTGCATAAATAAGCAAGAGAAGTACAGGAAGAGGCAAGAGAGCTGCAGAAACAGGCAACAGAAGTGCAGAAAGAGGGAAGAGGGGTGCCGAAAGAGGGAAGAAGGGTACAGAAAGAAGCAAAAGAGGTGCACAAAGAAGCAAGAGAATTGCAGAAAGAAGCAACAGAGGTGCAGAAAGAGGCAAAAGGGGTGCAGAAAGAAGCAAGAGAGGTGCAGAAAGAAGCAAGGGAAGTGCAGAAAGAAGCAAGCAAGGTGCAGAAAGAGGCAAGAGAAGTGCAAAAAGAGGCAAGAGAGGTGCAGAATGAGGCAAGAGAGGTGCAGAAAGAGGGAAGAGGGTGCAGAAAGAGGCAAAAAAAAGTGCAGAAAGAAGCCACAGAGGTGCAGAAAGAGACAAGAGAGTTGCAGAAGAAAGAAGCAAGAGTGGTGCAAAAAGATGCAAGAGAGGTGCAGAAAGAAGAGAGTTGCAGAAAGCGGAAGAGATGTGCAGAAAGAGGCAAGAGAAGTGCAGAAAAAGGAAGAAAGGTGCAGAAAGAAGGAAGAGAAATGCAGAAAGAGGCAAGAGAGGCGCAGAAAGAAGCAAGAGTGGTTTGCGCACCATTAGTACCAATTTAACAACCACATTTAGCAATAAGTAACAGGTGACCATTCCAGGTTTGCAAAGGGCCTTCCACCACGCTGTAACACTTGTCGCTGCATTTTTGGTAACGTTTGAGACGTTTGAGCTAGAAACAAGGTTTTTTGTTCAAATCTGCAGATTATGCTGCAGATGATGGATTATGTGGCAAATGCAGAAAATGTATAATTATGCAAAAATCGGTTCAGCCGAACAGTCGCATAATTCCAGTGGCCCTGCTCATACCTCTGACTATGTCCAGAAGTGCTCCTCAGTGTTTCCTTCTTTTTTTGGACTCATTGACTTTATAGTTTAGCTTCTATGGAAATGAGGAAGGCTAAACCTGAGGTTACCACTCTACAACACAGACTACCATACCACATAATTACTCTCATAACACACAATCCCACTCTACAAAATTCCCATGGCCTGATTCACAAAAGTAATCTGAGACAAAATCCTGACTTTACGACTTTCGGTATTCACAAAGGGCATTTAGGAGTATTAAAGTTAGGATTTTGACTCAGTTAAACTTAAGTTTTGGTCTTAAGTTAAACTTAAGTTAACCTTAAGACCAAATCTTAAGTTAAACTTAAGTTTTGGTCTTAAGTTAAACTTAAGTTAAACTTAATCACATGCGTGCAACCGGTGGATATGCTTTCAGATCTGCACATCTATAAGTCAATTATTCGTGTTTCAATACTCATTTTATATCCTATTAATTACAAAGGGTGCTCCCATGGTGCTGCAATACACACCCACCTTGGGTATAAGTCCACTGGAGCTGCAACTGCAGGCTAGAACAAAGTGTCCAACATATGCACCAAAGCACACCAAAACACTATCACTTTTATCCCCAATCAGTAGTTCATCTAAGAAAAGACCAGTTTTTGAAGTCCCGTTGACAAACTTCCAATAAATGATCCACAGAAGTCGATGTATCAGGTCACTCTATTTTATTCCAATCACAGACACAAACACGGCAGCCGACGCGCGTTGCGTCCTCCTGGACTTTCTCAAGGCTTTTCTCAATATTTGAAAGGCAGTCCTTCTAGATGTCTAACATGAAAAGTTCATAAGAAAATATCTCGCTGAGTGAGTTCAATATAAAACTCTCTTGATTCGCAAGCAAAGTGCTCTTTAAGCCAGGGTAGACTTAATGACATTCGTTTCATAAATGTTTGTCGTTTCAATTTCTGAGGCAATTTGGGAGTCCGGGTGAGGCTCTGGAGTTTGATACAGTTTGATACAGTTGCGCTGACTTATCATGGTGGAAGCGCCCATTAGATGGATAGAATACTTTTTTGGGATACTACGTGGTCTGTGGAATTGAAACAACAAACATTTATGAAACAAATGTCATTAAGTCTACGAGGAAGTCTGCTGACTTTCAGCGCGGGGTCTTTGTCTTCCCGTGTCTTAACATGCCTCACTCAGTAGGCCGACGTACCTTTGGTGACTGGGCACCGTGGAATGCTATGGCTGAAGTGGTGAGGACTGGTTTGGCTTATCTATTTTTATGTGGGAATCTCCCCCGACACTGCTGATTTTTTATTATGTGCTGCTACGGGAAAGGAAACTTTTTCCAAATGAACACCAGTATTGTTCTGCCCCTTACTCATGTCATCAGCTTACACGTTGCATTTGGTTGGAGTCAAGCGATGCATTCGTGCTACCAGCACAAGACTTTATCTCACATGAGATCTGACTCTTTTCAGTGTTACTTCCACACTATTGTATGCTATTTAGCAATGCCATGTTTAACAGTTTATGTGCCATATGTTTTATCGATGCCGTTTAGCAGTGTGTAGACTACTATGATGTGGGATTATGGGATTGGTAGTCCCCGCCTGCCTGAATTAATTGTTTTCAGGTGTTTATTCACATTAATTAGTATACACTTTGTGCACTCGTTTCCTATATAGGCACAGCTATTTCATGTATTTCAGCAGTTTCTGCGTTGGCTTATCTGAGCTCAGTTTGGATTAAGCAGCATTGTGCTCTATAGCTACGTAAGGTGGCCTCACTAACAGGATCACATGGCGTGTTTCAAATCATTTAGGTAAAGAGACGAGTTGTCCTAAGTTTCCCGTTTGCCATGTATTCAGCAGCATGATGTATATATTTATTTTGCAAGTGCTACCGGAGTGGGTTTGCGCTATACTTTTTAAAGTTTTGGCATCACAACAGTGGTTGTTCCAACATAATGGATGCTATGGTTACATATCTGTAGTGCTGAAAAACAATTTCACTAACAGAATATTTGCTGTTTTAGTGGATTGCTCATGCATTATGTACATAATAGGCACATCGAATTGCACTATGCATTCTTTGTATATATGCTGTATATGTCCTATTCTATGACATTGCAATTTCCACTATGTATATATTAATTTGTATTGCACTTTTGTATGTAACTTTATTTATTTATGTGTTTTATCACATCATGTGACAAATATGTTTTCTATGTCTATGATTGGGACGCAGTATATATTTTAAGAAACAATGGTGCTTACCAGATTGAGAAAGGCTGCTGTGTCAGCCGAAACTTGTCTCTCCTTTCTGCTGGATCAGAGGAGGCCCTTTACAATAAAAAAGCCCTAATCCAGCAGTCCTTGTGTGCGTGCTCTCTTCCTTGTGAAGCAGGAGTTGTGTTTGTGTATATATATATGTTGCAAAGCGGTGCTCCTTCTGTCTCCCCTCGCCCATTGGCAGAGGATCGCTGCAGCCGGCGATGCGCGCTGGACAGAGTATCAATGAACCTTTTCAATAAAGCGATCACTCAGAGTCTGTACAACTACCAGATGATGGTTTATTCCAGTAACGCGTTTCGCTTGTCAACCAAGCTTGTTCACACACTGCATTGAGGGATGTGACTGACATACATAGTGGATAACAGAAAGAGAAAAGGGGACAATACAGGAGTTGCACATACTGTAGAAATGGCATCCATCTTGGAATGGTCAAATTGCGGAATTTAGTCAATATTACCTTCATATTGAGAACTTTCTCTTACATACTGCGATTAAGATTACTATGTAAACCATCAATGGTGTAAATACAACCATCTTACAATACAGTGCAAGTCATTAATGCCAAA
This sequence comes from Calotriton arnoldi, assembly GCA_963921515.1. Classification (NCBI taxonomy): domain Eukaryota; kingdom Metazoa; phylum Chordata; class Amphibia; order Caudata; family Salamandridae; genus Calotriton; species Calotriton arnoldi. The sequence goes on from CAWUFW010007881.1 coordinate 64,937, forward strand.
TAGCTTAATTACCCGGTAAGTACTCACAAGTTTGTGATTCAAAAGAAAAGAAACATTGTTCTGTATATAGCACGTGCTAACTTTGATGTTGACACAAACCAATATGCAGGGTATACCTGGCAAGTGCTCTAAGAACTGTCATCCCTGCTATGTCTAAATTTCATACAGTATGCTCGGCCTAGTGCCTGCATAGTTTTTTTACACTGTTTCCACAGACTGGAGCTCTAAACTTCTTTCGGCTATTGCTCTGCTACACCCTAACATAAAACCGCAACAATACCCTCGGCAAGTGCCCGAATATGCGGTAGGCCGATCAAGAGCTATAACTCTGTTATCCCACTATTACAAACTTACCCTCCATAAACCAAGATTCCACAATGAAACATATGCAATAAAAATTGAAGTGATCAAAATGACTCCCAATATAGTTCAACACCCCAATGGAAAAAAGGAATTCCCTCATAAAAAGGCGACATCTCTTATCTGCCAGGTGCTGCCCTCCACCGCGAAGATGTTTGGAGAAAAGGTTAGGGGTTCAGTGCCGGAAGCAATTTGTCTAAGATGGCCCCTTCCCTTTCTCCTGTGACTTAAAAAAGAAGAGAACCATGAGTTATTCTCATAGAAGAGGTTAAGATCAATCAATGAACAACAACATCATGCATACAGACAAAAACGAGTATCTAAAAACAACAGTTTGACAATTCTCACAAGTCAAAGCAGTTCATGTGTTTGACAAGATGAAGGACTTCCTCCTATTCATGAAGGTGAATGCTCATCTCCTCATCCTGGTTGTGCCGCTCCAGGCTTTTGGTTTGTAAATTAATTACATGCCAGGATTCCCTCTTGCGTAACTGGTGTTCTCTGTTCCCACCCCTATAAGTCTGCTGGATTTGTTCTCTAGCATAGTAGGTGAGGAGTGAGTTATTTGAGAGATGGTACTCTGCGAAGTGTCTCGCTACCGGGTAATGGGGGTGCTTGTTGCTAATCGCCCTCATGTGCTCTAGAACCCTCTTCTTGGTGGCTAGTGTGGTGCTGCCAACGTAGCGCTTTTTACTTGGGCATTCGAGAATGTAAATAGTGAATGTAGTGCCACAAGTAAGGAATTGATAGATGTTTCTCTCTCCTGTAGGGGTCTGGTAAGATTTTCTCATGATGCTATTACGACACGCTTTGCAATGTCCACAGGGAAAGAACCCCTGTAGGTCAAGGCGAGTGTTCAAGTGTTTGTTGGTGATATCCCTTTTAACCAGCAATTCTCTGAGATTTTTACCTCTCCTGTATGTGATTTGGGGTCGTTCTGGTAGTTCCTGACCAATTGTGGGGTCACTGGCTAAGATGTTCTAGTTCTAATGAAGAATTTTAGAGATTTTAGTGGATTTCCTGTTAAAGGTCAGAATCACCCTAGTAGAGGTATTTTCCTCTGGGGCAACTTTCTCTTCTAAAGTTTCCTCTCTTTTGATTTTGCTCACCTTCTCCTTAGCCCTTTCCAATACCCATCTGGGGTATCCTCTTTCCCTGAACCTGTTCATCATGATCTCCTGTTCTTCAAGGAAGTCTTCCTGATTGCTACAGTTTCGTCTTGCTCTCAGCAGCTCACCAAACGGAATACTCCATTTTAATGGTTCTGGGTGGCTGCTGAAAGCATGAAGAAGACTGTTACCCGCTGTTGTTTTCCTGTGTAGCTTGGTACTTAGATGGTTGTGCCTGATTTCTACAACCACATCCAAGAGTTTGATGCGCTCCCTACTCATAGAGTATGTAAGATTGAGGTTAAATGTATTATCATTCAGTTTTTCAATCATACTCTTTGCATCTTCCTCACTCCCCTTCCATATGATAAACAGATCATCAATGTATCTGTACCACTTCACCACCCTGTTCTCGGTGCCATCAGAACTCAGATTGCATTGTATTTCTTCTTCCCATACACCCAGGAACAGGTTGGCAAAGCTAGGGGCAAAGCAAGTACCCATGGCGGTGCCAAGGACTTGCTTGTACATAGTGCCATTGAATAGAAACATGTTATTGACAAGACAAAATTGCATCATTTTTAATATCATTCTAGTGTGTTCAAAATAGCACATTCTACATTTTTCAGGAAATGCTGACATTGTATGCCAAGTGAATGATCGATGATTGAAAGCAGGGAATTCACATCCATGGTTATGAGCAAGTAGTCTTCTTTCCAATCAATATTATTGATTTTTCCCAGGGAGGCTTTAGTGTCTTTTACATATGAAGGTAAAGTCATCACATATTCATGAAGGAAATGGTCTTCGATTTTGAGATATGTTCTGAGACACAGCCTATCGAGGAAACAATGGGTCTCCCAGGTGATGTAGTCGGGTTTTTAAGGACTTTTGGTAACAGATAAAAAAAGAAATATCGGTGTCCTGGGATAATCACATTTGAGATAGCAATATTCTTCCCATTGGAGGATCCCTTTGTACTTCCAGGTGGTAAGCATACCCCATATTTCAACAATACTGGTGTTATATTCCTGCATGTTAGTTTTGTTGTAAAATCTGGTATCATCAAGTTGTTTTTGTGCTTCAGCAATGTATGAAGCCCTGTCCCAAAGCACATTATTTCCTCCTTTGTCTGCAGGGCGTATTATAATGTGCTCGTCATCTGTTAAGGATTTGACTAAATTCCATTGATTTTTGGTGAAGTTGAGGGGCTTTTTGCTTTTTTGTGTTTGTTTCTGAAATGTCATCCTTGGTTACTGTCTCATGAAATGCATCGATGTTCTCATGCGGCATCATGGGTAAAAAGATGGATTTGGGTTTAAAGTTTGTTTTGGTAGGCTGGTCGATACTGAGCTCAATTTTATCTTCAATCGGGTCTAGTCCAGTCTCCACATACAGGTCCTGCATCGCCTGAAGGGCCTCCATATCTGCTATGGTAAGATATCTATTTGAATCCATATTGTTTATTACTTTGTGGTTAGAGCTAGGGGTCACATTTTCTTGATCTGGTAGTCGTCTTCCCCTGATGGTATGCCATTTTTTTAATTGAAGTTTCCTAACAAATTTAAACACGTCTATTCTGGTCTCAGGATAATCAAAGGTGTTACTGGGGAAGATGGAAAGACCTAAACAAAGTGTGCGTCTCTCCTGTATGGATAATGGTCTATGGGAAAGATTAATGATTGTTTTATTTACCGTTTCGTCATCCATTAATTCTGTGTCTTCGGGCCTGTTGACCTGGTTCCCATGAGCCTCTTTCCTCGTCCCCTTCCTCTTTTGGATCCTCTGTCACTGTCGCTTTCTTCTCCTCCAGTTCCTTCTTGGCTTCTTCTTCTTCCTCGGCCTCATTGTCCTCGACCTCTCCCTCGTGTTTTTGGTGGTTGCACAGTTCTTGGGGTTTGCCTCCTGGTCCGTAGGAGGCGGTACTCATCTAAAAAAGTAGCCTGTACCCTTGTGCCCGGTTCCCTTTCCACTGCTCTATTTTCTACCTGTGAGAGATTGCCTTCTGTGTCACTGCTGGTGATGGAGTCTGTGCCACTCGCGTTTGTTGTTAGGTTCTCAATTGGTTCTCCTTGTGACATCTTATCATACAGGTGATCATATTTGTGGTTGTACGTCAGTATTCTGCCACTCTCGTAATCGGCGCAATCCCGGTGCAATTTCCTTTGTTTTCATGACTTGACGTTGATCCAGCGCAACCCCTAATTGCTGAACCAGGGATCAGGGAAAATCTCGACACACATAAATTGCTTTACCAAACAACGGGGCCCATTACACATTACCCACAAATGATCCCTGAAGACAGGCGCTGGATTTGGGGGTTTAGTTTGTCAGTTTTAGTAAGTACTATGCTTCACATTAATAACATTTGTATATAATTCTAACTATTTGTAATCTCAACTGTCTTCTTCCTTTGGTCGATGGACCATTAGTTGAAGAGTTGATGGTGACTATGATTAACTAAACAGTTTAATATTTAACTAAATAACCACAGTCATTTCTTCATTTAATGATTTTATCCAATGAAATGCTCTTAATTTTTATTGTCAGTGCACACACAGAATTACATATAAGAGAACACATTTTCAAGCAATGTAATCAAAATGAATCATTTATATCGACATCAAAGCGTGCATAGTAATGGGGAAGAGAAGGTACAGCATAAATACTTGCAGAAATATATTTGCAAAATTAAAGCAATCAAGGAGGGTGATACCCACCAAAGAATCAGGAAAACCACTCCCTTGGCCGAGGTTGTGGCAGGAGGTCCCCAGAGATAGGCTCAGAGGACAAAGTTAACAGGATAGATATAGCCAAGTTTGCCCTGGACAAACAACTAAAATTAATCTCCCAATCAATCTACCTAGATCTAGTTCTCCTCGGACGAAGTCTCCTCCCAAGCACTCCCGCAACGTTCTAGTACCTAAAGCGTTCTCTGGCTTTGTGCTGGTCTGCTCTCTCTGTCTTGGATCTGCCACCCTGGCCTGCACTGCTATACCGGACCGCATTGCCTCACGTTCGTCTGATCTCTCTCTGACCCTTCTCTCTCCGTCTCATCTGATCTGCATCTCGTCTGTCCCGACCTGTTCATCTGTTCTCGTCTGATCTTCTGTTCTGCCACACCCCTAATTGGGATATCAATTATACCCTTCTGCCTAACACACTATCTTACAATGTTGCAGTATCGGTAGAAACTCGGTCTGTGATTGGTTGTCATAAATCATACTAGGGTCGCCCCATCCAGTTCTCCTCACAAATCCATCCTATATCGGTTCTAACAAAGGAAGGATTTAAGACCAATACATTCGTATACCACTAGCATTCATAATTATACATTTTGTCTCATTGTACATTATGATATCCGCTTCACATTAGAATTGCACGTAGTGATGGCTGTTCCCACAGTCGCTGTCGCGTCTTGGCACATAAACAATAGGACACAGGTCAACATGGCCTTCACACGGATAACATCAGCTGGTACACTCTGCAGTCTGCAAGCAGGCAGCCCATCCTGGCGCATGAGCGCTTCATACCGACCAAGCCAACCACATGCTGGGTTAAGCGAGAGGCCATTTTCATGCAGGCCCAATCCCGTACTAAAATAATAAACAAACACAAAAGAATATTAAGTCATGAAATAAAACCCATTATGATTACCTCCCACCATACTAATGCCCTGTGTTAATTACATCCTAGCGAAAGCTATTAATTTAAAGCAACCTTTTCGTTATTTAAGGACAACATGCAAAATGTGCAATGTACAACATAGCATAAACATACAGTAGTACGGTTTTTCAAAGCGCAAACAGTTAATACGTACTCATGCCAACATGGTTTAGTATATTAGGTAAAATGCGTTTGCCCCTCGTGTAAATGTGTGCATTCAGGGTTGGTTAGTTCATGCAGTCAATACATTATTATGGGGTTACTTAATTTCGTGAGGATGTATTTTACAAAGCTCACTCCATCAATCCCCCTTTGATGGTTTTACCATCATAAAATCCCAAAACATACGATTTTTCAAGTTATATAGTTGTTATTTTGTCTTTTGACCCTTGCTCCTTACATTTTTCATACAATTTTTCTTTAAAACTTTCCATTTCTATCTCATCTATCTCTCTTTCCCTTTCTTTATGTTCCTTACTTAATTTCCTTTCTTTCTTTCCTTTGCGACTTTTCTTCACACAAACATAGGTCATTCGTATCATGAGTATCATAGTAGCTACAGAAATTATTGGTACTATTAGTTTTCCTACTAAGGAACTACCTATAGAAGAAAACCAATTGCTTATAGTAGAGAAACTCTTACTTAGTCTCTCCCAAACACCGTCAACCTCTAGTTGGGTTACTTCCTTATGCAAATCAGTGATATTCTGAATGTATCCTTTCAAATTCTTACTTTTATCTGGAATGTAAGTGCAACAATGTTGAACTTTCAGCATTCCACAGATTCCACCCTCTTTTGCCAACAATATGTTATGTTAACAATAAGTTATGTTTTGCATAACCATAGATATCATGGCAATCATTTCAGTGTCAATCATCAAGAATCCTCCAGCAGTATCCGTTGATAAACGATCAACCACTGTGGACAATTGTCGAATTTTGTATGTATTCAGTGTAACCCCAACTCCAGGTATCAATGCTCCAAATATATTGCCTACAATTTCTGAAAAACGTTCTCTTTTTGCACGTTTTAGTCCTTGCTTTACTTCATCGATTCCATTTGTACTTTTGTCTACATGGTAGACTTTTGGAAAGACAATCCCAAGATAACAAGTTCCATACCAGTGATCTGGCAGCCGATAATAGGCTTTCCTCCCACAGACATAATATATGCCTGGCAAGACAGGGTCAGTTCCTCCCTTTAATCCCCAACCCCCAATAATTTTATAGGTATCTTCACATTCACTGGAACCGATGAAATAATTGTTGTAGTTAGTCTTCTCCCTACGTAAGCATAATTTTCCCTTCTGCGACCAATCCAGGGCCATTGCAGCATAAGTCTCGCCTTTGTCATAGTTGCTTTCTCTAAAAACCCAAGGTGGTGTTTTTAATTTCTCTTCAACAGCTTTTCTCTTAAACTTAGCCCTTCTTTCTTCTACCATCTCCAAAAAGATTTTCTCTTCCTTTTTCAATCTACATGTTAGGTTGTTTTGATTAGCGTATGTTATATCTAAAGGTTTTGTTGTCAGGAAAAAATCTCCCATGACATTTGCATGTGCTATCTTATTCAACTCAGGTACTACAGGGACTTTAGAAAAGATTGTATCTACATTGGAATAATAATAATCAAGTTTACCTGTTCTATACAACAAACTTGATAAGACACTACAGGTCACACCATAAGTCAAAGGAAGGTGATGATAAGTCACACCTTCTGAAACAGACAATGGTAACTGTATACATACATAATAGTCACTCACATCCATTGTTTCCACATATTCGTAAAGTAATTTAGTGAAAACATTCAAGGAAAAATTAGTAACTGATCTATCATGATGCAAACTACTAGCATCTATCTGTTTTAAGTCAGTAATAGGGATTTGCTTAATGTCAGTGTCTACCCTTGGACCTGTCAAGTTGTTAGGACAGGATGTATCTTCTTTAATCAAATGTAAAGGTATTATAATTGTTAATATTATCCAAAATACTATCAGTATACAAAATAAACATAAACAAGCTTTATAACACCTACGCATAAAACTACATCTCAATCTTGTTTCTTGTGTATCTGCCATAGTAATGTTAACCCTTATAAAATTCAAAATGGATTTTCTAAATCTATCTCAAAAATGTTCTACGGAAAAAATTTAAAATAAAAAATGTAGTGTGATCCCACACTTCAAAAGCTTTCTTCTTTCCCCCTCTTTTATTTTAACTAATCCAAATCTCCAGGACGTCTTCAGAAACTTTTCTTCAGTTGTTAACTTGACACCTTAATTTGTTTACAGTCTCTTAAGGTGGATTTAAATCACTCTTTTCTTCCTGCTCGCTGTCAGTGCTGTTTCTTTCTTTGTTTAAATCTTCTTCTTCAATCTCTTCCAACACTATGTAAATCCAGTCAGGTGACTTGAACTTTTTGTTTCGTTTTCTCACTCTCTTTGTTCGCAGCACTGATTCGTCATCGACTCTCCTTGCTCTATTTCATCTGAAACTTCCTTTATCTGTTCTGGCCTGCTCTCGGGTCTTCCTTTTACCACCCTGTATTTCAATCTTTTAACTCCACTTGGCCAACGATCATCTGTCTTTGCTCTTTTTGGTTGTACTTCTTCTTCTTCCTTGTTCAATTCTTACCTTCGTTTCTTTGCACCTACTTTAAGTTTGCTTTCTTCTTCTTTTTCTTCTTCTGTATTTCTTTCACTTATTTCTTCTCCATCCTTTCCCTCTTTATCGAGGAGTTGTCTTTCTTCTTGTTTAACAGCAGTTTCTTCAGTCCCAGTAGCTGGAACCCACTTTACTTGACTTGTGCTAAGCAATTCCTCATCAAGCCGCTCTTCAGAGTCCTTTGGTCTAGGTTCACCAGTTTCAGAGTCTATTGCTCTAGCCGCACCAATGACTTGTACTTCAGCCTCTGATTCAGAGCTCGGACTTGAGATCTCCAGATGCCGCTCTACTCGTGGTTCAAGTGGATTTGGGACTCGCTGAGTGTGACTGGCATGGATCCAATTTGGTAGGCCAGCACATTTTACTGCTGTAGTCGTCACCAATATGACCTGATAGGGTCCTTCCCAGCGGGGCTTTAGGCAAGTTTTTCTTCTATGGCTTTTCACGTGAACCCACTCACCAGGGCTCAGATTATGCGCTTGAGTCTGCTGTGTTGTGGTCGCGTCTGCTCCAACCTGATGAAACACAGAACGTACTACATCAGCCAATCCTTTGCAATAGTCAAGGATGAGATCATCAGATATATATATCAATTTGTTGGCAGGTACAAATGCTTGTCTCATTTATCTTCCCATCAAGATCTCATAGGGACTCAATCCTGTCTTTTTGTCAGGAATGCTTCTGAGACTCATCAAAACTAGGGATAAAGCGTCAGGCCATTTCAGTGCTGTGGATCTACACACTTTCCCTAACCTGCTCTTGATGGTGCCATTTATCTGCTCTACTATTCCGGAAGCCTCTGGACGATAAGCACAATGAAGTTTTGGTTGAATGCTCAATGCCTCACAAATCAGTTTGATTGTTTCACTAGTGAAGTGTGTTCCTCTATCTGTTTCCATAGTGACCGGAAAACCATATCTAGGAATGTATTCCCTCAACAAAAGTTTTGCCACCGTCAGGCTGTCATTCCTCCTTGTGGGATATGTTTCTACCCATCGGGAAAACAAACACACAATCACTAACACATATTTGAGCTTGTTACATGGAGGCAACTCGATAAAATCGAGTTGTAGTCTGGTAAAAGGACCTCCTGCCCTCCCTATTGTTCCCAGACTAACTATTGTCTTTCTTCCTGGGTTTTGCTGTTGGCACGTCAGGCATCTCTGACAAAGGCTCTCTGCAATAGTCCTGAACTTAGTATTAAACCACGTCTGTTTGAATGATCTGACCATGGCGTCTCGGCCAATGTGTGTCACTCCATGGTACATCCTTGCCATATGAGAAAGTAAACTATCTGGCATGACTGGTCTTCCATCAATGTATACCCATACATCATCATCTTCTCGTCTCCTACATCCTGCCTTGTCCCATTCCTGTCTCTCTTCTTCACCTGCCTCTTCCTGCAATTGTCTCACTTCATCCCATGTTTCAATGGTATGAGTAAACATACATTGACAAACCGTATGTTCTTTTGCTTTTCCCCGATTTATGGAAGTCTCATTCTTTGCACAATATTGTGCTACTTGGTCAGCAAATCTGTTGCCTTGAGTCACATAATCATCTCCTGACTTATGTGGGCACATTTGACCACTGCAATTCGATTTGGCAATTGTAATGCTTCCAGCAATTCCTTTACAAATTGACTATTCCTGATGGGGGACCCCGAAGAGGTCAGGAATCCCCTCTGCATCCATAGTTCTCCAAATTCATGCACAATGCCAAAGCCATATTGACTATCAGTAATTATAGTCACTTTCTCCCAATTTACAGTCTTGAATTAGAGCTATCAATTCAGCAACTTGTGCAGATTTTACCCCTTTTAGACAGGATGCTTCCATGATTTCCGCTACAGTACAGACAGCATAAGCATAACTCAACACACCTGTTCCAGTTCGCAAACAAGAACCATCATCAAACATCACACGATCAGATTCCTCAAGAGGAACATCTTTGATATCAGGACGGGGCTCGGTACAAAATTCAGTCACATCCAAATAATCATGTTCAGCTTCATCCTTTACTTCCTCATCCCAAAAATCTGGCAATAGAGTAGAAGGATTCACATTTGTACATCTCACTATTGTCACATTTTCTGCTCCCAGAATCACTCTCTCATACCTAGTCAGCCGACTATAGGTGAGGTGCTGAGTCCGTGTTCTCATTAAAAGGATCTCAACTGAATGTGGCAGATACACTCTCACAGGATGACCCATTATGATCCCTTCACTCTGTTCCAGGTTCACACAAGTAACAGCTACTGCTTTCAAACATCCAGGTAATGCGGCAGCCACTGAATCTAAAGTAGCTGAAAAATATGCCACAGGTCGCCTTGACATTCCATGCCTTTGAGTTAGAACTGCAAGTGAACACCCATCTCTTTCACTGCAATGCAATGCAAAATCCTTTGAATAATCAGGCATTCTCAATGCCGGAGCCTTACACAGACTGTCTTTCAGTTTAACAAAAGCATCCATACTTTCTTCATCTAATTTAACTGGGTCTTTCACATCATTCCTCGTCAACCTCTGTAGAGGTTTTGCCATCAGTGAAAATCCACTGATCCACTGTCTGCAATATCCAACCACTCCCAAAAACATTCGCACTTCCATTTGTGTCGTTGGCGGTTTCATGTCCTTAATCACTCGAATACGCTCTGATGTTACCTTTCTGACTCCCTTCTCAATCTTGTGACCGAAGTATTGGACTTCTCGCTGGCAAAATTGTAATTTTGCAGGGGACACTTTATGTCCACCTTCTGCCAAATGGTTCAGTAAAGCAACTGTGTCTGCAACACAGGCTTCTCGAGTCTTTGATGCCACGAGTAGGTCATCAATGTACTGAACCAAAATAGACTCTTCAGACATTCTCAAATCTTCCAGACACTTTTTCAATCTCTGATTAAAAATTGAAGGACTCTCAGTATAGCCTTGAGGAACTCGGCACCATGCCAAAACACGATCTCCAAACCGGAAAGCAAATAAATACTGGCTATCTGGATGCAGGGGAATCGAAAAGAATGCATGACACAAATCTATCACAGTATACCACTCCGCATCATGTGGGATTTGGTATAGAATCACTGCTGGGTTAGGCACAACTGGACAACAAGGCACAACAATTTTGTTTACCTTTCTCAAATCTTGTACTATTCTACAGGTTCCATTTGGCTTTTTCAATCCCATAATAGGTGAATTACAAGGGCTCCTCATTATTTCTTTTAAAATTCCTTGTTCAATCATTTGATCAATTACAGGAGTTATTCCTGCTATAACTTCGGGCTTCATTTTATACTGTGGTGTATTTGGATAGTCAATACCATCTTTCACTGTGATTCTAATCGGATCCACTTTCTTCATCAACCCAATCTCCTGTCCTGTGAAATCCCATACCTTTGAATTCACTACCTTCATCAATTCTTCAGGCACACTTTTGTCTGTAAGAAGCAAAAATAACTCATTCACTTCTGTTCCTTGCTTTGCTAGCACCATTTTAAACACGACAGCCTCATCAAGTGTCTGAAATGCAATACCATCCGGTGTGCAGGAAATTGTGCAATTCATCTTGCACAGCAAATCTCTTCCTAACAAATTCACTGGACTCGAGTCACACACTACAAACCGATGCATGTCTTTAAAGGGGCCAATATGTACTTCAATTGGTTTAGTAACTGGAGTATTTATCTGTTTATTTGAGACTCCTACTACCTGGATAGTTTCTCCCGAGAGGGGTAGGTTTGGAATTTCTGCTGCTCTCACAGTAGAACGGGTAGCACCAGTGTCCACAAGAAAGGTGATATCATTACCTTCCACTTTTCCCTCAACAAATGGATCTGACTGATCTACCTTCAGAGTAGCGCCAAGCACGCACTCTTCCTCCCCCCTCAGGCACGGTCATTGATTCGACTCAACATCACTTCCATCACATTGCATCCAAAATTGGGGAATCACATTTGTGTTAGTATTTTTACCAACCTGGTCTCCTCAGTGGAACCCTGTATCCGCACTGTATCTTTGAGCATTTACACTATGTGGTAACGGTGGTTGCGGGACCTGATATTGGGTAGTAACTACCTGCTGCTGCGGTGTCTGTTGCACAACTACCTCACCCTGCACCTGTGGGGTTAAAATTTGATTTCCTCCATTAGTCCTCTGCACTGATCTACACTCATTCTTCCAGGGTCCATACTTTCCGCACCCATGACAAGGAAATTCCTTTTTCGCCTCTTCTCTGCTCATTTGTCCTCTACCTCCACTGGGTTTTTGAGCATTCTGACTAACTCCTCCCATTTGGTTTATAGCCTGAGAATTCAACTGAGTTTCTTGCTGCTCTGCTACCTTTACTCGTGCCCACATCATCTTTTCTTTTAATTTGCAATGGCGGGACTCAATGTCATCACTACAATATTTTGCATACCTCAAAGTCTCATTGATCGTTTTGGCCTACCAACACAACATATGCTGCTGTATCATCTGACTAATCTCAGGTCTTAATCCATACACAAACCTATACACAAAATGACCCATATCTTTGTCTCCAATATTCTCAAAACCACTATACTGCTTTAAAACTTGTAATAACCTCTCATAATATGCATGCACAGATTCTTTCGGCTCTTGGGTTGTTCTATCAATTTTTACCCAATCAGTTTCCTTAGGGGAAATTTTGCTTTTCAAGAAAGCAATCACTTGATGATACTTTTTCATGACCTCATCAGAAGGTGCTCCTGTTTTGGCATCCCTAGGATATTCATCTTTTGGCCAATCAACTGTAATCTTACATTCAGTCCATAAATCTGCAGGGACAACAATTTCAAATAATCCATCTAAATCCTTTAACAATACTTTCGAGACTTTCACGAACCTCTCAACTTGTTTACACCATTCCACTGGCTTTTCTCTCAACCTGAGAAACTCATTGGTGAAAGACAATATATCCTGTCTAGACCACGGAACATGCACATAACCTCCTCCTGGAACTTCTCTCATGGGACATTCCAGAGCTACACTTTCTACTTCTCTTACTGGATGCAAATGTATTTCTTTAGCAGCCAATTCTTCTTTCTTCCTCATCCATCTACCCTTCCATCTTTCCACGTCTCCCCATTTTCTCAAAACAACCATTAACTCTTTTATCTGCAATCGTCTACCAGACGTATTCATATTTTCTATATCCTTTTCAGTAAAATCCACTCTATATGTCTTCTGCGACAACTTTGATCTTCCTATGTCTATTCCCAACTCCTCTACAGCTTCCACTAACATTTCATGTAGATTTTTCGCTTTTCAAGTAATACTCTTACACAGATACATCAATTCATCATCTTGATAAGTCTTTAGCCTGTCTGGACTTATGGTCCCAATGATAATTTCTTCCAGATCTACTCTCAACTTACATACATCTATAGGCTGTGGCTGTGTTTTTCTCCATTGTAACCCTTTCACCCAATCATCTAATTCTTCAGTGGTTGGACCTATTGAAACTTCACCTCTGGGGATTTCATCCAACTCTATTCTTTTTGGCTGTAACTGCATTATCTCCCTAGGTGTTTCAATTATTGTTAGATTATTCGGAGGTGTTGACCTAGTAACTGTAGTGGGCTGTTCACTTTGGACACTTACGGCATTAATTCTACTACTAACTGATGTTATAGCAGAATTTAATGGGACAGTCAAGGAAGGTTCATGGATAAGTCTACTTTCAAATACAGGTATTGCTGGACCTATAGTTACTGGCACAGATATTGCATCTATTTTCATATTCATCTGATTCAATTTTTCAACTAATTCTTTGGTTTGTGTGGCAAATTCTGCTTCTCCTTCCTGCTCTACATCGCTTACAGTTGGAACTGGTGTCGTTTGAGGTGTCATTGGGGTTTCCATTGACGGTGCATTTGGTGTAACCATCGATGAATTCTCCTGATAAGGTGGTGGTCGTTTAACTAATATATCATCCAGCAGCTCATCATCAGATTCATTCGGGTTATCTCCATAACCAAATTGCTCTAAATGTCTCTTTTTCTCCTTACATTTGTTTCCTGGAGTCTCTCCTACCATTAAAACTGGATACAATCCTTCAGTTATCTCTCCATTTCTCCATCTCTTCATTCTGTCCTCATGTCTTTCATCATGAAATCTTCCAAACATAAATCTATGAACTCTACCACCTCTATGTCTTTCTCTTTCATACATTTCATCTTCCCATTCTACTAGTGCTTTAAACTGTGTAGGTCTAGGTCTGGGGTCTAATGCCATCATCTTTTCTCTCAAATTACGCAATACTGCCAAATTAAAAGAACCATGCTCTGGAAAAGCTAGTATACCATCATTCTTCGTATATCCTACCCAATTGTCTAGCCAAATACATGTGTGATAACCATATTTTAACATCATATAAGACGCTGGTGTCTTTGGTGGAGGAATAGGAACTCCTTCTCTCGTTATTACTGGTTTATCCTTTTTAAAGAATCTTTTAATTTTGTCAAACAAAGTCAATTTCTCCTGTTTCGGTTGTTCAAAATACATTTTTGTTGCTAGTCAACAACTTTCCTCCATGCAAATCTTTGTCAACACAATCCACTATAATTCACTAATCGAACTCCTTTGCTTCCCTAAACACCTAACCAATGTCAGCGCGACACACTCTAACTCTTCCAATCGGAGCTTCCTACATCTCCGCTATCCTGTCCAATACCAGCACGGCTCACACCAACCAACCAATCTGAGCTTACTCGGTCTTCACAGTCTGACCAATGCCAGCGCGGCTTTTTGTGACGTCAGCCTCTCCTCCTGCTGCTGACCCTCCATTTACAAAAATTATCGGCACTTTTCTAAGTCCTTTTTCTTTACAATAACTTATTAGTCACAACATAAAACAATACCACACTGTCTGTTTACTGACTAAAGAGATAGTTTTTCACTCACAAGAACATTCCTTTCAATACGGACAAGTATAACAATTCTACTATCCTTCCCTTCATCCAAGCTAGGAGAGGACCTGTTACTTCTTTAGGGATAATGCCAAAATTTCACAAGAGGACCCTTTATTAGAAAGGAGGTCTCGCTACTCTTCCGGGAATAAGGCCAAAGTTCCACAGGTGGACCCTTCGCTATCTCACTCTTCTTTTACATACACGCTAAATAGTATCACTAATTTAAACAGACAATGCACCTATTCCCGTGTGATTTCACTTTTCATACTTTTCTTCTGCCTTATTTCAGGCTAACTTTTACTTTGCCGGCTTCCCAGATACCCTTCTGTGCCTGTGTTCCAAAGACTACATAAAACACGATACTAACTCACTTTACATAAAATGTTAAACATTTAATCAATAATCAATAAATCACCAAATTAATCAATAATAACCATCATTCTCCTACCAGAAAAAATGATCCAGCGCAACCCCTAATTGCTGAACCAGGGATCAGGGAAAATCTCGACACACATAGGTTGCTTTACCAAACAACGGGGCCCATCACACATTACCCATATCAGATCCCTGAAGACAGGTGCTGGATTTGGGGGTTTAGTTTGTCAGTTTTAGTAAGTACTATGCTTCACATTAATAATATTTGTATATAATTCTAACTATTTGTAATCTCAACTGTCTTCTTCCTTTGGTCGATGGACCATTAGTTGAAGAGTTGATGGTGACTATGATTAATTAAACAGTTTAATATTTAACTAAATAACCACAGAGTCATTTCTTCATTTAATGATTTTATCTAATTAAATGCTCTTAATTTTGATTGTCAGTGCACACGCAGAATTACATATAAGAGAACAAATTTTCAAGCAATGTAATCAAAATGAATCATTTATATCGACATCAAAGCGTGCATAGGAATGGGGAAGAGAAGGTACAGCATAAATACTTTCAGAAATATATTTGCAAAATTAAAGCAATCAAGGAGGGTGATACCCACCAAAGAATCAGGAAAACCACTCCCTTGGCCGAGGTTGTGGCAGGAGGTCCCCAGAGATAGGCTCAGAGGACAAAGTTAACAGGATAGATATAGCCAAGTTTGCCCTGGACTAACAACTAAAATGAATCTCCCAATCAATCTACCTTGATCTAGTTCTCCTCGGACGCAGTCTCCTCCCAAGCACTCCTGCAACGTTCTCGTACCTAAAGCATTCTCTGGCTTTGTGCTGGTCTGCTTTCTCTGTCTTGGATCTGCCACCCCGGCCTGCACTGCTATACCGGACTGCACTACCTCAGGTTCGTCTGATCTATCTCCGACCCTTCTCTCTCCGTCTCATCTGATCGGTGTCTTGTCTCGTCTGTTCCGACATGTTCATCTGTTCTCGTCTGATCTTCTGTTCTGCCACACCCTTAATTGGGATATCAATTATACCCTTCTACCTAACACACTATCTTACAATGTTGCAGTATCGGTAGAAACTCGGTCTGTGATTGGTTGTCATAAATCATACTAGGGTCGCCCCATCCAGTTCCCCTCACAAATCCATCCTATAATGGTTCTAACAAAGGAAGGATTTAAGACCAATACATTCGTATGCCACTAGCATTCATAATTATACATTTTGTCACATTGTACATTATGATATCCGCTTCACATTCGAATTGCACGTAGTGATGGCTGTTCCCCCAGTCGCTGTCGCGTCTTGGCACATAAACAATAGGACACAGGTCAACATGGCCTTCACACGGATTACATCAGCTGGTACACTCTGCAGTCTGCAAGCAGGCAGCCCATCCTGGCGCATGCGCGCTTCATACCGACCAAGCCAACCACATGCTGGTTTAAACGAGAGGCCATTTTCATGCAGGCCCAATCCCGTACTAAAATAAACAAACACAAAAGAATATTAATTCATGAAATAAAACCCATTATGATTACCTCCCACCATACTAATGCCCTGTGTTAATTACATTCTAGCAAAAGCTATTAATTTAAAGCAACCTTTTCGTTATTTGTGCACAACATGCAAAATGTGCAATGTACAACATAGCATAAACATGCAGTAGTACGATTTTTCAAAGCGCAAACAGTTAATACGTACTCAGGCCAACATGGTATAGTATATTAGGTAAAATGCGTTTGCCCCTCGTGTAAATGTGTGCATTCAGGGTTGGTTAGTTCATGCAGTCAATACATTATTATGGGGTTACTTAATTTCGTGAGGATGTATTTTACAAACCTCACTCCATCAATGTCATCTTCGTAGAGTCTTGGGGGCACATGCATCAAGGTAGGTTTTTGCGATTCCTTAATTGCGATTATTAAGGAATCGCAATTAAGGAATCGCAAAAGCCTATGCATGTAGGAATCGCTATAAAAATAGCGATTCCTAAACATTCCTTAATTGCGACTCGCAAATTGCGACTCGCAATTAAGGAATGCCGTCCCTTCATTCCTATGGGCCTACAGGCCCATGTGAATGAATTGGAGATTGCATGCGCAATTTGCGAGTACCAGTATGTACTCGCGAATTGCTCATGAAATTTCAAGGGTGCAAGGGTGTCAAAATGACACCCTGTTGCACCCCTGAAATTGTGATGTGCACCCATGTTGTGCACACACATGCCTCAAGGGCATGTGTGTGTGTAATCTAAAACTTTAAAAAATGCATTTTAGTGCATTTTTCAAAGTTTTTGCAAATTACAGATAAGTTTGATTTGTCTGTAATTTGCGGTCCCAAATAGCGAAATCGCTATTTGAAAGTGCTTCTGGCATTGCATTTAAGGAATCGCAAATTGCGATTCCTTAAATGCAATCGCAATTTAGGAATTCGCAAATAATTGCGAATTCTTAAATTGCGCATAGGAAACTACTTTCATGCATCTCCAAAGGCCAATTTGCGGTCGTAAACGGCCGATTTTGCGAATCGCACCGTTTGCGATCGCAAAACCTTTGATGCATGTGCCCCTTAGTCTTGTTCTCAGTTCATCTATGTTTTTTTTAATTATTTCTTGCTCTTTGTGAGTTTTCAGTTCTTCTTCCAAAGACTTGAGTTCCGGTAGTATCCCCTCTCTATCCTGCCATGCATATTTAACCAAAATGGTTAGCATCTGCTTGGAACTTTTGGCAGAATTATCTGCCCATTCCTCCAACATCTTGGGATTGGGTGATTCATATGATGGGGTTGTGTAGATACGTAATCCTTGTGGCAAAATGTCCTTACAGATATAATCTTGCAGGGAAATTGCTTCCCACCATTTGGAATTCTCTACTTTCTTAAGTTGCTCAAGTTTTCTAAGTTTGTCTTGTAGGCTACTGTCTTGTACTTGTGTTTCTTTCTTTTGGTGTTCTTTGTTGGGCGCTCGTGCAAATAGGCTCCAGGCAGCTGCCCTCCTCTCGTTTTCTTATTCCATGAATATGTTGAATGAGAGGGATTTGCCTCTATGCGTGATGATAAAAGTTTGTGGAATGCATACAAAACTGAAAAGTTACTAGTAGTTGTACCTCCCCTCCTAGATATGGAGGTTCCTGCTGCAATTTGTGTCCTTTCCTACTTTGCGTGCTGCAGTAATCAGCACGTTCTTGTTATATATGCCTCTGTGGTCTACGCACGGCTTTCCAATGTGAAGTAGGTAGCACTATGTGAGAGCTAAATTTAAAGATGTACCAAAGTGGCTGGATGCGTTGTGTCCATGCACTTCAATGAACACTTGGGGCACCTCCGTGCTTGCAAACTGGTGAGGGAGCAAAGCGGGGTCAATGTCTCTACTGTGTCTTTACCAAAAACTTTGCTAATCTACGGCAAGACGTGGCATGACCCTCTATTTCCAGTGGCTGGATGCGGTCACGTTGTTGTTGTGCACCTCAAGTTGCCCAAGTCTTATGGTTGTGCTTCATGTAAATTGTAAACATAGTTATGTCCATCTCTTCAATGAGCACTTGGGGCAGTTTTGTGCTTACAAACTGGTGAGAGAGCCAAGCGGGGTCAATGTCTTTACTGTGTCTTTGCCAATGTTGTTGCTAATCACTGGTAGAACATGACATGGTCCTCTAGTTTCAAGTCTCCACAGAAATCTCCTCTCCATACCGCGTACGGGCAGGGAAGTGAGAAGGACACGCGTCCTTCAACTCGTACCCCCCAACACAATACCCGTGCAGCCCCTTTAGGAGTGCCTACCTTCAAGGCGTGATGTCTCCTCTTCTGGAAGGTCGGAGATACGGTTTGCGGCTGCCGCTCTGCTTTTTCCCCGGGGACGCTGACCTAGTCCGACTCTTCCGGCTCTCAATCCTCCGTCCACTGGCGTGCTGTCCGCAACCCGGTTCTTTTCTGGATCGATCCGAACTTCAGCCTCTCTCCGCTCTTCTTCCTTCGAACCAGGGACACGGTTCGCAGCTGTCGCTTTGATTCTAATGCGGCAATCAACTCTACGGGTTCTCAGTCTCCCGTCCCCCGGTCTGCGAACTGCACATCGGTTCTTCTATGGATCGATTTATGCTTCAGCTTCTCTTCGCTCCTCTCACTTTAAGCCAGGATCACCCCCGACTTGTCGATTTTCGCCCACTTCACCTGGGTCTGTGTCTCCTTTACCAATCAGGACAGAAATGCCGGCCTCGGGAGACTCAATTCCTTGCTGCAAAACGGTGCTCCTTCTGTCTCTCCTCGCCCATTGGCAGAGGATCGCTGCAGCCGGCGATGCGCGCCGGACATAGTATTAATGAACCTTTTCAATAAAGCGATCACTCAGAGTCTGTACAACTGCCAGATGATGGTTTATTCCAGTAACGCGTTTCGCTTGTCAACCAAGCTTGTTCACACACTGCATTGAGAGCTGTGACTGCCATACATAGTGGATAACAGAAAGAGAAAAGGGGACAATACAGGGGTTGCACATACTGTAGAAATGGCATCCATCTTGGAATGGCCAAATTGCGGAAGTTAGTCAATATTACCTTCATATTGAGAACTTTCTCTTACATACTGCGATTAAGATTACTATGTAAATCATCAATGGTGTAAATACAACCATCTTACAATACAGTGCAAGTCATTAATGTCAAATAGCTTAATTACCCTGTAAGTACTCACAAGTTTGTGATTCGAAAGAAAAGAAACATTTTTCTGTATGTAGCACGTGCTAACTTTGATGTCGACACAAACCAATATGCAGGGTATACCTGGCAAGTGCTCTAAGAACTGTCGGCCCTGCTATGTCTACATTTCATACAGTATCCTCGGCCTAGTGCCTGTATAGTTTTTTTACACTTTTTCCACAGACTGGAGCTCTAAACTTCTTTCGGCTAGTGCTCTGCTACACCTTAACATAAAACCGTAACAATACCCTCAGCAAGTGCCCGAATATGCAGTAGGCTGGTCAAACCTATAACTCTGTTATCCCACTATTACAAACGTACCCTCCATAAACCAAGATTCCACAATGAAACATATGCAATAAAAAGTGAAGTGATCAAAATGGCTCCCAATATAGTTCAACACCCCAATGGAAAAAAGGAATTCCCTATTAAAAGGTGACATCTCTTATCTGTCAGGTGCTGCCCTCCACCGTGAAGATGTTCAAAGAAAAGGTTAGTGGTCCAGTGCCAGAAGCAATTCCTCTACGACGGCCCCTTCCTTTTCTTCTGTGATTTAAAAAGAAGAGAACCATTAGTTATTCTCATAGGGGCCGATTCACAGAACCAATCTGAGATAAAATCCTAAACTTACTACTTTTGGTATTCACAGAAGGCATTTAGTAGTAGTAAAGTTAGTACTCCTAACTTTACTACTACTAAATTGAGATAAAATCCTAAACTTACTACTTTTGCTATATACACAGAAGGCATTTAGGAGTAGTAAAGTTAGGACTCCTAACTTTACTACTACTAAATGCCTTTTGTGAATACCAAAAGTCGTAAAGTTAGGATTTTGTCTCAGTTTAGTAGTAGTAAAGTTAGGAGTCCTAACTTTACTACTACTAAATGCCTTCTGTGAATACCAAAAGTAGTAAGTTTCGGATTTTATCTCAGATTAGTTCTGTGAATTGGCCCCAGAGAAGGGGTTAAGATGAATCAATGAACAACAACATCATGCATACAGACAAAAACGGATATCTAAAAACAACAGTTTGACAATTCACACAAATCAAAGCACAGCCTCAACATATTATCCTACGCCGACGACACCCAGCTCATCCTCTCCCTCACCAAGGACCCCACCATCACCAGACTCAATTTCCAGGAAGGAATGCAGGACGTTGCATCCTGGATGAGCAACAGCTGCCTGAAGCTCAACTCGGAGAAGACAGAAGTCCTCGTACTCGGAACCACCCCTTTAGCATGGAACAACACCTGGTAGCCCACCACACTCGGCAACCCTCCGACCCCCACGGACCACACCAGAAATCTCGGCATCATACTCGACTCCTCCCTATCCATGAACAAGCAAGTCAACGCGTTACATCCAGCTGTTTCAACACCCTCTGCATCCTCCGGAAAACCTTCAAATGGATCCCCCCTGAATCAAGGAAGACAGTCACCCACTCACTCCTAACCAGCAGATTGGACTACGGAAACGCCCTCTACGCCGGCATCAACAAATCTCTACTCCACAAGCTCCAGACGATACAGAACACCGCTGCCAGACTTGTCCTTGGCATCCCCCGACATGAGCACATCAGCCAACACCTACGGAACCTCCACTGGCTCCCCATCGAGAAGAGAGTCACCTTCAAGATACTCACCCACTCCTACAAATGCCTCCACAACACAGGACCCCAATACCTCAACAAGAGAATGACCTTCCACGTACCCAAAAGAAACCTCCGCTCCACAAACCTCGCCCTTTCCAAAACCCTGTGCATCCGCAGAGCCAAAACAGGGGGAAGAGCCTTCTCCTCCATCGCGGCCAAGACCTGGAATGAGCTCCCTGTCGACATCAGACGCGCCCCCTCCCTGAATGCCTTCAGGAAGGTGCTTAAAACCTGGCTTTTCGACTAAACGGAACTGCTGTCCCTCCCCCCCCAGTGCCTTGAGACCTTCACGGGTGAGTAGTGCGCTTAAAACCCCCTGATTGATTGATTGATTGAACAAGATGAGGGAAGTCCTCCTATTCATGAAGGTGGATGCTCATCTCCTCATCCTGGTTGTGCCCCTCTGGGCTTTTGGTTTGTAAATTAATTATATGCCAGGATTCCCTCTTGCGTAACTGGTGTTCTCTGTTCCCACCCCTATAATTCTGCTGGATTTGTTCTATAGCATAGTAGGTGAGGAGCGAGTTATTTGAGAGATGGTACTCTGCGAAGTGTCTCGCTACCGGGTAATGGGGGTCCTTGTTGCTAATCGCCCTCATGTGCTCTAGAACCCTCTTCTTGGTGGCTAGTGTGGTGCTGCCAACGTAGCGCTTTTTACATGGGCATTCGAGAATGTAAATAGTGAATGTAGTGCCACAAGTAAGGAATTGATTGATGTTTCTCTCTCCTGTAGGGGTCTGGTAAGATTTTCTCATGATGCTATTACGACACGCTTTGCAATGTCCACAGGGAAAGAACTGTAGGTCAAGGCGAGTGTTCAAGTGTTTGTGGGTGATATCCCCTTTAACCAGCAAATCTCTGAGATTTTTACCTCTCCTGTATGTGATTTGGGGTAGTTCTGGTAGTTCCTGACCAATCATGGGGTCACTGGCTAAGATGTTCCAGTTCTGATTAAGAATTTTAGAGATTTTAGTGGATTCCCTGTTAAATGTATGGCAGTCACAGCCCTCAATACAGTGTGTGAACAAGCTTGCTTGGCAAGCGAAATGCGTTACTGGAATAAACCATCATCTGGCAGTTTTACAGACTCTGAGTGATCGCTTAATTGAAAAGGTCTGGCACGCTCCGCCGGCTGCAGCGATCCTCTGCCAATGGGCAAGGGGAGACAGAAGGAGCAGTTGTACAGACTCTGAGTGATCGCTTTATTGAAAAGGTTCATTGATATATATATATATATATATATATATGTATATATATATATATATATATATATATATATATATTTATTCCGTTACTCGATGGTACATGCAGGAAAACACAACTCCCACCGCAATTTGCCGATAAGAAAGGACTCCTGGACATCAGAGTCAATAACATATATATATACATATATATACATATATTCACTGAAAAAACCATAGGTTTCAGGCACGTTATAGTTAGAAATTTGCATTTAAAAACCTTAGAAATTCACTGAAAAAACCATAAGGTTTTAGGGACAGTTATAGTTAGTTGGACATTGCACT
The DNA here is from genome assembly GCA_963921515.1 of Calotriton arnoldi. Taxonomy (NCBI): domain Eukaryota; kingdom Metazoa; phylum Chordata; class Amphibia; order Caudata; family Salamandridae; genus Calotriton; species Calotriton arnoldi. The sequence continues at coordinate 87,928 of CAWUFW010007881.1, forward strand.
CGTACAAAACCCGTGAAATTCCCCTGTTATAGTTAGTTCAGGTAACTATAACTCGCGCCCATAATGCACTGCTGATGACGTCACATATTACATCACTCATGACATGGTCAGTGACATCACTGATGACATCACTGATGACATCTCAAATGACATCACTGATGACATCACTGATGACATCATCCAGTGACTGTGTGTTTGTGTAAAGTTTAAATATGTTTAATATATATAGGGAAAGGCGTATTGAAGAATGAGTGGGTGTATAAGTGTCTGAATGGATGATTTAGTAGGTGCGTGACTGAGTCTATAAGTGAGTGATTAAACGTATCTTACTGGATGCATGGGTGAGTGACTAAACTGTGTGAATGTCTGTATCCGTCTGTCTGTTGTTGTGTAAGCAGCTGCATGGGTTTCTGACTAGCTAAATGAGTGTCTATATGGGTTATGGATTGGTTCTCTGAGTATCTGTATGGGTGCCTCAGTGTTTGTGTGGGTGGGGTGAGTGTGACTCTGTGCATAGATGTGTGAGTGGGTGATTCACTGGGTGCATGGTTTCAAGAGTGCGTCTGTGATGGACTGTATGGGTGGGTGAGTGTGTGTATGGGTGTGTTAGTGATTGAATGTATATCTCAGTGGTACATGTGTGAGTAACTACATATGTGAAAGGCAGTATATATGTGTGTTGGAGTATATAAATGGCTATAAGTGAGAGTGTGTGATTGTGAGAGTGGCTATATGGATGAGTGTGTGCTTGCATCAGTGATTGCATAGGAGCGTAAGAATGTGCTAGTATTTTTATGAGTAAGTGAGCTGGTGTGTATAACTGTATAGGTTAGTAAATTGGAGTGTGATTAATTATTTGCATGACTGACTAGGTGTGTGAGTACCTCTATGGATGAGTTGCGTTGTGTGAGTGTTTATATAGGTGTATGAGTGCATATGATAGTCCTGTACTGAGTGACTGTAAGTATGAGTGACTGTACGGATGAGTGAGCAGATGTGTGTGTGTAGACCTAAGAATCAGTGAGTGGGTATGAACTTATTGGTATTGGAGTGTGTATGGTTTTGAGAATGGCAGTCTGTAATTTAGAGTGGGTGTTTCAAAACTTATATTAGGGTGTGAGAAGATGCATTAAATTCTCACATGGATGATGTCATCAGTGATGTCATCAGTGATGTCATTTGAGATGTCATCAGTGATGTCATCAGTGATGTCACTGACCATGTCATGAGTGATGTAATATGTGACGTCATCAGCAGTGCATTGCGGGGCGCGAGTTATAGTTACCTGAACTAACTATAACGGGGGAATTTCACGGGTTTTGTACGAGTGCAATGTCCAACTAACTATAACTGTCCCTAAAACCTTATGGTTTTTTCAGTGAATTTCTAAGGTTTTTAAATGCAAATTTCTAACTATAACGTGCCTGAAACCTATGGTTTTTTCAGTGAATTTCAAAGGTTTTTTAAATGCTAATTTCTAACTATAACGTGTCTGAAACCTATGGTTTTTTCAGTGAATTTCAAAGGTTTTTTAAATGCTAATTCCTAACTATAACATGTCTGAAACCTATGGTTTTTCAGTGAATTTGAAAGGTTTTGTAAATGACAATTTTTAAATGTATTAATTGTTATATTTTTTTTTTTTATACTGATTTACTACATTTTTAGAAACAATTTTTTTTACATATTTTATTTTTTAAATTACATTGTAATTACATTATACATTACAAAAAATACTTTCTCAGAATGAATTACTTTAGTTTAAATACTTTGCACATAGGCAATAGACTTTTAAGTATAGTAGTTACAGTTGTTGCAATGGGCAACACATTTTCAAACACAATGCAACATTCAGCTCAATGTGAATTTCTAGTTAAATGCAATTAGTTACTTTATGGATTACTTTTCTAACCATAGGACTGGATCCTAGATTCAGTCCTGGGACATCTCCTGTAAACAGTTGAGTAAAAGCGTTTTGGTTACAGTAGTGATTTTTAAGGAATATTATTGTATTTTAAAAGTTGACACTTTGAAACTTTTTCTCATAGAATCACCAATGTTATCCTATGGAAGGAAATTCACTTAGCAGGTAAAAACTGTTATCGTTACTTTTTCTTACTCAGTGTTGGATCCTGGATCCAGCACTGGTGCATCTCCTGTAAACAGTTGAAAGAATGCGTTTAAGTCATACAGGCGATTTTTAAGGAATATTTGTAGTTTGTGAAAATTGACACTTTGAAACTTTTCTGCTGAAAACCAGACAATGGATTCCTATGGAAGAAAATATAAGTTACTGGCAAGTACGGTTAAAATTACTTTTCAGGACCAGTACTGGGCTAAAAGATGCAGCACTGAGGTCTCTCCTGATAACAGGTGAGTAAATAGGAATTCGTATTTCGGCTGATTTTAGAGGAATATTTGTATGTTTCAAAAATCAACACTTAGAAACTTTTTCAGCAAAAAGCAGGCAATGATATCCTATGGAAGGAAATTCAAGTTACTGGTAAGTACGGTTAAAATTACTTTTCAGGATTAGTACTGGGCTGAAAGATGCAGCACTGAGGTCTCTCCTGATAACAGGTGAGTAAATCAGAATTCGTAGTTCGGCAGATTTTAGAGGAATATTTGCACAATGGTGAAGGGAGGGCGGGGCCTGAGGTGACATCTGTGCAAACGCGCCCCGTGGCGCGTTTTAAGTTGGGGGATTAAGTCCCCTTGAATCATGAGGGTCCCTAGGGGCCAACTAGCCCACCAGGAACCTCCAGTATGCGCCAGGGGGCTGCGTTGCAGAGACGTGTAGAGAGGCCACACCCCTTTTACACCTCTCTGCAACGCAGCTCTGTGGCGCTTTCTGGATGTACCTGTTGGGCTAGTTGGCCCCCAGGGACCCTCAGGATTGAAGGGGATTTAATTCCCATCTTAAAACGCACCACGGGGCCTGTTTGCACACATGTCACCTCAGGCCCCGCCCCCTCCCTTCACCACTGTGCAAATGCGCCTAACTATAACTATCTACTGGCGACCGCCAGTAGATAATATATACATATCTATATCTATATCTAGATCTATATCTACATCTCTCTCTCTATATATATATATATATGGATGTTTGGTTTATTTTCAGTGCCGGTGGTTGGCACTGTTCACGCACCACCAGGCGTTTTGGGCTTCTCTGAGTTGACCGCAGCCTGGAGGAATGGAGCATGGTAATGCTAAACGGATTAGCCCCCGGGGAAGCCGCCGGAAAGAAGAAGAGAGGATGACAACAGTGTGGAAGGCGGAGATCACGACGCGAGGAGGTCGAAGGACATTCAGCGCGAGATCCTTGCGTTTCCCTGACTCGAAATGCCTCACTCATAAGACCGGCCGTCATCTGGTGACTGGGCACGATTTCAGCCTATGCTGCAATGGTGAGGAGTGCTTGGCCGATGGATGTTTTACACATTGCTCTCCCCCGACCCTGCACAAAGATTAACCTGTACAGACTGCGTGTGTTGTTTAAATTGGAGACTATCTAATATTTAGATTAGCGGGAGATTTTTTAGTTCACATTCCTATCCATTCCTTTACATTTGAATTTCAAGGTGGAGCATACATTCGGAGTATAATGGTGAAGCTGTGATCACATTATTATTTATTTGCAAGGCACTGAATGTCTTTGATTGCCCGCCTTTTTGAGCAGGCCACGCATCATTTGTCTAATGAGACTTTATATATGCTAATGTTGCCTGCGCTCGTGGGGCGCCCGTTTAGCAGTTTATGTGTGATTATCATGGAGCATTATGGGACCTGCAGTCCCGCTTGTCTCGGCATACTGCTCTCGGGTTGATACTTGAGCTCACTAGCACACACTGGGTGTTACATGATGATCGCAAGTCGTTAATGTTTATGATTGTGAGCCCTTACTGTGCCTACTCCTGTGTTATATCTTGGTATTTGTCAGCAATGTTTATAGCCAAACCACGAGTGAGCGTCACCGCCATTACCTCTAGTGATCTCCACGCTAATGAATGGACTAGTAGGGCATAATCCCATGTCCCCGAGGCACCGCAATCATGCAGCTTTTGTCAGGTTTTAAATATTATATATAAATTTGTTTGTGCCGTTTTTCATTAGAATTATGAATTTGTGACTATTGTAATGGATGATTTTATTGATCATAAAATATACATCTTGGGTTTAAGTATTAGATGTACACACTGCATGTAGAGTTTAGTGTGGTGGTCTACTGTTGCATTAGGCAGATATAAAATATATGTGAGTGCATTATGCACTAAACATTTTTGATGCTTACTGTTAATTCTGAGCATTTATGTGACCACTAACACATTTTTTGAATGCATTTCACGTGAGTGCACATGCGTACACAATGCAATGTATGTATCTTTCTTTTAAATGGAAATCAAGATGTTTTCTATGTCTATGACACAGACATAGTATATAAGTTGTGTGTAAAATGGCGCACATTAGATTGAGGAAGGCTGCTGCGTCAGCCGAAACGCCTCTCTCTGTGTTGCTGGGTCGGAGGAGGCCTAATGAAATAAAAAATGCCTGAATACTCAGCACTCTTTGTGTGCCTGCTCTCTTCCATGTGAAGCAGGGGTTTGTTTGGAGATATATATATATATATATATATATATATATATTTTTTTTTTTTTTTTTTTTACTCTGATGTCCAGGAGTCATTTCTTATCGGCAAATTGCGGTGGGAGTTGTGTTTTCCTGCATGTACCATCGAGTAATGGAATAAACCTACACGTGCAAGGAGTCTTTTCTGCTATGGTCTGCAAATTGTACCAAGCACAGCCCCTAAAATACTTTCAGTGGCTGGTATGGAGAGTGGTCACAGGCCTCTCATGAAGGTAGTGTTGGTGAGCTCATGATTCAACAATCACACAAAAGGGAAATAACTTATTGTCCAAGTAAGAGCTTTACATTCACTAATGATAATTACTTCAAATCACACTAAATAAGATTATTATACACATGATATGTGGCTGGTACAATTTATTGATTTGGATGCTTAGATTGGCCAGGGCCTTTATCCATTATCTGTTCCCAGTTTCCACCCTTTCCGGTCTAGGTTGTTCTCCCCTCTGATTAATGCAATACATTACATGTGAGAACTTTCAGATGGCAAAGGAAGTGGGGTTGATCGATCACATTTTTGTACCTTAGAGGAAGACAGATGTGTGTTTACAGTTCGCACTTTCATAACAGGTTTGCTGTGGTTATCGTTTCAAGTGTCCTTTCAAAGTTGTTCACCTGACTTTGTGAATATTGTTTCTTCTCACAACAAGCTTGTATCAAGCCAGGATCACCCCCGATAGAGGCAAAAGGATGTGTGAGCTTACTGTATCTGGCTGACATCAGCCCAACTGAAGAAATACTAGAGGACAGACAAAAGGTCTGGCCTCACGCAAAGATTTACTGACCTTCAACAGTAGAGTCTCAAGGCCCACCCAACAGCCCTACAACCTTGAAAATTGCATTGCTCAGGAAGACTAATCAGCGGCTCCTAGCTAAGCAAATAACCGAAAATGATTATCCAATGGAGTCCAGTCTCCACTCCTCTTACTTCAGTGCATGGGTCAACTCAATCAGTATTTAGGAATATCATCAATACTCTTCCAGAGTCTGTGAAACAGCCTCTACTTCATACTGTGCAAAAGGAATGGCCAGGGATATTCAAAATGCATTCCATGGCCTTCCCTCAATCTGGATTCATCAAACATACCATGCATGTACAAAACAGGCTACACACCCAATCACACAAACTGTGTACGTTGGTTCTAGCTCCAAGCTAATATATTATGTGCACAGCAACCTAGGCCTGACCGTTAACATGGGAAAGGGACTATGCATTTGAGTGACACACCAAATTTGATTTAATTGTCAGATAGAATACTAATGAACAACCCATGTTTTTCTTTTGTGCAGGGGACCATGGTGGAAACGCAATGAATTCCTTTAATATTTAGATACATTGTCACTGGTGTGCAGACCTTCTCGCTCACTCATGTAAAGTAAACAGTCAATGTATTTGCTCAGTCTTTTGTGCTAACATTCTGAGTGTGTGTTAATGAGGTGTTCGTATAGGGCCTGTGTGTGGTGTGTGTGGGAGTGATCCAGAGAAATGTTAGCCAGTGGAATTCATTTTGCATACTCCTGGTCTGTCCTTGTGTAAGTTGGAGTCTGAGGACTGTATTCCTAGAAAGTGGAAGTCTATTGCTCACATTCAGGCAGTTGGAAAAAAAACATAGACACTGAAGTGAGGTGAGGGAAGGCAAAACAGCTTCTTAATGTAAGCTATGAGCCATTTTAGCATTCATGGAAATGCAGGTTTGTCTTTCTGAACAATGGCATTTGGTAAGGGTGAGTTTTTGGAAAGCAGACTCTACTGTTTAAGGTATGAAAGATTTTGGTGAGGCCCCCCATTTATATTTTTCTGGTACTACATCAGTTGTGCTGATGCTAGGAAGGTGCAGAAACCTCACACATCTTTGCACCTTTGTTTCAAATGCTCCAGAATAGCAACAAAACGTCTTTGAGTAACATCACTGTAGTTTACACTTGTGTCAGGAGAGCCTGAAAAATACATTTGAAAGAAGAAATACCCCAAACCAATTATAAAAATGAAGGGAGTGAATCCACATCTACTGTTTTCCACCATTGTCTACAAGTGTGCCTACTCTGCCACCATTGTTGTTTCAATTCAAATCCCTCTATGCTCAAGGTAATGAGTGCTCGACAGAGCACTCAGAAGACTGCTGATACTGCCTCCTTCCTGCAAGAGCTGTATAACTGTTATGGTGTACCTAGACACCAGAATACCTGAGCGATGGAAAGAGCCTTGAAATCCTGCAAGAAAACTGTCTGTCTTGGAGGAGTAAGGTATAGTTAGTCCCTAGCATATGTAGGACACCCAGAGGAGGACAAATGAGGAGATCAACGAGTGGACCCCTGTGACTATCTAGCACATTGTCTCTCCGTGGTGGTTCCGGGCAAAAGCACAAAGACTCTGACTGTGATCACCAACACGCAGTCTGAACTGTGAACCTGAATTAAAGATTGGCCTGTGCATGGCTGTATTGCCAACAGGGGGTCTGCATATGCAGAATCACAACACCAGCAGACACTGACCTGTGCATGGCAGCATTGACCGAAGATAGTTGATAGTTATCCTGATGCATAGCAACATCAATTCCAGAAACTACACCCATGCTGGACCCACATGTTTGCTGCAAGTTCAAGCATGTACATGGGAAGGTCACCCTTGTCTGTTAGACCCTTGCAAGAGCCGTCACCCTTGTCTGTCAGACCCCTGCAAAAGAACGAGATATAACATTAAAGGAAGCCCATCTCAGCTGAAACTGAGAAACAGGCACTCCAGTATTATGAATACACATCCCAGACAGAGTTGGCGGCTTGTGTACCACCTCTAAGATGGGAGAAGGAGGGCAGGTGCACTGAAAAGCAAGACACACTACTGGACTAAGGACTATTCCATCACAGGTGGTTATAAAATATGAATGAGTCAACTGAGAGAGATTGAGGAGAAGGGCAATGTAGTGGACATGTGCACCTGAACCATAATGAAGCTGATACCAAATCAAAAGTGTTGGAAGAAGCACACCAAAAAGAAAATGGAGAAAAGAATAGATAGCAGATAGAGTGCCAGTCATGCCTAACCGGGCACATGACAATAAATACTGGTGTGACACAATTTCTGTTTTACTATTCCTTTTTATTATGACATACATTTTCATTTTTCACAAAATACACACTGGAATGTATATTCACATACATCAATTTAGGATTAATGTTTAAGTTCTGAGTATTTTTTTTAACATGAAATGCATCAAAAGGGGACACGAGGATGCATTTCACACTAAAAGACAGCGGCAATAGCCAGTTTTGAATTTTACACAATTGCGTTTAATTTTCTGAAACTGCATAATCAAGCAAAGGCAAATTATTTGAATTCTGCACTCCCCGTTCCTGAGCTGCAGCACCCTTGCATTCAATCCTTAATAATATTGAAAAAAATGCCATTGCCACCAAGGATAGTCAATTGATGAACGAGGTGTACTTAGTCATGTTACTAGAGCCATATTAAGATCAACTCCAAGAGATCAGAGAAGAAGATCCATCTCATACATGGAGTCTGACAAAATTAGAAGGGAAATAGTGTACTTATTCCTTATGTAAAAAACATGAATACCTAGCAAAGAAATGTGGATTATCCAATTCACTTACCCTTAAATTTGGATTTGTCTTCAAGGTTGGCAGTGTTGGTGCTCTAAGGTTTTCCAATCACCTGCTGCACCATGGGCATCAACTACTTCTGAATGTCTGTACATCCACTATTTGCCATGCAACCTTTTCTTGTACTCCTCCTCAATCCTGCATGTTGATGCTAGCACTGACTTTGTAAAGGTTTCCTTGCATTAATGCAGCTTGGTAGTGTTGAGGTGACAAACAGGTTTGTTTTTGCTTTATCACCTTATTAATCAAAATCTCAGTCTCCTCCTCTGCAAAGTGAAGCTTCCTCTTTCTAGACCACTCCTGAGCAAGCCCCTGTCTTTGTTCCTTTGTGACCTACTGGTTTCTCCTCTATTTCTGGCTTGCTGTCATCCTTTTTGGAACAATACACAGATTTTGCACCACTATTTGCACTACTTTTTAAAATGTAGCATGACACAATGAGGCTTTGCATCACATTGCATTGCTCCATGGTATAATTTTATTGTTCTGGTCCAGCATGTTCAAAATATGACACTGCCCATTAAAATGAAAGTGGTGGGGGGTGTGGTCTCGCTACGCATGGAGTGCGATGCACGCCGAGGGAGCTCTGGCCAGCCGCTGCCTTAATAAGCTTTTAAAGCGGCATTGGGGCTTCCTGGTGGAGCTGGTTGGAGTGCCTGGACATTGGAAGGGATTGGGCAATCGTTCGGCGCACGCCTCGGACTGCTGGTTGCGGTGTTCCTGGCGGCTCAAGGTCGGGTTCCGGCCCAAGTGCACGCAGCCGCCATTTTTCGCCTCCCGGGCCCAGGAGTGTCTTTGGCCAGTGAGGGCCTGCACCATCCCCTTATTGCCACACCCGGGGGCCCTACCTGATTTCCTGGGGTCCGGGGCGGAGGTCCGGAGGCCCCAACCCCCCTGTTTTGGCGCACGGAGGGTGTGCTGCTCCACAGCGGCTTCTACTGCCACCATCTTGGGCCCTCTGGCGCGGTCCGTGGGAGCGGGCCGCAGAGGCCTGGCCCGGACCTCCGCCATCCCCTGGTGACGCCGCCTGTGCGACTGGATGCCGGAGGTATCCAGACATTGCTTGCTGCCTCGGACTGCTGGTGGCGGTGTTCTTGGGCCCTCTGACGCGGTCCGTGGGAGCGGGTCGCGGAGTCCTGGCCCGGCCCTCCACCTTCCCCTGGTGACGCCGCCTGTGCGACTGGACACCAGAGGTCTCCGGACATTGCTTGCCGCCTCGGACTGCTGGTAGCGGTGTTCATAGTGGCTCAAGATCGGGTCTCGGCCCAAGTGCACACAGCCGCCATTTTGCACCTGCCGGGCCCAGGAGTGTCTTTGGCCAGCGAGGGCCCGCACCATCCCCTTATTGCCACACCCGGTGGCCCTACCTGACTTTCTGGGGTCCGGGGCAGAGGTCCAGAGGCCCGGACCCCCCTGTTTTGGCGCACAGAGGGTGTGCTGCTTCACATCGGCTGTTACTGCCACCATCTTGGGCCCTCTGACGTGGTCCATGGGAGCGGGTCGCGGAGGCCTGGCCTGGCCCTCCGCCACCCCCTGGTGATGCCGCTTGTGCGACTGGACACCGGAGGTATCCGGACATCGCTTGCCAGACATTGCTTGCCGGACATTGCTTGCCTGCCTGGTGCACCCTTCTGGCTGCTGGCGGCGGTGTGCTTGGTGGCTCTGGAGAAGGGGCCTGCAGCGGGTGCCTGTGGCCGCCATTTTAGATCTTCCCAAGCCCCGGAGAGCTTCTGAAGACGGGGGCCTGCCACCAACACTCTGCTATACCCTGGTGAGCTTTGTTCGACTCCCTGGGCATTGGGGCGGGGGTTTGGCGGCCTGGGCACACAGCTCTAACCTATGAAGGGTGTGCCGTCCCACCGCTGCTGAGACTCCTGATACTTTGGGCCTGCCGGCACGGGGAAACGAGCTACCGAACACCTGGCAGACTGCCCATCCTAGCGCCTGCCCTCTGGGGGTCCTGAGAGGCTGCCTTCCGAGGTGAGTGGCGACACACACTGGATTCCTTCTCCCTATGCTCATGGCTCATTTTGCAACTGGGCCCTGGACAGGTCATTCTGCTTTCCTGGATTCGCCCCCCTGACGGCCCGCGAGAGGGCAACTCTCATTTTCCACAAGCCTCTGAGACCCTGGACTTATCCTGCGCCCTTATCCTCTGCCAGGGGTGCGCTCACTGTGGGTCCCTCTGATACAACTTCCTTGAACTCTGCTGCCGGGACACGTCGGGGAGGCCTGGTGATTCGTATTGTGGGCCTGGCCCAGCGCGGGCCCCCCACTTGAACTCTTCTGTGGCACCCATCCCCATGCGCTCTTGCGGGTGACCCCCTGCCCCTGCTACATACCTGGCTTTGGCTCCTGTGGGGCATGGGGAACCACCGCACCTGCTGGGGTTTCGCGGGGCTTACAGGACTCCCTCCTTCATTCGGCTTGTGACTCGGACTCTTTCACGCAGCTGGGGCGGCCTGGGGGGCCTCGGACTCTGAAGGGTCGGGCCTTCGTTTCTCGCTCCTTGCCTGCGGACCGCCCCGCTCCTGCATACTGCGGTGATCTCTACTATCTGCACAGGGAGACATCCGGCCTCCTGCAGCACTCTCCTACCCTGGCCCCACGTCCGGCGCGTGGGAGCCTGAGGGGTTATGACACGCTCTAAGGCTGGGAAGGACACAGCTGCACCCCCGAAGGACAACCCTGTGGCAGCCTTGTGGAACAAGCCGGGCTCTACTCCTGCTGCGGATATGGCTTTATCAACGAGGGGCCCTCCGACCTTGTCACCCAATCCTTTATGGCCAATTTTATGCAAGAACTCAAATCCGAAATTGGCTCTCTCCGAACGGAGGTACAATCCTGTGTTAAGGAGCTCAAGAGAGACGTCGCGGAAATTGGAGGGAGAGTAGATGACCTCGAGAAAATGGTTGACGCTCACACAGAGGATCAAGAGCAACTTTGGCAGCGCCTGGCCCTCTTGGAGGAACAGCATATTGAGCTCCAAATCAAACAGGAGGACTTAGAAAATCGGGGCCGCCGTAACAACCTGCGCCTGAGGGGTGTCCCGGCTGGGGCAGAGGGCTCTGACATCATGACCTTCGTTGCGGATCTGTTACACGAAATCAGAGGGGATGATGATGCCTCCCCGCCTGCGCTCGATTGAGCCCAACGTGTGTCTGGTCCTCCTGGTCGCCCCGGTCTTGTTCCCGACATACTGGACATGGTCCACTTTTTCACGGAAAAAGAGCCCATCCTCAAGGCAGCACGTTCCAAGTCGGAACTAAACCACAAGGGCTCTCCCATACAGATATTCCAGGACCATGCTCCAACCACGCTTCATCGCCGCACGGACTTCAAACCCGTTACCGACAAGTTAAGGGAGCTGGGCGTCCAGTACCAGTGGGGCCATCCTTTTGCGCTCATCTTCCAATGGGAATCCAAACGTCGGGTGCTGCGATCCTTTCAAGAGGCCGCGCAACTGCTGCACCTCCCGGTCACTCCACCATCCAGCCCTTCACGACTACCATCTCTGGGCGGTGAGCCTGTGAAGCCACAATGGGCCAGAGTGCTTCGACCTCGGCGCCTGTCTAACCGGGGGGAGCGCGCCTCTTCTCAAGCCAAACAGGACATTATTCAACACCTTCGTGCCTTGGACGGTCTCCCTCCTGCTCTCAGCCTAAAGAGAACTGAAGGACTCGACATCTCTTAACACGCCACTGATCTTCGTCGTCTCCAGCGGCCATCTGCGGGGCCGGGGCTGGACCTTCATTCTCCTGGTTTGCTCACCCCTTGCCTTGAACATATCGTGGCAGCGGTGCCAGTGTGTGCTTCCTGACGGCGGTGCTTATATCCTGAGACCCGCTCCCCCTCCTATTCCTCGGAGAGTGACATCTCTGGGATGGCTTGTGCCACTGACCCTAGCTTGCTCCTGGACAGGAATAGGTCATGTTGGCCACGTTGGCCGTTGTTTAATTTGGATATTCTACTTCTCTTCTCTCTCTCCCCTTTATCTTTTCTCCTTCTCTCTTCTTCTCTGTTTGGAGGGAGGGTGGACTTAGCTACTATGGGTGCACCATTCCTCGAGCAAGGGCTGTTATTTGCTGTACCGACCCCCCCAACCTTACGCTGGACATTGCAAATTATTCCTGCTGTACTTGCTTTCTATGGGGGTACGCCGGGGGAGGCTGTGTGGTGCTGCATTGTACTCTACTATCCCTACCCGTGATGGCGCCTGTGCGTGGTCTGCCTTTGCCATGACTTCTGTACCCTGTTTGAAACTCCTTTCCCTTAATGTTACAGGTCTCAACTCCCCCAACAAGCGCCGCCAGATATGTCAATATTTACTACAACAGAACCCAGACGTTGTCTCTCTACAGGAGACCCATCTGTTGAAGACAGACGTTTCCCGCATGGCCCACCCTCGATACCCCCTTCAATTCTGGACATCTGCACCTACCAAAACGGCTGGGGTGGCTTTTCTTTGCAGGGCAGGTATCCAACATGGGGGTCCCAGGGTGATACGTGGCAAAGACTGTAGATCCATTAAATTGGTGGTCAAGATCGGGCAACGGGCATTCACTCTTTGCAACATTTATGCTCCTAATCAAGCACAGGACCTCTTCATTAGGGAACTCCTGCAGGAACAGGTAACACATGATGACCCTCACCTTATCCTGGGGGGTGATTTCAACCTGGTCTGGGACGTGGGCATGGACCGCAGCGATGGCTCGTTTAATAGGGCGGGGGCCATGTCCTCTTCCTTGAAAAAGCATCTAACTGATCTTGGCTTAATAGACATTTGGCGCTACCACTCCCCAGCCGCGCGAGACTATTCTTATTACTCACATGTCCATTGTTCTTACTCTCGCATCGATTACATATTTGTTTCGTACTCCCTGATCAGTGAAGCCCTCTCGGCGTCTATGTCCGACATTTCCATCTTAGATCATGCTCATGTGGAGCTTCTGCTGCAGGATCACTCATCTCATCCACGTCGCCATCCCAGTTGGCGACTCCCCCCCCAGGTTCTTCGAGACCCCGTGGATGTCGCAGAGCTCCGTGAAGCTATCACATCCTACTTCGTGTCCAATGATCTCCCCGAAACCCCCTTCCCCATGGTTTGGGATGCCTTTAAAGCCACGATTCGGGGCCATATCACGTCTATCACTATAGCTCGGGCTCAGGAAGCCCGCCTCTTTGAAGACAATCTATCTTGCGACATAAAAACGCTCGAAAAACTGGATCAGGAACATCCTCTTGCCCTTCACAAGTGATGCCTGGCTATGCTCCGCGGCCAGCTACGGGCCCATAGAACCAACAAAGCAGAACATGCTCTCCTGGCATTGAAGCAAAGGTATTATGAAGGGGGGGGTTAAAGTGGGAGCGGTCCTGGCCCGTCGCCTCCGAACACAGGCTGCTAAGGCACACATTGCTAAAATAAAATTGGATGATGGCACGTGGGCTACCACTGAAGCCGCTAAACTGAAAGCCTTCCACGAATACTAATCATCCCTTTATGCACGGGACCCGCCCAATCTGGAACAGATACAGGCTGTATTGGGGGAATGCACCTGGTCTCCGATTAGCCGACACCATGCGCAGCTCCTTGAAGACCCACTCACCCAGGAGGAACTTACAGGATCCCTAAAAGACCTCCCTCTTGGTAAATCTCGGGGCCCAGACGGCCTCCTGGTCTCTTTCTATCGAGTTTTTCTTCCGCAGCTTCAGGCTCATCTACTTCGTCTTTTTAACTCTTTCTCGGATTCTGGGGGGCCCTCCGCCTCTATGTCAATGGCCGAAATCGCACTACTTCCCAAACCAGGGAAGGATCCCACGCTATGTTCCTCTTTCCGCCCCATCGCGCTTTTAAACGCGGCTCTTAAACTCTAAACCAAAATACTGGCTCGACCTGCATCTACCCGGGCTTATCGAGCCGGATCAGGTTGGCTTCATTCGTCACCGGCAGGGAGCGGATAATGTGCGGCGCATCGCACATTTAGTCGGGAAGGCTCACCACTGGAATATACCCGCATGCTTGTTGTCACTCGATGCTGGAAAAGCATTCGACCGGGTGGATTGGGTCTTTCTCCGGGCTGTCCTGCATAAAATAGGACTGGGTCCTCAGATGATTGCTAGGATCATGGCTCCCTACCTTTCACCTCTAGCCCAGGTACGGGTCAACGGGCAACTTACGAGCCCCATCTCTGTCTATAGAGGCACCCACCACGGCTGCCCTCTCTCCCCCCTATTATTTGCACTTGTTGTAGAGCCCCTCACCGTCATGATACGCCAGTCTCCTGACATCCATGGTATCACCCTCGGAGGTTTGGACCATAAAATAGCCTTGTTTGCGGACGACCTCCTCCTCACGCTGTCCCACCCGTGAACCTCCTTGCCCGCCCTTCATGGGCTGCTCCAATCGTTCGAACTGGTTTCAGGCCTTAAAATTAACCACGCTAAATCATGGGCCCTGAACCTCACAATCCCCGAGTCTGAGATTCCTGTGCTCCAGTCTCTCGTCCCATATCAATGGGCTTCTCATTCCGTCCGGTACCTAGGGCTCAATTTGACTCCCAATCTCAACATGTGGTCACAAGCTAATTGGTAGGAATGTAAAAAGGCCGTTCTAGAAGATCTGGGAACGTGGAAGTCTCTCCCTCTTTCCTGGCTGGGTCGCTTGAATACAGTCAAAATGTTGGTGCTACTGAAAATATTATACCTATTTCAGACTCTTCCCACACCTTTCCCACAACACCAGATTCAGAATCTTCGGCGTGAACTCGCTAATTTCATTTGGGGAGGGCATCGGCCACGCTTCTTCAATAAAATACTCTTGCTACCGCGAGACAGGTGGGGTTGGCTTGTCCCAATTTGATGGAGTATTACTGGGCCTCTCACCTTAGTTTCATTTCGGAATGGATGGCGTGGGAGAGTGAGAAGGTCTGGTTCCGTATTGATAGGGCGGTGACCTGTAGACCCATATAGGATCTTGCCTGGCTCCCACGGGAGGCTCGATCACGCAGCTCCTATATGGCCATTCCCACAAAGACTGTGCTCGATATCTGGGATAAGTTAGCATTGTCTAGGGGTCTTACCTCTTTTCCGTCTCCTCACACTCCTATTGCACGCAACCCACATTTCCCACCTGCCTTGCACCCACATTCTTTTTCGGCCTGGTCGGAAGGGGGTTGTCGGACACTCCGGGACCTTGTTTAAGGGGGACTCCTTTAAATCCTTCGACCAATGCAATCGGGACTTTCAGCTTTCCGAGGGGGCTCGGTTACAATATCTTCAAATCCGACACTGGGTTCAGGCGTCATCCTCCGCACTGGGAGCCACCCGCCCTTTTACCCCTTTTGAACGGCTGGTGTGCTCCTTTGACAACTCCAAGGGTCTGATCTCTCGCACATATCAAGTCCTTCAACACTCTCCTCGGGTTGTCCCACATGCTTACCAGTCCAGGTGGCAGTCCGACACATCTACTGACATCATGTCTACACAATGGGACCATTTGTGGCGTGACATTCCGAAGGTTTTCCGCAGCGTCTCCCAGAGGGAAACCGCTTACAAGGTTATGACACAATGGTATTACACCCCCCCTAGGTTGGACAAAATGTTTCCTACTTCCTCACCTCTCTGCTGGCACTGTATGAGCACCACTGGGGACTTTCTCCACATCTGGTGGACTTGCCCGCTCTTGACTACCTACTGGAAGGAGGTCCTTAGTCACATCAAACTTGTAATTGGTTACCCGTTGCCCGAAACTCCGTCCACAGTCATTTTAGGCCTCAAGCCCGTGAACCTGCTTGCCATGACGCTCAGGGATTGGCACCTAAGCCTCCATATGCTTGGCACCTCCAAACAAATCATAGCTCTATACTGGAAGAAGGCTGAAACGCCTCCAGTGAATGTCTGGTTCACTCGCCTGTGGCATACTATGGCAATGGAGTTGCTCATAGCGCATTTGCAACTCCGAGACACCAACTTCACCAAACTCTGGCAACCGTTGATAGACTATTTTTGCAAATTGGATCATGCCCGTCTTCAGCCTCCGAAGCTCCGGGCTCTACGCCTATTCGAGGATAGCATATCCCCCTCTGATGCGGATAGTCTCTGTGGGCCCAATAGAGATGCCGTTTGATCTCCTCATTATGTGGGGCTACCCCTGCAAGCTGTCATGCCTCTCCCCCTCCTTGCCCCTTCCCACCAACGGAGGATCAGTATCTAGATGTGGGACACCTTATCCACCATGCCTCCACTTCACACAGCCCCCCGCCTCAGTTGGAACCCTCCATCATCCCACTCCCTTCTACATCTTAGGTAACCTTGCCCTCTCCTTGAGCGGTACCCTTGGTTCACGTTGGCTTTGGGACATGCAGCTGCCTTGCTTACTAAACCTACATTCGCCGACTTTGGGGGACGCTGAATGTCACCCTCCTCCTCCTCTGTCTCCTTGACTTCCTCTCTCTCTCCTCTTTTTCCTTCTCTCCTCCTTTCAGTTTTCTAATAATCTCGATGGCTATATTGTTTTTATTTGAATTGTATTCTCAATAAACAGATTTGAAACAAAATGAAAGTGGTGGAATGCGGCTCATTTTATTTTTCATGTAATGCTACACTGCATGGCTTTTGATAAATCTAGCTCAAAGTGTTTGCTGCACTACAGGTGGAAAGCCATCCCCTGCAACCAACCCCCCTACGTATAGCTGAAGACCCTGTGTCAAAGGAGATTTCCACCTATGGAGGGATAACAGTCCTTGTGACCAACACCTTTGTGCATGCAAACTGCTATGTACAGTGCTAGTTGAACATTCATGGGGATTGGGTGCAGGACCAGGCCCTGTGGCTAATCTCTAATGTGGTCAGCTGGGGAATATGGGCAGTGGAAGTTAGGTGACCACATGGTAGTCAGCACAAGGTCTTAGCAAAGGCCAAGTCAACCCCTGGTGCACACAGTCAGTGGCCATGCACAGCAGGATTCAGCCATTCCGGGAGGATTGAGTAAACAGCCTGGGCAAAGACCAGGCCCTGCATTCAACGGTCCTACATATGGCCAATGGCCAGTGTAGCAGGATTTTGCTACGTGGGTAGGTTGAAATTTGGAAGTAGTGCCTAATTAGAAAACCACAGAAATTCACTAAAACAAACACAGTTAGAGTGAAGTTATTGTTATGATTGGTTATAATACCTTAACATATGTTTAAAAGAAATCTCTGAAATTAATTTAGACAATATAGTAAAAAGTATAATTATAGATACAGCTATTCAATCCATGACTCACACACAAAATGAAATTATCATGATCCAACCCCTTATGTAACAGACACATTGTGTACATATCACTTTACATTTAACATTATCAATAAGACAACTATAAATATAGTATTATTTATTGGTTTCAGTGTGAGTTGTTATTTAATTATCTTGTGCTTCTACATGTACATTATTTATTGATATAAATATTGTGAGGTCAAAAGAATAGCATGTGTTGTGCAAGTAATGGTTTGCATTTCTCTTGTGTGAGTTATGCATTGTGGAGTTAACCATAACTTGGAAATTTTAGTAGCTTTCAAGTTTTAATTCAGTCTGGGGTTCTCAATCCAATATGAAGGTTATAATTTTTGTATAATTTCAGTTTCTGTTTGATATATATATATTATATATATATTATATATATATTCACTGAAAAAACCATAGGTTTTAGGGACAGTTATAGTTACTTGGACATTGCACTCGTACAAAACCCGTGAAATTCCCCCGTTATAGTTAGTTCAGCTAACTATAACTCACGCCCCGCAATGCACTGCTGATGACGTCACATATTACATCACTCATGACATGGTCAGTGACATCTCAAATGACATCACTGATGACATCATCCAGTGACTGTGTGTTTCTGTAAAGTTTAAATATTTTTAATATATATAGGAAAAGACGTATTGAAGAATGAGTGGGTGTGTAAGTGTTAGGATGGATGATTTAGTAGGTGCGTGACTGACTCTATAAGTGAGTGATTTAACGTATCTTACTGAATGCATGGGTTAGTGACTAAACTGGGTGAATGTCTGTATCCGTCTGTCTGTTGCTGTTTAAGTGGCTGCATGTGTTTGTGATTAGCTACATGAGTGTCTATATGAGTTATTGAATGGTTGTCTGAGTATCTGTATGGGTGCCTGAGTGTTTGTGTGGGAGGGGTGTGTGCGACTCTGTGCATAGATGTGTGAGTGGGTGATTCACTGGGTGGATGGTTTCAAGAGTGCATCTGTGATAGACTGTATGGGTGGGTAAGTGTGTGTAAGAGTGTGTTAGTGAGTGAATGTATGTCCCAGTGGAACATGTGTGAGTAACTACATATGTGAAAGGCAGTATATATGTGTGTTGGAGTATATAAATAGCTATAAGCGAGAGTGAGTGATTGTGATAGTGGCTGTATGGATGAGTGTGTGCTTGTATCAGTGATTGTATAAGAGCGTAAGAATGTGCTAGTATTTGTATGAGTAAGTGAGCTGGTGTGTGTATAACTGTATAGGTGAGTAAATGGCAGTGTGTTTAATTATTTGCATGACTGACTAGGTGTGTGAGTACCTCTATGGATGAGTGGCAGTGTTTGAGTGTCTATATAGGAGTATGAGTGCATATGATAGTCCTGTACTTAGTGACCGTAAGTATGAGTGACTGTACGGGTGAGTGAGTGGATGTGTGCGTAGACCTATGAATCAGTGAGTGGGTATGTAGTTATTGGTGTTGGAGTGTCTATGGTTTTGCGAATGGCAGTCTGTAATTTAGAGTGGGTGTATCAAAGGTTATATTAGGGTGTGAGGAGGTGCATCAGATTATCACGTGGATGATGTCATCAGTGATGTCATTTGAGATGTCATCAGTGATGTCATCAGTGATGTCACTGACCATGTCATGAGTGATGTAATATGTGACGTCATCAGCAGTGCATTGCGGGCGCGAGTTATAGTTAGCTGAACTAACTATAACGGGGGAATTTCACGGGTTTTGTACGAGTGCAATGTCCAAGTAACTATAACTGTCCCTAAAACCTATGGTTTTTCAGTGAATTTCAAAGGTTTTTTAAATGCTAATTTCTAACTATAACATATCTGAAACCTATGGTTTTTTCAGTGAATTTCAAAGGTTTTTTAAATGCTAATTCCTAACTATAACATGTCTGAAACCTACGGTTTTTTCAGTGAATTTCAAAGGTTTTGTAAATGACAATTTTTAAATGTATTAATTGTTATATTAATTTTTGTCATACTGATTTACTACATTTTTAGAAACAATTTTTTTTACATATTTTATTTTTAAATTACATTGTAATTACATTATACATTACATTACAAAAATACTTTCTGAGAATGAATTACTTTAGTTTAAATACTTTGCACATAGGCAATAGACTTTTAAGTACAGTAGTTACAGTTGTTGCAATGGGCAACACATTTTCAAACACAATGCAACATTCAGCTCATTGTGAATTTCTAGTTAAATGCAATTAGTTACTTTATGGATTACTTTTTCTAACCACAGAACTGGATCCTAGATTCAGTCCTGGGACATCTCCTGTAAACAGTTGAGTAAAAGCGTTTTGGTTACAGTAGTGATTTTTAAGGAATATTATTGTATTTTAAAAGTTGACACTTAGAAACTTTTTCACATAGAATCACCAATGTTATCCTATGGAAGGAAATTCACTTAGCAGGTAAAAACTGTTATCGTTACTTTTTCTTACTCAGTGTTGGATCCTGGATCCAGCACTGGTGCATCTCCTGTAAACAGTTGAAAGAATGCGTTTAAGTCATACAGGCGATTTTTAAGGAATATTTGTAGTTTGTGAAAATCGACACTGAAACTTTTCAGCTGAAAACCAGACAATGGATTCCTATGGAAGAAAATATAAGTTACTGGTAAGTACGGTTAAAATTACTTTTCAGGGTCAGTGCTGGGCTAAAAGATGCAGCACTGGGTTCTCTCCTGATAACAGGTGAGTAAATTGGAATTCGTACTTTGGTTGATTTTAGAGGAATATTATAAAGTTCCAAAACTCCACACTTAGAAGAATTTCCAAGTGAAACCAGTCAATGTTAGCCTATGAAGGAAATTCAAGTTACCGGTAAGTACGGTTAAAATTACTTTTCAGGACCAGTACTGGGCTGAAAGATGCAGCACTGAGGTCTCTCCTGATAACAGGTGAGTAAATCAGAATTCGGATTTCGGCTGATTTTAGAGGAATATTTGTATGTTTCAAAATTGACACTTAGAAACTTTTTCAGCAAAAAGCAGGCAATGATATCCCATGGAAGGAAATTCAAGTTACTGGTAAGTACGGTTAAAATTACTTTTCAGGATCAGTACTGGGCTGAAAGATGCAGCACTGAGGTCTCTCCTGATAACAGGTGAGTAAATCGGAATTGGTATTTCGGCTGATTTTAGAGGAATATTTTAAAGTTCCAAAACTCCACACTTAGAAGAATTTCCAAGTGAAACCAGTCAATGTTAGCCTATGGAAGGAAATTCAAGTTACTGGTAAGTACGGTTAAAATTACTTTTCAGGACCAGTACTGGGCTGAAAGATACAGCACTGAGGTCTCTCCTTATAATAGGTGAGTAAATCGGAATTCGTATTTCGGCTGATTTTAGAGGAATATTTGTATGTTTCAAAAATCAACACTTAGAAACTTTTTCAGCAAAAAGCAGGCAATGATATCCTATGGAAGGAAATTCAAGTTACTGGTAAGTACGGTTAAAATTACTTTTTAGGATTAGTACTGGGCTGAAAGATGCAGCACTGAGGTCTCTCCTGATAACAGGTGAGTAAATCGGAATTCGTAGTTCGGCAGATTTTAGAGGAATATTTGCACAATGGTGAAGGGAGGGGCGGGGCCTGAGGTGACATCTGTGCAAATGCGCCTCGTGGCGCGTTTTAAGTTGGGGGATTAAGTCCCCTTGAATCATGAGGTCCCTAGGGGCCAACTAGCCCACCAGGAACCTCCAGTATGCGCCAGGGCTGCGTTGCAGAGACGTGTAGAGAGGCCACACTCCTTTACACCTCTCTGCAACGCAGCTCTGTGGCGCTTCTGGATGTACCTGTTGGGCTAGTTGTCCCCAGGGACCCTCAGGATTGAAGGGGATTTAATTCCCATCTTAAAACGCCCCACGGGGCCTGTTTGCACACATGTCACCTGAAGCCCCGCCCCTCCCTTCACCACTGTGCAAACGCGCCCCGTGGCGCGTTTTAAGTTGGGGGATTAAGTCCCTTGAATCCTGAGGGTCCCTGGAGTCCAACTAGGCCACCATATACTTCTAAAAAGCGCCACAGAGCTGTGTTGCAGAGAGGTGTAAAAGGGGCGTGGCCTCTGTACACCTCTCTGCAACGCAGCCCCCTGGCGCATACTGGAGGTTCCTGGTGGGCTAGTTGGCCCCCAGGGACCCCCAGTATTCAAGGGGAATTTGGCGCGTTTGCAGAGTACTGCAGGGAGGGGGGCGGGGCCTCCAACACGATGCCGGTCGTTTTAAAAAAAAAAATTTTTAAAGGGAGGGGGGCTGCGTGGCCCCCCTTCCCTTGCCCACTTTGGCCCCGGAAACCCCATCCCCCGGGCCTGAGCATTTTTATTTTTTTAAATGAAAAAAAAAAACAGGAAGGGGGCCGCGTGGCCCCCTTCCCTGGGCCTGTATTGGCCCCGGGACCCCATCCCCGGGGCATGCCCTCAATTTTTTATTTGGAGGGGGCTGCGTGGCCCCCTCAGGCCATTTAAGGCCCCGGGGACCCCATCCCCCGGGGCCGGCCTTGCACTTTTTTTTTTTTTTTACTAATTTGGGGAGGGGGCTGCGTGGCCCCCTCCCTGGCCACTTATGGCCCCGGGGACCCCATCCCCGGGGCCTGGCCTCTGGTTGGGGACTGTGGGGGTCCCCAATCCCCCACAGTCCCAGCCGGCTCCCCGCCTCCTGCGCGAAAGCCGGCATTAGCTTTTCACATGGGGAGCAGCTAACATGCTGCTCCCCATGTGGAAAAGCAATTGTCTTTGGATATTGGAAGCAAGAGCAGGGTTCCTGCTCTCGCCCAATATCCAGCAGTTTGCAATGACAGGACGGGAGCCGCGAGGCTCCCGTCCTGTCATTGCAAGCTACAGTGTCCGGGGGTAGGCACCCCGGGACACTGCAGGAGCCGGCCCTGGGGGTGGCGGTCCCCAGGGCCATCAAGGGCTCCAGGAGGGGGCCGCGCGGCCCCCCTCCCTTGAATTGCACAGCCCCGGGGAGGTGGTGGTCCCCGGGGCTCGGGTCCGTAACGGACCCCCACATTTATTTTCTATGTGCCCCAGGGAGGTGGTGGTCCTCGGGGCGTGTGGGGGGCTGGAGCCCCCCACACATTATTTTACATTTAAAAAGAAGCCCCGGGGGTGACGGTCCCCGGGGCTGCGGGAGGGCAGGAGAGCCCTCCCGCACCATTTTTTAATTAAGCCCCGGGGGTGGCGGTCCCTGGGGCTTGGGGGCCTTAGAGGCCCCCATATAAACAATTTACACACCCCCTCCCCCCGCATGCCCCCGGGACTTGGGCCACCCTGGGGCAAATTTACATCGAGCGCTGGAGACCGCGCTCGATTTTTTTTGGCAGGATCCGCGCACCTGAGCGCATCCTGCCGATTTAAAAAAAAAAAAATAATAATTTTTTGCCCAGGGGTCCTTGTGGGACCCCTGAGCAGACCTAGGGGTCAGGGTGTTTCTACCCTGCCCCTTTTGCGCTTTGCGCACTTAGTTTCTGTCCCTCGGTTCTACCGAGGGACAAATGGCTGCCAACACTTCCTGATTTGGAGTGTTGACAGCCAATTAGCATGCAGCTCGTGGATCGGGAGGGTGCGCGAATCCTACGCGGCCATAGATATATATGTACTTTTACTTTTGATTTTCTCAGCAACTACTGAACGGATTTACACCATTTAACAAAAGGGTTCTTTCTGAACCAAGAACTACCTCTTTGCCAAATTTGGTGTAATTCCGTTCCAGCAGTTCGAGCTGTAGCCTTGCATAAAGTTTCCTATGGGAAATTGATTTTTGACTCTTATTTTTTAATTTCTCCGCAACTACTGAACGGATTTACACCATTTAACAAAAGGGTTCTTTCTGAACCAAGAACTACCTCTTTGCCAAATTTGGTGTAATTCCGTTCAGCAGTTCGGGCTGTAGCTGTGTCTAAAGTTTCCTATGGGAAAATGAATGGGGAAAACACGTTTTGGGACCCCCTTTTTCTCGGCCCCCGCTTGATGAATCACCCTGAGACTTTCAGGGTAGGAGCGGACCGGAGCGGGCCATAAAGTTTGAAAAAATCGCGAAGATTCGTCAACCGACGCAAGAGTTATTTTAAATAGAATGTCGTGGATTTCCTATGGAAAATAGGTCCTAACTATAACTATCTACTGGCGACCGCCAGTAGATAATATATATATATATATATATATATATATATATATATATATATATATATATATATATATATATATATATATATATCAAAGGAAATCCCCTCGACATGAGAGGAAAAAAGCTGCACTCACAAACTGGACAAATGTGCTCTTTGTCATCCTTTTTTATTAACTGCTGCAGCACTCCTGACGCGTTTCGGTCGGTGCGGCCTTGATCACAGGTGAAAGCAATCTCATGGCAGTCTCAGTTCCATTTATTTATGTTCACGCCCATCATGGGCTCCCTTGTGGGTATTGCAAAGATTGCTGGAACTTGTAGTCACGCCAAATATTTCATTTTTCAAGCCCCAGTAGGCAATGTCACTTTCAATGTCTATTCGGCAGCACATTACCAAGCCAATAAAAACATACATCAAGCAGTCAGTTGTTCCTTTTTGCAGACTGATATCCAACAGGCTGCAAGGATCCATACCGTAGGCAATGCTCGGCGGCACCATTGCCCAGTACTGCTTCGCAGTCAAATGTCCAAGGTGGTCCTAATGGGTAACTAAGGCGCTTTGCTGGTGTTGCAGGCTTAGCAGCAGGACCACACCACTTAACATCAAAGGAAATCCCCTCGACATGAGAGGAAAAAAGCTGCACTCACAAACTGGACAAATGTGCTCTTTGTCATCCTTTTTTATTAGCTGCTGCAGCACTCCTGACGCGTTTTGATCGGTGCGACCTAGATCACAGGTGAAAGCAATCTCATGGCAGTCTCAGTTCCATTTATTTATATTCACGCCCATCATGGGCTCCATTGTGGGTATTGCAAAGATTTCTGGAACTTTTAGTCACGCCAAATATTTCATTTTTCAAGCCCCAGTGGGCAATGTCACTTTCAATGTCTATGCGGCAGCATATTACCAAGCCAATAAAAACATACATCAAGCAGCCAGTTGTTCCTTTTTGCAGACCGATATCCAACAGGTTGCAAGGATCCATACCGTAGGCAATCCTCGGCGGCACCATTACCCAGTAGTGCTTCGCAGTCAAACGTCCAAGGTGGTCCTAATGGGTAACTAAGGCGCCTTGCTGGTGTTGCAGGCTCAGCGGCAGGACCACACCACTTAACATCAAAGGAAATCCTCGACATGAGAGGAAAAAAGCTGCACTCACAAACTGGACAAATGTGCTCTTTGTCATCCTTTTTTATTAGCTGCTGCAGCACTATTGACGCGTTTCGGTCAGTGCGACCTTGATCACAGGTGAAAGCAATCTCATGGCAGTCTCAGTTCCATTTATTTATGTTCACGCCCATCATGGGCTCCCTTGTGGGTATTGTAAAGATTGCTGTAACTTGTAGTTACGCCAAATATTTCATGTATATATATATATATATATATATATATATATATATATATATATATATATATATATATATATATATATATATGCAGAAAAGAAGCAGAGAACTCTGGGTAGTTCTCAAGTTTAGGTGGAAAGCAGCTCCTGTACAGAGCACCCTCAACACCAGTGACACTCTAAATTTGCTCAGCTCAAATGTCTGCTTATCTATCAAAGTCTTTGAGCATAGGATTAGCATAGTGCCATCCACGCCGAGATAGAAAGGGACAAAGTATTTTGCCATTTCTACAGCAAAATCTTTTAGCATAGGATTAGCACAGTGCTATCCATGCTGAGCTGTAAAATGGCCAAAGGTTTTTACCACTCCAGTCACAGTATTAAAGCTTTGTATTGGTAAAATACCATCCAAGCCAATCTGAAATGAATAAAAGCAGCCCTGGCACGTGTTTCGCTCTCATTAGAGCTCTTCAGAGAGGTATAGCTTTGTCCAGACACAAGGGAGCACCCAGTATAAGTCAAAACAAAACCCGTTCAGGCATAGAGTGACACATAAATTATGCAAACAAGAAGCAGAGAACTCTACGTAGTTCTCAAGTTTAGGTGGAAAGCAGCTCCTGTATGGAGCACCCTAAACACCAGCGACACTCTAAAATTGCTCAGCTCAAATGTCTGCTTTTCTGCCAAAGTCCTTAAGCATAGGATTAGCACAGTGCCATCCGAGATAGAAAGGGACAAAGTATTTTGCCATTTCTACAGCAAAGTCTTTTAGCAAAGGATTAGCACAGTGCTGTCCATGCCGAGTTGTAAAATGGCCAAAGGCTTTTACCACTCCAGTCACAGTATTACAGCTTTGGATTGGTAAAAATACCATCCAAGCCAACCTAAAATGAAAAAAAAACAACCCCTGACAGTCCCATCCACGCCGAGATAGGAAGGGACAAAGTCTTTTGCCATTTCTATAGCAAAGTCTTTAAGCATAGGATTAGCACATTTCTATATATTTATATATATATGTATCAAAACAAAACCCTTTCAGGCATAGAGTGATGAATAAATTATGCAAAAACAGAAGCAGAGAACTCTGGGAATTTCTCAAGTTTAGGTGGAAAGCAGCTCCAGTAAGAGCACTCTCAACACCAGCGACACTCTAAATTTGCTCACCTCAAATGTCTGCTTTTCTATCAAATTTTTTAAGCATAGGATTAGCGCAGTGCTATCCACGCTGAGATAGAAAGGGACAACGTCTTTTGCCATTTTTACAGCAAAGTCTTTAAGCATAGGATTAGCACAGTGCTATCCCTGCCGAGCTGTATAAAGGCCAAAGCCTTTTACCACTCCAGGTACAGTATTACAGCTTTGGATTGGTAAAATACCATCCAAGCCAACCTTAAATGAATAAAAGCAAACCCTGACACATGTTTTGCTCTCATTAGAGCTCTTCAGAGAGGTATAGCTTTGTCCAGACACAAGGGAGCACCCAGTATAAGTCAAAACAAAACCCTTTCAGGCATAGAGTGACAAATAAATTATGCAAAAACAGAAGCAGAGAACTCTGGGTAGTTCTCAAGTTTAGGTGGAAAGCAGCTCCAGTAAGAGCACTCTCAACACCAGCGACACTCTAAATTTGCTCACCTCAAATGTCTGCTTTTCTATCAAAGTTTTTAAGCATGGGATTAGCGCAGTGCTATCCACGCCGAGATAGAAAGGGACAAAGTCTTTTGCCATTTTTACAGCAAAGTCTTTAAGCATAGGATTAGCACAGTGCTATCCCTGCAGAGCTGGAAAATGGCCAAAGCCTTTTACCACTCCAGGTACAGTATTACAGCTTTGGATTGGTAAAATACCATCCAAGCCAACCTGAAATGAATAAAAGCAATCCCTGACACATGTTTCGCTCTGGACAAAGCTATACCTCTCTGAAGAGCTCTAACGTGAGCAAAACATGTGTCAGGGGTTGCTTTTATTTATTTCAGGTTGGCTTGGATGGTATTTTACCAATCCAAAGCTGTAATACTGTACCTGGAGTGGTAAAAGGCTTTGGCCATTTTACAGCTCGGCAGTGAACTGGAGGAAGGTCACTGCACTACTGAGGCTGGTGATGTATTTTTTCCGTAATGGATTAATAAAATATGGTAATGGTAGCCTTTTTGAAAACCAAAGTGGAAACCAGGTCCATATCATTGAATTTGGTAGCATTTCAATTGTTCCGATAGGCATAGGTTTATTTATTTATTTGAAAAGTTTTATAAAGCGCAAACAAGACCCACAGGGGTATCAGAGCACTGTACAAAGTTGGAACCAACAAGTTTACAAAACATAATGAAAGTAAGTGAAGTTACAACCTGTGGGAAAACATTCAAAGTTAAAGAGTAGGGGGTATCAACGGTGCCTTAGAGCACGCAGAGTAAAAACATCATACAATAGAAAAGAACCAAGAGGTGCAATGTGAATCAAGGAATTTTGACAAAAAGAAAGACAAGAGCAAGATTATCAGTTACTGCAGTTAAGGAGCTATCGAGGACTAGATAAAAAAAAAATTAAAAAAATTTAAAAAATCAGTTTAAAACATACAATAAGGCATCAGTGTAATACTTCAAGATTTAGGTTATAAACAAACACAAGAGCATGATCACAGGAATAGGGAGTTAACGTTCGTTCATTAGTAGTTGTTTGACCAGTTTTTTAAAGTAAGTAGTGGAAGGATTAGATCTGATCTCGGATGGCAAGGAGTTCCAGATTCTTGGTTCACCATTTATCTCTGGTGACAATTCACATAAAGAGGTTAGACAATGTGGTAGTAACTGATACGTTCAGTCAAATCTTTCTCTCCTCTCAGATGACATTGTCTAAAGTGACCTTTCAAAATCCATGCAGGAAGTTTGGCAAAACCCTTCTGGATCTGGATACAATCCAAAAGTTCTGAGGTTTTGTTGCATGAGCAGATGGTGGTGGTAGTTAAATTCTGGCTGAGAAGGCCATTTTTTCCCTTACTGAAGTCTGTGGCACTTGCGGATCCTTGGATTTTCCCTCTATCCCTCTCCTTTGAAATTCCTCAAAACTGTCCTTTCCTAGAGGATACAGATCTCAGTTTGGACGTTGAAAGGAGGGGGTTGCAGAATAAAGGATTGCCTATCCATCTAGCTTTAGCTACACAACACTCTCATAAACCTTCCACTTTAAAGTTATGCGGGCAACATTGAAGACATTTTCAAACATTGAGCAGGCTCTATAGTCTCTCTCCTGGGGAATGTCAGCTCAATGAAACATTACAATTTCTCTGGCAGGGGTATGAAAAATACCTTACTATTTCCACCTTGTGCTTTCAATGGGCAGCTATCAGAGTGTTCAGGAACCCTTGGGGAAATGTATCAGATAGGGAAGATTTGGTGTCTTGCTTTTTGAGAAGTTTTCCCCTTTCTCATCCAGTGCTTTAAACTTTGTATACTTTATGGGAATTACCATTGGTTCTAAAACCTCTTCTTTCCAGCCCTTTCAAGCCTCTTTCTCTGGTGGACCTGAACTTTTTGCCATTGAACGTTGTTTACTTGGTGGTGATAACATCCACCCAGAGAACTTGTGAGCTTAGTGCCCTTATGGATAGAAGCCTTTCCCTCTCCTTCTTTGAGGATGGAATTGTGCTCAAACTCAATTCATCATTCATACCCAATGTCGCCTCCCTGTTTCATAAAAAACAGGAGATAATCCTCTCTATCCTAACAAATTTGTCAGACTAGAGTGACAGTGGTACTGTTAGACCTGACATTATGGTGTGGTATTCCCCCAAACATTTACCCTTCACTCCCTTACAATACAAACCAATTTCTAAATTGCACAGCTGCTTCCAAAGAGGTGTCCCGAACCTATAGCGGTCTAGGCCCTTACTTTGTTGAACTCGTTTTTGTTAGCACTAGGACCCTGTGCACTTTTTCCTTGCCAAGGAGTGGTAAAGTGCCTTCTCCTTACAACATGGTAAAATTGTCACATTTAGTTTACTTGTAAGTCCCTAGTAAATGGAACTACATATACCCAGGGCCTGTAAATGAAATGCAACTAGTGGGCTGCAGCACTCATTGCGCCACCCACTAAAGTAGTATTTTAGAACATGCCCCAGACCTGCCAGTGCAGCTGGCAGTGCAATTTCAAACTAACGCTTTGACCTGGCAAAATAATTCCTTTGCCAGGCCTAAACCTTGCTTTTTATTACTTATTACTTGGTAGGCCCTAAAAGCTCATAAGGCAAGAAGCTATTGCAGTCAAACGCTCTACTGTCTTCATACAATGAAATATGGAACAGACCAGTCATTCAGGGCCAGATGTACAAAGGTTTTTTCTGCTTGCAAATGGCCCGATGTACCAAACCCTGTTTGCAATTCGGTAACCTATTGCCAAATCAGAAATAGGATTTTCCATTCTGTGTTAGGAAGGGGCCTGTTTAAGGGCGTCCCTTCCTGATACCGAAAGGCAGCGGTGTGTAACTATGTTGTGCAACCAGGAATGTGGTCGCAAAACATTCGCAACCCATTGGCAAATGGTAAGGAGTCCCCAAAAGACCGCTTCCCCTTTGTGAATGTGGGCGCCAACATTTTTTAAGAGCAGGCAGTGGTCCCAAGGACCACTGCCTAGTCTTAATAAATGAAAAGGTAACTTTTCATTTTTATTTTTGGAATGCATCCCGTTTTCCTTTAAGGAAAACGGGCTGCATTACAAAAAAAATATTGCTTTTTTAAAAAAGCAATCACAGACATGGTTGTCTGCTGACCCCAAAAGTCCACCATCCCTATGATTGTAGCCATTCACAATGGGTCGCAAATTGCGACCTGTCTCATGAATATTGATGAGGCAGGTCCATTTGTGACCCACTGTGAATCGCTAAAAGTGTCAAACACACTGTTGTAGATCGCAGTTTGTGATTTCCTAATAGCGAATTGCCAAATTTCACTATTGGGAAATCGCAAACACGCAACTTCGTACATCTGGCCCTCAGTTTCACTGACCATATTTGTGTATTACGGCCTAAGGAGAATTGACAATATACACAAATGTCAGCACTTCCAGTGATACACCCCCTCTGTACTCAAGAATATCGGATCACTGGAAGGTAAGGAAACATGAAATCATCCACAAAAGGTGTCAAAATGTGTTTTATTGGAAACAAATGCGACGTTCAAGGTAGAAAGAGTGCTAATGCAACCATAGCTTCTGCCAAGAGCATACTATGAGCTGTCATAGAAATATTTGAGCTGACATTACTGAACTGAAGACATTTTGTTCTATTATCAAAATGAATAGCTCTTTTGACAGTTCTGTACATTTTGCAAACTGGCATATCCAAGCAAGTGGCAGAATTCGAAACTATAAGAAATGATCAAAATGAACGATAATGTTAGCAAGAAATCAATCTCAGTTATTGTAACCTTCCCCAATGCTTTAGAGGATAAATAAATTCCACAGAGATCTAGACATTCAGTCCAATTCACAAATTCCCGAATTATTGTTTTGGAAACCACGTTTGACTGAACTGCAAATTTCTAGGCGGGGGGGCACGAGATGAATCGAAGCCTGGCAGGGTATAGGAAATGCTGCCTGAATAAGAAATATGCCTAACCCAGCTAGGAGCAAGTGCGTGCATGGTTAATATTACTTTTGCCCCGCAACAGAACCCATCATGACCTCGAACCGTAGACTGGTCTCTCTATGCCCTTCACAGTCCCAGAAAGGACTAGAACAAAGGGCAAGGGATGCAGGGACAGACATACAGATGTGGAGCGTGCTAGAGTAGGCAAACGCATGCTCAGAAGCCTTTCCAGTGTATGATAATGACGTCAAGCAGGAGGAAGTCCGGTAATCAGCTCTAATATGTTGGGGCTGAAAAACCGAAACTAGGTGTGCGTTCTCCAAAACACACAGGGCCAGATTTATCAAGGGCTTGTACTTGCGTCAAACAAGGTGATGCACGGCAAGCCCTTAAGTCTCATTTACTATACCACACCGGGACACCCTGCATGGCTTTGCATGTCATAGTAAATTTGGAGTAACGCAAGGCAGCGCAAGTCACTGCTTTGCGCTACTTTGCTCTGGGAAGATGTTCCATGTGTGGAGCGTGGGCGTTTCCCATGCATCCACACATGGTTTTTGGTGCATTCCCCGATTTACTAAGACCAGGAAACCTGGCAATGCGTCAAAGTGAAACCCCTTCCCAGGTGAGGCGTAATGAGAAATATGCTTATTTCTCCTCTTTATTTCCTCTTTCTACACGTGCTGCATTCTGCAGCACACATAGAAAGGAAAAATGGCTCTGAGGATTGTTTTTGTGCAGGAAGCTGGCCTTTCTTGCACAAAACTATCCTGCCTGTAAAGCAGGCACCCTTGCACCATGGAGCAAAGGTGCATGCATTGGCGCTTTGCAGCCACAAGTGTGCCAGTGCAGAAAGAGAGCAGGAATGCACCATATGTTAGTATTTATGACACATTTCTGCTCTCTACATTTGACGCAGCACAGCAAGTTGTCTTGCTGCATTGCGCCAAATGTTGTTAAATCTGGCTGACAATACCTCTATACATTATTTTTAATAATTATTGTTGTATATTATTTGTTTTTTTCTTTAGCTGGAAATTCATTTTTCAATTTAAATTTCTGAAAAATAATTTAAATGTAATTTAATATATTTACATTTATTGATGTTTTCATTCAAAATTAAATTCATAATGGTGCAGCATTTTTAATTTTGTTCTACCTATAAATTAAATGTAGGAAGTATAGGGAAACATAAAAAAGTATATTGTTACATTAACTTTTACATTCTAAAAATGGTACTAAAATATTTTATAATTAAATAATAAATATGTGCTACTTTTATTTATTTTTAATAATAAATTATATTTATTTATTTTTGTAACTATTGTAATTGAATTTGATTTTTTATTGGTTTTAATTTGAATTCCCTACTTACATTGTTGTCGATGGAAGGTGGGGTGTTGCAGTACCAGTGGTTGGCCATGTGTGGTGCTGGACTTAATACTTTTTTTTTTTATTAGTAACTCAGATCTTGTGAATAAGGAAAAAGTAATACACCTACCCAAAAGTGTAAATTACTCAAAAGTGTTTAAGTTACCATTGTTAATCGGGCATTTGGTTAAGAGCCAAAAGTAGTAAAGCTATTCAAAAGTGTAAGCTACCTTAGTGAAACAGGCCCCATATGATGAACCTAACAACGGGCTTTAAGAAGCACTACCAGGAAAGGGTCTTTGGCTCCACCCACATGTTGGTATCCAAGAGCACATGTTTTGATTGGGCAAAAGTGGTTGCCCTCCACATAGCTGTGATCACTTTGTTTATTTATCCAGCTGCCCGGTTTTTCTCTGGCAGCAGCACAGATTAGAGAAGGGCAGTCCTTAACGTTAGAGTTCAGAGTGCAGTTATTTGTTTAAAAGCACAGGGCTAAACTAATCATCATGGATTTTTATGTCTGGCTTGACAGTGCAATTGTGTGATCAACAAAAAAAAGCTTTCAGACTGCTACTGAGAGAGGGGCTTAAGCTCCACCCACATGTTGGTTCCCCTGAGTACAGGTTTTTCAGACTGTGAGCTTCCACTAAAAAGACTGCTTGTATTGCTCTTTTTGACTTGTGTTAAAGTTTATACTTGATACAGCAGGACTCAGCATTGGTTATTCTGGCAAATGATCATGACTATAGGCCTGATTTGATAATTATGCTATGTTATGGGAAAAACACTAGTCCTGGCATATTTATTGTGAAAACAATATGTTAAAGTCAATAGGCAATCAAACATGTATTGTTATTCCTGAATATTAAAGGCTACTGCTAGGTATTCAGTTGCATGAAATCTCACAGATTACTGTACTAGGCAATGGTTTTGGTGTTGGGCACCCAGTTTCACAAACAGTGGATATAGAAGTTTGCTCTCTGAGAATCCTACTTAGGCCATCTTATGAGAGGTAGTACTTTTGCACTTGAAATGTAATGCCTGATGCCTCTGATGTATATGCGGCCCATGCAGTGAAGCTGATGGGGTGTGTAATATAATCTACGTAGCCTATAATTAGGGGAAACTGTGGTAGTGTGGGAGCAGCAGTGATGCCACTGCAGCTATGGGACGTCGGTGCCAAGCTCATCCTGCCACCCCATTAACACAGAGGCACCATTTTCAGGATGGTGGCCTTCATTGAAGGGGGGGTGTGTGAAGAGCAGATCTCAGGCCTGGAGTCCGACAGGTTCTCATTGGAAATAGTGGAGTGCACTTGCCTACA
Organism: Calotriton arnoldi; assembly: GCA_963921515.1. Taxonomy (NCBI): domain Eukaryota; kingdom Metazoa; phylum Chordata; class Amphibia; order Caudata; family Salamandridae; genus Calotriton; species Calotriton arnoldi. The sequence goes on from CAWUFW010007881.1 coordinate 121,223, forward strand.
CGCACTGCATAGTGTATGCTATAAGAAGATGTCTAAGGGCTTTCTGGTCCTGGCCAACTATGACAAAGGCATTTGGTCTAGCTTATTAATTGTGAAAATAATATGTTAAAGTCAATAAGCTTTAACAGTTGGTTGTTATTGCATTGTGTTATCTGCTTTAGAAAAGTATTAGTCAGTTGGTTATTATTGCATTGTGTTATAGGCTATTGAAAGGTATTAGTCATACCAGACAAGGATTTTGGTGTTGGCCACCCACTCTGCCAACTACACCCAGTCATGTGATGTTAACTTAAAATCCGACTTTACCATTAAAGACGATTTTAAATTATAATTGCTCAAACACCAAACATGAAATCCTTACCTGCTCCCAATCAAAGGTTAGCACATAATGCAATGTAATAAGGCAACCCAATGTTATCCTATGGGAGAGGTAGGCCTCACAGTAGTGAAAAATTAATTTGTGTGCTCGTCACTACCAGGATATGTAAAACGTAAAAGTATATGTCTGTTATGGGCATCCTCAATCCAGGCCATGTGCTCCCTCCTGAACCCTCCAAAATCCTTGTTTGCACAAGAAAAGAAGGGTACAGTTCCCGGGTAAGTAACTGGTGGTTTAAGCTCCTAGGAACTGGTTCCCAAGAGTTAGTATTATCATATGACCCAAGTTAATGGTGCAATTATGATATTAATGTTTCCAAGTTGATAATGCAATGTGGATATTTACAGTGGGCCCCACCTGTTACCAGGAGGGTTGCTTATAATACATTGAGTACGGGCCTCTGGAGCTTTATGGAACCCTCTGGTAATCTATGGAACTTCCTGAAACTCTCTGGAACCTTCCGGAATATTCTGGAACATTGCCTACCATTCTAGGTCCAAGAGGGCATAAATACTGCTCCCTTTAGGCAATGTCCCTGCTAGGCAATCTTGCCTACTGGAGAAGATGGTCCTTCTCTCTGTGAACCTACCTGAGGAACTGCAGAGCATTGCAGTTCATCCAGCTGGTCCTTCTTGGCAAGTGATAGTGGTAGCTGCTTCGTGCCTCTCCTGGTGCAAGATATTTATTCGACGACAACAACCAAGGAAGAATGAAAACCAAGATAAAGTTAAGTGCTTTAGAATCAAGACTTTCATGCGTGCACATGAGAAAGCAATTGAACAATATCTAATACAAACCCAAAGCTACTAGTAAGACAAAAATTGCAGTTATTTTTGCGCTGAAGTAAGTATTCAAGGGAAAGCATCAGTTTCCAAAACCTATGACTAAAAACACTGATGAAGTGTTACTAAAGAGACTAAGGACTAATTGGGTTATTTGCACTCTCATGCTGACCTACATCTACAAGTAGCCAGCCCAGATATTGATAATTATACAGCTGTATGAATGGAAATACAAAAAAAATGTTTTTCAAGACATATCAAAGAAATAACCTTGGTATTGAGACCATAGATGATCATCAGCCACACAGGGAACCAGTTGGCTCTCTGTTATTGTTTTATTCCATTCACCTCAGTAATCTACCTAGGTGAGTGGTCGCTCTCTCAGGCAAGCATCAGGGGGAGTGGACAGTCTGTCTTTATCCATCGCTTCTTCTGGGCCAGACTCACAAGTTAGTCATACCAGTTCTGACAATTTGCCTAGCCCAAGTAGTGTACCCGGCCTGAGCGATGGACACCAACTGTGTATTTTTTTTGTGTTGTAATTATTTATTGAAAAAAGAAGAAGCAGTACATTCATAATACCAAACGGCGAAGAGGGAGAGGGAGAGGATGTGGTGGGGGGGTTAATCAGGCAGAGCATACATTACATACATATTTGGTCCTCAAGAGTATTATACCCAGGTAACAGGATCAAATTATTCAAACTGGCCTGGGGGTGTGGGGGGAGGGTCCATTTCATGGCCAGTGTCCAATAGAAGCATCATCTTCCATCAGGCCAGATTGAGGTGGGATGAAGAAGGAAGAAGGGTGTCTTATTTTATGGACAGGGGGCTCGTGTTTGAGGGGAGGGTGATACTGCTGCAGCTCAAAGGGGTAGGCCATATCATGGGGTGTGTCTTGTCCAAGGGGAGACAGAAAGCGGGTGGTGGGTGCCAGGTAGGTCGCTCCCCCACCACACAGCTCCGCCTGTGTTGGCCGCCCGCTGCTGCTGCTGGTAAGATCGCCGTTCCGCTTGTGGCCTCGGTGCCCGCATTTCTTGCTTGTCTCCCTTTTCCTTCTGTACCCCTCGCTGCCCCATTTGCATTGTGCCCGTATTTGTGTCTGCTTTCTCTCCCCATTTTCCCTTCTGTACCCCTCGCTGCCCCATTTGCATTGTGCCCGTATTTGTGTCTGCTTTTCTCTCCCCATTTTCCCTTCTGTGCCCCTCGCTGCCCCATTTGCATTGTGCCCGTATTTGTGTCTGCTTTTCTCTCCCCATTTTCCCTTCTGTGCCCCTCGCTGCCCCATTTGCATTGTGCCCGTATTTGTGTCTGCTTTTCTCTCCCCATATTCCCTTCTGTACCCCTCGCTGCCCCATTTGCATTGTGCCCGTATTTGTGTCTGCTTTTCTCTCCCCATTTTCCCTTCTGTGCCCCTCGCTGCCCCATTTGCATTGTGCCCGTATTTGTGTCTGCTTTTCTCTCCAAATTTTCCCTTCTGTGCCCCTCGCTGCCCCATTTGCATTGTGCCCGTATTTGTGTCTGCTTTTCTCTCCCCATTTTCCCTTCTGTACCCCTCGCTGCCCCATTTGCATTGTGCCCGTATTTGTGTCTGCTTTTCTCTCCCCATTTTCCCTTCTGTGCCCCTCGCTGCCCCATTTGCATTGTGCCCGTATTTGTGTATGCTTTTCTCTCCCCATTTTCCCTTCTGTGCCCCTCGCTGCCCCATTTGCATTGTGCCCGTATTTGTGTCCGTTTTCTCTCCCCATTTTTCCTTTTGTGCCCCCGCTGCCTCTCGCCATTCCCGCCGCTGCGTCCCTGCGGCCCCGCCCCCTGTCTGCCCATTTGCTGACCCTGCCTCCCGCCTCCCAGCTGCTCCTCCCTCCCACCTCCCCATAAATGGTGGCCGCTGCGCGGTGAGGAGAGCGATCCTTGACCTTGCCAGGTAGGTCGCTCCCCCACCACACAGCTCCCCCTGTGTTGGCCGCCCGCTGCTGCTGCTGGTAAGATCGCCGTTCCGCTTGTGGCCTCGGTGCCCGCATTTCTTGCTTGTCTCCCCTTTTCCTTCTGTACCCCTCGCTGCCCCATTTGCATTGTGCCCGTATTTGTGTCTGCTTTTCTCTCCCCATTTTCCCTTCTGTACCCCTCGCTGCCCCATTTGCATTGTGCCCGTATTTGTGTCTGCTTTTCTCTCCCCATTTTCCCTTCTGTGCCCCTCGCTGCCCCATTTGCATTGTGCCCGTATTTGTGTCTGCTTTTCTCTCCCCATTTTCCCTTCTGTGCCCCTCGCTGCCCCATTTGCATTGTGCCCGTATTTGTGTCTGCTTTTCTCTCCCCATTTTCCCTTCTGTACCCCTCGCTGCCCCATTTGCATTGTGCCCGTATTTGTGTCTGCTTTTCTCTCCCCATTTTCCCTTCTGTGCCCCTCGCTGCCCCATTTGCATTGTGCCCGTATTTGTGTCTGCTTTTCTCTCCCCATTTTCCCTTCTGTGCCCCTCGCTGCCCCATTTGCATTGTGCCCGTATTTGTGTCTGCTTTTCTCTCCCCATTTTCCCTTCTGTACCCCTCGCTGCCCCATTTGCATTGTGCCCGTATTTGTGTCTGCTTTTCTCTCCCCATTTTCCCTTCTGTGCCCCTCGCTGCCCCATTTGCATTGTGCCCGTATTTGTGTCTGCTTTTCTCTCCCCATTTTCCCTTCTGTGCCCCTCGCTGCCCCATTTGCATTGTGCCCGTATTTGTGTCCGTTTTCTCTCCCCTTTTTTCCTTTTGTGCCCCCGCTGCCTCTCGCCATTCCCGCCGCTGCGTCCCCGCCCCCCTGTCTGCCCATTCGCTGACCCTGCCTCCCGCCTCCCAGCTGCTCCTCCCTCCCACCTCCCCATAAATGGCGGCCGCTGCGCGGTGAGGAGAGCGACCCTTGACCTTGCCAGGTAGGTCGCTCCCCCACCACACAGCTCCGCCTGTGTTGGCCGCCCGCTGCTGCTGCTGGTAAGATCGCCGTTCCGCTTGTGGCCTCGGTGCCCGCATTTCTTGCTTGTCTCCCTTTTCCTTCTGTACCCCTCGCTGCCCCATTTGCATTGTGCCCGTATTTGTGTCTGCTTTTCTCTCCCCATTTTCCCTTCTGTACCCCTCGCTGCCCCATTTGCATTGTGCCCGTATTTGTGTCTGCTTTTCTCTCCCCATTTTCCCTTCTGTGCCCCTCGCTGCCCCATTTGCATTGTGCCCGTATTTGTGTCTGCTTTTCTCTCCCCATTTTCCCTTCTGTGCCCCTCGCTGCCCCATTTGCATTGTGCCCGTATTTGTGTCTGCTTTTCTCTCCCCATTTTCCCTTCTGTACCCCTCGCTGCCCCATTTGCATTGTGCCCGTATTTGTGTCTGCTTTTCTCTCCCCATTTTCCCTTCTGTGCCCCTCGCTGCCCCATTTGCATTGTGCCCGTATTTGTGTCCGTTTTCTCTCCCCATTTTTCCTTTTGTGCCCCCGCTGCCTCTCGCCATTCCCGCCGCTGCGTCCCCTGCGGCCCCGCCCCCCTGTCTGCCCATTCGCTGACCCTGCCTCCCGCCTCCCAGCTGCTCCTCCCTCCCACCTCCCCATAAATGGCGGCTGCTGTGCGGCCGCGCCGGCTGGCGCGCCGAAGGCGCGCCTAAGGCAAGCCCGTCTGCGCCCGTCCGTGCCTGGACCGCGCCCAGAGCCAAACCCCTGGCCCCCGCAGCAGCCAACCCACCCACCGGACTTACGACACCGCCACCCTCAACGCACTCAACACCGGCCGTATCCCCGGCTGCCACCGTGCCACCCCAAGTCGCACCCACGGACCCTTCGGCTGCCAATCCTGCAAGTTCTCCTGCCTCCGGACCTGCACCGCACCCGCCAAGCCGAGCACCAGCAGCAACCACCTGAAGTGCATCCTGCTCAACACCCGCTCCGTCCACAGACACGCCGTGGAACTTTGGAACCTGCTCGACTCCACATCACCAGACGTCGCTTTCCTCACGGAAACATGGATGAACGCCTCCTCAGCGCCCGACATCGCCATCGCCATCCCGGACGGATACAAGATCACCCGAAGGGACCGCGCCAACCAGACCGGAGAAGGCATCGCCATCGTCCACAAGAACACCATCCGCATCACGACCAACTCTGACGACACCTTCACAGCCGGCGAACACCTGCACTTCCAGATACACACCGACCCCAAGACCACCCTCAGAGGCACCCTCATCTACAGACCCCCAGGACCACGCACACAATTCAGCGAAGACATCGCCGACCTCATCAGCCCGCACGCCCTCCCCTCGGCTGACTACATCCTCCTTGGGGACCTCAACTTCCACCTAGAGAACAACAACGATCGCAACACCACCACCCTGCTGGACAACCTCGCCAACCTCGGACTCAAGCAACTGGTGACCATCCCCACACACCACGCCGGCCACACGCTTGACCCCGTCTTCTCCTCCAGCAAGGACATCTCCTTCAGCCACACCACCGGACTCCACTGGACAGACCACAGCTGTGTCCACTTCAGCTTCAGCAGGATCACCACGCACCACCACCCGCAACAGTTTCCGCGCAGATGCTGGAACAAGATCACCACCGACCAACTCACCACATCCCTGAGCCAGAACCCTCCCGCCAGCTCAACGAACCCCAACCAAGCCGCCAGCAACCTCACAAGATGGATCACCAACTGCGCAGACGACCTCGCCCCATTGAAGACCCCCCAGTCAGACCCGGCAACAAGAAAGCATCCTGGTTCACCGACGAACTCAAGAAATCCAAGAAGAACTGCCGGGCCCTCGAGAAAGCATGGCGCAGAGACCCGACTGCAGACAACATGACCACCCTCAAGCACGCCACCCGAAAACACCACCAGCTGATCCACACCACCAAGAAAACCGCATTCAAGGAACGACTGGACAACAACGCCCACAACAGCAAGGAACTCTTCATCATCGTCAAAGAACTCTCGAACCCCAGCGCCGGAAACAACGACATCACTCCCTCGCAAGACCTCTGCAACTCGCTCGCCTCGTTCTTCCACAGCAAGATCGCAGACATACACAACAGTTTCAGCACACAGCCGACGCACCCTACGACCGTTCCAACGTCCCCCACCTCCACCCTCCGAGCCTGGACCCCGATCAACACCGAAGACACTATCCGCACGATGAACTCCATCCACTCTGGATCACCAACAGACCCCTGCCCTCACCACGTCTTCAACAAGGCCGACGCCGTCATCGCACCCCACCTCCGGGACATCATCAACACCTCCCTCGACACCGCCACCTTCCCAGAGAGCTGGAAGCACGCCGAACTCAGCGCCCTACTGAAGAAACCGTCAGCGGATCCCACCGACCTCAAAAACTACCGCCCCATCTCGCTCCTTCCTTTTCCTGCCAAAGTCATCGAGAAGACCGTCAACAGACAACTGGCCGCCTTCCTCGAGACGAATGGATCCCTCGACCACTCGCAGTCCGACTTCCGGGCCAACCACAGCACCGAGACCGCCCTCATCACAGCCACCGACGACATCCGAGCCCTGCTTGACAACGGGGAAACAGCGGCCCTCATCCTCCTGGACCTCTCCGCAGCGTTCGACACAGTCTGCCACCGCACCCTAGTGCAACGCCTGAACAACGTCGGAATCCAAGAGAAGGCACTGGAGTGGATCATCTCCTTCCTCGCCGGAAGAACCCAGAGAGTCCGCCTCCCCCCATTCAGTTCCGAGGCCACCGAAGTCATCTGCGGCGTACCACAAGGATCATCACTCAGCCCCACCCTCTTCAACGTCTACATGAGCCCCTCGCAGCCATCGCACGCCAACACAACCTCAACATCATCTCCTACGCCGACGACACCCAGCTGATCCTCTCCCTCACCAACAACCCCACAACCGCCAGAACCAACCTACATGAAGGGATGAAGGACGTAGCCGAGTGGATGAGGAACAGCCGCCTGAAACTGAACTCAGATAAGACGGAAGTCCTCATCCTAGGATCATCACCCTCCGCCTGGGACGACTCCTGGTGGCCCCCTGCCCTGGGCAACGCACCCAAACCAACGGACCACGCACGCAACCTGGGCTTCATCCTGGACTCCTCCCTCTCAATGACCCGACAAGTCAACGCCGTCTCCTCGTCTTGCTTCAACATCCTACGCATGCTGCGCAAGATCTTCCGGTGGATCCCCACCGAAACCAGGAAGACGGTCACCCAGGCCCTCGTCACCAGCCGACTGGACTACGGCAACTCCTCTACGCCGGAACCACAGCCAAACTTCAAAAAGACTCCAACGCATCCAGAACGCCTCAGCTCGACTCATCCTGGACATCCCCCGACACAGCCACATCGCCGGACACCTGAGAGACCTGCACTGGCTCCCCGTCAGCAAGAGAATCACGTTCCGACTCCTCACCCACGCACACAAAGCTCTCCACAACCAAGGCCCTAGATACCTCAACGACCGTCTGACCTTCTACACTCCCACCCGCCAGCTACGATCGACCAACCACGCCCTCGCCGCCGTCCCCCGCATCCGAAGAGCCACAACGGGAGGAAGATCCTTCTCCTACCTGGCTGCCAAGACGTGGAACTCCCTACCCATCCACCTCCGCCTTACCCAAGACCACCTCTCCTTCAGGAAGCAACTCAAGACCTGGCTGTTCGAACAGTAGCGGACCCCCCCCCCCCCAAGCGCCTTGAGACCCTCCGGGTGAGTAGCGCGCTATACAAATGCTTGATTGATTGATTGATTGAGGAGTAAGGGGGGTAGTAGTGAGAGAGTCGAATAGGGGGTAGGGAGAAACTGGGGGCAGGGTTGATGGGGGATGCGCATAAGGTTGGAGGAGTGTCCGCCTGTGGGAGGAGCAGGCTCACCAAGTGCAGTAGGCTGGCCACAGAGCCGCTCTTTACCATTTTAACTGTGCTGTGTCATGGAGGAAGGGCGTCCTTGTCTGTAGGAATATCTCTGTTCTATCTTGGAGGTTATATATGACATGCTCGTGGATGGCCACCTGAAACATCGACACCAGCCACTCCTCTTGTGAAGAGGGCGTGGGGAGCACCAGTGGCGGAGGATGCAGAACTTGGCTGTTGCCAGGGCTGTGCACAGGAGGCTGCACTGAGTGCAGGATAGGTCCGGGGAGGCCCCCATGTCATGCAGTAGAATCAGGGAGTGGGGGAGAGGAGTCCTGAGTGTCATGGTGTCCCCTAACATCCCTGAAGGGCTGAATTGAGTGGCAATCACATAGTATATGCATCAGGCCGCAGTGATTGGCTGAACACTGCCAGCATTTTGCATGCAGCAACATTCCTGCCTTTTGCAGTTTCGTCGAGATCCAGTGCCACTCGTGCAGGGGCTCCATTGCCAGCAGGAACAGTAGTGATGACAATGAGCAGCCCTGGCAAGTTCCTCTCCAGATCAGGAAAGGGTCCAACAGAAAGCCACCACAATTGACCTGTGGTTGTCATAGAGCCAACAGACATGGGCGATAAACTGATCTTCGAGCCTGAACATCCCAAGGCGGTGAAGAGGTACCCCTACTCGCTTGTGTCGAACGGCATTGAGGGAGAGGGCAAGGGTCTCATACGATAGCTCTTTAGCCTCCCATAGGGCATGTGCAAGGGTGGTTCCTGGAAGAGCGGACGAATCCCACTTGCATATGTTGTATCAGGGACAGGATCACTTTTCGAACGTGTACCGCCATAACGCCAGCATGTATTTTTATATCTCCATTGAGTAAGGATATGGGTCTATATCTGCAGCACAGGAGGGGGGTTTTCCTCAGTTTGGGAAGGACTGCTATCACCGCCTTATTAGCGATGGGGCCCAGAGAATCCGTCTGCTCTGTCTCCTGAAAGGCAGCATGGAACAAATCAATGACATCCCTTCCTGTCCATTTGTAAAACTCCACGGGGAAGCCGTCCTCCCTGAGAGCTTTTTGTAGGGAAGCTTGAAGATGGCTTGTTCTATCTCAATCTTACTTACGCCCCTATTCAGTAGGGCCCGACCCTCCTCTGAGAGACTGGGAAGATGCACACCTTCCAAGAAGGCCTCTAGTCTATCAGCACTGGCCGTCGTCTCCGGCATGTACAGAATCCATTAAAAGGTTGCGAACTCATTAACCATGTCTTGCAGGCAGACGCAGACCTCACCATCTGCAGAATGAATGGTGGGTATGGCCAGACCAGCCTCCTGTTGGTGCAGTTGAGCAGCCAAGCAGTGACCAGCCTTTTCTCTTTGCTCATGCTGGAAGCCTTTAAGCCACTGTAATGCGTATTCGGCTTTGGATGTGGATAACTCGTTTAGGTCCACAGGGGCCTTCTATAGCAGCTGGCATGCTGAAGGTGAGGGGTTTGCAGTGTAATAGGACACGAGGTTCGTAATCACACCCTCCAATTTTCTCAGGCGAGTTGTTCACTGCATGTTTGCCAAAGCTGCGTCTTTCATGAGCTGGCCGCTCATGGTCGCCTTTACAGCTGCCTACAGGATCCTGTGGGAGGAGACCGAGCCCCTGTTGTCCTCTAGATATATGAAGTTGTGCACTCACATTTGGGCTTTACCCTGAGTGGTGCGGTAGCGCTGTATATTCAGGTGCCATAGTTTATAGGTGAAGCCTAGGTCCAGGGATTTCAGGACCAATGCATGGTTGGAGAGTGTGGCTTCCAAGATCCGAGATTCCCGGGTGACAGCTACCACCCAGTGGGAGACCAGGAAGTAGTCCAGTCTTGATTAAGTGCCATGTACCGGCGAGAAAAAAGGTATACTCCCTGTCTGCCGGGTTGGAGAGATGCAAGTGATCCACCAGACCGTGGTCAGAGAGCATGTCCCCCAAGAGGGCCCTGTCTGCATTGTTGCCTGCTTCCAGTGGACCAGATCGGTCCAGCACCATGTCTTGCACTCGGTTCCAGTCCCCTCCTATTAGGTAGTGGGAGGACCTAATCTCGGTAAGGAGGCGATTAAGTTGGAGGAGGAAAGGGCACTTAACTCCTGTAGGGTCATACCACGAGCCCACGCATAGTGCCTGTTCCCCAAGCTTCAGCTTGGTGAAAACATACCAGCCATCCGGGTTGAATCAGGACTTAACAACAGTGATGGGTAGTGACCTGCGGAGGAGAATCACAACTGCGCATTTCCTGGGTGGTCCATTCCCATCTCTGCCGGCTCTGGCAACTGCTATGCACCACTCTCCCCACCCAATCCCGGTGCAGCTTTTTGGACTTTAGGTTGGCAAGGTGTGTCTTCTATAACAGGGTTACATCCACCCATTTTGCCTGTCGATATGACAACACCTTCTTGGGTTTTATGTAGTGCGTTAGCCCGTTGACATTGCACAAGATGACACACAGAGGGGGCTGCACTAGGTGCTGGCATAGCCATAGTACCATGGTGAGGATTTGGCAGTGGCATGGATGTCAAAGTTCCGATGGGGGGCACGGAGGTGGGGTATGGCCTGGGGTTGAAAGGGTACTGGGGGTAGGTAGAGAGAGAGGGGTAGGGGAAAAGAATGAGAAGGCAAAGAAGGAGGGGGAGGTGAAGAGGAGTGAGCGGAGTGCGAGAAAGGGTGAGGCAGCAGACAGGCACACAGGCCTCTTGGACATGTCCCAGGGCAGGCTTCTAAATGTGCCAAAAAGGGGAGGGGGTAGTTTTGGGCTATGACGAGGAGACATTAACTATCCGACACTTAAGCGAGTTCAGGTCTCAAGGGCCGGGGTCTGTAGGCCGCAGGTCTAGGCCTGTGGCACAAGCATGCCACCGTGGGTCTGCTGGAAGGGGCAGGGCAGAAAGAGGATAGAGATACCCAGTGTGCATGTAGAGCCACAGTGGGGTTCCAGGGGCCTGTGGTTCTGGGCATCCCCCCAGGGTCCAGACAGCAGTAAATGGTTCATTCCAGGGATGAGGAAGCCTGGAGGTCTGGATGTATCAGCCATATCAGAGTGGGGAGATGCTTGCAGGACAGCTCTGCTAATTCTTGGGGTTAAGGGTAAGAGTCCCCAAGGGGTGAGGTAGGGGATGATGCTACCCATAGTAGTGAGTCATTAGCTCAGGGACTCCCTACCACTGGGTTAGCTGCTGGCTAGCAGGCCAAACAGGCCCAACAGAGGGAAGCATAATAATACATCAAAAATGCATCAAAGTGCATCAAAAGCACACTGCTCGGTAACATGGAGCAGAGATCTCCTGGTGCACATCAAGCAAAGCAACAAATAACAAAACATAGCGCAGTCGCACAAAACTATTGTCCGCTGGCTGCAAATTTCTCTTAGCGTAAAGGAGAAGAAGTACAGTCATGCAACAGCGTACTCATCCATCTGCCAATGGAGGGTCACTGCCCCAGGTCATCAGCGCCCAAGGCATGGGGGTGCCGTGTCAGGAGGTTTGCTGAGCATCTCAGCCATTGGGGTGGATGGGCTTCAATGTAAACTGGGATTTGTGTCAGCCCTGGTCTTACATGATGGATGCCACTGCTTTGAGGGCCAGGTCCCTGTTGTCCCGGGAGCCAGCCACCATCTCTGGATCTCTGCCCCTGTCACGTTTCCTGCTATTGAACCATCAGCTGCCTAAGGAGGTGGGGGTAGGCGGTGTGGTGGGGGAGCAGGGACCAGAGTGTGACTCCACGGGGTAGTGTCCATTGCATGAAAAGGCTCAGAGCTTCTGGGTCAAAAAAGTGTCTGGACCTGCCGTCCTTCCTTATCCACATTTGTAGTGGCTCAAATAGTCCATACTTAATGTCAATTTGGCAGAGCTGGGCAGGAGGGCTAGGAACTCTTTCAACTGTCATTGGTCTCTCGTGAAAAATCCGCAGCTGTACGGATTTCGTGCCCCTTCTGGTCATAGAGCCCAAGCTGTGTGTACTTGCTCATGGTGGAGGAAGCAGGCTATAACGGGACGAGGCCTCCCCAGTTGGTCCTGTCGCACAGGGCCCATGCGGTGCACCCTGTGGAGTTCCAGTGGTGGGATAAAGGTCAGTCCAGTGAGGGTGGGAAGGAGACCTTTGAGGAACCACCTGAAATCCACAACCTCAGTTCTGGAAAACCAAAGAAGAAGACATTGTCTGTGTTTTCTGTTATCCAGGTCGATGATCTTGCCCCTAAGGTATAAGAGCTCCTGGTCCCTGGTCCCCCTCTGGAATGGTGTTGAGGTGGTCTTATACAGCCGGTGATCCATCCCATCTACCCGGTCTTGGAAGCATGCTACGTCTGAGCAGATGGATTTGTTTTCGGCTGCAAGGTCTGAGATTTTAGAGTCCACTCCTTCCAGGCGTCGACCTACTGCTGTGACCTCCTGCAGAATGCGCTCTATGGTGGAGTCCTGCTGTGAGCCTGTGGCGGCCTCAGTTGGTCCAGTGGCTGGCTCTTCCCGTGGTGTTGTCATGGTGCGATGTTTAAGCTACCACCACTGAGAAGAGCAGCTGCTGAGTGGTTTAACCAGTGGATTTGTCGGGGACACGTCCAGTTCTGAGATACCAGGCCTTTGGGGGGCAGCAACCCCACAAGGAGCAGTGTAGAAGGTGCTGGTGCTTCTTCTGTCTGATTCCCCGCTCTCGATGCGGACCCAGGTTGTTGCTCATTGCAAGACCTCCTCTTCCCAGTCCTGGCTGATGCTGTGCCAGTTCCTGTGCCATAGCCAACCCCCTCACTCATCCGCCTACCCCTGACCAAGCGCCTCCGGTGTCAGCCAACTGCTAGGGGTGGGTATACATATGACAGGCCACTCACTCCGGTTTGGCATCAGTCATCACATTCCTGGGCTGCTTGAGAGTGGGCCCCCAGTATGTGCTGAAGCCCCTGGTCCTGGGGGGGGGGTAGGGAAGCCTCCAAGAGCTCGCACCTGGGGAGAGGTTCCGCAGTTAGGCCTCTGGTGTGGTGAAGGAGAAGGCAGTTGGGGGGTAAGGTTTCCCCCTGGTTTCCTTTTGGCCATGCAGCAACCCTCAGGTACTCCTCTCATTGTCAACTGTGCTGGTTGCGAAGCTCCTCCCTGCATTTGCTGCTGGCTCCTCTGTCCTATCTCAAGGTGGCTGCTGGGCTCTTCCCCTCCTTGCCTTCAGCCCCAACAAGTTTACTTGTGCACAGCAGTTGCAGGCCCAACCAGTTCCAGGGTGCGCTCCAGTGGTGTGCTCTGAAGTGGTGCTTCTCAAAATGGCATTCCACTCCTGTTGCCTGTCTTCTTCCTGTGGTGAGCACCAGTCACTGTGGCTCCTGCACCCCAGGTAGGTGTGAGAGGGTATGTCCAAGGCCTGGACCCAGTGTCTGGGTAAATGCGCTGCCCCTCATCTCATTGTGGGGCTGCTCCAGGCGCACTTGGATGTAGTGCCCCTCTGCATCTCTCTTTGGTATGAGGGTGGGGGTCGTTGGTGAGCCCCACCTCTGGTGTCTGAGACTAGAGGTGAGAGGGATTGCCCCCCAGTTCTCTGCCAGTCCTCAGTGTGGCCTTCCTGCCTAGTGGCAATATGACGGACTGCTCACCCTCCCCCGCTTGACCAGCATCCGTGCCTTTGCTGAGGGGGTGCAGGTCCAATGGTGGGCTGCCCTCCGATGCCTGCTGCTGGGGTTGTGATGGGTCACCCCATTGTTATATGGCAGTCTGGTTTGGGCCTCTCTGGCCTGTTGTCAAAATGGCAGCCAGCACCCTTTCCTTGCCTCAGCCTCCCTCCTCGTGGTGGTGACCCCTGGGGGAGACATGGGCCCTTTAACCATGTGGGCCAGGAGGTGTCAGTGGTTGGGCCCCATTGAGTGTTCCCTGCGTACCTGCAGTGAGGTGGGGTGGGGCTGTCCTTCCTGGCTAGCAGCATTCCGTGGTGATGCAAGGAGAGTCATGCCAGCCCCTACTCTAGGCTGATGCTTCACCCCTCTCTGTTGACCCTCCTCACCGTGATTAGCCCTGGCCACTGCTCTTCTGTTTTCACAGGTGCTGCTGTGGTGACGGGCCCTCCAGCCTGATGCCCCGGTCAGGACAGCATTGCACAGACCCCTCTGGTCACCACTGCGGCATACAAATGCCTCCCACCTCCTTATAAGTCCCACTGGTGCGCAGAGCTCAGACTTAAGCAGCCATCTTCTCTCGTGGCCAGACCACGCCCCGTCAACTGTGTCTTAGCAACCATTCTAGAAACTATAACAAGTTTACAACAGGAGGCACAGGTCTCACAAGCTGGGAACAGGTGGCAGGGTTGTCTTCCAAGGGAAAACTGGACAGTGGTAGACTTGGGGGAAGCCATGGACATTAACATTACCCCTGGCTGGTTGAGGCACGTTATCTAACCACAGTACAACTCCTTCTCCTACTGGAGAGGCTGGTTTTCAACCCCCTCACATCCGCACATAGCCTAAATGTCTCCTACAGCTATGCATCATATCCATTTCATGCAACCACCTCAAATTCCGTTGGCTTCCCCTGAGACCCAAAAAAGTTTGAGATCTTCATTAATCAGTGCAAGTTAAACTTCCTGTGTAAACCAGAGGCGTTCCCTGACAAGTGTGGTCTTGTATTGTCTTACCTTGGGGGAAGTGCTGCCAGCTGGTCAATTTGACTGATAGAAAGGGATGACCCCCATACTATATACTTTTGCCACCTTTTGCAGTGAAATTTGGAAATATTTTGATCAAAAACCTCATCAACTATCCCTAGACAGGGACTTAATCACTCTAAGGCAGTGGTCTCAAGATTTATTAACATATATAACTACCTTCAATAGACTAGTTGTTGAGACAGAATGTCCAGTAGCCAAACGAGCTTCCCAAATTTATCAGGGTCTCAGGAGTGAGCTCAAAGATGCCTCAGAACAAGTGGTCAATCTCCCATATAACTGCGGATCTGCGAGTCTCAGATGAGGGAGCTCAAAACACAGAATACAGCAAAACACATGCAAGTCAATAAAATCCGAAGCCTGTTAAACCCAGAAGAAAGAGATAAGAGGAGGAATTTGAAATTGTGCATGTAATAAGGTAAGAGTGGGCACTTTATAAAATATTGGCGAGTTAGGTATAAATTAACCAAAAATCAAACTCCAAGTACTAATCAGGTGGTAGTGATATCTTTGTTTGACAACAGAATGGATCTAGAAAACTGAATCTCTTGGTGAAGACTAGGGATGCTTGTGAGTGAGGCTGTTACAGAGACCTCATTAGTTTTGGCCAATACCCTGTAGAGTTCAGTAGCTCATGTAAACATTCATCTGCTGATACAGTTACTGGACGGGTTCCTTTAGGAATCTCAGAGTTATTGGACTCCGGAGCCACTGGCAATATATTTGCTCAACATTTTGCCTGGGAATTAAAGGTTCCTTGTATCAAAAAAGACACCCATGAACCAGTGAAAGCCGTAGACAGTACCACTTTAATGACCGGATCAGTTTGGGGTGAAGCATTTAGAACATACAAGGTTTGATATCATTGATGCACCACTGTTAGAAAGTCAACCTTTTTTGTCTTGTTTACCCCTTTTTTGTGCTGAATGGAACCAGTGGTAGCTGACTCTGACTCTGTCCTGGGCTTTGCAAGTCTTTGTTAAACACAAACATATAGATTGAGGTACACTTATAATTGACATGACCTACCCTATAATCCCTAGCATATAATAGGGTATGGCAGTTTAGAGGCCAGCACCCTTTGTTACACTTGCATGTGTGCACTGCTGAGAGCCTAAGGTCAACTTGAAAGCAGCCCTGTTTTGCAGCACTGCTTTTAAAAGTAACATTTACTGAAAATTCGACTTTGGTGGTGCGGAAATAACCAAAATCGTTTTTACATATTAGGAACCCCCAGGTCTCCCCTAGGTGTTCCAGGGGTGGGGTGTCCTGTAACTATGAACACCAGCTTTATAAAAAGAGGTTTTTATAAACCCTGGTGAGGATGAAATTGCACTTTTAATTTTCCCCATTGAAGATAGTTGGCCTCATAGGCTAAGATGGCAATATGTTATGGACACATAACTGTTGCTAAGAGAATGTGAAAAATATCATTCACAGACTGAACAGAATGGTATTGATAAATCCAGCAATTTAGCATTGTTGAATTTATCATAACTTGTACAGAAAATAAGTTATAAGATTTCCTTTTCTGTAAGCCAAAATCCAGCCTCTAGCACTCTTACCCGATTGGTCAGCCCTGATGGGAATATGCAAGCTGCCTTGATTCGGTGATAAGTGGCCTGGCTATCTGATGGAGGGATCTCTGTGGTGCACAGGAATGCTAGAGCAGGGGGTTGGGCCATAAAGCATCAGAAGAACAGGTCAAGCAAGCCTATCAGCCAGGGCCACCCTCTCTCCCTGCCAGATGGGAGGCTTAAGGAAGGAATTCACAGATGTGAGTGGAGGGAGTTTATGCAAATAAGCCATACTCTGAGTTTGGTTTAGTTAGCTCTTGCTGCTCTGCTGAAAGTTCAGCCATGATACATTTTGAGAGAATAGTGCTTTCTGGGACAAGACTATGACACACTTTGGATGAAGTTGTCATGCTTTGAGCTATTGCCCTGGACCTCATTGGCCAGGGGTGTTCCCTGCTTGTCCCCAGAGAACACTGAGCCTCTCAGTTCTGCTGCCTGAAACTACAAGAAGAAGACATTTTAACCCTGCTGGAATCCTAATCTGCACCCAAGGGCCTGCCTGTTGAAAACTGTGCCTGATGCACTAACTGGGGCTACAACTCTGAGGACTTTGCCTTGCTTCAAGAAGGAGTAAGGAGTGGACTCCCTGCATCTTCAGGTTAACAGAGCATAACTGATTTTTCTCTAGCCAAAGTCCCCCTCTTGGTTTGTGTCCAATGGAGTTTTAAGGTGTTGACCAAGTGCATTTTGCAAATTGAAATCCAGGCCTACCAAGGACCCTCTAGGACGTTCCAGACCCTTGGATTTGTGTTTTGGACACCTGAAAGCCACTAGGAGACCTTCTGAAAGGACCTCCATAAGTTTGGGAAACTTTTTGGAAAAAGCTCCAGAGGGGGACTGACTTGACTGCAAGGGCCAACCAGTGACCTAGCCTGGATTCCAGGTTCGTCCCACTGAAGAGCTCTGAAGGTCTGACTTCCAAGGTTTGACCAGAGCTTGTGGAAAGGCAAGCCGCTGAACCATCACCGAATCTGGACTAGTGGAGAGCATCGAAGGCCCCCGGCAGAAAAAGCTCCAGAAAAGTTTCTAAGTGTGAAGGTAAAAGTTTGACGCAGGCGTGGAGTATCTGAGTAGGGCTTCATCGCGGTTGGCCTCAAACTTTGACTTTGTCCCGGTCAAGCGTGACCAGATGTCTGGAAGTGGCGTTATTGGTTTTTAAGCACTAGAAAGTGTTCATTCTTTAAAAATTCATATCTCCAGTTCCCTACTTTGGATTTTGATGGTTTTGGTGTCATTTCAAATATAAAAATATTTCATATGTTTATAAATTAGTGTGGAATTTTCATTGTGTGTTGTGTCTTACTTATTCACTGTATTGGTGTTTTTAAATGCTTTACATGCCGGCCTCCTAAGTTAAGCCTTGTTGCTCGGTGTCAGCTACCCCGGATTAAGCGAGAGACTAATTTATATAGAACCTATTTAGGACCCAGTAAGTACCATGGTGGTGGCATTGTGGCTGGTGTTAGGTGCCTATCTACCACTCCCTATAGCCCACCTTCCAACAACCACAATTTAGATTTATTCTCGGGATGCCTTTGTTCACCCTTGATGAACCTACAGTTGTTTGGGCAGCCTGTTCAGTTCAAGAATTCAACCTTTTGCAAGTCACATTGTGTGAAGAAATGATTGTTCTCTGTTTTAGCCCCAGACCATTCAGCCAAATTTCTAACATATGGAGGTGTGGAATAGATTTTTTTCAATTTTATGTCAAATAATTTATTAATATTAAAATGTACTTTATTTTCTAAATTGGTGTCAGAGTTTCTTGTGTTGTGTTTTCACTTTATTACAGCTTGAAGCGCTACATAAATACTTTACACATTGCCTCTAAGTTAAGCCTGACTGCTTTGTGCCAAGTTACCAGAGGGTTGAGCGCAGGTTAAATTGGGGTTTGTTTGTATTTCACCCTGACAAAAATTGTGGTTGCTGCTTGAGTAGGGTTTCACCCCCTTCAACCAGTAACCCAATTTCCTACAACTACCATTGGTACATTCTGCTTTGTGGCACTATTTCCATTTAAATCTTTAATATTCTCATAAATAATTCTTGTCTCTGTTTGCACTTAATGGATTTTTGTAATTTATGTGCCATTTTGTTCATTACATTTTACTCATTAGGTTTTAGATTTTTATTGCTTGATGTTTTGACTTTCTTACTGTTTTGGTACTGCATAAATACTTTGCAAAAGCCTGCCTGTTTCATGCAATTGCTACCAGGTGTTCAAGCTAAAGTTGGCTTAGTGACTTTAAGGGTGCACCCTGACAAGAGTTGTGACTATTCCTTGAGGTGGGCAGTCGTCACCTGGAAAAATAATCCAATTTTTTACAGGTATGTTTTAGGTTTCTGCAACTCCTGCAATTTTCCAGATTTACCTTGGGTGATACTGTAGTCCTTTCTAGGGGACATATTGTGTTGCTGAAAAGTAGTTAATGCTGGATGTGAACAGGTCATAAAAGTGCTGTTCTGGTATATTCTCATTTTGTAAGTACTGGGACAAGAAAGGGTTGAGGCAGTAATGCACTGAATGTTTCTTGTTTATTTTCAATACTCCAGTTACCCATCCTATTATCCTTCCTAGTTCCATTACTTACAGACCAATATCCTTTCCCAAGTTCATGACCTCGATCCAACTGCTTTGGGATTACAAGAAGGTCTGGGGTCTCTTCCCCTATTATGGCCTTCATGAAAGGAGGTGGCTGAGGGCAGAGGGCAGAAAGGGAGTGAGTGGAGGCTGTTTTCCCATCTTCTTCCTGAATCATCTGGTGTCTGAGAGGAGGTAAACTCCTTATGTAATAACTACTTGGATGAGGAAGGGTAATTGGTGTACTGAAGATCACCAGTAAGTAATTAGCACATTAGCCAAAAATCATACATCAAATCCTACAAAAGGTAAGAGTATTAATGTAGAGGTGGTACACCAGAGAGAGACTGGCCCATGTGGAAAATCCCTGATAAGCCACTACAGCCTGGGTAGCGTTCGTCACTTGTCAGGTTAAACTTGAATGGTGTCAGACCCACCAACAGCTTCCTTGCATCTGACAGACTCTGTCAGACTCAGTACTAGCAGTTTTAGAAAAAGCTTTGTCATTTGCATTGCCCTAGATCTACTGGCATTTTAAAAGAGAGATCTTATTGACCTTGTCAGTAAATTGCTTCCCCTCACCGCACAGCTCCGCCTGGTAGCTGTTGCCCCCGGACCCTTCCAGGTCCCGAGTTTGAGGCCCTGATCCCTGGTGGTCCAGTGAGGAGCATCTCTGCTGCTTCTCTCTGCCCTCTATTTTTCTGATTTGTGCCTTTTTGCTCCTCTGCTCTTTTTCACCTTCCTTTTTTATCTATTTATTGCTTTTCTAACCTATAATTGCTTTTTACCATTTCTCTTAATTCTCCTCTTTTTGCACCTTTTTCCTTTTCTCTGCCATCCCCTGTGGCTTCGCCTACCTCCAGCGCTGTTTTCCCGCTTCCCGCCTCCCAGCTGTCCAGCCCTCCCCAACACTACTTAATGGCAGCTGCTGCGTGGGCGCGCCAAAGGCAAGACTGTCAGCACCCATCCGTGCCTGGACTGCCCTGCACTATGGACCCTGGTCCTCAGACCATCCACTGCTACCACTCCAGTACCCTCCACGCTCTCCACCACCTGCCACCTCATGCCACCGTAGAACACCCTAGGCCCATTCACCTGCCGCAACTGCACCTTTGCCTGCCTCTGCACACCAGACCCACCAACTGCACGACCCTCAAGAACCAGACCCGACCAACTTAGATGCAACGTACTCAACACCGCTCCCTCAAAAAACATGCTGTGGAGATCTTGGACCTGCTCAACTTCATATCCCCTGACGTCAACTTCTTAACTGAACCCTGGGAAAACCCCACCTCGGCCCTGGACATCGCAACCACCATCCCCGACGGCTATAAAATCATCCACAAAGACTGCGTCAACCATCCAGGAGGAGGTATCATCATTGTATGCAGAAACACCCTCGGCCTCACCACCAGCTCTGACGACCACTCACCCCACATTGAGCATCTCCACTTCCAGATCCAGACCAACCCAAATGCCACCCTCATCTCCAGATCTCTCAGACCCCATCCCCCTTCAGAGAAGCCATAGCCAACTTCATCGCTGTTAGAAATGGAGGTCTCTAGTTGGCAAAGGAAGATACCTTCATCCAAATAGGGACCCTTGCGTCTAGTCAGGGTAAGGGGGATACACACTTTAGATAACCCCTTCTCACCCCCTGGGTAGCTTGACATGAGCAGACAGACTTATCCCAAAGGCAATGTGTAAAGTATTTGTACTCAAAACACACAGTAATACTGTGATAACACCACAAATGGACACCACACCAGTTTAGAAAAATAAAGGGGCATATTTACAACAGAATGGAGAAGCGTGGTGTTAAGCAAACATTGCTAATGCAACATGTCTCCATTCTGAAAACACAGGGATGGGCCGCATTCACAAGAATGTGGCACACCCCTGCATTTCCCCTAACGCTGGCGCTGAGTTCAGCTGCCTAGTGCCAACGAAGGCACCGTTGCACCATAGTTAAAGGGTGCCTGCATTGGGGGAAATTATTGTTTATGTGCAGGAAGGTCTCCCTTCCTGCACATAAACAATCATTTATGGCGTTTTGAAACTAAACTTCTATGTGTGCTGCTTAATGCAGCACACATAGAAGTTGCAAAACATAATTTTTTTATTGTTTATGTGCAGGAAGGGTCACCTTCCTGCACATAAACAATCATAGGCAATTTGCTGTTTCTATGTGTGCTGCACAAGGCGAGGAGAAATAAAGCATTTTTCCTCATTTTGCCTATTTAAGACCAGATTTTCCATGTTCTTAATTTTGGCACTGCCTCCTATTTACGTTACCCTTGTAAATAGGCGGCAGTGTCAAAATCAATGGGTTTTGCGGTGAAACGCCAACAGCAACACCCATTGCCCTCCCCTTTCACGATAAGCACAGAGTGAAAGGGTGCCTTATTTACAAGGCAGCGTTAAGCCAAGTTAAGTGGCTTAATGCTGCCTTGTAAATAAGGCGAAGCCCCTATCGCCAACACAACATCAGGAAAAGTGATATTGTGGTGGCGATAGGGGCTTGTAAATATGCCCCCAAGTATCTTTATCTAAACTCAACAAGACCAAAATGACAAAAATCCAACATACATGGAAAAAGAATATGACTTTAAAAAGGTTTCAAGCAAATTGGTCCACAGAAAACTATGGATGCATGATTCTACACAAAGTACCGGTAGATGCATCAAAATTCACAAGGCCAAACAGCCTACAGAAACAAAGAGATGCGTCAGTTCCTGAGTCCTTGGGGAGGCGATGCGACAGTTCTGCTGCACGCAGGAGAAGTGGTGCATCGAATCCGGACTGTAGGGGAAGTGATGCGTCAACTCCAAGACGGTTCTGGTCTGCGGGTGATGCGTCAGGAAAACTTGCCAAACAGGTACAATGTGTGGAAATCCAGGATGCGCAGGGCGATCAATGCAGTGGCGGCAGGTGGTGGTGCGTCGGTTTCTTCAGCCGCGATCCCGCGATGCGTCGGTTCTTGCATCCGCGACAGGCGCTGCATCGTTTCTGCAGCCGCAAGAGGCGCTGTGTGGAGATTCTCCTGGCACGTCGGTGCTGCGACGGGAAAAACAGCCACAAGAAGGGCGTTGCATCGATTTTCTCAACTCTTCAGGTTTGTTCTAGCTCCCAACAGCAAGAACAACCTCCAGAGGCCCAAAACTGGAATAGGCACCTCCTGGCAGGTCAGACCTCCCAGCAGCAGGGTTCAGGGGAGCTGGGGGTGAAGTCTTTGTGTACTGAGACTTCAGAACAGGAGGCCAGCACACAAAGGCCCTTGGAGATTCTTTTTCAAGCAGGTTCACAGCAAAGTTCCAGTCTTTGTCTTTTCCTTGGCAGAAACAGAAACTGCAGGCCAACCCCACACATCACACTGAAAAGGGGCAGTACTCCTCCTCACAGCTCTTCAACTCTTCTCCTTGGCAAAGGTTCCTCTTGAGACCAGAAGTGATCAAAGGTTCTGGGGTTTAAAATCTACTACTTATACCCCATTTTGTCTTTGTTCTCTTTGTGCAAGGGTCTCTGAGCCCAGTCCAAACCAGTTCTGTCCTCACTGGTGCAGTATGTCCACAGGGGTTCGAGACAGCATTGGGCAAGGGAGACAGGCCATATTCAGGTGCAAGGAAATCTCCTCCCACTACTCTAAATGCAGCCAAACCCCATTCAGCTCAGATCTGAGTCATCCAGGGAGGGCCAGGCACACCTCAGCCCCCTCAGTGGCTGTCTACAGTGAATGCACATCTCCAGTCTCTGTCATCCCAAAAACCAACAGTCAATCCACAAACAGGCAAAGGCACACAGAATGGTTAAACAAGAAAATGCCTACTTTCTAAAAGTGGCAATTTCAAACACACAATTTAAAAAACATCTTTACTAAAAGATGTGTTATTAAATTCTGAGTTCAGAGAGCCAAAACTTTATTTCTCTATTGTGTCCCAATGGGAAGTTATACTTGTAAGATGTTACAAAGCATTTCCCATTCTATCCTATGGGGCAGATAGCCTTTCAACAGTGAAAAATGAAATTGGCAGTATTTCACTATCAGAACATGTCACTCACACCAGTGCCTGTCCTACCTTTCACATACATTGCACCCTGCCCAGGAGGGTACCTTGGGCCTACCATAAGGGTGCCTTACATGTTGAAAAGAGAAGGTTAGGGCCTGGCAAGTGGGTGCACTTGCCAGGTCGACATGGCAATACAAAATGGAGTGCAGACACTGCAGTGGCAGGTCTGAGATACATTTACAGGCTACTCATGTGGGTGGCACAATCAGTGCTGTAGGCCCACTAGTAGCATTTGATTTACAGTCCCTGGCACCCTCAGTGCACTTTACTAGGGGCTTACTAGTAAATCAAATATGCCAATCAGGGAGAACCAATTGCAATAACAATTTACACAGGGAGCACTTGCACTTTGACACTGATCAACAGTGACAAAGTGCCCAAAGCATCTAAGCCAGTAAAAATGAAATCCAGCACAGCATCAAAAATACAGGAGGTAGAGGCAAAAAGTCAGGGGAAACCTCGCCAAAGATGCCAAGTCTAACAATTGTTCACCATGCCCTCACCTCAACAGACTATATCCTCCTCTGCAACCTCAATTTCCACCCTGGATGACCTCATTACCACAACACCACATCCCTACTGGTGTACCTTGCCACCATCGGACTCAAACAACTGGTCACAACGCCACCCACTCAGCAGGACCCCATCTTCTCAGCATGCAACAACATCTCCATTAGCCAGACCTCAGAGCGACACTGTACTGACCACCACTACGTCCACTTCTTCTTCACCAAACCCACCGTACACCACCGTGCCCACTTCGATCCTCTTTTGAGCTGGAACAAGATCACTGAAGACAAGCTCACCACCGCCCTAAGCAAAACCCCACCACCGACATCCACAGACGCCAATATCTCAGCATGCAACCTCCACCGCTGGATCTGTGATGGCGCCAACACACTGGCTCCCCTCAGGAGAGTTCAGGCACACCTGCAGATTGCTCGAGAAAAGATGGAGGAGCAGGAAGATCATGACAGACAATGCAGCCTTCAAAACTGCCGTCACCGCACACCACTCCATCATCGTAACAACAAAGAAAGCAGCCATTCCGGAATGCATCAATGCCAATGCACACAACAGCAAAGAGCTCTACATCGTGGTCAAATAATTCGTCAAACCCAGCACAGAGACAGCAGACATTCCCCCCTCTCAGACCTCTGCCACAACCTTGCCACCTTCTACCATCCCAAGATCAAGGAGATCTATGACATCTTCACAACCCAAGACCCCCCCACCTCACCCACAACCACTGCACCCAATGGCTCCTGACCCCAGCAGACCTTGCTCAACTGGACCACCCTCACCTCTGATGACACCTTCAGGATCAAGAAGAGCATTCACTCTGGAACCCCCTCAGATTCCTGCCCTCACCACATCTTCAACAGAGCTGGCACCTCCATTTCACCTGAACTGTTCCGCACCATGAACTGCTAAATCGAGTCCGCCACCTTCCGGGAAGACTGGAAGCATGCAGAGATCAACCCCATGCAGAAGAAACCCTTTGCCGACCCGACAGACCTCAAGACCTATAGATCCATCACTCTGCACTCCTTCCCAGCCAAAGTCATTGAGAAAGTCATCAACGCCCAACTTTCCAAGTTCATCAAAACAAACCACATCCTGGACATCTCTCCCGATCCCAACCAAGCTTCAGAAGCAACCACAGCACTGAGACCGCTCTCCTCGCCACTACAGACAACATCCGCACCCTTCTTGACTGAGACTAACTCATAGCCCCGAAGAGCAGCTTTCACAATGGCATGAAGGCAGTCGCCACCTGGATGAAGGACAGCTGCCTCAAGCTTAACTCGGACAAGAACGAAGTCCTCATCCTGGGCTCCACCCCCTCCACCTGGAACGACTCCTGGGGGCCTGCAGTGCTCGGGACCTCCCCCCACACCTACAGATCATGCACGTAACCTAAGCATCATCCTGGACTTCTCGATCTCAATGAACCACCAAATCAACACTGTTTCATCCCCCTGCTTCCACACACTCCGCCTGCTTTGTAAGATCTTCAAGTGGATCCCCACCGACTCCAGGAAAATGGTCACCCATGTGCTTGTCAGCAGCAGACTTGACTACTGTAATGTACTCTATGCCGGCACCACCCAGAAACTCCAAAAGAAACTGCAGAACATCCAGAACGCCTCCGCCAGACTCATCCTGAACATCGCATGGTGCAGCCACATCTCCCGCCACCTAGAGACCTTCACTGGCTATCTATCAACAACAGAATTACCTTCAAGCTCCACACGCACCCCTACAATGGCCTCCACAATGCCGGACCTGCATACCGCAACCACCACCTCTCCTTCTACACTCCTACCAGACATTTCGCCCCGCCCAACTGGCCCTGGCCACCACTCCATGGATCCGCAAGACCATGGCTGGAGGAATTTCCTTCTCCTACCTTGCTGCAATGACCTGGAACTCCCTGCCTCTGCACCTCAGGCAATCACCATCGCTGCTGCAATTCAGGAAGGACCTCAAGACCTGGCTCTTCGACTGAACCACAGATCTACCCCCCCTACCCAGGGCCTTGAGACCCTCATGGGTGAGTAGTTGCACTTTATAAGAATCCTGATTGATTGATTGATATGACTAACACTACCCACCACTATCAGCTTTTACAAGCACTAACTTGATGTGATTGGATCAACCCCATTCCTTCTGGTCTTCAGTGACATCAGTTTGTTGGTGCTTCTTTCCATTTTTTATAAGCCATAGAGGTTGGAATATGGTATCTTTGTAATTAACTGCTTCTACTCAACTGTAAGTCTTGGTGTTGGGGAGTGACCCAAAGCTGACCAATGAGCTGGCTGGTGTCTCCATAGCTATGGCATCTTGAGTGGAATATGATAGCCTTGCACCTAGGAGGTGGCAGGTGTGAACAGTGAAGACATTCACTGAAAATGAGTAATGTATCTGCTGAGGCTTTACTTTTAAACAGTCCCAGACCCTTTTGGGGTCTGCAAGTTGTTCAGCAAGACAAGGGATATATCTCAGTGTTCAGACTCATAAGTAGGACGCACAGGGTCTTTTAATACTTTTTAGCACCTGTAAAGTCCACAGAGTTCTAATGCTATCAAATCCGCATTGGGCATAAATGTTGTCATTTTTTACAATCATGTAATGTCAACTTTACTGTGAACATTAGTAAAGAGAAAAACTGTTAAGGAAAAGTCAGTATAATGCATGGAGCTTGTTTGATATTTCATTGGTGTTTCACTGTCCATCCATCTATCTATCTATCTATCTATCTATCTATCTATCTATCTATCTATCTATCTATCTATCTATCTATCTATCTATCTATCTATCTATCTATCTATCTATCTATCTAACTATCTATCTATCCATCTATCCATCTATCCATCTATCCATCTATCCATCTATCTATCCCCCTGGCTCTCTGCCTGTCTACCGGTCTATGCCTATTTATCTCTCTCTCTCTACTTGTCTATCTCTGTCTGTCTGTTTCTCTGTCCTACCATTTTCAGGGACTAAATACTGTTTTCGCACAATCTGACTCCGATTCTGCTCAAACAGAAGTGCGTTCTGAGAAAATTCTAACCCTGCACCTTTGATGACACAGAAGTGCTTTGTGTGTGCAATCTGACCTTGTATCTGCTGGGACAGAAGTGTGCTCCTGGCATGTTCTGACACCCCATCTGTAGGGACAGTCGTCTCAGCCAAAAAATTAAAATAAAATCCGGTTGACCTGTCCATCCACTCGAGGGAAAAAAGATCAATTGATCAAAAGCGCCACAAACAGGAGTAAAGTGTTGATATGAAATTTACTTTCCAGCACTAATCTTGTTTTGCACTGAAAAGTTGCTTTAAAGTAACACAAAGCAGGACTTTGCACTGTTTATCAATCAAACATAAATGTATTAGTTAATAAAAACCATAAACATGCATAAAACCAGCGACTTAATCCTTAATACAATACATAGAAAAACAATAAATCTCTCCATCAGACGATCTAAGCACTGGTGTGACCATCACAAGCACACCAAGCCAAATCTAAAAATCATGTATGCAACACGATAAAAATATGGAAGTTTTAACTTGTACAAAACCATCGGATTTCCTATATCGTGCATAAGAGCGCAGGGAGATCACTATGGGTCCTTTTTTAACTGATAGCTAAATCCTGAGCCAACTAGGATCGCGCAACCTATGGAGCGTGCAAAAATCCACAGGTCACTATGCAAAGAAGCAAGAATAATGTAAACATTTTTGGAGCAAATCAGCAGCTCCGGTCACCTGCTAGTGTTAAGAGCAGGACAATATTATTAATAATCCTTAATACAAACTTTGCACTGTTGTGCAGAAGAGACATTATAAGGGCTTAACAATACCTTACACAATGTGTGCAAGAGAAAACATTGGCATTTTAAACCTATTAATAATACTCCTACCAGCCTAGTGAGAGTTTATGCGCGCAATACTTTGCCAAGGTGCCTAGTACAATATACTTTCCACAAATAAACAATATGCTTCATGCAACTGTGCAAAAGAGCAATTTCCACCTGATTGGTGAAGCAATGACAGGATTGTGAAAAAGACACACCTGTTAATGCGCGCCTATCTGTCAAAGAGGCTAAAGTGCCTAGTGCATCCATAAAAACAGCAGTGCAAGGGAAGCATTTACTGTTCAAACAAGTTGAAAATGTTGTGTACATTCCTTTCCAACCGAAGAACAGCATTCAAGATAGAATATCAACCTGTTTGGTAAAAGTTGCTAAAAACTGCAGCAAGCAAATGTTCAGCATAACATTCTTTGGATTTAAGCCTCCATGGCCGTCGCCCTGCAGGTTCTAACATCTAAAGCTGAAAACTCCTTGCGCAGTAGTGACCTCCAGTATACTAGCAAGCTTGGGCACACACAAAGTACATGTATAAATGTTTCTTTTGCCTGACAACACAAGCTGCACAGTGCGTCTTCCGATTGGTTCTCCTCTGTCTCTTGGGAACAAAGTCTAAGGTGGGGAGGCAACCAAATCACATCGTAATCAGTTCCTGCTTGATGGTCAGTGACAACATTGCCTCGAAATAGGGCTGTTCCTTGCTTAGGTCATAGAATGTATTACTTAACACTGATATGATCATTTTACCAGTGCAGCTTTATCTTCCAGCCTGCTTTTTTGCTGCATGCACTTGTTAATATATTTTTGTGTTCAAAATAGTTTATTAAATGTTATAATAAACTGAGACAATACAAAAAGAGTACTATAAAAAGTACCCAAGGAGGCTACATAGTTATGAAGAACAATAGTTATATATAAAACAGGTACAATGTAATATAGAATTAATAGTAATAAAAACAAAAGGAAAAGGAGAGGAACACACATAAATATATTACAAATAAATATTTGAGTAGAGCTACTATCAAATAGAGGTATGAGTCAGTTATAATATAAGTAAATAAGTAGAGAAGGATATATCTAAGAAGATAAATAATGATCAATAGGTTTCCAAAATAAATGATAAGAGTTACAGTTGTGAGTAATACCATTCAAAGATAAATGGGCACCTCTTCTAGTAAAAATAATCCATGACCACCAAACATGAACAGATAATAATAAAACATCTTTCCAACATGCTGTAATGGATTTTAAAGCAGCTGATAACAGAAAGTTAAAAAGCTTACATTCTAAGTCAGACAATTCATTGGTAAGAGCAACAGATTTACAAATCAACAATTTAAATGAGAGATCCTCTTGGATATTAAGTATTTTTTTTATAACATCCCAAACTTCATTCCAAAATTTAAAAACAGATGTACAATCAAAAAGTAATGTTTTAACGAACCAACATGTAAGTTACAATGCCAACAATTTGAACTCGGAAGAAGTTTAGCTTGAAATATTCTTAAGGGAGACCATAAGCAGTTAGATAGAATATAAGAATTTGTTTGATAAAGTGATACAGGTAACCAACCTGCGATATTAATCAGCCAAATTGTTTTCCATGTATCATATGAGAAAGAGGTTGAAAGTTCATTATTCCAAAATGTTGAAATTGTATCAATATTGTTATCTTGAAATGCATTCATTTTCTTATACATTAATGAGAAAGCATGAGACGAAGAGGATACAGTTTGAATATAAATTAATAAATCTGACTTAGTATTTGAGGGAATATTATGATGAAAGGAATCTAATATAGAGTTACACAAAAGTTCATATTTGAGAAAATCAGAAGATGGTAAATGAATTTTTTTTCTGTAAAACATCAAATGATATAAAAGTATTGTTATTGTAGACATCTTTGAGGTAAAAAATACCAGCCTTAATCCATGAATGCCAAAATCTAACAGTTCGAGAAAGTTTTAGGCGTGGATTATACCATAATGACATATCTACAGTGTTGGACATGGGTGATTGAAAAAAAGAGTCGAAATCGTTTAATATTAGTTTTGTGGATTTTAAAATAATGGATTTATGAAAAAATATTGATTTATTAGACACGGATAACAAGGTAGACAATGGAAACGGAGTTACCAGGCTCCTTTCTATAAAAAGCCACGTAGGAGGATTAATCAGGTGAGAATGATTAAACCAAAGGGAGCTTTGTTTTAAAATAAATGCTTTATGATAATTAAAAAGTCTGGTAAACATAATCCTCCATTACATTTAGCCATTTTGAGTTTTTTATAACCAATATGAGGTGCTTTATTGTTCCAAAGAAACTTAGAAATGAGTTGATCAACAACTTTATAAAACTTCATAGGAAATTGACTAGGGATCATGGCTAGGGAATAAAAAAAATTCGGTGCCACAATCATTTTTATTGAGTCCATTTTTCCCCACCGTGAAAGATGAAGTGAAGACCATTTAGATATTTTATCCTTAATGTAACTTAAAATAGAATCACAATTTAATGATATTGTTGTTTTTATAGATGAGGAGAACAAAATGCCAAGGTGTTTGAATTTATCTCTTTGCCAAATTATCTCCTTAATAGGTAACATATCTGGGGTACAGTGAATATTTAAAGGAAAAAATGCAGTTTTATTGGTGTTTAACGTGTAACCAGAAATTTCGGAATATGATGAAATAATCTCTAATAAAGGAGGGAGTGAGGATTCAGGGTTGCTAATAAATAAAAGTATATCATCTGCATATGCTAATGTTTTAATAATAACCTTATTAATATTGATACCAGCAATATCATTACATTTCCTAATGGAAACAAGCAGAGGTTCAATAACAAGAAGAAATAATAACGGGGAAAGTGGACAACCTTGTCTGGTACCTCTAAAAAGAAAAAATTGGTTTGAGATTTGACCATCAATAAATAAACGAGCAGAGGAGTAGAGTAAAGAGCAGATATCATACGGATAAATAAATCACCAAAATTAAATGCAGTTAAAGTACGAAATAAAAATTGCCAATGAACTTTGTCAAAAGCTTTTTCAGCATCCAATGCAAGTACTCCAGATGGTAGGGATAAAGTGGATCCCTGTTCTATAGCATGTAATACAGTTCTTGTGTTATTGACAGAGTATCTATTTTTCATGAATCCAGACTGATCAGGATGGATAAGAGAATCTAAAATAGGGGTTAGTCTAGTTGCAAGTATTTTGGCATAAAGTTTACAATCCTGATTTATTAAGGAAATAGGGCGATAATTTGATACAAGTGTAGGGTCTTTATTAGGTTTAGGTAACACAACAATCAGAGCCTCAGTAAAAGAACCTGAAGTTGATCCCGAAGAACTAAAAAAGGTAAAGAGTTTCAACAAATGAGGAATAAGTTGCAAATGAAATTCCTTAAAAAATTCTGCTGGTATGCCGTCAGGGCCTGGGGATTTATTTTGTTTAAGAGATTTAATGGCTAATATAATTTCTTCTTCAGTAATGGGTAAATCTAGTTTGTTTTTGGGTAATTGAGGAACATTAGGCAAACCACATTTAGATAAAAAAGAATCAATTAAAGAAGGGTCATCAAATTTTGGTTTATTATATAGGGCAGCATAATAATTTAGGAATTCATTAACAATATCTTTTTGTGATAATGCAATTTTCCCATTGGGGCTATGAATTGAATTTATTTGTGTTTTTAATACGTAAATAGTTGGCCAAAAGCCGGCCAGATCTGTTAGCATTAAAACAGAACTTTGCTTTAGAGTTAGAGAGTTGTACACCCGCTGTTTTGCTTAACCTTTGATGCGTCGGACGCGCGGGAGCCGTCCGACGCATCAGTGCTCATGTGCGTCGGACGGCTCCCGCGCGTCCGGCGCCATGGCACTGGGAATCCCTCGGGTGCGGGCACCAGAGGGATTCCCTTTACCCCCCCAAGAGCCTCGGGAGCTGGGGAAGAGCTTCCCCAGCTCCCGAGGCCCCCCTGGTTTCCCTGAAATGACGATAAGCGTGCATGTCGCACTGATGTCATTTCAGTGAAACCGAAACTGAAATGAGCCAAGAGGCTCATTT
This sequence comes from Calotriton arnoldi, assembly GCA_963921515.1. Lineage (NCBI taxonomy): Eukaryota > Metazoa > Chordata > Amphibia > Caudata > Salamandridae > Calotriton > Calotriton arnoldi. The sequence goes on from CAWUFW010007881.1 coordinate 152,559, forward strand.
CAGTTTCTCTTTCTACGTGCTCAGGGGGCTATCTCAGCCCCCTGAGCACGTAGAAAGACGGGAGAGGTATTGTTGGAAAGGGGAGAATCCCCCATTTCCAATGATACCCCTCCCCAGTGGATCCCTGCTTGGGGATCACCCCAGGAGGGTGATCCCCAAGCAGGGATCCTCCCACTAGGCACCAGGGAGGGGAGAGCGGCCCCTTGGGCAAGGACCTTTGCTCCCCCCATATGAAAATGGGCACATTTAGTCTTTCTGCCCCCCCTGGGGGGCATATGGGGTAGTGGCCCCCAATCTGCCCCCCCGGGGGGGGCAGAAAGCCCACTAGATACCAGGGATTTTTGTTTACATATTAATTAGGGGTGGGAGCTGCCCAAAATGGGCATGCCAATTCCCCCACCCCCCGGCCACAAAATCACAGTCTTTCTGCCCCCCGGGGGGCAGAAAGCCCACTAGATACCAGGGATTTAAAAAAAAATTATAATTAGGGGAGGGGGCTGCCCAATATGGGCACCCCTCTGCTGCAAAGGTACAGTCTTACTGCCCCCCCTGGGGTGCAGTAGCCCCCAATCTGCCTCCCAGGGGGGCAGAAAGCTCACTAGATACCAGGGATTTAAAAAAAAATTATAATTAGGGGTGGGAGCTCCCAATATGGGCATTCCAATGCCCCCACCCCCCGCTGCAAAGGTACAGTCTTTCTGCCTGCCTTGGGGGGCAGATCGGGACAGTAGCCCCCAATCTGCCCCCCCTAGACACCAGGTTTTTCCCCCCAATGAATTTAGGGGTGGGGTTGCCCAATAAGGGCATGCCAATGCCCCCACCCGTCCCCCACAAAATTCCAGTCTTTCTGCCCACTGGGGACAGAAAGCACCCTAGATGCCAGGGATTAATTTTTTTATAGGCCCGGGGTGGGGGCTGCCCAGAATGGGCATGCAAATGCCCCCACCCCACCCCCCCAAAGAAGACAAAAGACTTTCTGCCCCCCAGGAGGCAGATGGGGGCAATAGCCCCTGATCTTCCCCCCCCCAGGGGGCAGAAAGCCCACTAAGCGCCAGGGATTTTTTTTTTTAAATATAGGTAGGGGTGGGGGCTGCCCATAATGGGCATGTCAATGCCCCCACCCAAATAAAAAATGCTACAGTCTTTCTGCACCCCCCTGGGAGGCAGATGGGGCAAATGCACCTTATCTGCACCCCCCAGGGGGGCAAAAAGCCCACTAGCCACCAGGGATTTTTTTTTCTCCAAAGTTCGGGGTGGGAGCTGCCAAGAATGGACATGCCAATGCCCCCACCCACCCCATAAAAGATGCCACTTTTTTCTCACATTTTTGTCTGGGAAAGTTGTGGAATCTACGTGGATCCACAAATTTCCTACCACCCAGCGTTCCCCCAGGTCTCTTGATAAAAATGATACCTCACTCGCATGGGTGGGTAAAGTACCCATGACAGGCAAGGGCCCAAAACGTATTGATGAGACATCAAAATCACCTATCACAAAACAACCTGGTTTTGCAAGGGGGGTCACGTAGGTTTTTGGCCCCGGGCTCAGCGGCCATCTTGGGAAACTACCAAACCCACACATTTCTAAAAACTAGACACCCGAGGGAGTCCAGCGAGGTATGGCTTGCATGGGTCCCCCAACGTTTTCCTACCCAGAATCCTCTGCAAACCTCAAATTTAGCTGAAAAAATCACTTTTTTCTCAAATTTCTGTCTGGGAAAGTTCTGGAATCTACGTGGATCCACAAATTTCCTACCACCCAGCGTTCCCCCAGGTCTCCCGATAAAAATGACACCTCACTCGCGTGGGTGTGTCAAATACCCGCGACAGGCAAGGGCCCAAAACGTATTGAGGAGACATCAAAATGACCTATCACAAACCAACCTGGTTTTGCAAGGGGGTCCCATGAGTTTTTGGCCCGGGGCTCGGGGCCATCTAGGGAAACCTACCAAACCCACACATTTCTGGAAACTAGACACCCGGGGGAGTCCAGCAAGGTATGGCTTGTGTGGGTCCCCCAACATTCTTCTACCCAAAATCCCCTGCAAACCTCAAATTTTGCTGAAAAAATCACTTTTTCTCAAATTTCTGTGTGGGAATGTTCTGGAATCTGCGTGGATCCACAAATTTCCTCCCACCCAGCGTTCCCCCAGGTCTCCAGATAAAAATGGTACCTCACTTGTGTGGGTAGGCATAGTGGCTGCAACAGGAAATGGCCCAAATCATACTGTGGAGACTTCAAAATTACCTATAACAAAACTACCTGGTTTTGGGGGGGGCACCTGGGGTTTTGGCCACGGGCTCGGCGGCCATTTTGGGAAAGTACCAAACCCAAACATTTCTGAAAACTAGACACCCGGGGGAGTCCAATGAGGTATGGCTTGTGTGGATCCCCCAACATTTTCCTACCCAGAATGCCATGCAAACCTCAAATTTAGCTGAAAAAAACACATTTTCCACATATTTTTGTGTGGAATCACCGTGCCAGCACAAATGTCCTACCCCACAGCGTTCCCCTGAGTCTCCCGAGTAAAATGATACCTCTTGAGTATGAGTTATGCGGGTTAGAGAAAAAGGTAAACATTTTTTCCGTAGGAAAATGTAATCGCCAGATATCCACCAATTTTGTAATTTAAAAAAAGATTTGAGAGTAAAAATGCTTTAGGTGGCCGAAATTTTGTGAGAGAAAATCTATCTAATAAAGGATCAAATATGAGGTTGAAATCCCCTCCAACTATAAGAGGGACGTTGCCCAACTTGAGAAGTAAATACATAACTGTCTCATGAATTTTAACTTTTGCTATGACATATCTACCTTCTGAATCCGAAGATTTACTTAAAATTTGACAATGTAACCTTTTTGCAAAAAGAACAGCCACTCCATTTTATTTTACCCACAGCAGGAGAAGATATAATAGAATCAACCCACTTTTTTTCATAAAATTCAAAACTTTGTCTTCAATATGTGTTTCTTGTATGAAACAAATATCCGTCTTACAACTACCTAAATAATCTAGAATTTTTGTACGTTTTACAGGGTGTCGTAAACCTTTGACATTCAAGGAGACTATTTTAACGTTGTGAACATTAGCCATGGTTAAGTAGAAAAGATACAACTAAGAAGAAGAGGAAAAGTTGAAGAAGAAAAAGAAGAAAAATAGTAGCTCTAGAAAAGGGTAATAGGGAAAAAAAGGAAAAAAGAAGAAACAAACAAACATAGAGAAAACGACAACAATTAAACATTAATAATAAATTTGAAACGCACATACGCTTTGTAAGCATAACCGAATCATTGGAGCCCTGTGAGGAAATAAACAGTTAAATTAGCCAGAAAAACATATTATAGTAATATTCAAGTAGCAGAATCATGTGTATCCATAGAGTGCTGTGAATGCTGATCCAGAAATATTCTTAAATCTTCAGGTCGCTGGAAGGACTTCGAAAAATTATCTTTCCAAATTCGCATTGTTGAAGGATCAAAAAGACCATACTTAAATCCAAGACTTCTTAACCATGGACGAATGTCAGTGAATTCTTTGCGGGTCTTAACAGTATCTTTAGCAAAGTCTTGGTGGATACAAATTTTATTACCATTGACCATTAAAGAAGGAATTACACGTGCTGCTTTCCTTATCAAGACTAAATGATGGTGATGTAATACCTTGAAAATCATTTGTCTCGGTTTTTTGTGGTGCGGATTACGATGAGAAGGAATCCTATGAGCTTTATCTATTTCAAATTTCTCAGGAAATTTGATGTGCAAAAGACCAGGTATCAAATTCTTAAAAAATAATCTACAATCAGAACCTTCTACATCTTCTGGTAAATTAAAAATGCGTAGGTTGTACTGTCTGTTACGATTTTCCAAATCCAGAAGAAGAGCAGACATAGGAGATATTTTTGCCCCAAGCGGTGAAAAGGCATCAATTTTAACTTTATTGTTTTGGATTTTGATGGCATTGTCAGAAATCTTCATTGACATACTAGCCATATCTTTGCGCAAGTTTTTAATCTCTGATGCATTAGTATCAGTGCTAGAACGAATTGCCTGAATCTCATCAAGTATTAAAGTTAAGGAAAGTTCACTAGATTCCACCACTTTAGATTTAACAGGAGGAGGAGAAATATTTAGTTTCCTCTTATTATGTGGAGTTTGTACATTTTTATTCTCCATCTCTCCAAAAATAAAAATGAAGCAGGCAAATATAATCAATATGTAAGAAAAAGAAATTATTGAAGAGAAAATGCTTCAATAGAGGCTGGTGCAGCAGCTAAAACTGACTGTGGGAGTGGTTAGGCCAAAGCCAGGCCCTTTCCTGAATGAAACTCCGCCCCCCTGACAGGAATTCTGGGCAGTACCTTGGTGGAGAGGTCGATGCAGAACCAGGAGAGAAGAGGAACAGCCTCCGATGCTGCGCAAAGCAGGAAAATCACCACAGCGGTTGGTAAATTCTTTAAAACACTGCTGCCATCAATTAAAAAAGGATTCAGGCTATTTTTTGTCCGAAAATTGGCAAATACGGGCTAGCGCGATGAGGAGCTCATCGGGGGGCGGCCATCTTGTGTCGCCCGTTAATATATTTTTAAGTCGAGCCTAGTGGTAGCGCGCATGCGCTGCCCTCTCTGCGAGACTGCTGTAGTAGAGTATAGGAGAGAAGCCGCGCCCAGTCTCCGCTCATATTTTTCATTGGCTTGTGTCATTGTCTTTCGTAAATGCTGCCTTTGGATTCGTTTACAGGCTTGTTAGTCCCTCCTTAGTACGACCTTGTCTTCATTTGTAACCTCCCATGGCTACTGGCCCCTTTACTTCGGTAGTTACATGGGACCTGTTATTTAGTCTGTAAGCATGTTGTATTCCGCTTTAGGTGTCGGTATATAGGTTTTCCTGAATCATGTCCTTATATAGGCACAATTAGCATTGCCCTTATATAGGCTTAGAATCCCAGTCCTTTTTTAGGCATTAACCGTGCACTCCAAATACAAGCATGGTCACCGACATCCGTCCACCCTAACATCACAACAAGTTCTTAGAAAACCAGACCCTTAAGCTTCGGGAGTTCCCCTAGCACAGGACTATTGATTTCTCCAAGAACTCATCTATTATGTATGAACTATTATACCTTAAGGGTTCATTCCTGACGTCTTCCTCTGTCCGACTTCACGTCAATGCTAACATTCCAAGACACCTACCAGGTATAAATATACCTTCCCTTGCCAAAGCAAGTTAGAGGAGACCTCGACTTCAGAGGAGCCCGTATCCCGGCCTGACACACTGAGATGACGCTGTCATTCCTGCACGCAGACGAATCCAGCTTCCAGTGTTCTGACTCCCTTCGCGGGTGTTAGAGTTGAAGATCCGGCAAGAGATTCCCACCTCTCTCATTCTCAAGGTATGGAGCTGACTAGATCCTAGAGGGACTCTTGGCATACCATACTTGGCATACTATACTTAAAATACTCTTAGTATACCAGACTAGAGAATACTCCACCTACTTCTACCTTTCCCTACTCCTAGACTAGGTTAGGTACATTGGGGTAGAACTAGCTTAGAGACGCATCATATGAGTACTCGCATTTTTAGCTCATGTTATTTATGTACGTGAATATATGCTAAAGGATAATGCTAGCGCAGTATTATTTATTTCTACTGCTTACGCTGTACATTATTCATCTTGCCTACTGTGTTGTGATCATAACAGCACATATCTCTTACACGAGAAACAAGACTGTTCAATAAAACCCTTTTATTGAAACGCCCGTCTTTCCTTTCTGTGTAACTCTGTATAAACTAAGCATGCACGATTGACTGAGTGAAACTGTTATCTATTGTTTCCACGATTCTGAGACGTGTTCCGATTTCAAAGAGAAACAAAGTTGTCATGTTTTTCGGTTGCCAGAAACTACTCCCTTCTTGTTCTCAAGGAGTTTCTAGTGGCCTCTGAGCTAGCTGGCACAAGTAATTAAGTTTAATATACTCGATAGGGACATACCGACCTTAGTCCTATGTCAAGCCTATAGGTTATATTATTCCAATGCGCAGAGCCTATTAGGGAAATAGGAACTACACTACATGGCGCCCAAACTTTTGGTAAGGCAGTAATTTAACGCTAGATACTGAGTAACTCAGTCGTGCTTTTCTCAGAGACCCCTACTCACATACTCCATAAGACGTCTGGAGAGGGTAGGGTTAAAATATCTGCCAAAGCTAAATAGGAAGCACCCTATATATCAGTTGTTTGGTTTGCTCAACGTTGAAGGATACAGTGTTCCAAAATATTGTGCACCTTATCTTTTTGTTTCCTTGAAACTTGTTCTACATTTTTCGAAAAACAAATGTCCACACGGGACAATGCCACCGACACCGGTGGAGCTACGGCTGACCCAGTCATAGCAGTTTTTAACTTTACAGGTTTAAATTAACCTGAGGAGGGTGTTATAGACATCGCTCCAAACTTAAGAAGAGCCATCACTCTAAAACTTATAAAACATGGCCTACCACCAAGAGGCGGTAGAGCAGTTTTCGTGATAGAGGCACACGAATCCCTTCAGACACAGGTATTCTATTCATGGGTAATATTTCCTGAATCAAATTCAGTAACAAGACTGTTTCACTTCTACAAAGAAGATGAACCACCAGAGGAATATATTCCTTTCGAGGATATTGAAATTCCACTAACATACCAGGAGCATCAGCTCTGGTTTAACGGCGCTCTAAAACATCACAGAAACATTACCAGGCTCGGTCCACTAGGTAGACCAGGAGCAACATGGCCGATTCTAGCCGGCTACACTCCTCATCCTGACCTCGAAATAATGTCAGACGAGGAATTACTTACTCAACTTACAGAGTTAATAAAAATTTACAGATAATTAGTCCAATATGTCATGCAGACTTTCACAGTCCAACCACCATTAACACTTCCAAATCAAACCCCTCAACAGGGGAATGCACTAAAAATTACACCACAGACTCTATACGCAGTCATGGGTAAAATGCCCACAAAACGTGAGCAAATTCCATTCTGGATAGCGCAAAAATTACTCAAATAGAAGCAGTATTTCCAAATACTAGCCCTTATGAGAAACACAGAATCCTAACAATCTGTTTACCAATGGGGATCACACCACAACTGGAAGACTGCACCACTTGGGGCTCAGTCTTTGCTGCCATCTATACTAAAACACATGGTGTTCCATCAATTGCAGTAATACCAGATGTCCTGAAACAAATTCAAAACGAATACGGGGCAGAGCCTGCTCTGAATTTAGGTATGAAATTACTGAAAAATTTCGACCAGGTCTCAACAATAATATTATCTAATATTAAAGGGAGGCAGCAGCAGTGGCGATCCGCCAACGATTAAGGGAATTCGATGTTACAGAACATCAAACAGAACTACCCAGAATAATAGAACAATCTTATGCAGAATTAGGCAGAGATAGTTTGGGTGGAAGACCATTGAAGCCAAAACTATCTGAAAGTCCTGAGAAGGACTCTATTGAACAAACTCCTACATCTTCTAAAAAGAAGTGGGAAACTAATAAACATAATTCAAACGAGAAACGTTCTCAATCCCGAGGTATGTCTCCTCAAAAGGAACCCTCTGAAAGGAGGTATAACCTCAGGAATAGGGATAATTTGAAAAAACCTGACAGGTATCAAAATACTGATACACGTTCCTTCGTATCTTTCAGATATCGTCACAGACATCGGAAAGAAGAGGACGGTCAGAACATAGAGAAGAATGCGTGAAATCGAAAGACGACAAACACGTTCCGAAATAAATCTAAACCTCAATTCTCAAAAAAGAAGGTAGCAGGTCTGAAGATCAGACATGCCGAGGATACTGAGAACAGAACTCAAGAACAGAGAATGGGCCCAGACAATGCTGCACAGTGCAGCAGAAGTCACACTAGTTCGCCAGAACCTGAAGGAACTTCTGGAGATAGTGGACTTGAATGAGTACATTACAGTTGAGACTGTAGACACCAGGGTTAGTACTCCACAAAAGTTATATGAAATAACACTCCGGATGGAGGGAGACATACCAAGACAGGTGAAAGCACTCTTTTGGGAAAAACTTTCAAGAGGCTATGACATACTTCTAGCAGAAAAAGACTGGCCACCACAATTTGTCAGGGAGTGCCCACATGGCGAGGACATTATTATGCCTGCCTTCTCCAACCATATTCCAATTCATCTAAAATATACTTATGCCAGGAAATGGGCAGTTGCCCAGGCCCAAGCATTATACAAAAATCATGTAGGATGGGATGAGGACTCACCTCACCATAAAATACATTTGAAAAATGAACCTACTGCACAGAGGCAGTACCCAATAAAGCAAGAAGCTAAAAAACAGTTCAGGGAGATCCTAGATCAACTTGAATACCCAGGGGTGATTGAAACATGCACCTCTTCAATGAACAATCCTTTGTTTCCTGTCTCCAAATCAGACAATACATATCATCTAGTTTTGGATTACAGACACTTAAACACTTGTTCAGAAACATTTGCAGTGCAAAATGCACATAGTACAGCATTAATGAATAACATTGTGGGTAAAAAATATAAAACCACATTGGACATCTCAAATGGTTTCTTTTGTCAAAACATAGCACCTGGAAGCAGGTACTTAACAGCTTTCTCAATAATGGGGACCCAGCGTCAATTTTGTCGACTCCCACAAGGGTTCAAGAACAGCCCGGGGTTATTCTCAGCAAGGGTAACGGAGTTACTACAAATTTATGATAATGAGGCATTGTCATATGTCGATGACATCTATCTGACAGACGATGACCTGGACAAACACTTGAACAGGGTGAGCACCATTATATTGGGCTTTGCCTCTGAGTGCTACAAATTCAACTTCAAAAAGTCCAGAATTGCCCATCTCGATGTCCTTTTTCTAGGATATGAGCTTTCAAGTGAAGGCAAGAGCTTGGCAGCCAACTTTTTAGAAAGGTGTGCGCTGCTCCAACCTCCAAAGACGCTGAAAAATTTACAATCCATCCTGGGTTTCCTAAATTTTGGAAGAACTTACATTCTAAATTACGCAGAAAGGGTTAAACCTCTCTACGCATTAATCAAACCTGATTTTTCAATCAAAAATTGGACACAGGAACACACAGAAATCTTGCGTTCACTCCAAGCTAACATGTTAGCAACAAATCACTTACAAACACGCGTAAGTCAACACAATTTAGTGATCCGAATAATTTCGGGTCATTGCGGATTCACCTACTTAACATTTAATGAGGGTGAAAAAGTACCAATTGCATACAAATCTCATTTGTATACACAAGCAGAAATGCGCTTCACTTCAACTGAAACAATACTGACAGCAGGTCAAACCGCTGTAGCAAAAGAAAGAGCTCTAGCCCAAGGGAAACGCATTATTGTCGTAACCCCAGTACCGGCTCTAGAGGCGGTCACAAAAGCGAGCATTCCAAATGCTAAAGCATTACATCCTAGATGGATACAATGGGTTAATTCTCTTGCTGCAACAGATGTTGAATATGTTTTTGATCCTGATTTAAAAACACAAGCGTTCCTGCAATATGAACATGAATGTCCTCTGCCCACTGAGATTCTGCCTCTCGATCAGTACGAATTCATAATTTACACTGACGGATCCGCACAACCCGCTACAGGGAGTAAGCAAGCTTACAGTGCAGCGTGCAAAATCGTTAAAGGTCGCATGCGCGATGGCAACTTCAGACATATGGTCACAAAAACCCAACCTCTAGGAGATTGTACAGCTCAGCGAGCTGAAGTACAAGCATTCAAACTGGCACGTGAAAGCACAGATCGAGAATTCCCCACACTAATAGTGTGCGATTCTTTCTACTGTGTGCAGTCGTATAATGAATATATACAAACTTGGCTTGAAAATGGGTTCAACGATGCAAAAGGTGGCACAATAAAGCATAAAATGCTTTGGGAACAAGTAGTTCAGTTAAAAAGCGAACTACCAAAGGCTCACGTGATCCATACACTGAGTCATCAACGTGATGGCGTTCACGTTGCAGGGAATTCATTGGCTGACGAAGCCGCAAAGGGGGCTGTTCAGACGGCTTCCGTAGCTGCGATCACTCGTTCAAAAACGAGAATAGACAGTGAGATAATGTTGGCTGTCAATGCTACGAGCAAAGGCAATGGTGCAGCGTTACCAAAAAAGTTTCCACTCAAGTACTCTTATGTAATTGATGCGAACAACGTTCCTTTTGCTCGAATCCCTGGAGTGGGGGATAGGGTAATTCCAAACAAGGAACGCAGATTAGGACTAATCCTAGCAGCACATGAAGTTATAGCCACTGCCCATGCAGGTATTTCTGCAACAGTATCTTTACTGAAACAAAGATATTGGTGGCCTGGCATTAGGAAACAGACCAAGAACTATGTTCTGGAATGTGAAATATGCCAACAGATGAAAGTCTCCACAGTGAAACATCCTGCGCAGACACCCCTGTTAATTTCAGACAAACCATTAGCTTGTGTTTACCTGGACCACTGCGGTCCCTTGCAAAGGGACGGTAACTATAAATATATCATGGTCACAGTGGATTCTTGCTCTAGGTTCCTATGGATATGGCCTCAGCGCTCAGCTGACGCTCGAACTGTTATAAAAGATTTGCGAGTCTTTATCGGCACATACGAAATAGGCACGCTACAGTCTGACCAGGGCCCTGCGTTTAGCTCTCGGGCTTACAAAGAAGCCATGGCCAGTCTGGGCGTTGCATTGCGGTACACCTCTCTGTTTCATCCTGAGGGAAATTCTGTTGTGGAAAGGAAAAACCGGGACATAAATCAGTCTATAACAGCTAGGGTATTAGGTTTGGGTGATGGGTGGGTCAAACATCTTTATGGGGTCCAACGCTCATTAAATAATTTGCCAAGAAGTTCTCTTGGGGGGGTCACTCCATATGAGGTCCTATTTGGGACAAGAATGTGGGTGCCTGATCTAGAATGTAGAGGCACAGTGGTGGAAAATAAACCCTTTGATATCAAAGATCGTTTGGCTGTTTTACAGGATCTAAATGAACTAAGATCGAAACAAAGCGACGTATTCCTGCAGCCAACCACCACTGGGGAAAACCGGCGGTCCCAGCAAGGCCTGTCTGGATTCCAAAAGTTGGGGATCTAGTCAGAGAAAAAATTGCGGACAATAAGGAATTTGGACCTTCTTACAGACAACCAGTACCTGTCCTAGCCATACACGGAACAAGAACAGTACTTCTGCCGCCCCTTGCTGGAAAAAAGGAGAAAAGATTTGTGTCCATCGACCTCATCAAACCACAGTATGTGGCCAATACTAAATAGTAGGCCTTGTGGACTCCGACCTAGTAGCAGACACACTCCTCTCGCTACTATCCAAGAGGTTCAGACTGAAAGACTGATAACCATCGAGAATCCAGCAGTAACAGATGAAGGACTAAGCAACAATGCTATGGAACTCATCCCTCTTGAAACTCAAGTAACAGTTCGTCCAAATACACCTGTCTACACCAATGTGACAAGTGATCAACTGGTTCCAGCGATTTCTACAAATCCTGATGCAATTCCAACAATTGACAGAACTGCTTCTGGCTATTTCATTAACTTTGATACGTTTTCTGAGGATCTGAGTGAGCCCGAGGACGTCGCCAGCATCACAAACTTTTAAACAGCAAGTACAAGACTTTTTCATTTTTGGAGAAAGACTTATCTGGTTTCACCGTGGATTGAATTCTGGGTTATTTCTGGAATATTTTTCTTCCTGCTTTGGCTAGCTTTGATTATGACTATGAGCGTGCTTATAAATGGCAGATATATCCATGTGAACACTGAAAGAAAAGAAGTGAACTTACTTTTGAAACCTCACAAATCATCCCATCGTGAAACAAGAGACTTGTCTGCAGTGAACATCACAGCCGTTCCTATACAGGATGGTATAGTGTGGGACAAAACTGATTTTGATATTTTCGGCCCTATGGAACATTTGAACATTCCACATTTATTTAAGATTTCACTAAGTGATTTTGTTTCATCCAGTACCTATTCTGATGATTGGGGCATTGACACTGTAAATGACATAATGTTTGATCTAGAAAAGTCTGCTGCATTTTCTAATAATGAATATTTGGAGGGTTCATCAGACTATGAACAGCTGTATTGCTATAACCACTATGGTCATCATTTTTTGCATAAATCTGCAACACCTAGAAATGTGTTTATGTTTAACCAATGGGAGCATTGTCCTACACCACCAAAAGGTAGTTCAAAACCATTTGCTAAAAGTTTCCATATTTTTCAGGATACAATACATCTGATCCAGAAACATTTTACTATAAAAATGTAAACAAAACAGGACTGAAAATTATGTTAACTAATACAAAACAGATTTACTCTGCAGCATTTATTGCCCAACTGTCTAGACATGGTTTCGACTGGTGGAAAGAGACAATAGACACAAAATCTGTCTGGGGTACTAAAGATTGGCAAGTGCAGGGGATAGAAGCTTTGTTTAGAGCCTGTATCATCCCTCAGCAAATAATGTTTTTGAATGACACGGTCCAACAAACATCTTGCCTTGGTCTAGCCAAGATCAAAGACATGAAAGCACCTTCTGTACCAATACCTGCAAGTGATAACAATACACAGGCAGCGGTTACAGTTGACACAATACTACAACTCAACAGAACAAATCCTGATTGGAGAAAATGGTTGATCTGGCCCACAGACACAAACAACTGTCAAGAGAGATTCCTGAATAAAACACAGGGGTTTACTATTCACAGGCCAGACCCACGATACGTCCAAAGACAACATCCAGGGGTAGTAACAACATACAGTGTAGGAAAATTATGCCTCGATTGGCTGCAAAAATCTACACTTAAGGATGTGAAACAACACTTATCTTTACATAAAGAAGACGCAGACCTTAGGGAATTCTTGCTTGGACCAAGAAAACCGCGTCAAAAACGTTTCATATATGCCGGCATCTATGCTGCTTATAATGAAGCATGGAAGGTGTCACAGATGGAGGCCGCAGAACGAATACGTGAACTTGATCTTATTAACTTAGAGAAAACTCTCACTGTGGTCGACAATGGGTTAACAACTTTGTCCTCCAGAATTTATTCATTGGACAGTATTGTATCCTCTGCTATCGACATACTGGAACAAGATTTAGCCATGTTACAGCAAGGCCTATCTCAGTTGCGTTCTATTATGTTATTAAGCTGGACGCTGCAATCTTTGCGTGCGGGCTATGTGCTTTGGCGTTTTATCAACACAACGGCTCTGTTTGCAGAATACAATCTAACTGATAAACAGATCGAACTGGCACAAAGGGGAGCAAAGTATACAGTACTGAGCATTGAAAAACTTGAAAAATGACCATTCACAGTGGCAGAAAAACCAGCTACAGAATGGCTTATTCATGGCAAAATTAGTCTACCTGTGACTACTTTTCAGTTTCAGTATTGCCTTAAACAGATGCAAGCACGCAAATATGAAAGGTTGGGTAAAGAATACATTAAGACATCCTGGAATTTAACTTACACATATAGATGTTGGAGAGGGGATCGTGAAGTGTTTCTGAGCGGTACACACTGTGAAAGTGCACTGAGCGGTTCACTGATTTGTCAGGACATTTCTTTACACGGGGCTTGTAATGGTTCTGTGGCAAATTTGTCCTGCCACCAGCAGGGTACACCGGCTACTGTGATTAATCCAACGTTTGGCCAACTTTCTAATGGGAGTTACCTCATGTTGAATGATCAGAGTTGCTGTGGCATGTTGCCAGGCATCCCATATCTAGTAACGGTCAACTCCAGGGTCACTTGCTGTATGCAAGTATTGTTTGCCCCAATAGACACAGTCAGGGAGTCGCCTCTATGGCCTTCATTGAATGTCTCTTTTATACGATTTGATACTTTAAGCAGAATGAAAGCCATGCTTATACAACAATCAGTGCCTTTGACCTTGGCTAAAGAAACCTATGATCTACAAGTTGCAAGGACTTCGGCTGAGATACAGGCTTTAATTCGTACAAACTGCCCTATACATTTCGTAGAAATGATAGGACGTATCTTTAACATGTCTGATACAAGCAGAATTGTACATGTATTTAAGACCATCTGTTCCGGACTATTAGCACCTTTCCAGGCTGTCCTCGGAATCATCCCAAACTTTGCACATTCGGTGTTTGGTGGTGTGCCGTTAATCCTAGCACTTGTTGCAGGAATTTTGTTTCTATTCCTCCTACTACGCTATGGCAAGCCTATTCACCAACATCACTCCGAGCGATGTAGAGAAAGCCCTCCTTGAACGGAAATGCTGTGAGCGAATAGTACAGCTTTTGGGCATGCCTCGTCTACGGGAACTTAATACAACGTGGTTCCTGTCATTCAGACCAATCTGGCAAGATTGCATCTTACCTGTTCTACGCTGCCTGTTTTGCAGTGAAGAATGCGTGCTAGACACCTGTCTAACACTCCCATCAGCCATGCCAATGGATATCGATACACTGCTGGACCCGATAATGGCCCATGCTGTGTGTTGTCCCCAGAGGCTACCAATCCTGCTGACGGCATTCATTGAGATCTCACAGACGCTTCCGGTTGCTGCTGAGGTACGAGATGGATCAACAGGCACACAGGTAACAACGGATGCGAACATTGCTTCTTCTGCTGAAGGCGATGTTTCTCATCTCTGTGCAATTAAACTTCTGAACGAGGTGTTCCAAATGTCACCAACTTCGGTGGACGATATTTTGGCTACGGAAATAGATGATGTAATGTTTACGCCAGACCCATACACTGACTTTGATTCGGCTCACAGTGTACCAGGGCAACAATGAAATTTGGCCTTCATATTTTTCAAACTTGGAACTTTTCCCAGAATTGAACTTTTTTCTTTTTACATTTTTTTTAAAAATGACATGGCAAAAGGACAATCTGCTTACAGTAGAACTAGTCTTATAAAACGGACTTCTTTGAATACTTCCAGGGACACATTGTCACCTTACTTGTCTAACATTTCATTTAAATCCATGATATGCAATGGCTTTGATTTTAAGAACTTATCGACCATATCGTCATATGTATATATTTCTGTTTCATTCACGTTGCATTTTACTTCCATTATATGTTTAGAATGAAACCGATGCTTTAAATGTACAGTACCTATTGCATTTCAACAGTTTTGTGCTTCTTTTAAAATGCTTTTAGAAATGTTTTTAGCAACATGTGGTACTCAATTTTATGTTTAGCATTTAAATGTTTAGCATTTAGTATTATCGTTCATTCGAAAGTGGAGTGGGTGTTGTATTCCGCTTTAGGTGTCCATATATAAGTTTTCCTGAATCATGTCCCCATATATGCACAATTCGCATTGCCCTTATATAGGCATAGAATCCCAGTCCTTATTTAGGCATTAACCGTGCACTCCAAATACAGGCATGGTCACCGACATCCGTCCACCCTAACGTCACAACGAGTTCTTAGAAAACCAGACCCTTAAGCTTCGGGAGTTCCCCTAGCACAGGACTATTGATTTCTCCAAGAACTCATCTATTATGTATGAACCGTTATACCTTAAGGGTTCATTCCTGACGTCTTCCTCTGTCCGACTTCACGTCAATGCTAACATTCCAAGACACCTACCAGGTATAAATATACCTTCCCTTGCCCAAGCAAGTTAGAGGAGACCTCGACTTCAGAGGAGCCCGTATCCCGGCCTGACGCACTGAGAAGACGCTGTCATTCCTGCACACAGACGAATCCAGCTTCCAGTGTTCTGACTCCCTTCGCGGGGTGTTAGAGTTCCAGATCCGACAAGAGATTCCCACCTCTCTCATTCTCAAGGTATGGAGCTGGCTAGATCCTAGAGGGACTCTTGGCATACCATACTTGGCATACTATACTTAACATAGTCTTAGTATACCAGACTAGAGAATACTCCACCTACTTCTACCTTTCCCTACACCTAGACGAGGTTAGGTACATTGGGGTAGAACTAGCTTAGAGACGCATCGTATGAGTACTCGCATTTTTAGCTCATGTTATTTATGTACGTGAATATATGCTAAAGGATAATGCTAGCGCAGTATTATTTATTTCTACTGCTTACGCTGTACATTATTTATCTTGCATACTGTCTTGTGATCATAACAGCACATATCTCTTACACGAGAAACAAGACTGTTCAATAAAACCCTTTTATTGAAACGCCCGTCTTTCCTTTCTGTGTAACTCTGTAGAAACTAAGCATGCATGATTGACTGAGTGAAACTGTTATCTATTGTTTCCACGATTCTGAGACGTGTTCCGATTCTAAAGAGAAACAAAGTTGTCATGTTTTTCGGTTGCCAGAAACTACTCTCTTCTTGTTCTCAAGGAGTTTCTAGTGGCCTGTGAGCTAGCTGGCACAAGTAATTAAGTTTAATATACTCGATAGGGACATACCGACCTTAGTCATATGTCAAGCCTATAGGTTATATTATTCCAATGCGCAGAGCCTATTAGGGAAATAGGAACTACACTACAAGCACTATTTACTTTATTGAGTTTCTCTAACTGCAGGCTGGACATGCGCTGCTTCAGCTGAAACCGCTTGTGTTTCTTTAAGCAGCACGGTCGCCCCAATAACACGGGCGCCTGCGTTCAGTCACTTTAACCCGGCATTATCTTGTGTCTGTTTCAGCCCCTCCCCCCAAGTAAAATGGATTTAGAAATGATTAGCGAAAGTCATGTGAATTCCAGGTAGCACAAGATCCTGTGCTAATGGGCTGAAGTTGACATCAGTTACTTGTCATCTGTACTAAAACCACCTGACCGGTAGTTTTCAAAAGCCTGTTTTATTAACAACAACACCACCACCAATACCACCTCCACCACAAATTCCACCACCATCAATCAATACCACTGATACAGCGGTGTACTAACAGCAGATACTCCACTACCATATACTCACCTGGGCCCATATAACTACTTCCACTAAACAGTAAGTAGACCGCTAGAACTTAGTTTATGCTTTTCATACTTCAAGATCTAGTTATTTCTTTTCCCTAACTAAACCTTTTCACTGATCAATTAGTTCTCTCCTCTGGTCAATGGACCATTAGTTGGAACTAGTTGATGGTGATAATTAACATAACTTATTAAACATTTCTTGATAAAATAAAATAATCACAGACTCAGGAAGTTTTAAAATCTTTATCTAAATTAATTAAGTGTGAACCATCTCAAAGTTTCAGTATAAACACCCTCATTCGCAAGAGGGTCAATTCAAACAATTTTAATAAGCAATAGCAATTCAGATTCACACAATAACTATGCTCAGAAAGAAGAGGACAGAGAGAGAAGAACATCTATTAATACGATGAATTCATATTTACCAAGGATGGTGTGAAGACCAACCCACTGGCCAAAGGGCTGGTAAGGGTCCCCCGGGATAGATCAGGAGACAAAGATTTCAGGACAGGAATCAGGACAGGATAGTTCACCTCTCTAAATACCGACGACTGTGTCGCACCCCTCTCTGACACTCTCTTCCTCCTCGTGGTTCTTCCGCGATCTTCCGCGATCTTCTTTCTAACCCAATTAAATTAAATAGATGGTTATGCATTCGATTTCTTCATCAGCGTCTCCCAGCATCAGCACCACCCCCAGCACCGAAAGCATCCCGAGCTCTGCTTCTGTGCTCCCGTAAAAGCTCCGTGTCAGCAAGCTAACGAACTCCCAATAATACTAAACTAACTAACTAAAACTATCTCAATTATACCTTTCGATAACCATGTACCACCCATTAATGTTTCATTTTTCCCAAATACTAACTCTGATTGGACAGGCAAGTGGGGGATGATCATCACACCATGCTTACATTTCACTTATTTCATTAAACCATTGTTTTCAAATCCCTCCCCTCAAACTTTATTAAATCATTTCCTTTCCCATACATCTCCAAACTTTATTAATATAAAATTTTGCAATGCCGTGAATAAAGCTCCTTCATATGAACTCTTTACCCTCATGTTCCCAGGGCACATCTTCGCTGGCCTTGGACGCGTGACAAGTCCTTACTCATCTCTCTTTATTTTCTCTCTGGTGCGCATGCGTGGGGTCAAGTCAGTCAGCACAATTCAAACAAGTGCAGAAGGCCTAAATTCGCATTAATAATAAAGTCAAAAGAAGAAATGTTATTCTCAAAAATAAATGGTTTCACTGTACACCACCATCCTCTACTCTAACCCACTCCAATTATTATTACCCTTTCTGCATTTGCGTTAGTATAAAACTTACTTTCTATTTCGGCCAAGCAGGTGCCATGCATATGAGCTTTCAAGCGGCCATTTTATTGTCTTTTGCGCAGGTGCAAGATTTTCCCTCCAAGCATTAGTACGTCATACTACGTAGATGTAGTAGACGCATGCGCAGTAAAGCTCCCTTGTTAAAATGCGTTTTAGTCCTTCGTTCATGTTATTGCAGTTAGTAAACACATAAGCAAGCTTCATTCTCCCGTGTGTCCTTTTCTAAATGTGAATTATTAATTGCAAACACGTTGTTAGTAATCCGTTAATGAGTTTAAACGAGAGAATTGCTTCCGAGCAAGTCTCATTTACGAGTCCTTGCTCCATCACCACCACCTCAACCAATACCACCACCACCAATACCACCACCACATCCAATACCACCATTACCACAACCAATACCACCACCGCCAATACACCACCACCAATACCACCACCACCACCACCACAAATACCGCCACCACCAATACCATCACCACCAATACCACCACCACCAATTCCACCACCAATACCACCACCACCAATACCACCACCACTAACACCACCAATACCACCACCACCAACCAATACCACCAATACCAATACCAATACCACCACCACCATCAATACCAATACCACCACCAACAATACCACCACCAATACCACCACTAATACCACCACCAGCGCCAATACCACCACCATCAATATCACCACCAGCAATACCACCACCACCAAAACCACTACCACCACTACCAACAATACTGCCACCACCAATACCACCACCACCAACAATACTACCACCAATACCACCACCAATGCCACCAATACCACCACCACCAATACCACCACCAATACCAATACCACCACCGCCACCATCAATACCACCAATACCACCACCAATAACACCACCACCGATACCACCACCGATACCACCACCAATACCACCACCACCAATACCACCACCATCAATACCATCACCTCCACCACCACCAATACCACCACCACCAGTACCACCACCACCACCAATACTACCACCAATACCAGCACCGCCAATACCACAACCAATACCACCACCACCAATATCACCACAAATAGCACCAATACCACCACCTCCAATACCAGTACCACCACCACCAATACCAGTATCACCACTACCAATACCACCACCACCAATACCAGTACCAACACCACCAATACCAGTACCACCACCACCAATACCAGTACCACCACCACCAATACCACCACCAATACCAAAACCACCACCACCAATAACAATACCGCCACCACCAATAACACCACCTCCACCAATACCAATACCACCAATGCCACCAATGCCACCACCACCACCAATACCACCACCACCAATACCACCAATACCAGCACCACCAATACCACCACCACCAATACCACCAATGCCAACACACCCAATACCACCACCACCACCACCAATAACACCAGTACCACCACCACCAATACCATTACCACCACCAATAACACCACCACCAATACCACCACCACCAATACCACCACCAATACCACCACCACCAATACCACCACCAACAATACCACCACCAATACCACCACCATCAATACCACCAATACCACCACAATACCACCACCACCAATACCACCACCAATACCACCATCATCACCAATACCACCACCATAAATACCTTCACCTCCACCACCACCAATACCACCACCAATACCACCACCACCAGTACCACCACCACCAATACCACCACCAACAATACCACCACCACCAATACCAGTACCACCACCACCAATACCAGTACCACCACCACCAATACAAATATCACTACCATCAATAACAATACCACCAATACCAATACCGCCACCTCCAATAACACCACCTCCACCAATACCACCACCACCAATACCACCAATGCCACCACCTCCACCATAAATACCTTCACCTCCACCACCACCAATACCACCACCAATACCACCACCACCAGTACCACCACCACCAATACCACCACCACAAATACCACCACCACCAATACCAGCACAACCAATACCACCACCACCAATACTACCACCACCAATACCACCAATAACACCAATACCACCACCACCAATAGCAATACCACCACATCAGCGCCTCTCGCTCACTAGTAATAGCACGGGCTCTGTATGAGGCCAGAGCTGCTGCCGAGACCATCCCTCCCTCCCTCCATGCCTGCCATAAAATACAGCCCACCCTGCACCAGGAGGTGAAGCCAGGGCCCTAATACAGCTGGAGTGTTTTTATTAGGCCAAAGATAGCAATGACATTACGCAATGCCACACTGCACACTCAAATCACGGAGAGGGCAGGAACTAGCCCCCCCGCTCTTCCTCATGAGCCACAACAGTGTAATCACAGAGCGAAAGGTGTTGGAGCGCTTTGTTAGTGCTTGTAGCTTGGATCATATGTAACTCTCACTTCACACTTTGTGTCTGTGTAATTTACAACACTTACACATCTTATTCACTGCACTATTTTTCACTACTTTGAAGACGTCACAGGCCGGTCTCTTCCTCTGACATTTACAATCTAACAAGCGGTTGAGAAGGCCCTTTATTGCAATGCAATAGGTCTTGCATTTGCGAGAGTTTAAGCTGTTAGTATTGTAAATGACAATGCCTTTTATTTATGTTTAAAAACCCAAAACATAAATAAAAGGCATTGTCATTTACAATGCTAATAGCTCAAACTTGTGTGAATGCGAGACCTATTGCATTGCAAATGCTTGTTTAAAGGTATAGCCACTCGTACCCACTTCCCATATGTCTTGGATACCAAGATTCTGTATACTTTCCTGAAGGTATTTGGCAAATTGACCTTTCCCTCTCATTAGTTTTAACTCTGCCCAAACTAATTAAGCCAACAATCCCTCCGGGGCACCCAGCAGTCAATGGCAGCACTTCACAAAGGCTCCTTGCCTCACTAGGAATTATTTTACTCAGGCAAATTCTAACCTTACTTAAGCGGGAGAGGCTGACCTTGGGATCTTGGAAGCACGTTTATACGTAAGTATTGTGAGCTTCTCCAGCAGGACTGCATCTTCACCGAACATTATATCGCCGCCATAAAATAGGGTTAGAATCAGTTTTGCTTTAGTAACTGTTATCAGTGTCATTAAATTATGACCCGACAGGCTTTTCCTTAGATTTGAGAAGTTGAAGTTTAAGGCCTCTGTTTTTGCAGTGATAGCACTTTTTTGTACGACAAAAGAATTTCATGAGTCCAATTGAAACCCCACATATGTATACATTGCAACTTTGTCAATAATGGAGCCATTTTGGTGTAATTTCTTATTTTTTGCTGTACGTATTTTTGGCGGTATAACTTTGGTTTTCCTAAGGTTTATTTCCAACAGATTTTTTGCTGAGTCTCGGCGAGCCTGTTGATAAACCTCTGTAGGCCCATATGGGTGTTGCTTAATTGCAATACTTTTTCTGCATACAGGATGTTGCTCAGCTGTTTAGACCCAAGGCTCAATGTGTGTGAAACCACTTCTGCAAGGGAGCCTGGGAGATCCCCAATGAACAGATTAAACAACAGCGGCGCCAATACACATCCCTGTTTCAATCCAAGGGAGGTGTTGACTTTTCTGGAGACATGGCGCCCATCCCTCACTTTGATCTTTAACCAGGTCTTTGTGTATATCACCTGGATGGCCCTTAAAATGTTTGTGGAATTCCCCAACGTGATAGTTTTTCCCAGAGCTGGCTTCTGACGGCGCAGTCAAAGGTCACATTAAAGTCCACAAAACACATTAAAAGCGGCGTCCTGGTATCGCATGCTCTTTTCATTATCAGGCCAATGGCCATGAAATTGGTGGTAGTTCCTTGCTTTTTAGTGAACCCTGTTTGGTTCATTGGCATCCTTTTTGTCTTCATTGCCCACTCCTGTAGATCAAAAGTAGTGTAGAGAAATATTTGAGGTCTACATCGAGCAGTAATATCAAGCTGTAATTGCAAGGGGATGCAGCTATCCTGGCCTTGAAGATGGAGTGGATCACTGAGCCTCTCCAGCTTTCCGGTATACTTTCCATAGGTAAGATTTGCTTGAACACTAGGTAAAAAAAAACCTGCCCAGGTTGTGGTGCTGATCTTTGGAATAGAAGTTGGTATGCCATTCGGGCCCGGTGCACAGTTGGAACGCAAGTTCTCAATTATTTTTGTTAAAACCTCCATTGAAAGATCATTACTATTAGTTGTCTGGGCCACCCGCTTATGTGAACTTGCGCTGTAATCTTTTAAATATAAGGACACATATGGGGGCCTGGGGCAGAAAGGTCATCTGTATTTCCTTTGTAATGGGTTCTTAGATATTTGAACCATTCGTCCTTGCTTATGTTAACATTAATTGCTGCTCTAGGATCCTTGCCAATTTCATTGACCAGTTTCCAAAATCTTCTGTGATCATTCCTCTTGGAGGAGTAGAGTAGCTTTGCCCACAGTGCTTAAGATCTCTAATTTGTTAGGGTCTTACGCTCCATTCTTAAGCATTGTAATAATACCAAATCATGTGGAGAGCGCCGCAACTGGCTGAGTACTTTATTGATCTGCGCACAATTTTAAAGTCGACTACTCCACTAAACAGTAGAGTGCTCACCATCGTGTAGTCAAGGTAGGTGATTGTCTTACATGAGTGTCCTGTCCAGGCAGGTGGAATGTTCCCCTGGGAGGCATCCATTGAGTATTACCAGACCAGCTGCTTCACAAGCCTTCAAGTGCCTTTTCCCAAGATTATTGGGGCCTCTATGCAGAGGGGAGCATTTTAATCGGCAGCACCTGTAACACCTCGTCAGCAGCCTCAGATGTATCTTGGAAAAGGTTCAGATTCAAATCTCCTGTAATTTTCAGGTTTGCCATCTGTTTATCCCCTTTCCACCCCAGGAGCAACTTGACCAGTTTCTCCTATATCTTGGATTTTTCTCTCAGGTTGATATAAATATTAACCAGAACCATTAGAGTTTTTGACTGCTTGTCCCATCCCTCCAAAGGTAGAGCTAGTAACCAAGGTTCCTCTATATCCAGTGGTGTTACATTAACAGTTAGTTTTGAGTTCACATAGATCGCTAACCCTCCTTTTGCTCTTTGGTGGGTGCTGGTTTTGCGTGCCCATCTGTTGAATTCAACAGGTCTCTTGCACTGCAGTTACGCCAAACTTCTCGAGGTATTCCATCATTGTGGCACCTCCAACTCCCAGGCGCAGATATTTAGCTTATTTGTTTTGTGTGATACCTCTGGTGATTCTCATTTCAGGCTTCACAACACCCCCCCTGATAGGGCCATTGGTAGCCAGCTCCAGTTATCCAATTCACCCTGTTTGATAACTCGTCTTGACCCCAAACCTTCCTATGTTTGCATGTTTGCTGCTTGAACTTTCAACCCCAAGACCCTGGTAGACAGGGGCCAACCTACTGCACCTTTCAAGACTGAGGTTACCTGTTCATTCTGACCCTTGTGTTGCCCCACAAGTGGTGACATGTGGCCTCCAAAATGTTTGGCGGATGGTTTGCTGGGGGGGAGCAAAGGCAGATAACACCCCTCCTGAAAATGCACTATTTTTATGTCCCAGCACTTTAGAAGGTCCTTACATGCCATAACATTAGCTTGAATTTCTGGGCAGTTGAACGTAACAAGCGTTAATTCAGATACTTGCTTTCTGTGGGGTGCCAGGAATTTAATGGAAAAAATGTCCTGGGATTTGGCCTCCACCAGCTCCGGCAGGCCCTTCATTGGTTTTAGTATCTTTGAGCGGTTTAGAATAGCATGAGGTCCTCTGGATCTATACTCATGGATCGACAGTATGCTTGCCTTTAATCCTGTATTGACAGCAATGGTCTTAATATTCTCTAAAACATTTCTGGGTGGACTTGTATCCTGATCTTATATTCCGTCCCCGTGGGTATTTAAAGTCACTTCACGAGGCATCATCCTCGGTACTGAATGTCCCCTACACGTGCTACAGATTGGCTTCAAACCACTGTTTAATCACACATCCTCTAGGGTTGGTGATCCAGCACAATTCCTCCCCTTTACTGGGCCAAAATCGGAGGCACGGTCCTGTTGGGAGCTGACATCCCTCCTTTCTGGACTGCAGGTTTTTTTTCCTTTCATTCAAGCCTCCTGATCTGGTAGGGGTATTACTATTCTGTGCCTGCATGCGGGAGTGGATTCTAATAAATTTCCCTTTCCCAAAACTCCTCGCCTGACATCCATTGTAGGGGGGCCAGCAGTCTCGTTGCCATGTTCTACTGGGGCTTGCTACATGCAGGATCTCGCAGGCTGGGCTCAATGTCTGCCTTTCCTTGCTCGTTTTCTTTCCCGCTTCGTCATACGCAGTGGTGCTGGGTTATTTGGAGACAGCTCACTGGTCTCTGGCTCTTGCACTTGCTTTTGTTCAAGAGCGCACCTCTCAGTAAGGTTCATCCCGCCCCTTGCCTGTTTATCCCGTTTTTTTTGTTTTTTTCATTGGATGAGTTGATCAAGGTAATTGAGGTGGCTGACTCTGGCGTCTGCTCTGCCTCTGCTGGGCACTTCTCCTCAGCATGAAGCTCTTTACTCGCACCACCTGTGTTGATTGCATCATCTATTTGTGCTGCAGTCTGTTTAGTTTCACATGGTACTTTCCCTGCTTCTCCAAGTTTTTCTTTCAGAAGTACTGGCAGTTGTACCAGCTCATCTATAGACCTGGGCGGTGAACTCCGCTCCTTTTGCGGAGTCTGCAGAGTTTTCTGCACTCCGCGGAGTTTGTGGAGTGCAGAAAACTCAGCAGAGCGTAGTGCAGCGGAGTTTTTTTCGTGCTTGCCAATGGTAAGTTGAAGAGCGCGAGCTGATGCTCGGGTAGAATTTCTACTCGAGCACCAGGAAGATCAGTGCGAATGGCAGTTCGAGCTGCACTCCGCCACTTGCGAAACTCCGTGGAGTTTTTTTGTCACTTCGCGGAGTTCACTCTGCAAACTCCAACCAGGTCTACTCATCAATTACCTCCTTGCATGTGCACATTGTAAATTCATCATACGTCCTTGATTGAACTCTCTGAATCAGATTATTTAAATTCTCCAGCTTCCCATCTATACCTGACACAAAGACAGCCAGCAAGTTTAACAGGTCTCTTGTATATCCATTTTGTTAAAGTGATCATTCACTGCTTCCACTGTTGCTTGCATTGTATTCAGTATCTCCTCCCAAAAGCTGTTGGTACCCCATTTGGACTCTTGGCCCTCCTTGAGTGCTCTGAACCTAGGTCTTCTGCATATGAGGTAGCCAAGGACTCTTTCCATTTCCATTTACGTAAGGAGAGTTTAGTGCTACCTCACTTGTGCTTGTGCTGGAGCACTGCCTCCCTTCCTGCATGCAAATTCAGCTGATGTGCCTCAATGTTAGCCTTAAAGATTGGAAATGCACTGAGGGGTATATTCACAAGAACGTGTGATAACTACCTCATAAAAAACGGACTTACCTCAAGAGTAGAGTAACGCAACTTTCCATAACGCAGCCTATCATGGGAAAATAACCCCGTGTCAACGTTGAATTCACAACAAGGCGGTACCATGCGATAGCCACCAGATAACGTGTCAAATGTCAGCGTGAAAATCAACTCCACGCCCCAAAAATGCGAAACGCGAAGGCGAGAAATCATGCGATGAGGCCAATCGCGGTACAGAAATCAGCGAACACCAGCCACAGGCCTGTAAATCCCACGCGGCCGGCGGGAAAAAGCACCATAAAAGAAAGAAAAAAAAAGCCCAAAAACTATTCAAACTGCGTAGCAACATGGATGCACCCGGACCGAGTGCAGAGGACAAGCCGAACACCACAAGCCCTATGGAGGACCATCCAGGAACCCCGCTTTCGGGGAAGGGCAAGGACAAGAGGAAGAGGAAGACCGGGTACAGTCCGCAGGAAGACCAGATCATCGTCACGGGGGTGACCGAACACCATCAACAACTGTTCGGCACCTCCACTGCGGCACTGGCAACCCAAACCGAAATATGGCAGGCCATCGTCACCAAGGTCAATGCAGTCGGAGTTTCCAGGAGGTCACTGGAGGAGGTCAAGCGGCACTGGCATGATCTGAAAAAGCAGACCAAACATAAGCTCGCCGCCAACAGGGAGGCAGCAACGGCGACTGGAGGTGGGAGCCCTGCAACACAGGAGGAGCTGGAGCAAATGGTGGCCACAGTCAGCAGTGAGGAGACGGTGGCAGTATTGGGAGGCCTGGACACAGCACGATACAACCTGACCCAACAGCAACAGGGTGAGTAACCACTAGGGATGGGGGGGACGGGGGGAGATGGGCACAATGGCACACATGCACAATTACGCGCAGCACACAACACACCCACAATGACCGTGAAACATGTCCCTGAATGCCTTGGCACACTGCAGCACACATAGAAATGCCAAGTAGGCCCCCATCCACAATGTGCACAGAGGGCCCCCCCTATCACCAATATCACAACCGACCCGTGCACATGTGCTGAATCCAGAAAAGCAGCTGCTCCTTGACCCACACTGACTATGCAAGTAACACTGCATGTCCGATAGCATGGCAGCTGCCCCCAAAAAATGACATGGCCCACGAAGCGACATGGAGGCAGCCAAGTGCGGATCACATCTGTAAAGGAGCAGGTCACACTCCGACGTGTCCACGTGCACCCACAACCCATGCCTTACAATACACGCAGCAGACCAACAATGCACCAGGCCACAAAAACAGTCCGCGAGCACACATGACCCAAGTCAAAAGCAAATCAGGCCCCGAAAAGCACACAATTCAAAGGCACCCCGCCTCAAAGGGAGAAGGCTACAAGAAATCAGAGCTGCAGGGGCAACTCACCCACAATGCAGCACACACACATAGCAATCACAGAACATCAGCAATGAAGGCAATGTGGTACAAAGTGCAACACCAGCACCACAAGACAGAGCTCACAACAGGTTCCGCTCATGCGTAGTAACTGTCCACCCACATCTGGCATTGCCTGACACTGTGTGATGATAATGTACGGGTACTACCACACATCCGTCATGTAGTCGAAAAACACACTGACTGCCATCAAATAGCCAGCACCCCCCAAACAGTCACAATGTACATTGGCATGCAGTCTGAATGTATACATCTGCAAATCATCACCATACATGTGAAACTCTGTTAACCTGCATCTCCCCTTTACATTTCAGAGGGACAAACAACACCCCCTGCAGAGCACACCACACATCCCACCATTGATGATGAAGAGGACAAGCTGCACATATGTCAAGACACCCTCCAACGAATGTTGGACAGCCTCTGTACCCCACCCCCAGGAGTAGGCCAGGCCAGCTGCCTCAAGGTGACCCCACCACCTGCACAGACCACACAGCAGGAAAAACACACCACCACGGCTGTCTCCCAGGACCCCCCGACCAATACATGGAATTCCAACGGCGTGTGTTGCGTTGCCAGGTGGAGTTGGTTCATCAGCTGCGGGTGGGATTCGAGCTCGTGGCAGCCAAACTCGATGCCATACGTGGGTGTCTGAGTCCTATCAGGGACCACGTACAGTCCCTATCGGACACCCCCTGTACACACCATGCTCTGCCACAGACCTTGGCTAACCTCGCTGGTGCCATGAGTCTAATAAAAGCACTGTCTGGTCAGACTGGCACCAGCCATGACAGCACAGAGTTGGCACAGATGCAGAGGGCAATGGACACCATGGAGCAGATGCAGGCTGGAAGTATGTCTGCCACGGCTGGACACCAGCGAGCAGTGGCTGGGAACAGCAACGCCCTGCAGTACTCCAACTTGCCATTGCTGCCACTGAGCCGTTCCCAGATGACTGCAGCGGGAACATCGACACACACAGCTCCGACCCCTGATGTGTCCGTGGCACACTGTGATGCTGCCCCATCACCTACGCAGTATGATGTGACAAGGACACACAGGGATGCAGCCATCACCCCGCCACACACACCGGACACACCGGACACAGAACCCATATCAGGGGAGTGAGAAGGGGATGGTAAGTACTGTGTGAGGAAGGAGGCAGTAGCATCCATCACCGCCATATGGCCTGTCCCTGCCTGCTCATGACCTATGCATCATGCCCTGGGAAATACCTCCTACTGACCTCCGGAACACCCTGCGACATTCACCCGGACCCCGACACGGACTGCCATTTCTTCACCGCTGGCCAATCACACAGCAATCCTGCTGTGGACTGCACTCTCCCTCTTCCCAATCACTGTGCAATCCCCAAAGGACTCTGGTTGGCCCACCACTGGGCTTCCATGTGATGTGGGCTTGGATGGCCAGGTACAGCTCCAGCTCCGTCAATTACCAGAATGTGAATAAAACATTCTAAATCACACAGATGTGTCATCACTATGTTCACTCACGTATTGAAGTATGGCTGGATGTGGGGATGATGATTGCACATGAAGGTACACCCTGGTAACTGACATCTATGCGCATGTCTATCCCTGAGACACATGGCCAATTGGTTGACTGTGAAGGTGAGTACTAGCTGTGTCCCCATTGCACATCAACAGCAATCTCACAACACCCCAATGTAGGCACATGTCCATATATTGAATAGGGCCGTGTGTAGGAGTGACCAAAACGGTGGCAGGCCAGGAGTGGTATACCACACCACGTGTGACAGCAGAACTTCACGTCGCATACCGACTTATACACATCTGTGTGGACACAATCTGTTGTGATGTATGACATTGCTCCACATGGTCAGAGGTTGGACACCATACACACATAGCTGGAGTCATGTAAGTGCACATGTCGTCCAGCACCTATCCAAAAACAATGTCTGGCTCACAGAGGCAGAGCTTGCCAAAGGGACACACCCCCATTGCACATGCGTCAGTCAGTTCCTCCCTGTGTTGCGACGAGGCTCATTGTGGCACACGAGTGGACAATCTAAACAACACACCTCACAGTTAGACACCAGTGGAGTGGCATAGGCTTTATTGGCATGTGTGTGTCAGTACGGACGAGGCAACGGCCACAACAGGCAGGGAAATGCTTAAGACACTTACACGCAGCATGGGTACATGTTGAGGTTCAGATGATGGTGGGGCTGAAATGGACAACATTCATCACGGATGGCAACACTCACAGCCCACCTTGCCTTGCTGGATGAGTCATGTGTTGTTTGGCGTCTGCACATTGCCCAGTGTGAGGGGGCACGAATCACTGCATGTGGGGTCTGCATGGTGCTCTGCCTCCGGGGTGCGCCCATTGTCTGCTCTGCCGACAATGATCAGGTGCCCCCTTGCTGCCCCTGATTGTGCTCGTTTTTTTCCTTTCTGTGCCCCCTTGCTGCCCCTGATTGTGCTCGTTTTTGTCCTTTCTGTGCCCCCTTGCTGCCCCTGATTGTGCTCGTTTTTCCTTTCTGTGCCCCCTTGCTGCCCCTGATTGTGCTCGTTTTTTTCCTTTCTTTGCCCCCTTGCTGCCCCTGATTGTGCTCGTTTTTCCTTTCTGTGCCCCCTTGCTGCCCCTGATTGTGCTCGTTTTTCCTTTCTGTGCCCCCTTGCTGCCCCTGATTGTGCTCGTTTTTTTTTCCTTTCTGTGCCCCCTTGCTGCCCCTGATTGTGCTCGTTTTTCCTTTCTGTGCCCCCTTGCTGCCCCTGATTGTGCTCGTTTTTCCTTTCTGTGCCCCCTTGCTGCCCCTGATTGTGCTCGTTTTTTCCTTTCTGTGCCCCTTGCTGCCCCTGATTGTGCTCGTTTTTTTCCTTTCTGTGCCCCCTTGCTGCCCCTGATTGTGCTCGTTTTTCCTTTCTGTGCCCCCTTGCTGCCCCTGATTGTGCTCGTTTTTCCTTTCTGTGCCCCCTTGATGCCCTGATTGTGCTCGTTTTCCCTTCTGTGCCTGTTTCCCGCCGCTGCGCCCCTGCGGCCCTGCCCCCTCACTGCCCATTCGCTGCCCCATTCCCTGCTCCTCCCTCCCACCTCCCCATTTATGGCGGCCGCTGTGCGGGCACGCCTAAGGCAAGCCCGTCCGCGCCGTGACCGCGCCCAGCGCCAGACCCCCTGGTCCGGGCATCCCCCGCGCCCGCCACATCAACAGACGCCGATACGACGCCAGCACCCTCCACGCACTCAACCCCGGAAAAGATCACGCCTGCTACCAGGCCACCCCGAAGCGCACCCAAGGGCCCTTCACCTGCCGGAACTGCAGCTTCGCCAGCACCCGCCCCGCCAAACCACCGCCCAGGAAAGAACCCAACTACCTCAGATGCATCCTCCTCAACACCCGCTCCGCCCGCAAACACGCCATCGAACTCTGGGACCTTCTCGACTCAACCTCCCCAGACGTCGCATTCCTGACGGAGACCTGGCTGAATCCCGCTTCAGCCCCCGACATCGCCATTGCCATCCCGGACGGATACAAGATCACCCGCAGGGACCGCACCAACGGAGTCGGAGGAGGCATCGCCATCGTCCACAGGAACACCCTCAGAGTCTCAACCAACACCGACGACACCCTCAGCACCGCCGAACACATGCACTTCCAGATCCACACCGATCCCAACACCACCCTCAGAGGAACCCTCATCTACAGACCCCCGGACCCCGACCACAGTTCAGCGATTCCATCGCTGTCTTCGTCAGCACACACGCCATCGCCTCCACGGACTACATCCTCCTCGGGGACCTGAACTTCCACCTCGAGAACAACAAGGACACCAACTCCACCACCCTGATCGACAACCTCGCCACCCTCGGACTCAGACAGCTCGTGACTACACCCACCCACGCCGCCGGCCACACGCTAGACTCCATCTTTTCCGCAAGCCCACACGTCTCCTTCAACCATACCTCCGAACCCCACTGGACTGACCACCACTGCATCCACTTCACCTACAGGAAGCCCACCACGCACCACCGCACCGAACAAATGCCTCGCCGCTGCTGGAGCAGAGTCACGGAAGACCAGCTAACCACAACCTCGCCCTGAGCCCACCCGCCAAACCCTCCGACCCCGACACCGCCGCCCGCAACCTCAGACAGTGGATCGACGACTGCGCCAACACCCTCGCCCCGCTCAAGAATCCGCCCAACAGCCACACCAGCAAGAAAGCCACCTGGTTCACCGAAGACCTCCAGGCCTCCAAACGAACATGCCGAAAACTGGAGAAGATCTGGCTCCACGAACGGACAGCGGACAGCTACGCCGCCCACAAGAGCGCCACCCGCAGTCACCATCACCTCATCAGATCCGCCAAAAGGGCCTCACTCAAAGACCGCCTAGACAACAACGCACACAACAGCAAAGAGCTCTTCAACATCGTGAAGGAACTCTCCAACCCCAGCTCCAACACCAACGACATCCAGCCGTCGCGAGACCTGTGCGACTCACTGGCCACCTTCTTCCACCGCAAAATCGCCGACATCCACGACAGCTTCAACACCACGACCGCCCGGCAACCACCGAGACCACTGCCCCCACAACCACCAACCGCCTGCTCTCCTGGACCAACATCAACGACGAGGACACCAGCGAGATCATGAACACCATCCACTCCGGTTCACCGCTAGACCCGTGCCCTCACCACATCTTCAACAAAGCCAGTACAGCCATCGCGCCCCATCTCCGGAAAATAATCAACATCTCCTTCGAGACAGCAACCTTCCCGGAAAGCTAGAAGCACGCCGAGATCACCGCCTTACTCAAGAAACCCAAGGCAGACCCCAAGGACCTCAAGAACTTCCGACCCATCTCTCTGCTCCCGTTCCCCGCGAAGGTCACCGAGAAAATCGTCAACAAACAACTGACCCGCTACCTCAAGGAGAACAACATCCTGGACCCTTCCCAGTCCGGCTTCCGCAGCAACCACAGCACCGAAACCGCCCTCATCGCCGCCACCGATGACATCAGGACCCTGCTAGACAACGGAGAAACAGCAGCCCTCATCCTCCTGGACCTATCAGCCGCCTTCGACACGGTCTGCCACCACACACTACGAACACGCCTTCACGACGCCGGGATCCAAGAGAAGGCCCTGGACTGGACCACATCCTTCCTTTCCGGCAGAACACAAAGCGTCCGCCTCGCCCCTTCCGATCCAAGGCCACCAAGATCATCTGCGGCGTACCCCAAGGCTCCTCCCTCAGCCCAACGCTGTTCAACATCTACATGGCACCCCTCGCCCACATCGCCCGACAGCACAACCTCAACATCATCTCCTACGCCGACGACACCCAGCTGATCCTCTCCCTCACCAAAGACCCTCACACCGCCAAAGCCCACCTCCACGAAGGAATGAAGGCCGTCGCCGAATGGATGAGGACCAGCCGCCTGAAGCTGAACTCGGACAAGACGGAGGTCCTCATCCTTGGTTCCAACCCTTCTGCCTGGGACGACTCCTGGTGGCCAACATCACTGGGAACAGCCCCGCCACCCACCGACCACGTACGCAACCTAGGGGTCATCCTCGACCCCACCCTCTCCATGACTAAGCAGGTCAACGCCGTTTCCTCATCCTGCTTCAACATCCTCCGAATGCTCCGCAGGATCTTCAAGTGGATCCCCACCGAAACAAGAAAAACAGTCACCCAGGCCCTCGTCACCAGCAGGCTGGACTACGGAAACGCCCTCTACGCAGGAACGACGGCTAAGCTCCTGAGACGGCTGCAACGCATCCAGAACGCCTCTGCACGTCTTATCCTCGACATCCCCCGACGCAGCCACATCACACCCCACCTGAGAGACCTGCACTGGCTCCCTGTCAACAAGAGGATAACCTTCAAGCTCCTCACCCACGCACACAAAGCACTCCACAACTCCGGACCAGCCTACCTCAACAGACGACTCAGCTTCTACAACCCCACCCGCCAGCTCCGCTCGACCAGCCTCGCCCTCGCCACAGTCCCCGCATCCGGAAAAGGACTGCCGGCGGCAGATCCTTCTCCCACCTCGCCGCCAAGACCTGGAACACCCTCCCCACCAACCTCCGACAGACCCAAGACCTACTGGCCTTCAGAAGACTCCTCAAGACCTGGCTCTTCGATCAGTAGCAGCACCACCCCCCTCTTCCCCCAGTGCCTTGAGACCCTCGCGGGTATGTAGTGCGCTTTATAAGTGACATGATTGATTGATTGATTGATTGTGTGAGGGTCCAACAGGTTCACATGTCTTGCTACATTGCCATGTGTGTGCTCTCACCCAGTAGTGTGTCCGAATTGGCAACGTTGCCTGGCGACGCTGTGTTGCTCCGACCATGGACCTGCGTCACCTTGCACAGGTGTGTGTGTACACACGCGTTATTCCACGCACATGCATCCAGAGCCCAAACGTTGGCAGGCGTGTCCTCTGTTATGGTGGGATATGTGAGCAATCCCCATGACGCAACAGGTTGTTGGGCCATGTGCTGTGGGTGGCAATCGGATGTGGCAGCAGGAACATAGTTACTCGTCCATGAATGCCCGTGCAGCTTCATGTGCAATGTGTTCCAATACTACGTCGTTGTCGTGTTCAAGGAACACCAGGGTGAGCCAGTCCTTTAGGTGGACCGGGCAGGTGTGCTCAGCCCACGCCGTCTCACCGATCCGCAACACAGCCCGATAGGGGAGCGCCTCGATGTGGTCACTGCACACAAGAAATTGTGCTATCTCCCATGCACAACTACCAATACATACGTAGTATGTCAAGGCATCCCATGCATGGCTGTCTTGGTTACACTCCTGTTCGTGATCCAACAGGGGGCGCAGACACAAGTCATAGTCCAATTCATCAACAGTTGTGTTGGATAGGCAGACATCCATGGGACACTCGAATGTGAATGTTCGGCAGTGGAACCAGGGCTGGACGCAGGTGACGTGGGCAATGCAGAAGCTGAGCCTGTAACTGATCCGCAGCACTGCCAGTGGCAGTGCGCCTAGTAAATGCAGCATACATGCACGGTACTGTTCCACGTGACGGGGGTTCTACATGTGCCCGGTATGGCCTGCCATTGCGTTGGTGCGTCTCGTGAACAGGCACTCTTCTGGACTGCGGCAGTTTTGTGGAGGATATGCCACAGCTCTGAGCAATGATTCGAATGTGTGTGCAACGTTGTGGGTTATGGGTTGCTGTTTCCGTGAGTGTCAAGGGCATCCCATGCGGGGGTACCACAGGCAGGGGCTTCTATGTGTGGGCTGTGGATGAGTCGGATGGTTCATTTGCGGAATGCGTGGTGTGGGAGTCGTCCCCATTCTGCCATCTGCCATTGCATCTCTATCAGGGTGTTCCAGGCGCGTTCTGGACCAAGGTCAGAGGTGCAGGTGTCCTCCCGCATTCTGCATTGGGACAATGGTGCTTTCATCCCTGATGTTTGTCTGACTACTACTTTCATTTTCGGAATGTGATGTGGGTTTGGCGCTGAGATTGGGACACGGCCTTGGGATCATGGTGTACGGATGGCGATGCACACACATGTTGGCATGTGGAGCCAGGTGCCCGAGCGGCCTTGCGCTGCTTGTGCTATCTCACTCCGTCTCTCTCCCTCGCTCTCTCCCTCTCTTTCCTTTGTTGGGCGCATGGCACACCTTCTTCTCTTGGATTTGGTCTTCCAGGCTGTGTGCTATGGATTGTCCAGTGAGGAGCAGCTAGGACTCATCCTAAGGGTTGTTTCTGCTTTTGTTTGTATGGTGTTTTCTGTTGGTGATTGCATTGCTGTATGACTGATTCTCCATTTTCTGGCCACGCATTATATAGTTAAGAGGAAGTACCCTTGTTTGTTGGAGATTCACCTCTTTGTAGTCTAGTCATTGTCTCTATAGGAGAATCATGTTATCTCAAAGAAGAATCTTGAGGAACAATCACAGTGCTGAAATTAAATGCACAGAAGGTCACTTGAGACATTTCCTACTGGTCCATTACATAGCTGTTTTGTAGAATATGCACCAGACACTTACCCAACAAGTTAGCATGTACTAATTAACCAGTAGAGAGTATTCCAGTTGGGTAGAGATTTTGTGCAAAACTGTGGACTCTTGTTGGATAAAGGGGCAGGTGAGGATCAGTTCTGGCCTAGTCATTCACACAGCTTCTGACACAGCCACTCAGATACCCACTAAAATACCTATTCAGCCACTTTCACATCCACTCATAGACCCACACAGCCACTCACACATCCATACAGTCACTCACATACCCACTCATACATACACAAAACCACTGACACACTTACTCTTACCCCACATAACCACTCACACACCCAATCACAGACCCATATAGCCACTCATACCCCCTCAAAATCACTTGCACTTGAACTCACCCATCAATATAGTCACTCACACACCTACTTATAGATAACCCCAGGCGGAGTTCATGTAGCTGTGCTACGCGTGGCTACGCGAAGCGGCAAAAAAACTCTGCAACGCGGAGTTACTCGAGCATGTGGAGTTGCTCGTTCCGCATGCTTGCGTATGCTCGCGAGATGTTTTTGACATTCGGCAATGCAGATTGCGTGTTCGGGGGGAAATATTGCGCGAACTTCACCACATGGTTGCCAATGGGCGCGGCCATCTTGTTTTCCTACTCTTTGCATGGTTCTGGGGCCTGTCTCATCATCCCTCTCTCATCTTTTCAATCCTTTTTTTACACTGTTTTTCTGATCTTTTTTATTTATTATCTAACCTCTCTCTCACTAAGTGTATATTTTGTGTTTTATTTCTGCTTTTACTGCGTTTTTTTGACTTTTTTCTACTGTTTTATATTACTTGCTTTTTTACTCTCCTACTTCTTCTCCTGACTTTTTTTTTTACTCCTACATTTTCTTTTCCGCCCCCCGCCCACCCAGAACCATGGCTAAGGGTACCTCCAGTAAGGGGAAGGGGAAGGCGCCTGCACCCAAGAGCCGCCTTCCTTGCGGCAGATGGTGCCCGGAAGGGGTGCAGCCCCGGGCCCTTTTCACCAAGGAGGAGGTGGCCGCCCTTGTTTTTATTGTTCAGCGCCACCTCCCCTTAACCTTGGCAGCAGGCGACAGGCCCGGCTCCGGTTACGCTACCCAGGAGCGTCACCGCTGGTGGGCAAGGGTGCGCAGGGCAGTGTTTTGCTGCTCTGGGGTCCGGCGCACCCAAAACCAGCTGACCTACCGGTGGTCAGCCATCTTGGACCGGGAGCAGGACCTGCTGGACCTGCTAGGTGTTGAGGTCGCGGGGCTTGGTGAGAAGCTAATTATAGTAGTATTGTGTGTTCTGTTCTGTGTTACTGTTATTGCGAATATTATTTTTTTCCAAAATAGCAAGAATGCTGCTGCTGGCATGCAGGTAAGTTACGTTTAAAAATCTTCTGTGATTGTTATTCTTCTAGACACAGGTGCTCGGCGGCGCTACTAATCTTACTTGTTTGCAACTTTGCGCTCGCTTAGGCTGATTATGTAAGAGAGTTTACTTTAGAGAACTTAAGTTAGGTAATGCTAGAGAGACTCTAGTCCTTTCTTTGTCCTCCTGTCACTAAGTTAGTGGTGGATTGATAGATAGTTTAGTTACTTAGTATTAGATGGTCATTTTTTAGCGGTCAGCGTGATGCATCCGACATGTCACGTGCTGCTGAGTGCTGACTCCAATCCAAGGTAGAACGTTTTGTAGTTTGTTAGTGAGTGAGTAATATAGCAACTAAGTCATCAGCAGCACATCAGCAGCAACCAACCAACAATTTGGTGTATGCAAATGTATGCATGCGTCCATCTATGCATTTTTGAGGACTAAAATAAATGGAAATGCAGACTTAGTGAACAATTGGCTCATCAAAGGGGGTTGATTCATTGATGATTTCGAATGAGATTAAACTTAGAAGAAGCAAATATATTTTTGGCAATTCATTTCCAATGTCTTTGGAATAGGTGGGCTAGGTCAGGTGGTACTTAGGTTTAGGATTCTGGATTCAGAATGGAACACTGGATAAGTTAATAAATAATAACTAGACGGTCCTTGAATCCCGCGATACTACTAGTCGATCAGATTAGATAGGTCAATTTTATTGCAATTGTTGTTTCCAAAAATGTTTTTTTGAGCGTTTTAAAAAATATATTTTATTTGTTTCACACCAATCATCAATGTTTGTCTCTTTCTTTATTATTTCTTACATGATCAGCACCCAGGGGCAAGAAGATGCCTCCGAGTGCTAGGCCCGCTCCTCTACCGAGGGCTCTGCTGCTGGCCCCAGTAAGTCCTCCTGTTGTTAATATTAATAATTATATTTCCCTAACTTTTACTGCACCTTATTTTTTCCGAACTATTATTTCCGTTTCCTAATTCTATTTTTTACCAAATCTTCTTCGATCTATCTGTTTCTAAATTCTTGTTATCCCTGCCTCTAACTGCTCTCTGCTCTGTCTGTCTGTAGCTAAACTTGCCCAGTTGGCCACTCTTTATTTTTAAAAGTTTTAAAACTCAGATTCACCAATATCTCTAGCCACTGAGTCCAGTCCTTTGGGTTGTCCTCTTCTAATCTTCTTAATCTTCTTGAGAGGCTTTTCGATAATCGCCAACAACAAAATGCCCAACCAGATATTTTACTATTTTTGATAGGATAGGACATACTACTACTGTCTACTCTACTCTAGTACCCGATTTGTACAAGTGATGTATGTGGTGTATGTATGTATTTTAACTATTTTTTCAATCTTGCTAGTGAAAAAGAATAAATAGGGGGAGGCGTATATGGCATCTAAAAAATGTGTAATGTTTTTTCTAGGCGTACCGACCACCAGTGCCGGGGCCAGCGGCGGGGCAGGCGACACCAGCCAGGAGGGAGCAGTGAATGCAGCAGCTGCCGCAGGGGTGGGTGAGCCAGCAGCAGTGGCGGGCGGTGGTACGTTATACTATTCCTTACTTATTGACAATAGTTACACACTCGCTGCAAGGGTGTACACTGTATGTTGAGAGAGACTAAGTTGTTGTGAACAACGGTTGAAGAAGAAGACACCCTTTACTTTGCATTAGAGCAATAGCATTAGCGGCGGGAGTTGAGTAACTAATGGCCTCTTCTATCTGACTTCAACTCAGCTGGGAAAGTTTTATGGAGAAGACTAAGAGTCAGACGACCTTGATGGATGGGTTGAACGAAAAGTGAAAGAAGGATGGAAGGAGGAAGGACGGGCAAGATGTAATATATGACTGGCAGAGAAGGATGCATGGGATGCATAGGTGGCTGATAGGAATCAGATGCATGGGTGGTTGAAGGATGGGTGGAAGGTGGAAGGTGGAAGAAAAGATGCCTGCCTGGGTGGGTGAAACTGTATGGGTGATAGGAAGAATCCTCCGGGGTGTTTCATGGGTCAAACTCAAAGGCAAGCAAGGAAGGAAGGACGCATGGGTGGTGGTTTAAAAAAAAAAAAAAATGTATGTAAGATTAAGAAGAATGATAGACATGTTTACTTTGAAAGGATGGATGCCTGGATGGTATTCAATCATCATAGCATAGGTGGAGACTGTCACTGGATGAAGAGTCTTTGAAGAGAATGTAAAAGAAAAATAAACCGTGCCAGAGTAGCAAAGCCAAGGAGAATAGAAGATTAGAATTGAAAAAATATGAGGCTAGAAGAGCAATGCAATGATTGATAAATGGAAAAATCGCTGGAAAGAGAAACAACAGGACTGTTTTTATGCAAGGTTTTTGATTCAAGGTTGTATTTTCAGAATACTCCCTTGACTCACAGTATTTTGCAAGCACAGCATATATATTGTGTATGTATATAATCAAGCAGCTCCCTCCGACTCCGAGGCCCACTCCCTACCTATGTAATTTATTTTCGACTGTGTCAGCCTGCCATGGGTGGCCTATCGGCTGCATCAATCAAAAGTACCTCATGTCATCCCATATATAATCAATGATCATTTGGATCAGATATCATCTGCCTTGTTGTAGTAGTCAGGGTGAAAGTGAAATTGAGCATTTGCCCTTGATGTAACAGAGTATGGCCACCCATAATAGAAAAATAAGATGATTGTGTAGTTGTAGACTACAGCTTCCCCACCTGCAGACAGTAGTAAATAAAAATAACGTGAGTCTGCGACACGAGTATGTTTGTCTATGGTGCAAGCTGACTGAGCTGGCATGCCGGCTACAACAAGGTTAATTTAGCTAAACAAGAGAGAGAAGAAGAAGACTGGTCTACTCCATAGTGCCTAGTAGTAGTAATGCCTGAAACTCCCACAAATGTTAGAGGCCAAGGAAGTGGGAGGATACCACAAATGTTATGTACTGTGCTTGCCAGTGCTACTGTGCCACTATGTGTAGAATTAATTTTGTGTTACTGTTTTGCTAAGAGTATTGGTTACAATAGTCTTTTTTCTTTCTTGATATAGCTACTCCTTCCCAACCAAAAGCAAAAACAGACAGGAAGGAGTTGGCAGCCATGGCCCGGCACCGGAAGCTGGAGGCCATCTGCAAGGAATATCGGCAGCTGGTGGTTCTGGCAGAGGAGGAGGAGGAGGCGGCCCCAGCCAGGCCCCCCCAGTGGTACGGCACTGCCGTCTGGCAGCCGCCCGCCGCGCTTCATTCAACACTGCTGCCCCCCCTGTGGATACAATTGTAAATTTTCAAGCGCCGCATGCTCCTCCGGGTGGCACGCCTAGAGGAGCGGATAAAGGTCCTGGAGGGTAACAAGCGAGCCCGCCGCTAGAGAACTCCATCGTATTGCCCCTTTTTAATCTTTTTTTTGGTGGGTGGGACTTGGGCGTTGGCATTGGGGAACAGTTGGGGTTTATATTTATTATTTGTTATGGACAATTGACCGGACATTGGTTGGACTCTTTCTTTGGACATTGGTTGGGGTTAGGGAGAGGGGTGGGTCAGGTGTTGTGGGATTTTTACATTAGTTTATTTTGTTAGGGTAATAAATTATATTTATACTTAAACTTTACATACAATGTAAATGTTTTGTGGGGGGGTTACTCTTTTAGTTCACACAGTTTCCTTTGCTGCTGCAGGGCCGCAGCCAGTTTTTGATTTAAATAATCTGCCGATAGTGTAACACACGAACAGATAGATGCGGTACCCTCACTTGTGAGTGACTTGTCCTACTAGTACTGTCAGTCTCTCCTCCTAGTCTATGCAGTCTGCAACTGGACTCGGAAGGGTGTGGGTGTGTGAATTAATGAATTAATTTCCATTATTAATTATGCCACCCCAAAACTTCTTCTCTTACCTGTGATTGATGTTTATTTAAACTTAGGCAAAGCGATGGCTGTATGGTGATGATGGTTTGGTTTCCCAAGATGCCATGGTGGTGGTGGTAGTAGTAGTAGACACTGGCAGTAGCATTTGCAAAAAAAGAAAATGAGACAGTCAGTCACCTGAGGGAGACTCGGGAAGGAGTAGTAGAACGAAGTACAGTACACAAGAAGACTGCCAAACAAGAAACCATAATGATTAGCAATGCTAAAGTAAAATAAAACAAAATGGTGGCGGGGATAGCCTAGTACAAGTTACAAACTGTAGTTGACTCGACCTATGAAGTGGACAAGCGTAACCTTTAGTGCTGTAAGGATGATGAATCGATGCCGGCAAATAATTATGATGTATTATGTTCCTCTGGAAAACAAATTGACTTGCAAATACTGAGCATGGGTGGGCAAGCAGAAGAAGATCCTCGCCCTGCCTTGAGTTAGTGTTGCTTTCACCACATCCGCCCCGGCCAGTGTGTGATCAATTATTGGTGTAAATTAATTTAATTTAGTCACACCTCAATATAAATCACACAGCCCGGGGGAAGAGGGTTAGGGTTTGATGAATGGTTGGGAAGGGGTATTTGAGGGAAACGTTTGACAAAGACAAACACTACACATGGACAACACACAATCTTGGCAGATGACCATCATATTCATAAATCTGTTAAGGGAGAAAAAGGAAATGCATGCATGATGTGGTTAATGATAAGTAGTACTACTACTAAAGTAGACTAGTAGACACAGGGCAGCAGTATATTATTAATTATTATTATGCAATTGCATTGCCTGTCTGCCCTCAGAGAGACCCAAATTACATACATTATATTTATGTTATGTTGTACCGGGCTTCCTTTTAAAGCTAGCAAAGAAAATTAAAAAATAGCTGTGGGGATATAAGCAAAGACTAAGAGCAAACCAAATAAACAACAACACACAGTCGTAATGATTGAAGAGAAAAAATGAATCAAATTAATTAAAAGATGATGAATGATACTAAGTTACTTTATTATCCTGGTCAAATTGGGAAGTTGCATCTTGTTATTCCTCTTGGTCTCCTCCCTTCCATGGATGTTCCGTCCGTCAATCTTGGGTGCCCCACTGCCTGCCTGGCGGATGCGGATTGGTAAGGTAAGTGTGAGTTGTTTTTCCCAGTATAGCACAGGGTGAAGGCCGGCCTGTAAGTGTAAATGGAAAACCCAAAGGGATATTGAAAAATCAAGGAGAAAAAAAATGCATAAATTACAGAGCAGTGCAACAAGAACAGTTTCAGAGGCAGCATGGCTACATCATGTCTACTCTGTTTCCAGCATTAACCACGCTACAACAACAACAGGACAGAGCATGCCCATGGCACCCACCAAAACTCCAGTTAGCTTAGATTTTGACTGAGCCATACAGAGCACACATATACATATACAGCAATATAGCATTTTCCAAATTAAGTAAGTAAATCAATGCACCGCTGTCAGTCATACCACTCCACTACACTGACTCGACTCCACCACTACACAGTCACAGACATGTAGGTCTGCTGTGGTTGTTGTTGATTGACTTGTTTACCTTTATGCCACTTCATGAAATGCCCGAGTTATTCAATCAATCATCTCTGATCCTACTGACTGACTGCGAAGAGTATAGAGTATGTGGTCATCATCGTCATCATGGTGTCCAACTCAGTCTGTAGTGCTGTTGTACCGAGTGAGTCCAGATTCCATATTCAAAAATG
Source organism: Calotriton arnoldi (assembly GCA_963921515.1). Classification (NCBI taxonomy): domain Eukaryota; kingdom Metazoa; phylum Chordata; class Amphibia; order Caudata; family Salamandridae; genus Calotriton; species Calotriton arnoldi. The sequence goes on from CAWUFW010007881.1 coordinate 194,739, forward strand.
CAATGGATCAACCTGCAGTAGATGTACAATTTGTTATTAAACAACAAGAAGGGAAACATTGACTTGAGTCACTTTGTGTTAGTGTGTAGATTAAATACTAGTACACTTCATGCAAAACAACAACAACACAAACACCAATAACTCAGAGTCAGCGTCCAATGCATGCCATCAGATTCATCATTAGTAGTACCTGTTCTCATCTTAAGGGGGCTGTCCATCTCGGCTCGGAAAGGAGGATAGCTATAGTCATGTTCTTTTGGAGGGACTCGACGAGGCAGGCACACACTTCTTGTACTATTCTCCATCCAATGTCTGGCTTGAGGGAAATGGATTTAGGGCAAGTCAGGATGGATGGAGCAGAACTCGGAGGAGTGGACTTCTTTAATAAATGCACACAGTTGCAACTCCAATATGGCAATAAAAAGACAAGAAGGTGGTGATGGATTTGTTGTGATTCGAACCAGAAAAACAGACACACTCAAATAATAAAAGTAAATAAGGAAGACAGAAAGTAACAAGTTGAAAGCCTAGTTGTCAGGGAAGTAGAGCTCGTCCTCAAACTCTGATGGTTCACCCAGAAGTAGGTCATCTACCACACTACTTTCGTCACCTAAGTCACTGTCCTCCTGTTCCTGCTGTGCTTCAGGTATGGTGTAATTCGGTGGTATAAATTGCTGATTCATTTTGATCATGGTTAACCTCTCCACGTTTTGGGGTGAGAGACTGGTCCTTTTCACTGTTACAATGGCACCAGCAGCACTGAAAACACGCTCAGAAGAGACACTTGTGACAGGGCAAGCCAGATAGTTTATCCCCAGCCTGCTGAGCACTGGCCAATGGTGACTTTTCCCATACCAATACAGCAATGGGTTTTGATCAATGTAGACCTCTGTTGGGTCATTCAGATAGGCCTGGACCATCCGCTCAATGATCAGGGGTGCTCCGCTTTGCCTGGCCTCTTTTGCCATTGCATTTGCATCAGCACTGGACCTAACAAGCCCTTGCTGTAGATAGCCATTCTTGTGCCGATTCTACTGGGGCTGGTGATGATCTTGTTCTTGCTGTTGTTGGTGGTTTTGACTGCTGTGAGCCAACCGCACTGCCCTCAGGCTCTGAAGTTGAACTTGACGCAGGCTGCCCTGCAGTACTTGTTGTGGGCTGGAGTAGCGGGCCTCTAATTTCCAGCCGGTCTTTTTCAAAGTCACTGGCTGCTGCAGCTATCCAAGTTTTGTACTTGGCAACATCCACTTGTGAAAAAGGGATTAATGTGTTAGTGTTCAGCACTGATTTGTACCGTGGATCCAGAATTGTGGCAGAAATGTAATGTTTGGATGACACAATCTTATTTTACACTCTTGTATTTTCAGCTAAGCAAAGGGATAAGCTCTCCACCAACTCATATGCTTCTTTTTTTCCCTCCATACCTGCGTACATTGCAGACACCCCCTTCAGCTGTTCCTGTAGCATGTGCAACAATGGGATAGCTTGGCCCATAGTAAAGTCCTCCTTGCTGACTTCACGTGTGAAGAGCTCGAAAGGAAGTAGCATCTCTGTCAGGCATTTAACTAGGCCCCATTGGTCCATCTCAAGGGTCATGCCTTTCACATTAGCATCCCCTAGTCTTCGCATGACATATTCATTGATTGGTCTGTACTGCTCAAACAGACGGTCAAGCATATAATAAGTTGAGTTCCAACGTGTTGGTACCTCCTGGATGAGTGCTTTAACTGGCACTCTATACTCACATTGAATGATCCTCAGCTGCTTCTGTGCTATAAAAGAATGGCTGAAATGTGTGCATATTCTTCTGCAGGTGGTCAGTAAGTTGCTGACTCGGTATTCTTTTTTCAGAAAGTCTTGAACAATGATGTTAATGCAGTGCGCCAAACACAGGACACTGAAATAGCCACCATTGTCCATGGCCTTAACTATATTACTGCCATTGTCCGTGGCAACAAAACCAATGTTAAGCCCTCTTGGGTGCAGTCATTCAAAGAACTTGCTGTTAAACTCTTCCAAAATGTTTGCAGCAGTATGAGATTTCTCCATGGTGAACATGGCTACAGTTGCATGTTTCTGAGTGGCATTAAAAATCTCAGCAGTGTCAACACCTGCAGATATCTTTTCTCTAACCCCCACAAAAGAGATCCAGTGTGCAGTGATGCACATGTAATCAGTGGCTTGGCAACTGGTCCACATGTCTGTTGTCATGTGGATACTGCGAACAGCACTCTACCGCAAAGCTAGTCCAAGCTAATCCAGCAAGTCGTGATGTAGTGCTGGAACAGCAACTCTGGCAAAATAGGACCGGCTGGGAACCTTCCATTTTGGGCAGATGGCTGTCACAAATTCAAGAAAACCCAACCCTTCCACAAAAGAAAAAGGGAGGAGGTCCAACGCTAACATTTTAGCTAGCTTCGCATTGTACAAACGTGTCATTGGGTGGTTGCGTTCGTACTGCCCCTCCGACCTAAACATGCTGAGAATGGTAGTCTGGATTTTTTTCCTTTCTGGTGCCACTGATGCAGGTGACTTCTTGACACCAGATGTTGTTAGGCTCAACACCGACCTTTTTTCCGTTGCAGTACTCTGTTGCTGCCTTGGTGTCTCAGTCTCAGCATGACTCTTACTCTTGTGCCACTGAGATGTTGCTGAGGATGTGGGCGGTACCACTGCACTGCTGGGGACAGGGCTACTTTGTGTTCCAGAGAAAATGTCTCACTCTTGTTCACCTTCCACCGCGATCGTATCTTCTACAGCTTCATCACCACCAACAGCAATGGGTGCAGTTTTACTTTTTTGGCCTTTAAGGTGTTCCTCCCACTGGATCAAGTGGTGTGTTTTCAGATGGGTTGTTTGGCCTCTGGTACCATAGTTCGTACCAAGCTTACCCTGACTAACACCTTGTTTACAAATGGAGCATATAGCAACGTTCTCCTCCTTACTGCTAACCGAAAAGAAGTCCCAAACTGGGGAGGTGAACTTTCTGGAGCTGCTGGAGGTGCCACTTGCAATGCTGGATGAACTGGAGGGTGGGCGTGGAATTTGACTCTGTGCACTACCACTACCTACTTCTACTGAGGTGGTTGTGCTGGATGTAGGTCGCTGCCGGGCCTTTGCAAATGCAAATATGGAAGATGGAGGTGGTGTTGGTGTTACCTGTGTTGGTGGTATCTGTGCCACATCCCTCACAGCAATTTGGGATGGGGTAATGTCGGTCTCCAGTGGGGCGGGACTGATGTCCATGATGATGACTGGCTCGTCATCATCCTCCTCTTCTACATCTACCTCCGTAACTCTGAGGCTTTCTGGAACCTTCCTTTTCCCTAGCCTTGTCTCGTGGCGTCTCTCACTCTCAGACTGAGGTTGTGGCTTCCAAGTGGCATCTAGATCATCAGAAGGGGGGCTTTCAGAAGAACTCGATGGACTAAACCCCCTTTTCCTTGCTGGGGATCTGGAAGACAATGGATCTTCTGAAAGAGTGGCTTGCTCTTCTTCCTCTGCAGGAAGCTCGATTTCCTGAACTGCCCCTACTTCGGGAGGAACAACTAAGATTGTGGGCGGTGGTTGCGGCTGTTGTTGTCCACTTATCTGAGTTTCCTGCGTTAATTGGGTACTACTTTGCGATAACGATAAGTCAATTTCAACATCGCTGCTCGTTGGCGTTGTCATGATGAGACTGGCTGCCTCTGCGACAGACATGGGCTTGGGCCTAGGTTGGTGAGGTGGGTCCACTGATGAGGGGGTGCTGCTCCCAGCTTGATCCCCAGACACTGCTGCTGCAGGCGCAATTTTTGGTTTCCCAAAAAAGATCTTGGTCGGCACATCAAAAGTGGTGGAAAGTGGCACTTCCTTCTTCTTCTCACTGGCAACTTTCTTGGTACTGGAGGACCCGGTACCTTTCTTTGGGACCATCTTCTTCAGATGTCAGCAGCACGCAGTGGCACAAGTTGAAGAGATATCTGTGGTCACACATTACGTGACGTAGTGCGCAGCAGGACTTCTGTCTGGCAGTACAATGGGTGATGACGCCTCCTCCTCTTTTGTGCACCTAAATGCAAAGAAGCAAGAAGAACATCAGTGAAACTTGGCATTTATTTTGTTGTGGTTCAATTTACTACTGTACAAACAAACAAATATAATATATAAATTAGTGTGTGGTGACCACACTTGTTAGTGTTATTATTAATATTAATAAATTGTATTAACTCAGTTATTAAAAGAACACAACAACAGTGTAGCCATTTGTGAGACTTTGACAACAAGGGCTTTCATGGTGCACTGTGTACACTCAGGAAGGATAGGAAAGAAGAACAAAAACAAAAATACAAATGTAATGGAACCTGTGTGGCATTGTGATTTGTGAATGTGTTTGTGCATCACATGGGATGCAGCATCATTCAGGAAGCTGCAGCTGGCAATGGGGATGGAAGCAGTAAGCCAAGAGGAACAAAGGAAAGACATGCAGGCCTATGGCAAAAGCAGCACACTAACTAACTACCACCACAAAATGGCCACCACCACATGGTCAGGTCACTCACACAACAACAAGCAGGAGGCCTGTAAAACAATGAACTCAAGCAGGCCTATATGGCCAGACAAAGGAGGCATGCTAAACAACACAGCTTTAATGCAACAAATGCAAAAACGAAAAACCACAGGGCTAAAAAAGGTTTGCAAGTTACACAACAACAACCACACCACACACATCCAACAAAGGCATTTATTTAACACACACGAAAAAAGGGAAATACCCCCAAAAAACACATTTTGCAATTCAGTCCAATGCCATCCATGCCCTAAATGATGTTTAAATTCAACAGATACCACATAAACAGTTGTTTCATGCACACATGAGTAGCTCTGGGCCTACTTGCTGAAAAAGGCCTATTGGTAGATTAGGCCACATAGTGAATCAATTCAAATCAATAATATTGCAAATGTATTACAAAATGTAGTTAACTGTCCTGCATTTTTTTGCTGGGTAAAAAGAAAAAAATTGCATGCAAAATAACAACAAGGGCAAGGCATGGCCTCCACAAAGAAAGCTTGCAGGCATTTGGCAAAAGCACACTGGCTGCCTGTTTAAAATGGCCACCAGCCACATAGCCAGGCCACCACCACAACAACAAGAAAGGGAAGACAGACAATGCTAGACAATGTAGGCCTATGGCAAAGCACACTGGCTGGCTTCCCAAAATGGCCGCCAGCCACATGGCCAGGCCACCACCACAACAACAAGAAAGACAAGAAAGGGAAGACAGACAATGCTAGACAATGCAGGCCTATGGCAAAGCACACTGGCTGGCTTCACAAAATGGCCGCCAGCCACATGGCCTGGCCACCACAACAACAAGAAAGGGAAGACAGACAATGCAGGCCTATGGCAAAAGCACACTGGCTGGCTTCACAAAATGGCCGCCAGACACATGCCCAGGTCACAACAACAAGAAGCAGTAAGCCAAGAGAAACAAAGGAAAAACATGCAGGCCTATGGCAAAAGCAGCACACTAACTAACTACAACCACAAATTGGCCACCAGCCACATGGTCACTCAACAAGCAGGAGGCCTGTAAAACAATGAACTCAAGCAGAGCTACATGGCCAGACAAAGGAGGCATGCTAAACAACACAGCTTTAATGCAACAATGCAAAAACGAAAAACCACAGGGCTAAAAAAAGGTTTGCAAGTTACACAACAACCACACCACACACATCCAACAAAGGCATTTATTTAACACACACAACAAAAGTGAAATACCCCAAAAAAACACATTTTGCAAATCAATCCAATGCCATCCATGCCCTAAATGATGTTTAAATTCAACAGACACCACAGAAACAGTTGTTTCATGCACACATGAGTAGCTCTGGGCCTACTGGCTGAAAAAGGCCTATTGGCAGACTACTGGGCTAGTGAATTAAATAAATGTTGCAAATTAATTGCAAAAGTTGGAGAAAATGTAGTGAACTTTGCAACATGTTTCCTTTATAAAAGAAAACTAGAAGAAAAATGACATACAAAGAAACAACTAGGCCCCTACTGAAACTACAGGCCACCCACCCCAATACATTGAAAAAAAACAATGAAAAGTACAAAAAAAAGTAGGTGCGATGCCCCAATCATACAAACAACACCAATTTTCCAACTTACTTGTGAAGTCTCAAATCCAAAAGTCCTCAAATCCAATGATATATGATGCAGCAGACAAAAAAAGGGATCCTTCCAGCTCCAAATCCAAATGAAAAGTGAACAGGAGATGAAAAAAGCACTGGGAGGAGCCTGTTGGACAGGAACAGGAAGTTGGAGACACTGGGGCACTTCCTTCCTCTTCAAAAAATAAGTAAAAAAAAGAAAAAGGACTCGTTGCACAAAAAAGTACAGCCAAATGTCAATCTGAGGAGTTTTTTTCATCCAAATCATCTTTCGAGAAGGTTTTATGCTGCTCGAGAGATATTCTTCTCCAGCTTGCAAATTCTGCATGTTCGGCATCGTGATTAACCCTGGGCAAAGCACTACGCTACGCTCGCGTAGTTTGCGAAGTTTGCGCTACTTCGCACTACGCGAATTGCACGTAGCACAGTGCAAACACGCGTAGCGTAGCGTAGTGCAGCGGTCATTTTTTGCTTGCTCGCGGTCCTCAACGTCAAGTTGGCGACCGCGAGCAAGCAAAATGACATCCCGGTGAGACTTTTTCCTCGTTCGCGATCAGAAACATCAAGTTGCCGATCGCGAGCGTGGAAAATAAACCTCCTGGTGAGATTCTCAACGCGGGGAGGTCAGGTTTCTCATTGCGAGTGGTCGCATATGCTCGCGACCGCTCGCGATGAGAAACTACCAGCCCGCGTTGAAAGCTGCCGCTCGAGTAAAAATCTACTCGAGCGGCAGTAGAAGACAGCTCGCACTGTGCAAGATGCCGTTTTCAATGATTGCACAGTGCGGACAAGCATCCGGCACTGTGCAATTATCGCGAACAGCGTACTACGCAGTTCGCGTAGTGCTACACGTAGCTCGCGTAGTGCACTTCGCGTAGCTTCGCGTAGCGCTACTTCACGAACTACGCCCAGGGTTAATCGTGATCTTCACAAAACTTCCACCGGAAGTCCGATGGCGCGTCTGAATGACGTGTTCACGATCGCTGACTCTCGTGGGACCGTGCAGCTGGCTACCAAATCTTGTGGCGCACGCGAATGGATAGGAAATCTCGTCGGCGAACGCAGGCATCCCGGTGAGTCGCTCCCATGCACGCGAATACGCATTTTGAACACGCGAACAAAAACAACCTCAGCTCCATTGCGGAGCGCAGAGTTTTCGGTAACTCCGCATTCTACGCGGAACGCAGAGTTACCAAAAATCTGCAAACTCCGCGCGCGGAGCAGATTTTTCCACCCAGGGTTACTTATAGACCCATACAGCCACTCACATACCCACTCATAGACCCATATAGCTACTAACAAACCAACTCAAAAACCCACACAGCTACTCACACACCCACTGTCAGACCTATATAGCCACTCACACACCCACTCACTGACCCATAAATCCACTCACACACTCAAAGCCACTCACACACCTACTCCTACACCCATGCAGACACTCACACATCTACTCACAGACCCATGTAGCCACTCACACACCCAGACACTGACTCATACAGCTACTCACTCACCCACTCACAGAGCCATACCACCACTCACACACCCACTCACAGATCCATAAAGTCACTCACACACCCATACAGTCACTCATATACCAACAAAACCACTCACACACCACTCACAGACCAATGCAGCCACTCACATACCCACTCAGAGATCCATACAGCCACTCACACACCCACTCATTGACCTATATAGCCATTCATACTCCCACTTTCAAAGGCTACAGGTTACAGTTAGGAAATAAGATGTACAAAAACTTCAAAATTCACCAAAACAACAAAGGTTACAGGGGCATTATAGTTAGTAAATAACATTAAAAACCTTCAAAATTCACCGAAAAATGCAAAGGTTACAGGGATATTCTTCATAAAACTTTCTAAAAAAAAAAGATAATCCACTTCAGCTCTTTTCTCGAACGTTTCAGGGTCATCCGTAAAGCAGGGGCTGAGATAAAAGGGGGGGGGTCATAAAATGAATGTATTTTTCATTGACTTCTTTGAGACAGGTTACAGCAAAAACTGCTGAACGGAATCACACCAAATTCAGCAGAAAGCTAGATCTTGGTCTGCAGATTGCGCTTTTCATAATTTGATGTAAATCCGTTTAGTGATTTTTGAGATATTGAGGATCAAACTTAATTGATCCTGAAAAAAAACAATGAAAAGTACAAAAAATATTTAGGTGCAATGCCCCAATCAAACAAACAACAACAATTTTCCTACTTACTTGTGAAATCTCAAATCCAAAAGTCCTCAAATCCAATGATATATGATGCAGCAGACAAAAAAAGGTATCCTTCCAGCTCCAAATCCAAATGAAAAGTGAACAGGAGATGGACAAAGCACTGGGAGGAGCCTGCTGGACAGGAACAGGAAGTTGGAGACACTGGGGCACTTCCTTCCTCCTCAAAAAATAAGTAAAAAAAAGAAAAAGCACTCGTTGCACAAAAAAGTACAGCCAAATGTCAATCTGAGGAGTTTTTTTCATCCAAATCATCATTTCGAGAAGGTTTTATGCTGCTCGAGAGATATTCTTCTCTAGCTTGCAAATTCTGCGTGTTCGGCATCGTGTTCTTCACAAAACGTCCTCCGGAAGTCCGATGGCGCGTCCGAATGACGTGTTCGCGATCGCAGACTCTTGCGGGACCGTGCGGCTGGCTACTAAATCTTGTGGCGCATGCAAATGGATAGGAAATCTCGCCGGCGAACGCAGGCATCCCGGTAAGTCGCTCCCGCGCGCGCCAATACGCATTTTGAACACGCGAACAAAAAAAAAAACTCCCCTCCATTGCGGAGCGCAGAGTTTTCGGTAACTCCGCGTTCTACGTGGAACGCGGAGTTCCCAAAAATCCGCAAACTCCGCGCGCGGAGCAGATTTTTCCCCCCAGGGTTACTTATAGACCCGTACAGCCACTCTCATACCCACTCACAGACCCATACAGCTACTAACAAACCAACTCAAAAACCCACACAGCTACTCACACACCCACTCACAGACCCATATAGCCACTCACACACCCACTCACTGACCCACAAAACCACTTACACACTTAAAGCCACTCACACACCTACTCCTACACCCATGCAGACACTCACACATCTACTCACAGACCCATGTAGCCACTCACACGCCCAGATACTGACCCATATAGCTACTCACTCACCCACTCACAGAGCTATACAGCCACTCACACACCCACTCACAGATCCATAAAGTCACTCACACACCCATACAGTCACTTATATACCCACAAAACCACTCACACACCACTCACAGACCAATGCAGCCACTCACATACCCACTCAGAGATCCATACAGCCACTCACACACCCACTCACTGCTCTATATAGCCATTCATACTCCCACTCTCAAAGGCTACAGGTTACAGTTAGGAAATAAGATGTACAAAAACTTCAAAATTCACTAAAAAAACAAAGGTTACAGGGGCATTATAGTTAAGAAATAACATTAAAAACCTTCGAAATTCACAGAAAAATGCAAAGGTTACAGGGATGTTCTTCATAAAACTTTCTAAAAAAAAAGTTCATCCACTTTAGCTCTTTTCTCGAAAGTTTCAGGGTCATCCGTCAAGCAGGGGCTGAGATAAAAGGGGGGGTCATAAAATGAATGTATTTTTAATCAACTTCTTTGAGACAGGTTACAGTAAAAACTGCTGAACGGAATCACACCAAATTCAGCAGAAAGCTAGAGCTTGGTCTGCAGATTGCGCTTTTCATAATTTGATGTAAATCCGTTAAGTAATTTTTGAGATATTGAGGATCAAACTTAATTGTATATTTTAGCAGTTGGGCTCACAAGAGTACAGCGAGTGTCCTGTGAGAGCGTGATATAAAAAATGGAGCCCTGTGATTGGTCGAGAGGCCCGTTTTTCCCATGAGCGTTCATGCTCTCATGGACATGAGAGGCTCTTGTAAGTCCCATGAGAGCGAACACTGATTGGCTGGCTGTTGGAATATTAGAAATGAAATGGGCGCCATTGCTGTTTACTATGAAAAATTGAAGGCGCTGTGGAAATTAAGTAAAAAAACTATATTTCAATGAAAAATAAGATGTTCTCGGCCCTGGGGACTGCCACCGCCATAGCTACCGCTATGTATGGCACCAACACCCGGGACATAGCTGTTTGGTTTGGCTTGGCTGGAGCTGACAATGTCCGCCAAGCTAAAGCAGCTGGTACCAGCAGATGGAATCTGTCAAAGTGCTCCCACCCACTGCAAGCAGGGGTTTCATCTCTTATCCTGCCCTTACCTGTACAGCCACTCACACACTCACTGACCCATACAGCTACTCCGACACCCACTCTCACACTGATACAGAGGGACACAGGGCCACTCAGATGACATATATTAGAAACAGTATCACTCATTAGTACAAAAGAAATAGTAATTTAACTTATACAGCAGCTTAGTATATATCTTTAACTCTCAGAAACTTTTATGAAAAACTTACACTCACTGTATGATGTCATCAGTGATCTCATTAATGATGTCATCAATAATGTTATTGGTGATGTTACTGACCATGTCATGAGTGATGTAATATGTGAGGTCAAAAGCAGTGTATTCCAGGGTTAGAAGTTATAGTTAGCTCAGGTACCTATAACTGCTGAATTTCAATGGTTTTGCATGAGTGAACCCTGAGCCTACCCATAATGTCCCTGTAGCTTTCGTTTTTTGCAGTGAATTTCTAAGGTTTTTTAAAATTCTGTTTCCTGACTATAACGTCCATGTAACCTTTGATATTTTCAATGAAAAAAACAAAGGTTACAGGGAAGTTATTGTTAGGAAATACAATAAAATTCCTTAGAAATTCAAGGAAAAACCAAAAGGTGGCAGGGATGTTAGACTTAGGCTCAGATTTCACTAGTACAAATCCGGTGAAATTCAGCAGTTATAGTTAGCTGAGCCAACTATAACTCACGCCCCCATAATGCACTGCTTATGATCTCACATATTACATCACTCATTACATGGTACCACTGCCGCCAAGGCCTAGCAAACTCTGGTCCGCTTCATGGAAGCGAGAGCATGTAAAATGCTCTTGCTTCCGTGAATCAGAGGTGAATTGCCTTTGGACTAGGCCTGGGCGGTAAATTCCGTTCCGCTCGCGGAATTTGCGGAATTTGGGTAATTTCGCGTTTCGCGGAGAACGCGGAATTACCAAAAATTCCGCGATCCGCGGCTTCGCGGAGTTTTTTGCTTGTTCGCGCTTTCAAAATGCGTGTTCGCGAGACATTTCTCCCCAAGACGCAAACAGCATTCGCGAACAGGAAAAAAGCATCGCGAACGGGCGGAACAAGCAATTCTGCGTGTTCGCGGAACTTTTGCGTGTTCGCGGAGTTTTTTTACCATTTCGCGGAGCTTTGCGTAGCGCGACTACGCAAATTCCGCCCACCCCTACTTTGGACAGAGGGAGCTGCATGTTAGATGCTCACTCTGCCCAAAAGCAATGCCGGCTCCTGCAGGAGACGGGGAGGCAGCAGGGACCACCCTGAGGCTCCCACGTGGTCCCTAACAAGAGGCTATGCCCCTGGAGATGAGGTCCCCGGTCCAATATGGGCCCGGGGAGGGGGGCCGTGCCGTCCCCTCCCCATTTTTAAAAAGATCTGAAGGCCTGGCTCCGGGGGATGTGTTCCCCCTGGGCCGAGATAGGACTGGGTAGGAGGGCCACGCGGCCCCCCCTCTCCTAACAAAACAAAGAAATAAAGCGCAGGCACTGGGCGATGGGGTCCCCAGGGCCAAAAATGGCCCAAGGAAGGGGGGCTTGCGGCCCCCCTTTGTTTACTTAAAAAAAAAAGGAAAGGCATGGCGCTGGGGGATGGGATCGCTGGGGCAAAAATCGGCCCAGAGAAGGGGTTGGCATTATTAATAATATTTTTTTTCTCACGTGGTAGGAGTTGTGACTCCATCGTGGCGCTCAGCACGGCCCCCCAGTGAAACATCGCAGTAGAGTCGCAGATCTACTTAAATAAATAAATAAATAATAAATAATTACACAGACACTCTTACAGTTTTGAAGTTTATTATAGAGCTGCTGAGAGTGAAGTACATACTTACATTCAAATTGAGAGAGTAAGAAAGCATTTCAAAATACATAAATTAAAAAATATACTTAAAAATGTGAAATGTGTTGCTGTTCATTGAATTTGTGCTTTTGTTTGTGGATTCGCAATGGGTTCGCAAATCTGGCAAATTTTTAAAAAGAGAATATGTGTTACAAAATATATACCATTCACTGTTGGGTTATAGGGTGGCTCTAAGAAGAGCTGGTGTGTTGATTATGACTTTGTTGCAGCTACATGTATGTGCGGATGCACAGCTTGAGTTTGTTGAGAAACACCCTGTTCCCTTCATCTGTGAAGTGAACTCCATCTCTTCTGTAGATGTCATGCATGTCAAAATGTAGATTGTTGTTATAGATAGAGCCCAAGTTATGGTCTCTGAGGTAAGCAGAAACAGCTTTATTAACATGCTTCCTGGCTTTGTCAACCTGTGGACAGAATTGATTTGGCCACTACTATTTCTGTCTTTTGCATATATTAGAGTATCCAAAGATAGTGTGAGGGAAAGGCAACATCAGTTGTGCAAAGGTATCCTTTATTAGGATTTCCAATGCTACCCCAGTCAGTGTGCCAAGGTCATTGCCAACACCGCGCACAATCATGAGGTCGGGGGGTTGGAAATGCAAAAAGGTTTTAACCAAACACAGCAAACTGTGCCACTTTAATCCTCTCTGCGCAAACAATTTAATATTCATATTATGTAAACCCAGGTCTTTGTCAATACCTCTGTCTTCAGCATACTTTTTGCCCCAGAAAATATTGCTGTGCCTTACAATCCATACTGTAAGCATTTTGAAGGGATGTGTGCAAGGTATCAAAAGATGTCTGTAGCTGAGTAAGTCAGTTGGTATGAGAGGTATCTAAAATGGTGGACAAAATGTTGTTTAACATAAAGCAGATAAGTCATTGGCTGTTTATAAACATTGTGTACTTAAAAATAGGTTGCATGTTACTTTGGAAAACAAGTATCTTTCTGATTGGTTATGGAGAAATGTTTGAAAGGTACAGTAGACTGGATAAGCTAATATTTAGCAAAAGTCAACCACACCTGTTATTTGGATTTGGAAGCTAGTCTGCTGCATTTAAAAATATGGTGAACTTCTGGCCTACTGGTACAGTTGAATGTTGCAGAAACTGTTACTATGGAAACTAAGATAAATCACTATGGGGGAAGGGTTTAAAGTAAACTGTGGTTTTAAAATATAAAATGGAATGTTATTCATATGATATATATTTGCAAATTAAGTTTTCCCAAATCAGTACTATGTTTAGAAGTGGTATGTTCTTAAAAACTAATACTAGTATTATTGGAAATGGGTTTTTGAACTCCTGTAAGGGTTTGCGACTAACCCTGGGCAAAGCACTACGCTACGCTCGCGTAGTTTGCGAAGTTTGCGCTACTTCGCACAGCGCGAATTGCACGTAGCACAGTGCAAACACGCGTAGCGTAGTGCAGCGGTCATTTTTGCTTGCTCGCGGTCCTCAACGTCAAGTTGACGACCGCGAGCAAGCTAAATGACATCCGGCGAGACTTTTCCTCGTTCGCGATCAGCAACATCAAGTTGCCGATCGCGAGCGTGGAAAATAAACCTCCCGCGAGATTCTCAACGCGGGGAGGTCAGGTTTCTCATTGCGAGTGGTCGCGTATGCTCGCGACCGCTCGCGATGAGAAACTACCAGTCCGCGTTGGAAAGCTGCCGCTCGAGTAAAAATCTACTCGAGCGGCAGTAAAAGACAGCTCGCACTGTGCAAGATGCCGTTTTCAATGATTGCACAGTGCGGACAAGCATCCAGCACTGTGCAATCATTGCGAACAGTGCACTACGCGGTTCGCGTAGTGCTACGGCGTAGCTCGCGTAGTGCGAACTGCACTTTGCGTAGCTTCACGTAGCGCTACTTCGCGAACTACGCCCAGGCTTATTTGCGACCCCATTGCGACGTTACACTGTGGCACCGCGGTGGAGTTTCGACTCCACTAAGTTACATAACCAGATTGGGATCTTTTAGAAGAGAGTAATAAAGGGTTAATTTGAGTATCCAATAGAAAGTTGGTTTTGATTTTAAAAAATTGAAGGGAGTATTTTGATTAGTTGCTTACGTTCATTTCTGTGGAAAATGAGAGGGAAAATTTGCCATTACTGGTTTTTCCTTATTGAGAGTGGTACATCACATTTATTGTGAATGAAAAAAAATTATTTAAGAGTTACTGATATTTTCATATTCTACAACAGGATTTCAGAGGTAAGTTACAAATGTGTAAGGTGTATGATGTATGTTGTAGGAGTGCTTCAGTGATTGTAATTACATTTTTAACTCTGAGATGCAGTATTTGTAAAAGTTGAGAAGCATTAGAGAAATGTGAGGTTTAAAACATGTTACCAAATGTAGACACCTATATTGTACTCTATATATAATTGTACAGAAATGAAGATTGCAAATATGTTGTATTGATCATAAGTTTACAAAAATGTTGTCTATCATACACCTAGACAAATATTGTCAGATCTACTTTAGGATTTCGTTTCACAAGCAAAGATCAGTTAGGTAGACAGGGTTTGTGAAACCAATTTAACACACAGTTTCATCTCTGACTGCTCTGTATAGTAAGTACTCAATGCCACCTCAAACTGCCCTTCTCCTCCTACTGGAGCCCTTCTCCCCTCTCGTCCCCCCCAAACAACACCCAAAAACATGGCTCAATGGTCCAACTTTGAACTTTATGATGACCAGTCCATCTATACATTTCTAGCCTCCTTTAAACCGAACACCCACTTCAACGACCCTCTCCCCGCCAACTGTTTGGCAGTGACCTCCCCACACATCGTTACCATCTGGACTACAATTATCAACGCTTCCCTTCTTCAAGGTTCCATACCTGACTCCGTGAAAAGCGGACAAGTCATCCCCATCCTAAAAAAACCCACTCTGAACCCGGAAATTCCAGACAGCTTCAGACCTCTTTCGAACATTCCTCTTCTTGCAAAAGTGCTGGAAAAATGTGTGCAGCTACAACTAAGCCAACACATCGCTGATTTCAATTTACTTGACGATTTCCAATCTGGGTTCAGGCCTGGGCATAGCACTGAAACCACTATTCTTCACATCGTAGACGATGCTCTCCTAGCCCTGGACCAAGGCAAAACCTGTCTCTTGATCCTTCTGGATCTCTCCTCAGTTTTTGACACAGTCAACCATGAGAAACTTCTTGAACGCCTCGAACACAGGATGGGCCTAGGTGGTACCGTCATCAAATGGTTTAGTTCCTTCCTCGGGTACCGCACCCAGAGATTCTTAGTCAACAACAACCTATCTGCTCCTTCCCCGACCTCTATCGGTGTCCCTCAAGGCTCTACTCTGTCCCCTACCCTCTTTAATCTCTACCTTGAACCACAAGCTGAAATTCTTCGCACGGCCAACATCTCCTTCCACATGTACGCTGATGACACTCAGATATACATCAAAATCTCCTCTCTTGAGGAGATTACCTATCTGAATGATGCCCTGAATCTGACTGTTCAATGGCTCGCCAACAACCAGCTCTAATTGAATGCCCATAAAACGGAGTTCCTCCTCATCTCCCCCCCAAAAAATCCAATGACATCCCTGAATGGATTAACTCGATCACAGCACTCAACTGCACGCCAACCATAGTGGATTCTGTCAAATCGCTCGGGATAACCTTGGACCAGAACCTGAATATGCGTGAACACATCAATTCGATGGCCAAAACTGCCAGGTTCCATCTGAGCTACTTGAGAAAACTAAAACCCTTCCTTGATACAGCCGACCAAAAACTGCAGTTCAGGCATTAGTTATCTCCAGAATTGAATATGGCTGCTCTACCCTATCTGGCCTACCAAATACTTCAACGGCCCTGCTAAAAGCTTGCCTCAATGCAGCAGCTAGACTCTTATCTGGCTCAAAAAATGTTGACCACATTTCACCACATCTGAAGGCCTTGAACTGGCTTCCTCTTGAAGGCAGAATCCAGCTCAAGCTGGCCTGCATCACTCACAAAGCCTTGTACACGAACACCCCGAAGTATCTCGCCCAGAAAATTGTGATATCTGGGAGAACCAGAAACTCCTGGTCCGCCAGAGACCGTGTGCTCCAGCCACCCAGCTTCCGCAATGTAAAAACATATAACCGAGCGTTCTCTGGGGCCGCACCAAGAATCTGGAACTCGCTACCTCCCTCCATCAGAATAATTCCTACTTTGTCGAGCTTCAAAAAGGAAGCGAAAACCTTCCTAATGAGCAAATTCCTCCAATAACTCTCCGTTATTGCGCATTCCGCCTTTTCATGGCCTATGTTTCTGTGCATAATCTAGTGTAGTGCTTGGCCCTCTCCATGTATCAATTGTTCCCCTTGTTTTATTGCTGACATGTCGCTCGCTGATTTTGGTACTGTACTGTTTATTGTATATAGCTCTGACTTTTGCCCTACTGTAGTCAATTCCCTAACCCCATCCTTGTATTCTGCCTATGCATATACTGTACGCAACGTGTTTATCCATGTAAAGCGCTCTGATACCCTTACGGGTCATGTTCGCGCTATATAAAACCTCAAATAAATAAATAAAGTAAAAAAAGAGATCCATGCAGTTTCTTCTGCACATGTATTTGCACAGCATAAGGTGTGAAATAAAGGTAGTGTTGTATGTATACTATACTTTGCATGTGTTATCTCACTACTAAAAGACATTGAGACAATTATTGGTGTGTCTGGAAACATGGTGACACTAATATGACTCCCATGGGAAGAGATGCTTTTTTCATTCTATTAGCCAGGCAGGCATAGTGAAATCAGTTGAACACACATGTTTTTACCTGAGAGACCTGTGTAATCAGCAGAAAGTTATTCATGCAGGTTTCCTTATATATATAGAGAGAGAAAGTATGTAGTGTCAAACAGGGGTAGTCTAGTACATATCGGCTTGTTTGAATGTATTCTCTTGTCTCTAAAATGGCACTGACACAGTCATTGAGGTCTGTAGAAAGATGCTGACATTCACACAAGAGTGGCATGACAGGAGTCAGCCTTTCATTTTGTCTTAGGCCTGGCATTGCGACTTCTCTCTCTGTTATGAAACTGGTAGAGAAAAGTGAGACTTAAAGCATGTTTCCAGATGCTGTATTCTAGTCCATATAAGTCTCTTCATAGTTAAGCTAAGAGTAGTCCGTAGATAGTGAGTTCTGAGCTTTAAACTGAAAGCGTACTCTGTCAAGTTTGAATGTCTGACCAGTACCATGTCTCAGGTATGTCTGCATTTGACCATGTAGTCTGATATGTGTGGTGCAGCTGATGAGTCTAACTTAAAAACTATACAGTCATTCATATTCCTGCACAAATCTTGTGAGACCTACTTCAGCATTGAATCCCAAAAGCACAGATTGTCCTGGCTAGGCAGGCATCATGAAATTAGTTGAACACATACCTTCATACCTGGCTGCTCTCTGTAATGAGTAGAAGGTGATTCATGCAGTCTTTTGTACAGCCATTTAGAAAGCATGCGTTGTGAAAGTGAGGTAGTGTTTCACCAATACGCCTCTTTACATATGTCGTCTCAGCTCTAAAAGGTACACACACACTCATTAAGGTGTTTAGAAAGATGTTGAGATCACAAGAGTGGAATGACACGAGTTGGCGTGTAATTTTGGCTTAGGCCTGGTATTGTCAGCTCTGACTCTGTAATGAATGTAGTAGAAAAAATTGAGGTTGAAAACATGTTGGCCGATGTATTAACATGTGTTGCAGTCCATATAAGTGTGTCCAAAGGTGCACTTGAAGTAGGTCGTACATAGTAAGGTGAGTAATTTAAATTAGTAGCATACTCTCTCAAGTTAGAACATCTGACTGCTATCATGTCTGAGGTATGTGTGCACTTCTATGTGTACTCTGATGTGTGCGGTGCAGCTGGTCAGCCTAACTTAAAAACAATAGGGACTATTATACCCCTGCACAAATCTTGTCATAGCTACTTCAGCATTTAGTCCAAGAAACACAGATCTCTTAGCTAGGCAGGCATCATGCATGCAATACCAGTCGAAGTACTGGCCTTTGAACAAGCGATGTTCAAAGAAGTGGAATCATTAAACACAAAGACAAAAAAAGCAATGAGGGAATTACAACAAAAGAAAGATCTGATTATCAAACTGGCAGAAAAAGGAGGAGGCATTGTACCCCTTTCAAAATCAGCTTACCATAAACAATGTACAGATGTTCTATGAGAAGAAAGACACTACAGAATCATCTCTCAGGACCCGACAGAAAACTGAAAAGAACTATTAACATCATGACAGAAGAGGCGGAGACCAACATGTGGATCACAAAAAATGAGGCAGATTTTCTAAGATCCACTAAGCCACGGATACCCTATTTCTATTCCCTACCAAAGACCCACAAGAACAGGAACCCTTCTCCAGGGAGGCCGATAGTATCAGGGAAAGGCTCTGTGTTAGAACCCCTGTCACAATTTGCAGACTACTACCTGAGACCTCTAGTACAACAACAACCCACTTACTTAAAGGCCACACAGGATCTTCTGAATCTCTTGAAAGATGTATCATACCAACAAGGCCGTTCCTGTCTAGTTGGCCTAGACATAGAGAGCTTATATATGAGCCTCCCTCAAGAAGCCATGTTACAAACTATAGAACAGATATTATTTAGAGAAAACTGGCCACATAAGACACCGAGACATTGCATCCTGGAATGCTGCTGCCTAGCATTAATGGAGAACTATTTTGAATATGAGGGAACCCTCTACCTCCAAACGCAGGGGACCTCTATGGGCAGTACATTCGCCCTCAGTCTGGCGGGCCTCTATGTGAGCACATTTGAAGAAAAATACATTCTGAATGAAAATAATCCCTTCAAGACCGGGATCCTTTTCTGGAAAAGGTATATAGACGATGTTCTTATGATCTGTGGAGATAAACCAGAAACCTTACCAGAATTCCATACATGGATCAATACCAGAGATGACTTTCTCAATTTCACTGACACCGCAGATGAGAATACACTGGATTTCCTAGACATTACCATCTACACGGAAAACACAAAATTATCCAAGACCTACTATAAACCCACCATCAAAAACAATCTCCTCTCATTTAATAGCTTCCATCCAAGATCACTGAGAGAACACCTACCGTACAGTCAATTCCTGAGGATAAGGAGGAACTGTAGCAACATACAGGTATACAAACAACAGGCAGGCGAGTTAAGCATAAATCTCAAGGGTAGACCCTATCCCAAGACGATCATTAACAAATGCCAGAAAAGAGTGATAAACCAAATCCGCGAGAACCTTCATGAGGTGACGACTAAAACACTGGATAAAGATATCCTCACCTGTGTAACTACATACAACATAGCTTCAAACCAGGTAAAGAAGTTAATTAACAAAAACTGGAACATCCTCACGTCAGGAAACCTACAATGGCCCAAACCCAGATTTGACAACAAGAGAACTAAGAACATTCAGGACATTCTTGTCCACACAAGACCAAGACTAAATTAGAGGGAGTCTAACCTGATACCATGGATGACTCAAGCTATAAAAGGACACCACCCATGTGGCCAATGTTCAGTGTGTCACCTGACCAAAAAAATCAACACTTTACAGTTGACTGATGATATTGTTTGGCCACTCAGACGACACACAAATTGCAATACGATGCATGTGATATACATGATCACATGCCCTTGCCAAACGAAATATATAAGCACGACGTGTCGTAAAGTAAAACAACGAATTTGTGAGCACCACAGTAACATAAAGTATAAAAAATCAACGACACGCATGAGCACCCATTTTCTGAACATGAACCACACCATGAAGGACATGGAATGGGTCGTCATTGAAACTCTAGATAACAAAGGAGACCCAAACACAGAAAGAATCCTCTTCGAGAAGGAACAACATTGGGTATACCGTTTACGGACATATGAGAAAGGATTAAATGACAATATTCCTTGGTTGTCATTAAAACAATGAACAACAAATGCTAAAACAGCAGAGTGACCCATGTGTACACGAAACAGAATATCACCAGTAAACACGTTTCTTAACCCGTATATTATGGGCGAATAGACAACACAGAAACAATGACAACTTCATTATAATGGGCACTCAAGATAATGCCATAGCATTTACATAATACTGCACATTGCCGTGGCAAACCGGTCTTATCCCTTCATAGAGGATTTCATTGACCACATGAAGTGCAACATCGAGACTCGACTTTTGTCCCTAACACCGCCCTCTTAAGAGTAATTTTATAACAGCACTTAATATAGGGGGCACGTGAAACAACATAGGAACAATTACATCTTCACGCCCCCTAGAGAATTTTCAAGTCTGTCTTCATCTCGTAATTGGCATTGAAATAGTCTCTTCAGTTTCCATACCGCATCATCACTATAAAGGTGCACTTCCTCCCGGACCGCAGGTGATAACTTCCGGGTCGCAGTAAGAAGCTACAACAAGGACATGCAAGTAGCATTCTAGAGGTAACTGAGAAAGAAATGACACCAACAACCCAAGGTAATGTGAGCAAAGAAATTATCACCGTCATGCCTGTTTCCATTTCTTATTGTAGAGCTCCCACAGCACCCGATGGAGTTTAATTAAGCTCCCATAAAAGTACCATTAAGTTTATTTAGGGTTGCATGTTTTCCTTTTGAATTACAAAGCCCCAAATATAAAATGATATGAACGTTAAGGCTAAAGTAATACTTTTTGTACAGCATGCTTTTCTTTCCTTCTCTCCCCTTCAATATATTAAGAAGGGTGAGAATTTTTCAAAAACTATTTCAACATGGTGATAATCTTTCTAGACAAGTTTATTGGACATGTTCTTGAGCACACGTTTGATTACATCCTCAACGCAGGCTCTTGTGGTGTAGAGTAGGAGTGAAATTATTGATATGCTTTACGCTAACTTAACAATGACTTAACAGCCATAGACTTTCTTCCTTACCAACCGAGCACAAATCACTGCATTATTACGTCCTTTTGTAAGCCTTTGATGCCAACAAATATAACTGCATGCCTTCTTGATATCGATCCCTGATTCATTACTAACGCTTTACTGTCATATGTAACTAGAAATTACATGAGTACAGCACACAAATTGTGTCACACATGCAAGTAGCATTACACATCCTAGCACCTAATAGGGCAACACTATATGAAATCTATATAAAGCAACAATATGCATGTTTTTCCTTTTCCCCTTTTTCTTTCCCAAGTTATAGGTAGAACCATAACCTATAAACGCATCAATTACATGAAATAATGACAAAGATGGGTAAGTGACATTTACTTACCCAATGTGTCAAAGCGATCTATCACGTTATCGCTATGACTAAGGTCCTGATGAAAGTCCATCGATCTTTAGAGACACCCATGGACTGAAACATGTCGACCACTGAAATCATCATTATATAGGTGCGGTGGACCACTTACACAACCACCAGAGCACCACACGTTTTTAATCTTACCCCATCCTGACGAATAAAATAAGAGTACAGGATAGGAGGTATTTTTAAGGTATCACTTTTTTCCGCTAACACTATCGAAATCACGACCGTCAAAAATCAGAACCAATCACCTAACCTTCTCAAGCGGAAAACCAAGATATACCGCTGCCCATGGGTTAGAGTGTATGAGGGCCTTTGTACAACACTTATAGACCCTGGCTTGTTCAAGACACGTGGTTCATTCTCTTTTGATTATAAACTATTAAGCATGGAAGCAGAATAAATCACTGCTTCTTCCTCCCTTCTCTTGATTTTTTAGTTAGCTAGGGAGTGGTCACAAAAGCACTCAAACACTCAGTTGCATACCCGCCTGCACTGTACAATAAGCAGAAAGTGATACATGCAGCTTCTTTTACAAACATTTAGAGAGCATGTGGTGTGAAACAGAGGTAGTGTAATATCTATAGGCTTCTTTACATGTGTCAACTCACCGCTAAAATGCAGAGACACACTTATTGAGCTGTTTAGAAAGATGCTGTGATTTATAAGAGTGGCATGTCAGGAGTTAATCTTTCATTTTGGCTTAGGCCTGGCATTGCAAGCTCTGCCTCTCTAATGAAAGTGGTACAGAAGTTAGTGTCACAGTGGAGAACAGTCAAACCACATATAAATAAGGAAAAGATCTTTGTTATCTAATCAAAAATCAGACATCACCATTAAATTGTACCCAAAATGATTGTGATTTTATTTCATCACAAAACCGGAGTTAATCAAATTATCAGGCACAACGTATTTCACGTTTAAACAATTTTTTGAAAAAACAGGTGAACAAAGGGTGGGGTGACAAGTGCATGGGAGGGATTTGTGATAGTGATGTGAAAAGGGAAGGTAGTGCGCATATATACATCAGCAATTAATATTTACAACCTATCCAGCCAGACGACTGGCCAGCAAATATATGACAAATCATAACATAATTGATGCAGATATCAAATCTCTGTCATCCATGTTTGACAATAAAACAAAGCACTGTCAACGTTTTGACCCCTATAAAGAACAGGAAACTTTGCGCCTTGGGAGTGGGGTCTTCATCAGGACTGAGGTGAGGGTAAATGGGAGGCACCAATAAAAGTCAGCAAGATCACTTCAGGCTGAAGATATGGAAGCTGGGCCTCATGCGCTCATGCGCTCTCAGAATGTTTAGCAGCCAAACCGGTTTATGCAAGCAGCCTCCAGCCACAGGTTACTAATCAACCGTGGCCTTCGTAATCTAACCCATGAACACCGGTGAACATTCTGAGAGCGCATGAGGCCCAGCTTCCATATCTTCAGCCTGAAGTGATCTTGCTGACTTTTATTGGTGCCTCCCATTTACCCTCACCTCAGTCCTGATGAAGACCCCACTCCCAAGACGCAAAGTTTCCTGTTCTTTATAGGGGTCGAAACGTTGACAGTGTTTTGTTTTATTGTCAAACATGGATGACAGAGATTTGATATCTGCATCAATTATGTTATGATTTGTCATATATGTGCTGGCCAGTCGTCTGGCTAGATAGGTTGTAAATATTAATTGCTGATGTATATATGCGCACTACCTTCCCTTTTCACATCACTATCACAAATCCCTCCCATGCACTTGCCACCCCACCCTTTGTGCACCTGTTTTTTCAAAAAATTGTTTAAACGTGAAATACGTTGTGCCTTATAATTTGATTAACTATGGTTTGGTGATGAAATAAAATCACAACCATTTTGGGTACAATTTAATGGTGATGTCTGATTTTTGATTAGATAACAAAGATCTTTTCCTTATTTATAAGTGGTTTGACTGTTCTCCACTGTGACACTAACCTTTGTACCACAATTTACCCGAGTCCAGTGGCCTATCAGGTTACCCCATTGCTATATAACTCTCTAATGAAAGTGTTAGAGAAAAGTGAGTGTTAAAACATGTTGCGAGATGTATTTACCTGTATCCTACTCCAATTAAGTATCTGCAATGGTACTCTGCAAGTATGTCGTTCATATTGAGGTGTGTGCTTTAGACCGAAAGTATACTGTGTGAAATTCGAATGTCTGACTGCTACCATGTGTTAGCTATGCCTCTACATCTACATTTAGTTTGATATGTATGGTGCAGCTGATGACACTACGTTAAAAAGTATACAGAATATCATACCTATGGGGAAATATTATCAGAAGTATTTCATAATTTAGTACCACCAATACAGATCTGTTTGCTAGACTGGAATAATGTAAGCTTTTGATTACACAGGTTCATACCTGTCTATCCTGTATAATTAGGAGAACATAATTGATATAAAAAATGAAAGGGTATACCAATTTGTTTTAAATTTTCTGCCAGACTTTCAGACATTTATAGATTTCCTAATGTGCATGGTTAGATATTTTAGAGATTTATGGCTTATGGAGACAATGGCAATGTAATTTGAATAACTGGTTAGTGAGTATTATGAATAATATTATCTAATTAAATTAAAATTATTAATTTATGTAACACACTATTAAAACTTTTCTTTGTTTTTTAGATATTTACTTTACTTCATGAAAAAACTTAAAGATGGCAAGAAAACATAAAAAGAGAAGAGCACAAAAAAACAGTACTAAAAAAAAATTAGATGACGCACACAATATCATAGAGGAAAAAAATCTGGTAAGAGGACTAAACAGTTTCTTAAAACACTATTATGAAGATTAAAAACTGTGGAAAATGTTGAGAAGAAAGCCCAGGGCCCGATTCACTAAGATAAAATGAGACGAAAGTCTAACTTTATGACTTTCGGTATTTACAAAGGGCATTTAGTACTCGTTAAAATGCCCTTTGTGAATACTGAGAGTCGTGAAGTTCAACTTTCGGTATTCATAAAGGGCATTTACGAGTAGTAAATGCCCTTTGAGAATACCGAAAGGGCATTTACGAGTAGTAAATGCCCTTTGTGAATACCGAAAGTCATAAAGTTATACTTTCGTCCAACTTTACCTTTGTGAATCAGGTACGAAGACTTTAAGAACAAATCAGAAACAGAAGAGAATTAGTCATGTTGAAAGAACTTCAAATTGTAGAAAAACAACACATCTGACAAGTAGGCAGAAACAGTGTAAGGATATAAGAACAAGAATGTTTAGAAGTAGAGTAATTCAAAATGTATTAAAGAATTTAAAACAATATAAAAGAAGATCAGTAGCTGTGAGGTTTCAGGAAGGAGGAGCGGGAGACAGGGTTGTGGTAGGGAAGGTTTTATTTTTGAGAGGAGGCGTCTGCGCACAAAGTTCAGTCTGTAAGGGGGATGAGGTACAAGGTCGGTCCTAGGTCTCCCGGTCGTCTCTTGTCCCCTTCTTCCGTCTTCCCGGGAGGAGGGGGGTTCTTTCCAGCCGTAGTCCAGGTCTTCCGATTCCGGAACGTCCGGCCCAGGGATGTTGCTCAGGACACCCAGAAGGAAAGAAGATTGTAACAGGGGGTAAGTGCTCGTGCTAATACGTACTTCGTTAGGGAGAGGGAGTGAGGGGACACCCGTCCGCTTCCCAATCGTGACACACACTAGAAGAGGAGGAGTGCAAGTGCGGGGGTCGGGGATTCAGTTTCCTCTTTGATGGCCGGTAAGGAGTCAGCGCCACTAGTCCTCAGACGCCTCCCGCCTCCCTACCCAGCCCGCGAAACGACTCCGTACCTGTTTTAGCCATGCTCCTCCTGGAGCGTGGCTGGGCGACTCGTGAATCCGGTGGCCTCCTGGCTCTCTCGCGGTTTCCCGTTCTCCCTCCGCTCATCCAGAGTAAGCCGTCTCTCTCCTGGTTCTCCGCTCTCCGTACTCCTCTCTGCTCTCCGCTGCTCCGCTCTCTCCGGTTCCGCCTCCGGTGTCAACGCACCCAGTCTTCCTGCTCCAGCCCTCTCTTATTGGACGGAGGGTTGCGTCGTCATCAGTAGGGGCGGGATCTTCGTCCGTATGGTCCCAGTTAAAGGGGCTATGTCTCCTTTCCGCAGTGTCCGAGGAGGCAGAGCCAGCCCAGTCTTCCTGCGATGAAAAAGCAAACGGGGTGGTGACGTCCTGCACCTCCCACCAGTCTCTATGAGGGTCCGGGTTGTCCCGGTCCGTTCCCGCCCCGTGACGGTAGCTTATAAGCAAAAGCAACAGATTGAAAGTGTAGTAGTTAAAGCTTTTGAGTTGAAACAAAAATGATTTATGTTAATATTGAAGAGATTGAGAACACTGGATAAAACAATGGTGTTTATGATGGAGAAAAGCAGGAGAAAAAGACTGGTTAATAGAACTAATTTTTATAAAACTTTTACTGGTGAATGGAAACACACTTCCAGCATTGAGCCTTTTTTAAATGAAGAAAGCTATTTTCAAGAGAACACATTAGTACATGCAGTTGAAACTAGTGGTTGATGTTATGAGGTGAAAGATGGTTCTCCCATTCCAAAGGAAAAAATGGTTCCTAGGAATGAAGAAAAATTAATAGCTGAAGAAGTTCAAGGAATGTGTACACAAGCTCATGTATATAAGTGGGATTTTACCAGTATTTGCAGTATTCAACAGGAGTCTAGTGATATATTATGATTTTTTTTACACCAATATCTAAATAGAAGTGTTAAACAAAAGATTAGGGTATTACAAGGACTAGATCCATGTGAAATAAGGAAATATACCAAGTTACAGGGACATTCTCTGGCTTGTCTTTCAAGGAAAGTGTGCCAAAGCAATTTTCATCATTTAAGAATGTTAGCTGTCCACCACTCTGAAATGCCGAAGTTAGTAAGGAGAGTTTACTATGTAAACACTCATGCATTGTGTTTAAGTGAAATGAATACACCTCTTTTGAATGGTTCTGTAGCAGATGTATAGATAGTTTGTGATGATGTACTGTTTCGTTATTTTGGTTCTGAAAAGGAGTGTAAAGAAAGTGAGGACTTGATATCTTTAGGTGTAGTAGAACAGGAAAAAGAGATTAATATTGATGATTTTGCAGAAGAAATTACAATGTTTGACACTGTTTCCTCTGAAAAAGCAAACTATGGGGGTCATTATAATGACGGGCGGATCGCCACCGCCCGTATGGCGGTGGCGATCCGCCCGCCATTTCTCACCGCCCGCATGCCAGTTCCCCCACCATATTACGATGGCGGGGGGGACCCCGGCGGATGGAAAGACCGTCCGCCGGTTTTCTGCCGGTCCAACAGCGGACTGGGCGGTAAAGGGGCCTAATATGGTGGCGGCGTCTGCTAGACACCGCCATCCATATTAGTATGGCGGCGGAGTGCAGCCTT
Source organism: Calotriton arnoldi (assembly GCA_963921515.1). Taxonomy (NCBI): domain Eukaryota; kingdom Metazoa; phylum Chordata; class Amphibia; order Caudata; family Salamandridae; genus Calotriton; species Calotriton arnoldi. The sequence continues at coordinate 221,759 of CAWUFW010007881.1, forward strand.
TCCATGGCGGCGTTGCCGCCATGGAAAGGCATACGGTGTTTGCTGTTGGGGGCCCGTTGTGGGCCCCCCCAGATGTTGGGGGATGGAGGGTGCACATGGGGGGTACCTATGATACCCCCCTGCATTTGCATGCACAAGGTGGCAGGCACCGCGCGGTGCCTGTCACGGTGTGCATGCAAAAGCACAACTTGCATATATTGCATTGTGGCGGGTGCTGCTTACAGCACCTCCCGCCTCAATTCAATATATGCGGAATGCCACCGCCACCGTGGTGGTGGCATCCTAATCCCAATGGCAGGACCGCCGCTCCTATGGCGGATGGTCCCATTCTCCGTTACGGTGGCAGGCAGACTTTGTCCGCCCTCCATCGTAATGACCCTCTATGTTTGTATTTGTTGTCGACGTACTCACTATAAAAGTCAAACTAGGAATGTTGATTTATATTTAAAAAGTGAAAAAGAAAACAATAATAAGTGGCAGCAATTTGCTCTTTATTTGTGTGCAGAGGGGCTATTTGAGTTGTCCACTGATCAAGTTATACGTAAGTATTGTTACAACAAATTAGAAGATAACAAAATGCCAGCTAGAGCAGTGCATAACAAGTTAGAGTTGGTACCTATTCCTCAGGAACTGGCAGATTTAAATGTATATGAGTATATTCTTACCCTATCTGTACACATTTTCCAGGCCATAGTTCGTATGGAGCCTAAGACAGGTAAGCTGTCACCAACAGATTTACAAAAAGATCTCAAAGGAAGAGTTATGTATTTACCTTTACATTTTAAGTAAAATATTAAACCTGTTGGTGTAGACAGAGAGGAAAATGAGCCGGTAGTTATTCTAGTAAATGGTGTACCAACAAAGAGTAAAAAAATTGGAAAGAGTTTAAGATATGAATACATTTTGAAATGCAGAATTATACCTGGTACAGAGTAATATTTATTATAAGAATGTAAATGTTGATGAAGAAGTAAGATGCCTAGAAGACAAACACTAATGTCAACTGGCCAAATTGAAAAAGTGGACAAATCTAGGAGTGAAGAGATTTATGAACATTATACCGTACATCCTCTCCATTCAAAAGTAATCGTAGGAAACACTATTGAATTATTTCAAATGAAAGAAGCAAAAGGAGCTCCCATGAGTATATGGGAAAAAAGTTTAGAAGCTCGCTGTTTTTCACAGCTATTCCCCAGTGGAGGAGGTGGGCGATTTGATGACAAAGCTGTACAGATTCCAGCATCAGAATACTGATCAACAAGACTGTACTCTGAAGATCCAAGATTTCGGCAGTGCATTCCATATATATTTTATCTTCTGTTTGAGAGCGATTTGCCGGCACTTTCATTTGTGGTGAACCATATATTAAAAGCATGAGTTCATCTTCAACATGTTTGTACAAAAGAGTTCATGGAAAAAGTTGAACAAAGAAATTAAAATTTGGAATCCTAGTTAATCAATTTGATGGCGTGCCAACGTGGCACCAATGAATATTGGTATCGCTGTCATGGTGAACTTAAATGCATGTCAAGAAACCTAGGTACACCTACTTGGTTTCTAACACTTAGGGGCCGATTCCGATTCCGGCCGGAAATCTCTCCGACCGAGCCGGACCCGGAGAGATTTCCGACCGAATCGGACTCTGGCAGTCCGACCGAACGAGTACGATGCGCACGCATGCCATCGGACTCGAGTCGGTCGGACATCCATTGAAGTCAATGGGAGCCTGTCGTACAACGCGTACGCGGGCTCCCATTGACTCAATGGGTGCGAGGCGGACAAGGGCGCCCCCTACAGCGTGTACGCATCCATGCGCATCGTGGCATACATGCACAGGTAGGGGGACCCATGGGTCCCCCCTGTGTGCGACTCACGTGCCTACGCGTACAGGGGGGTCCGACGCAGACCCCCAAAGTCCGACTCCGACAGCTTTTTCGAGCCGGACGGCGCGAGTCGGTCGGACTGCTCGCGGCGCGCATCGTACTTACCCGGCCGGGATACGTCTCCATAGCGCGGTGCGAGTCGTGTCCATGCTAGTCGGTCGGAGCGTGTTGAAGCCGCGTTCGAGTCGGTCGGAGATTTCGCGGGTGCCTGCATCGTACTCGCTCGGCCGGACCCGCGTACGATTCGGCCGGGAAACAGGGCTCCGAATCGGATCCGGTAAATCCGAATCCGATTCGGAGCCCTACCGGCCGAGATCGGAATCGGCCCCTTAGTTGTGCTGAAAATGTGTGGGATGATTTACTTGAATTCCTACTAGAAGCAAATTCAAATTAAAAAACATTGAACTGAAGACAGCAGGAGAACTCTGTTCCTTGGATCCTGCAAATGTCTGCAGGTATTTTAACCATAGGTTTTAAGCTATAATGTCATGTATCTGCAATAAAAACATTCCATCTCTTGGAGAGGTAACTGATTTCTTTTGGTGAAAAGAGTACCAAGCCAGAGGTGCTCCTCATATACACATGCTACCATGGATAACGGATGCACCAAAATTTGGAACAGATAGTGATGAAGCTGTTGTGTCTTCCATTGAACAGTATGTTACGTGTGCTGTTCCAAGAGACGGAGGAGAAAATAGCTTGAGACAACAAGTTCTACGGTTTCAAAGTCATAGATGTGGAAAATACTCCAGACAGAAATACAAATGTAAAGGAAAATTTTAAACAAAATGTTGTTTTGGATTCCCATGACCTATACTTTCTAGAGGAAGAGTAAATAGTTTTTTGTCACCAGTAAGACATACAATAACTCAAAAATCTCCCAAGAATACATACAAACTAAGAAGAACAGAAGCTTTAAAGTATATTAATGACTATATTCAGTCATTTAAAAAATGTGGAGCGCAAACATGCATATTCAGTTTGTTGCAGACAACTCAATTGCTGTTGCTCGGTATGTCACATCATATATTACAAAATCTGAAAAGTCAGAGATGAAAGAAATGTGGGAAGAAATTTCCACAGAAAAGAGTCTCAGCAAGAAATTGTAAAGCTAGCTAGAAGATGCTTTCCCATAGAGAGATAGGATCTTATGAATGTTCGGATCGCTTGAGCTCAGCCAGTTTGTATTCAAAGTCAAGACTAATCATTTGGATAAGTCTAGGCCTAGCCTCTACACAAAATGAAGTATTGAAATTGTTTCTAGAAATCCAATACTTAGCACAGTATGAGCCAGAAAGCACTGATATTGTCAAAACTAATATGTTGGATACATACTATCCCAAAAGGAGTCGACATCTTGAAAACCTATGTCTGTATGAAATACTTCAAAATTACAGGTTTAAAAAGAATGTTATAGAAATATATAAGGAGAGAAATATGCAGTAATTGGATGTAATGGATGTTTAGTGAAACATGGCAAAGGAAATCTTATTAATCACAGAAAACTCATGTGTGAAACTCCAGAAAAGAGAAAATGTTTCTATTAAGCACTTCTGCAACTGTTCAAGCCTTGGCGTAGTGAAAGCAAATTACTTTGTGAGTTTGACTCCTACAAAGATTCTTTTAATGCAACTAAAGATAGTATTCAGTGTACAGTTTTTCCAACTTACTTAAAAATGATGAATTGAGGCTGCGTAAAGATGAGATTTTAAAAGAACGATGGGATAAGCTTGCTAGCGCCGCAAGCCTCAACAAGGGCAACGGTTTCTGGGATGTAGTCAAAGATATAAGGTCTATGAGTTTGACATTTACTTCCCTGAATTGTAATATAAGCAGCGCAGCTTGGGAAGCCCATTTTACTTCAATTTATACATCCCCTGTTGAGGGAGAGGACCTTTTAATTCCCATGTTTGTCCCCGGATTCAGATATCTGTATCAGAAGTAGAGGATGCAATTAACCAAAGTTTGGGTAACAAGGCCCAGGCCCGGATGGGCTCCCTATCGATCTTATTAAGTATAAACAGGAATTCTGGGCCCCGGTTTTACTTAACGTTTTTAACAACCTTACAAACACTTTTTTACCTAGTACGTGGTCTACCAGCATTATAGTCCCGATTTTTAAAAAAGGCGACCGATCCAACCCTAGCTGCTACAGACCAATCTCCCTGATCGACAACACAATCAAGATACTCGGGAGGATCCTGTTTAACAAGATCAGACTCTGGGCTGAGGAGGAGCACATTCTAAACAAATGCCAATTAGGATTCAGAAGTAAACTGGGTACGGTTGAACAATGTCTAAATCTCAACCTGATTATCGGCAAATACACCGGGCGCGAAAGTCCCCAATTTACATGGCATTTATGGACCTCTCCTCAGCCTTTGATTTTGTAAACAGTTCACGTCTGTGGTTAGCTCTTTTAAAGTACGGTTTGGATGAGGTCTTAGTTCAGTTTTTAGCTTATCTGCATAGGGACTTGAAGGCCCGGGTGAGGATAGGTAAGGACGGGGAGGTTTTGGGAAGCATTAATATCAATAGAGGGGTCAGGCAGGAGTGCGTACTGGCCCCATTACTGTTTATTCTATATATTAATGAGATACATAATGCTCTGTCTGTACTCACCAATGACGTCCCGAAAATTAATGGTAGTGTACTCCACGTCTTACTGTACGCGGATGACGCGGTTTTAATGGGCCTCACCCCGAATGCATTACGTATTTTAGTTGGGGGTTTTGTTGATTTTATGGCTGGATTAGACCTCTGTACTAATTTTAAGAAATCTTTTATAATGTGTTGCGGACCCAAAAAGCACTATATCAATTCAATTTCCTCAGGGTCTGAACGTCTTCAATGCACTCGCACTTTTCCATATCTAGGCCTAATGGTTTCAGATAATGGCTCTTGGGCAGCTCACCTAGCGCATGGTAGGAGTAAACTCCTAAAGTCCGCTAATTCAATTGTTTCTCTTCCTCAGCCAAAAAGAACAGAGGTTGTGCTATCCTTGATTAAAATCTATAAAACACAATGTATACTGACGGCGACATATGGTGCAGAAATTTGGGGTTTTACTAAATGTAGTAGCATTCAGGGCGAAGAGAATAGATTCCTCAGAAAACTCCTGGGGGCCCCCATCTCATCATCTAATTTTATTTGCCATAGCGAACTAAGAATGCCTTACATCGAAGATTATATTAGGTCCCGCCCTGCCATATTTTGGTTAAAAGTTTGGCAAAACCCTGCAGCAACGTTAACCAGGGATATTATTCTAGACTGCCTAAATTGCGACAAGGGCATGGATATACCATGGCTTGAAGCAGTCAACCAAAGTTTGACCAGCTTGAACCTAAATCACATCTTTACAAACCCAAGTGATGCAGAGGGCATAACTAAGAAGAATTTACAGGAGGCCCTGTACGAACGATACAGTGGCCTACGAAACAAATCCGAGGCTCAGAAAACAACAGTCTCCAGGTATATTTCCTCGGTGACCGTTAATTGCCCTTTATCACATTTGCCATCTAGGTACCTTCTAATGAGTTTAAGCCGTTGGGAGAGAAGCCTGCTCTTCCGCCTTAGGGCTGATACTTTAAAATATTTGTTGTGCTTCCCCATAGGCTTTAACAAAAACCTTGAGCAGACGATCTGTCCTTGTGGCAACCAGGGTAATCAAACGATGTTACATTTTTTATTCTTTTGTGGTTTTTATAAAAGATATACCAAACAATTTCTGATCCCGTGTTTTAGGGCATCCATCATTGTTTATTATAGGACAGCTTACAATGAAATTTTAAATTTAGCAATGACAGATTTGATTTTTAGTGTAAGCTCTTTTGTAAAGGCGGCAGTTCGCTCACGCGCCTCTATGAGTGTCTGATTAACTTATTATTTGTCACTTCTAAGAACCCTGACACTGATCCACTGTTAATATTATGTTTACATGTTGGACGGTGTTGTGATATCATGTGCTGTAACTGTCCAAATTTGAGAGTAATTTGATGCACCCTGTTTTATAGAAATGTTTAGCTGAATCATGAGTTTATAACATTGTTTACATTATTTGCACTGAAACAAATCATGCTGCTATATATGTCTGCACTTGAATGCACTTTGATAAACTATGCTGCTGTATGTTTAGATCCGATTGTGTGTGTATTTATTCATCAGATGCTGATTGCTAACTTGTATTTTTATTGTGTCATTTTAAATGTTGGGATTTTAACTGCACTTTTATGGATATCTCATATCCGAATAAAGATTTGTTGAATTGAATTGAATTAAAAATGATGAATGAGATTGAACAAGAAGGAACTATTGCAGCTGAAATAGCTATGGAAAGTTCACCAAGCAGTCAAAGTTCAGGTCCACTGACTCAAGATCCACTTGGACAACCAATTATTGAAAATGAAGCAGCATTAGCCATGAATGAGGTTGAAACTGCAATTCAGCAAGCACAACAGGATATTGTTCAGTTTGAAAAGTTAGAAGAACAACTGAATATTGAAAAAATAGAAATATATGTAGAATTAAAACAACAAGTAGAACATGGCTTCCTCCATGAAAAGAAGGAATGTCAATATTCATCATTTAAACCTATTCTATTATACATTAGTGGTCAAGCTGGAACAGGAAAAAGTTTCTTAATTAAAGTTCTGACAAGTTATCTACACAGAACTACAGAATCACATTTATTTTGTGTCGTAACAACTCTAACTGGATTAGCAGCACACAACATTAAAGGTATTACTTTACATCGATTACTTATACTAACTGTCGAACATGATAATAAACTGGAATATCAAAAGCTGTCAGGAGAAGCTTGTTATGAAATCTCAAGAGTACTGAAGAAACTGAAACTTTTAATCAATGATGTGGGGAGCATGGTCTCAAACTTAATGATTGCGTTTGTACACTTAAGAATGCAACAGATTTCAAAAATAGAGTTCGATGTGCTGTTTGGAGGAAAGCATTTAATTGTAGTTGGAGACCTGCTACAACTTACTCCTGCTAAAGGACAACCTGTTTTTAAAACACTTTTCCATGATAAGACATGGAAATCTTTGGGAAGTATTGAAAATGTAAATATTTGGTTAAACTTTGAATAAAACGAACTGGTTAAAAAATATGTGACAAGCAGGTGATGAAGATTATGGAAATATTCTTAACCCCTTCGCTGCTAGGCCTTTTCCCCCCTGTGCTAAGACTTTTTTGGGCTATTTGTGGTAGTTTGCGCTTAGGCCCCTGTAACGTTTTGACCACATAAATTATCCACGCCAAATTTGCGTCCTTTTCTTCCAACATCACGGGGATTCTAAAGGGACCCCGGATTTGTTGATTCCCCTGGAAGGGACCCAGAAATTAGCCAAAATACAGCTACATTTTGGGAGGTTTTCGGAAAAATGGGAAAAAAGTGCTGCAAATGAAAGCATCTGGTTTTTTCCCTGCAAATTGTATCAACAAAGGGTTTATGGGGATGAAATCACTATTTTCACAGATTTCAGGGACTGACAGACGTTTGTCAGAAAACCAACATTTTTTACACTGTTTTGGCAATTTACTGGGACATAGCCTATTTTTGCTATTTTTTGTGCTTTCATCCTTCTTCCAGTTAATGGTAGAAATGGGTATGAAAGCAATAATGGATCCTGGAAAGCTATACATTTTAGAAAAGTAGACAAAATTCTGGATTTAGCAAGGGGTCATTTGTGTAGATCCTTCAAGGTTTCTTTATAGAAATTATCAGTTGAAAATAGGAAAAATTGCAAATGAGTTGAAAAAAACAGCAATTTGTGCCAACGTTTTCACCTGTAACTTCTACTAATTATGACAGATGTTTAAAAGTAATATACCATTACATCCGCTGGATCTTTCTGGTTGTGGGGATGTATAGGACTTGTAGGTTCACCAAGAACTCGACGAACCCAGAGTCAATAACTGAGCAGCATCTTGCAATGGTTTTTTATTATGCACCGGGTATATAGTAATTCATTTGGGAAAATATATACAGTGAAAAATCGGGATGAAAGACACCTATGTATTTCTGAAAATTGGAACAAAATATAGAGTTTAGAAACAGAAGCTATTTGCACATTTCCGAAATTGTGAGTACCCATACTAGCATGAGATTATATGACATTTTTCAATGTGACTTCTTTTTTACACATTGTCTTTCATTTGGAAGGCAGAAATGCATCGAATGTCAATAGGTAATAACAGTTGCTCTACAATTCTGTGTTACCCTAAGTCTCCCGATAAAAATGGTACCTCACTTGTGTGGGTAGGCCTAGTGCCCGCAACAGGAAACGGCCCAAAACGCAATGTGGACATATCACATTTTCACAGTGAAAACGGACCCTTTTTTTGCAAAATGCCTAGCTGTAGATTTTGAACCCCAGCTCTGCCGGCACCTAGGGAAACCTAGCAAACCTATACATTTTTGAAAACTAGATACCCAGGAGAATCCAGGATGGGGTGTCTTGTCTGGCTCTCACCAGGTTCTGTTACCCAGAATCCCTTGCAAACCTCAAACTTTGTAAAAAAAAAACACATTTTCCTCACATTTCTGTGGTGGAAAGTTCTGGAATCTCCATGGATCCACAAAATTCCATGCACCCTGCATTCCCCAAAGTCTTCCAAGAAAAATGGTACCTCACTTGTGTGGGTAGGCCTAGTGCCCGCGACAGGAAATGGCCCAAAACGCAACGTGGACACACCACATTTTCACAGTGAAAACAGACCCTTTTTTTGCAAAGTGCCTAGCTGTAGATTTTGAACCCTAGCACTGCCGGCACCTAGGGAAACCTAGCAAACCTATACATTTTTGAAAACTAGACACTCAGGGGAATACAGGATGGGGTGACGTGTCTGGCTCTCACCAGGTTCTGTTACGCAGAATCCCTTGCAAACCTCAAGCTTTGTCCAAAAAAAACCATTTTCCTCACATTTCTGTGGTGGAAAGTTCTGGAATCTGCATGGATCCACAAAATTCCACCCACCCCGCATTCCCCAAAGTGTTTTCAGAAAAATGGTACCTCACTTGTGTGGGTAGGCCTAGTGCCCGCAACAGGAAACGGCCCAAAACGCAACGTGGACACACCACATTTTCACAGTGAAAACAGACCTTTTTTTTTGCAAAATGCCTAGCTGTAGATTTTGAACCCCAGCTCTGCCGGCACCTAGGGAAACCTAGCAAACCTATACATTTTTGAAAACTAGATACCCAGGAGAATCCAGGATGGGGTGTCTTGTCTGGCTCTCACCAGGTTCTGTTACCCAGAATCCCTTGCAAACCTCAAACTTTGTAAAAAAAAAACACATTTTCCTCACATTTCTGTGGTGGAAAGTTCTGGAATTTGCGTGGATCCACAAAATTCCACGCACCCTGCCTTCCCCAAAGTCTTCCGAGATAAATGGTAGCTCACTTGTGTGGGTAGGCCTAGTGCCCATGACAGGAAATGGCCCAAAACACAACTTGGACACACCACATTTTCACAGTGAAAATGGACCCTTTTTTTGCAAAGTGCCTAGCTGTAGATTTTGAACCCTAGCTCTGCTGGCACCTAGGGAAAGCTAGCAAACCTATACATTTTTGAAAACTTGACACCCAAGGAAATACAGGATGGGGTGACTTGTCTGGCTCTCACCAGGTTCTGTTACCCAGAATCCCTTGCAAACCTCAAACTTTGTCAAAAAACCCACATTTTCCTCACATTTATGTGGTGGAAAGTTCTGGAATCTGCGTGGATCCACAAATTTCCTACCACCCAGCGTTCCCCCAGGTCTTCCGATAAAAATGGTGCCTCACTCGCGTGGGTGGGTCAAGTACCCGCGACAGGCAAGGGCCCAAAACGTATTGAGGAGACATCAAAATTACCTATCACAAAACAACCTGGTTTTGCAAGGGGGGTCACCTGGGTTTTTGGCCCCGGGCTCGGCGGCCATCTTGAGAAACGTACCAAACCCACACATTTCTTAAAAGTAGACACCGGGGGGAGTCCAGCGAGGTATGGCTTTCGTGGAGGCCCCAACGTTTTCCTACCCAGAATCCCCTGTAAACCTCAAATTTAGCTGAAAAAATCTAATATTTCTCAAATTTCTGTGTGGGAAAGGTATGGAATCTGCATGGATCCACAAATTTCCTACCACCCAGCATTCCCCCAGGTCTCCCGATAAAAATGGTACCTCACTCGCGTGCTTGGGTCAAGTACCCGCAACAGGCAAGGGCCCAAAACGTATTGAGGAGATCTCAAAATTACCTATCACAAAACAACCTGGTTTTGCAAGGGGGGTCACCTGGGTTTTTGGCCCCGGGCTCAGAGGCCATCTTGGGAAACTACCAAACCCACAAATTTCTGAAAACTAGACAACCGGGGAAGTCCAGCGAGGTATGGCTTGCGTGGATCCCCCAACGTTTTCCTACCCAGAATCCCCTGCAAACCTCAAATTTTGATGAAAAAATCAACTTTTTCTCACATTTCTGTGTGGGAAAGTTGTAGGATCACTGGGCTGACACAAATTTCCTACCACCCAGCATTCCCCCAGGTCTACCAATAAAAATGGTACCTCACTCTTGTGGGTGGCTCAAGTACCCGCAACAAGGAAGGGCCCAAAACGTATTGTGGAGACATCAAAATTAACTATTACAAAACGATCTGCTTTTGCACGGGGGGTCACATGAGTTTTTGGTCCCGGGCTTGGCAGCCATATAGGGAAACCTACCAAACCCACACATTTCTGAAAACTAGAGACCCGGGGGAGTTTAGGGAGGTATGGCTTGCATGGATCCCCCAACATTTCCCTACCCAGAATCCTGTGCAAACCTCAAATTTTGATGAAAAAAATCAAATTTGTCTCAAATGTCTGTGTGGGAAAGTTGTAGGATCACCGGGCTGACACAAATTTCCTAACACCCAGCGATCCCCCAGGTCTACCGATAAAAATGGTACCTCACTCGTGTGGGTGGGTCAAGTACCCCCAACAGGCAAGGGCCCAAAACATATTGTGGAGACTTCAAAATTACCTATCATAAAATGACCTGGTTTTGCAGAGGGGGCACCTGGGTTTTTGGCCCTGTTCTTACCGCCATCTAGGGAAACCTACCAAGCCCACACATTTCTGAAAACTAGAGACCCAGGGGAGTTTAAGGAGGTATGGCTTGCATGGATCCCCCAAAGTTTCCCTACCCAGAATCCCCTGCAAACCACATTTTGATGAAAAAATCAAATTTTTCTCAAATTTCTGTGTGGGAAAGTTGTAGGATCACCGGGCTGACACAAATTTCCTACCACCCAGCGTCCCCCCAGGTCCCTCGATAAAAAGGGTACCTCACTCTTGTGGGTGGCTCAAGTACCCGCGACAGGCAAGGGCCCAAAACATATTGTGGAGACTTCAAAATTACCTATCATAAAATGACCCGGTTTTGCAGGGCGTGACACATGGTTTTTTGGCCCTGGGCTTGCGCCCATCTAGGGAAACCTACCAAACCCACACATGTCTGAAAACTAGACACCCTGGGGAGTCCAGTGAGCTATGGCTTGCGTGGATCCCCCAATGCTTCCCTACCCAGAATCCCCTGCAAATCTCAAATTTAGCTGAAAAAAACACTTTTTCCATACATTTTTGTGTGGGATCACCGTGCCGGCATGAGTTATAGTTAGCTCAGCTAACTATAACTGCTGAATTTCTCTGGTTTTGCATGAGTGAAACCTGAACCTAACTATAATGTCTCTGTAACCTTTGGTTTTCTCAGTGAATTTCTAAGGTTTTTTGTATTCTATTTCCTAACTACAACATCCCTGTAACCTTTGTTTTTTTCAGTGAATTTCTAAGGTTTTTTTAAATGCTAATTCATGACTATAACGTCCCTGTAACCTTTGTTTTTTCAGTGCATTTCAATGGTTTTTAAAGTAGTAGTCACCCTTGCAGAGTAGTAGAGAAAGGGGGCGGGGCATCCGACCAGCTCTCAGGAATTCCACTGTGTAGGACATACATGAGGTATCAGGAGGGCTTCTTGACCCCCATGGTCTCTCTGGAGCCAAGGGGTCTTTATCCTCCAACTAGTAGTGCGCCAGGAGGCACGCTTGCAGAGTGGTGTAGAAAGTGGTCATGCCTCTGATAACGTCTCAGCAATCCTAGTGAGTGGGACTTACTGGTGGTAACAGGAGGGGTAGTTGGCCCCTAAGGACGTCCTTGGGGGCCAACTACCCCTCCTATTACCTTCAGTAAGTCCCATACAGCAGGATAGCTGAGATCTAATAGCAGGCCACATCCCCTTTCTCCTTCACTCTGCAAACGCGCCACCTGGTGCACTACTAGTAGGGGCATAAAGTCCTCTTGACTATTGAGGGTCCTTGGAGGTCAACTACCCCTCCTATTACCTCCAGTAAGGCCCACACAGCTGGATTGCTGAGAGGTGGTCAGAGGTAAACGCGCCTCCGGTGGCACTGCTGTTTGGGGGAAGAAGTCCACTTTAGTCCTGAGACACTCAGGAGGCAAGGGGTTGTCATCCCCCCACCAGCAGTGTGCTGTGAGGTGGGTTTGCAGAGTGGTGGAGAAAGGGGTGTGGCCTCTGACCACCTCTCAGCAATGCCTCTGTGTTTGGCTTACTGGAGGTAACAGGAGGTCTTCTTGGCCCCTAAGGACCTTTAGCAGCCAAGGGGACTTCATCCCCCAACCAGGAGTGCCCCCGGAGGCGCATTTGCACAGTAGTGGAGAAAGAGGGCGGGGCCTTCCGCGAGGTACAGCTTTTTTATTTTTTAGGAAGGCCCAGCCTTTATGTTTTTAATTTCAAAGTGAGGGGACATTTTTGGCCCTGTGAACCTCATCTCTTGGGGCATGCACATGTAAAAAATAAAATTATAATAAGGAAAGCGGCCATGCGGCCCACCTTCTGAGGCCAATTTTGGTCCCGGGGTCCTTAACCCCCGGGGCTAGGCCTTTATGTTTATTTTTTGACATGGGAGAGGGTCAGCATGGCCATCCTCCCTGGGTTCATATTGCCCCGGGGACCCCATCAGCCTGGGCATGGCCACCTTGTTGGGGACCACGAGGCAACATTGAAGGCCCAGGGGTCTCTGCCTGCTTCCCGCCTCTTGCGGGAGCCAGCATTGCTTTTGGACAGAGGGTGCTGCAAACATGCAAGTTTTTTACTTTTTATTAAAGTGTGTGCCCCAGGCAGGTGGTGGTCCCCTGGGCAGGGGGGCCACGAGGCCCCCCATATAATGTAAATTGGCCCCAGGGAGGTAGCGGTTCCAGGGCGGGGGGGCCCATGAGCCCCCATATTGTTTCAATAGTCCCAGTGGGCCCGCCCGCATTAATAATCTAAAGTGCCCCAGGGAAGTGGCAGTCCCCATGTGCCCCCTCTCATATATTAATTATTTGCCCCCAGGACCTGGCCCACCCAGGGGTTAATGTAAAGCAAGCTTGCTTTTTTTGCTGCAAATCTGTGATTAGCGCAAATTTGTGGCAACATTTAAAAAATAAATGCTTTTATACCATGGCGGGGTTCCAGGGGAAACCCAAGACCATGGCTTGGGGGTCAGGGAATTCCTACCCTGCCCCCTTTTATTTATTTTCACTTTTTTCGTTGAAGCAGAGTCCCAAGATGGCTGCCAATACTTCCTGGTTGAAGTGTTGCCAGCCAATCAGAGCAGTGCATTTCCATGCACGAGATGGTCTTTGTTGGCGAAGCCTTCGCGACCAGAGATATCACTATAAATTTAAACTTCAATTTCTCAAAAACTACTGAACGGATTTACACCAAATAAGCAAAAAACACTTCCTTGAACCAACATCTACCACCCTGCCAAATTTGCTGTATGTCCGTTCAGCGGTTCAGGCTGTAGGTGTGGCTAAAGGTTCCTATGGGAGTTAACATTACAAATGCCCCCTTAATTTGTGCCCCGAATTCTCGGTCCTCAGTGCACGGTTAACCACACAACTTTCCACAACAACCAGAACCTACCTTAACACTTTTTTGAGAAAGTTTCATAAAGATTGTTCAAACGACGCCAAAGTTATAGGCAAGTTAAAAAATGCTTTTCCTATGTAAACTAGGACCTAAATATAACTACCCACAGCCAGTAGGTAATATATATATGTATCATTTGACCTCCCCCAACATGGGACATATCTATCTATCTATCTATCTATCTATCTATCTATCTATCTATCTATCTACCTCTCTCTCTCTCTCTCTCCCTCTGTATATATATATATATATATTACCTATTGGCAGTTGCCAGTATCTAGTTATAGTTAGGACCTTTTTTCGATACGAAAAGTGTTTATTGATTTGCCAATAACGTTGGTGCCGTTTGACGAATCTTCGTGAAATTTTCAAAACTAATGGGGCGCTCCGGTCAGCTCCTCTCTTGAAAGTTTCGGGGTGATTTGTCAAGCGGGGGCCGAGAAAAAAGGGGGGTCCCAAAATGCATTTTCTCCATGATAATTTCCATTGGAAATTTTGGCACAGGCTACAGCCCGAACCGCTGAACGGAATTACACCAAATTTGGCAAAAAGGTAGCTCTTGGTTCAGAAAGCGACTTTTTTTTAAATGGTGTAAATCCGTTCGGTAGCTTCTGAGAAATTCAAAAATAAAAAAATATCGATATCTGCTGCCTGCGGTGGATCCGCGAACCCTCCAGAGCACGAGCTTCATTCTGATTAGCTGCCAACACTCCAAACAAAGAAGTGTTGGCAGCCATCTTGTGACTCGGTAAAACCGAGTCACAAGCAAAAAGGGAAGAAAATTATTAAAAAAAAGAAAAGGGGGTAGGGTAGAAACACCCTGGCCCCCTAGGCCTACTCAGGGGGTTTCACAGGGACCCCCAGGGCCCCCCCAAAATTTGTTTTTAAATATTTTCAGCAGGATTTGCGTATGGTGCGCGAATTTCGCTAAACATTTTTTCAAAAAATGAAGCGTGGTCGCCCGCGCTTCGTTGCTTTTAATCCCCCGGGTGGGCCAGGTCCCGGGGGCAATTTTCTAATTGTGATGTGGGGGCCAGCGGGGGCCCCCGTGGCCCCGGGGACCACCACCTCCCCAGGGCTTGGTTATTAATATGCAGGGGCATGCAGCCCCCGCAGCCCCGGCGACCACCATCTCCCCGGGGCTTTTAATATAAAATGCGTGGGGGTGCTCCTGCCCCCCCGCGCTGCCCCAGGGACCGCCACCTCCCCAAGGTATTACGTAATTAAGAGCGGGGGCCTTGCGGGCCCCCACAAGCCCCAGGGACCGCCACCTTCCCGGGGCTTAAATACAATTTACTAAGTGTGGGGAGGGCTCCTGCCCCTCCCCACACTGCCCCAGGGACCACCACCTCCCTGGGGCAAACTTTAAATTAAGGGTAGGCGTCCGTTGTGGACTCCCGGCCCCGGGGACCACCACCTCCCTGGGGCTTCCATCATGATGCCGCCCGGCCCCCCTCCTGCAGCCCTACTTGGCCCTGGGAACCTCCACCCCCCAGGGCCTGCTCCAGTAATGCCCCGGGGTGCCCATCCCCGGGACATTGCAGTTTGCTTTGGCAGGGCCGGAGCACTGCTACCGCCCTGTCATAGCAAACATCTGCTTCACTTCATGGAAGCGAGAGCAGGAAACCTGCTCTCACTTCCATGAAGCGAAGCAGAATTGCTTTTTGGCAAAGGGAGCAGCATGTTAGCAGCTCCCTTTGCCCAAAAGCAATGCTGGCTCCCACAGGAGGCGGGGAGGCGGCAGGGACTGCGGGGGCATTGGGGCTCCCCCGCGGTCCCCAACATTGAGGCCAGGCCCGAGGGGATGGGGTCCCCGGGGCCAATAATGGCTTCAGGAGAAGGGCCGCACGGCCCCCTCCTTAAAAATTATTTTAGTTTAAAAAAATTAAAAAATGTAGCCATGCCCTGGGGTATGGGGTCCCCGGGGCCAAAATTGGCCTCGGGAGGGGGGCTGCGTGGCCCTCTTCCTGTTTAAAAAAAAATGGCACAGGCCCTGGGGAATGGGGTCCCCAGGGCCCACAAAATATTGAGAGAATGGGGGCCACACAGCCCCCTTCTAACAATAAAAAGAAGAAAAAAAACGGCATCTCGCCGAGGCCCCGCAACCTCCCTGTACCACTGTGCAAACGTGCCTGGCGCGTTCTGGGTTGGGGGATTAAGTTTAAGTCCCCTAGAATATTAAGGGTCCTTAGGGGCCAACTAGCCCACCAGGTACCTCCAGTAAGTCCCACACAATGGGATTGCTGAGAGGTGGTCCGAGGCCACGCCCCTTTTTACACCACTCTGCAAACGTGCCTCTTGGTGCACTGCTGGTAGGGCGATGAGGTCCTCTTGCGTCCTGAGGACCTCAGGACTAAAGTGGACTTCATCCCCCGAGCAGCAGTGCGCCAGGAGGTGCATTTGCAGAGTGTTGTAAAAAGGGGTGTGGCCTCGGACCACTCTCAGCAATTCAGCTGTTTGGGGCTTACTAGAGATAACAGGAGGGCTAGTTGGCCCCCAGGGACCCTCAGGAGGCAAAGGTACTTTATCCCCCAACCAAGAGCGTGCCAGGAGGCGTGTTTGCAGAGTGGTGGAGAAAGGGGTGTGGCCTGTGTCCACCTCTCAGCAATCCCACTATCTGGGGCTTACTGGAGGTATTAGGTAGGCTAGTTGGCCCCTAAAGACCCTCAGGAGGCAAGTGGAGTTCAATCCCTATTCAAGAGCGTGCCAGGGAGCGCGTTTGCAGACTGGTGGGCAAAGGGGGTGTGGCCTGCTATTAGAACCTACCAATGTTGCTGTGTGGGACATACTGGAGGTAATAGGAGGGGTAGTTGGTCCCCAAAGACGTCCTTGGGGACCAACTACCCCTCCTGTTACCTCCGGTAAGTCCAACACAGTGGGATTGCTGAGAGGTCTTCGGAGGCCAAGCACTCCTTTCTCCACCACTCTGCAAACGCGCCTCCTGGCAAACTACTGGTTGGGGGATGAAGTCCACTTCACTCCTGAGGGACTTTGGGGGCCAAGAAGCCCTCCTGAAACCACCTGTAAGTCCTACACAGAAGAATTCCTGCGCACTGGTCGTAGGCCCAACCCCCTTTCTCCACCACCCTGCAAATGCAACTACTAGTTAAAGAAGCATTTGCAATGTAATAGGTCTCGCATTTGAGAAAGTTAGGGCTATTACCGTTGTAAATATAAACATTTTGTAGTAATGTTTTTTGGGAGTGGAGTGGATGTAAATTGTGTGTAGTGGAATTATGTGGGATGTTGTGCAGTGAAATTATGTGGACAGAAAGTATGTGGTATTTAGTGTACAGGAATTATGTGGAGTGGGATTATGTGTTATGAAGATTAATTATGTGGTATGGTAGTCTGTGTTGCGGAGTGGCAACCGCAGGTTTAGTCTTCCTCGCTTCCATAGAAGATAAACTATAAACTCAATGAGACAAAAAAAAGAAGGAACAACTGAGGAGCACTTCTGGACCTAGTCAGAGGTATGAGCCGGGCCACTGGAATTATGCAACTGTTTGGCTGTACCAACTTTCACACTATTATACATTTTCCGCATTTGCCACATAATCCATCATCTGCTGCATAATCTGCAGATTTAAAGAAAAAAAAACTTGTTTCTAGCTCAAACGGCTCAAACGTTACCAAAAATGCAGTGACAAGTGTTATAGCATGGTGGAAGGCCCTTTGCAAACATAGAATGGTCACCTCTTACTTATTGCTAAATGTGGGTATTAAATTGGTACTAATGGTGTGCAAACCACTCTTGCTTGTTTCTGTGCCTCTCTTGCCTCTTTCTGCATTTCTCTTTCTTCTTTCTGCACCTTTCTTCCTTTATTCTGCACTTCTCTTGCCTCTTTCTGCACATCTCTTCCGCTTTCTGCACTTCCCTTCTTTCTGCACCTCTCTTGCCACTTTCTGTACCTCTGTTGCTTCTTCCTGCACTTCTCTTGCCTCTTTCTGCACCCTCTTCCATCTTTCTGTGCCTCTCTTGCCTCTTTCTGCACATGTCTTGCCTCTTTGTGCACTTCTCTTGCTTCTTTCTGCACCCCTCTTGCTTCTTTCTGCACTTCTCTTGCTTCTTTCTGCACTTCCCTTGACTCTTTCTGCACCTCTCTTGCTTATTTCTGCACTTCTCTTGCCTCTGTCTGTATCCCTCTTGCCTCTTTCTGCACCTCTGTTGCTTCTTTCTGCACTTCTCTTGCTTCTTCCTGCACCTCTCCTGCCTCTTTCTGCTTCTCTTGTGTCTCTTTATGCACTCATCTTGCCTCTTTCTCCACCTTTCTTACCTCTTTCTGCACCCCTGTTCCCTTTTTCGCACCTCTCTTGCCTGTTTCTGCACTTCTCTTGCCTCTTTCTGCACCCCTTTTGCCTGTTGCTATACCTCTGTTGGTTCTTTCTGCACCTCTCTTGCTTCTTTCTGCACTTCCCTTGACTCTTTCTGCGCCTCTCTTGCTTATTTCTGCACTTCTCTTGCCTCTGTCTGTACCCCTCTTGCCTCTTTCTGCACCTCTGTTGCTTCTTTATGCACTTCTCTTGCTTCTTTCTGCACCTCTCTTGCTTCTTTCTGTACCCCTCTTGCCTCTGTCTGCACCCTTCTTCCCTCTTTCTGCACCTTTCTTGGCTCTTTCTGCACCCCTGTTCCCTTTTTCGCACCTCTCTTGCCTGTTTCTGCACTTCTCTTGCCTCTTTCTGCACCCCTCTTGCCTGTTGCTGTACCACTGTTGGTTCTTTCTGCACTGCTCTTGCTTCTTTATGCACCTCCCTTGCACTTTGCTGCATCCCTCTTGCCCCTTTCTGCACCCCTCTTGCCTCCTTCTTCACCTCTGTTGGTTCTTTCTGCACTGCTCTTGCTTCTTTCCGCACCTCTTTTGCCTGTTTATGCACATGTCTTGCCTCTTGCTGTACTTCTCTTGCCTCCTTCTGCACCTCTGTTGCTTCTTTCTGCACTTCTCTTGCCTCTTTCTGTACCCCTATTGCCTCTTTCTGCACCTCTGTTGCTTCTTTCTGCACTTCTCTTGATTCTTTTCTGCACCTATCTTGCTTCTTTCTGCACCCCTTCTTGCCTCTTTCTGCACCCCTCTTCCCTCTTTCTGCACCTCTCTTACTTCTTTCTGTAAACCTGTTACCTTTTTCTGCACATCTCTTGCCTGTTTCTATAACTTCCTTGCCTCTTTCTGCAGTTCTCTTGCCTCCTTCTGCACCTCTGTTGCTTTTTTCTGCACTTCTCTTGCCTCTTTTGCACCCCTGTTGCCTCTATCTGCACCTCTGGTGGTTCTTTCTGCACTGCTCTTGCTTCTTTCTGCACCTTTCATGCAAATGTTTGCACTCCTCTTGCCTCTTTCTCTACCTCTTTTGCTTCTTACTGTACTTCTCTTGCCTCTTTCTTCACCCCTCTTGCCTCTTTCTGCACCTCTGTTGGTTCTTTCTGCACTGCTCTTGCTACTTTCTGTACAACTCTTGCTAATTTCTGCACCCATCTTGCTTCTTTCTGTATCCCTCTTCCATCTTTCTGCACCTCTCTTGCCTCTGTCTGCACCCCTGTTCCCTCTTTCTGCACCTCTCTTGACTCTTTCTGCACCCCTGTTCCCTCTTCCTGAACCTCTCTTTCCTGTTTCTGCAATTCTCTTGCCTCATTCCGCATTCTCTTGCCTCCTTCTGCACCTCTCTTTCCTCTTTCTGCACTTCTCTTGCCTCTTTCTGCACCTCTGTTGCTTATTTCTGCACTTCTCTTGCCTCTTTCTACATCCCTCTTGCCTCTTTCTGCACCCCTCTTGCCTGTTGCTATACCACTGTTGGTTCTTTCTGCATGTCTCTTGTTTCTTTCTGCACCCCTCTTGACTCTTTCTGCACCCTTCTTCCCTCTTTCTGCACCTCTCTTGCCTCTTTCTGCACCCCTGTTCCCTTTTTTTGCACCTCTCTTGCCTGTTTCTGCACTTCTCTTGCCTCTTTCTGCACCCCTCTTGCCTGTTGCTATACCTCTGTTGGTTGTTTCTGCACTGCTCTTGCTTCTTTCTGCACCTCTTTTGCAAATTTCGACACCGCTCTTGCCTCCTTCTGCACCTCTGTTGGTTCTTTCTGCACTGCTCTTGCTTCTTTAAGCACCTCTTTTGCCTGTTTATGCAACTCTCTTGCCTCGTTTTGCATTTCTCTTGCCTCCTTCTTCACCTCTCTTGCATTTTTCTGCACTTCTCTTGCCTCTTGCTGCACCCCTCTTGCTTCTTTCTGCATATTTCTTGCTTCTTTCTGCACCCCTCTTGTCTCTTTCTGCACCCATCTTCCCTCTTTCTGCAACTCTCTTGCTTTTTTCTGCACCCGTTACCCTTTTCTGCACCTCTCTTGCCTGTTTCTGCAACTCTCTTGCCTCTTTCTGCAGTTCTCTTGCCTCCTTCTGCACCTCTGTTGCTTCTTTCTGCACTTCACTTGCCTCTTTCTGCACCCCTCTTGCCTCTTTCTGCACCTCTGTTGGTTCATACTACACTGCTCTTGCTTCTTTCTGCACCTCTCTTTCAAATTTTTGCACCCCTCTTGCCTCTTTCTGCACCCCTCTTCCCTCTTTCTGTACCTCTCGCGCCTCTGTTTGCATCCCTCTTGCCTCTTTCTCTGCCTCTTTTGCTTCTTTCTGCACTTCTCTTGCCTCTTTCTGCACCCCTCTTGCCTCTTTCTGCACCTCTGTTGGTTCTTTCTGCAGTGCTCTTGCTTCTTTCTGCACCACTCTTGCTAATTTCTACACTCCTCTTGCCTCTTTCTGTATCCCTCTTCCCATTTTCTGTCCCTCTCTTGCCTCTGTCTGCACCCCTGTTCCCTCTTTCTGCACCTCTTTTGCTTGTTTCTGCAACTCTCTTGCTTCTTTCTGAACTACTCACCCCTCTTTCTGTACTCAAATGGGAAGTCCAAGCTGTCAAGTTTAAAGGTCTGCATGCTCTCTTGACTGAGGTATATGTCTACTTGTACATGTATTCTTAAATGTGTTATGCATCTGAAGATGGTAGCTTAAAAAGCAGGTAACTTCTCCTATAGGTGGTCAAATCTTCTCAGTTCTGTTCTGTCATTCGGTTGCACAGGCAGACATGTCTAATGTATATATGTGGTATAGAGCCACTCAAGTATACTATTGAATACCCATGTGCTCTTTATTTTGAGCAGAAAGAAATGCATACACCTTTTGTACACAAATTTACAGAGTATGCTGTTTGAAACACAGGTTTTCAAGTATTTGTATGTTTATTTTCTTTTAACATGTCACTAGGTAAAAGCATAGTCACGCATGTATACCTTCACAAACTTGGTCAGACTTACAACAGTGATATGCTTAGGATTGCTGTTTTATATTTGGTAGGTCTAACATTCTGAGCAGTCAATTAAGAGTGAACTTTCAGGAGAAAAGTGAGGTTTAGTACATCTTGGGAGAAGGATTGGTGATAAGGCTACTTTGTATGAGTCTGTTGTAAGGTACAGTCAAAATAGGCCTCTTTCTGCACCTCTGTTGGTTCTTTCTGCACTTTTCTTGCTTCTTTCTCCACCTTCTTCCTCTTTCTGGACTTCTGTTGCCTCTTTCTGCATTTCTTTTGCTTCTTTTTGCACCTTTCTTCCTCTTTCTGCACCTCTCTTGCCTCTTTATGCACTTCTCTTGCTGCTTTCTGCGCCTTTCTTCCTCTTTCTGCACATGTCCTACCTATGTAGGCATAGGTAGAAATTAGCATTTAAAAAACCTTACAAATACACTGAAAAAAACAGAGGTTTCACGGACGTTATAGTTAGTCTGACATGTCACTCGTACAAAACCAGAGAAATTCGGCCGTTATAGTTAGCTAAGCTAACTATAACTCACGCCCCTGCAATGCACTGTTGATGATGTTACATATTACATCACTCATGACATGGTCAGTGACATCACTGATGACACCTCAAACAACATCACTGATGACATCACATACGGGGGGCACACGGACCCCCACAGTCCCCGGGACCGCCACCTCCCTGTGGCTCTGCTTTTCTTTAAATAAAAAAGTGTGGGGGGGCTTAGGCCCCTCACACGACCTGGGGACCACCACCCCCTGGGGCACTAATTAAGAAAAGCTGGGGGTCCGTTGCAGACCCCCGGCTCCGGGGACCACCACCCTGGGGCTTTACACATGAAGGGAGGGGGGCTGCGTGGTCCCCCTCCAGGAGCCCTTCATGGCCCTGGGGACCGCCACCCCCCCAGGGCCGGCTGCAGCAATGTCCCGGGGTGCCCAACCCAGGGACATTGCAGTTTGCTATGGCAGGGCGGGAATACGGCTCACGCCCTGTCATAGCAAACTCTGCTTCGCTTCATGGAAGCAAGAGCAGGAAACCTGCTTTCGCTTCCATGAAGCGAAGCAAATTGCTTTTGGGCAAAGGTAGCTGCATGTCAGCAGCTCCATTTGCCCAAAAGCAATCCCGGCTCCTTCAGGAGGCGGGCAGCTGTCAGCGACTGCGGGGGCCTTGGGGCTCCCCCGCGTTCCCCAACAAGAGGCCAAGCCCCGGGGAATAGGGTCCCCGGGGCCAAAAATGGCCCATGAGGGGGGCCACTTGGCCCCCTCCCTCTTTTAATTATTTTTTTTTTTTAAATAAGGCCAGAGCCAAAATTTGCCACAGGAGGGGGGCCACGCAGCCCCCTCCAAAATTATTTTATTAAAAGGCAGGGCAGGCCCCAGGGGATGGGGTCCCTGGGCTCAA
The DNA here is from genome assembly GCA_963921515.1 of Calotriton arnoldi. Lineage (NCBI taxonomy): Eukaryota > Metazoa > Chordata > Amphibia > Caudata > Salamandridae > Calotriton > Calotriton arnoldi. Next base: position 244,295 of record CAWUFW010007881.1, read on the forward strand.
AAGATGCCCAGGGAAGGCAGGCAGCCGTCAGTGACTGCGGGGGCCTTGGGGCTCCCCCCGCAGTCCCGAATGAGAAGCCGAGCCCCGGGGACTGGGGTCCCGGGGCCAAAATTGGCCAAAGGAGGGGGGCCACATAGCCCCCCTCAAACATTATTTTTTAAAAAGGCAGGCCAGGCACCGGGGGATGGGGTCCCTGGGGTCAAAAGAGGCCCAGGGAAGGGGGCCATGCGGCCCCCTTCCATAAAAAAATATTTTGGCTGGGCCTCGGGGATGGGGTCCCCGGGGCCGAAATCGGACCCAGGGACCCCATCCCCAGGGCCTCCCCTTAAAAAAAAATATAAGCAAAGATCTAGCCCCGGGGATGAGTTCCCCTGGGCCAGAATAGGCCTCGGGAGGGGGGCCCGTGCCCCCCTCTCTTTGTATGTTTAAAAAAAAAAAAAATGAAAAGTGGGTCTGGTCAGGGGAAGGGGGACCACACAACCCTCCTTCCTAAAATAAAAAAAAATAACGGAAGGCTTGCAACTCACGGAAGCTCCTCCCCCTTTCACTACTACTCTGCAAACGCATCTCCTGGCGCGTTCTATGTTGGGGGATGAAGTCCCATTCCCTACTGATGGTCGTCAGGGGCCAACTAGCCAATTTCTTAACTCCTAGAAGCCCCACACGGTGGGATTGCTGAGAGGTTGTCCAAGGCCATGCCCCTTTTTACATCACTCTGCAAACGCCCCTCTTGGTGCACTGCTGGTGGGGCGATGAGGTCCTCTTGTGTTCTGAGGACCTCAGGACTAAAATGGACTTTATCCCCCTCAGGAGGCAAGGGAACTTCATCTCCCAACCAAGAGCATGCCAGGAGGGGAGTTAGCAGAGTGGTGGAGAAAGGGGGCATGGCCTGTGTCCATTCTCAGCAATCCCACTATCTGGGGCTTACTGGAGGTGTCAGGTAGGCTAGTTGGCCCCTAACGACCCCCAGCAGCAAAAGGGGCTTTAATCCCCATCCAAGAGCGAGTCAGGGTGTGTGATTGCAGACTGGTAGGCAAAGGGGGCGTGGCCTGCTTTGAGAACTTACCAGTGCTGCTGTGTGGGACTTACTGGAGGTAATAGGAGGGTCAGTTGGCCCCCAAGGTTGTCCTTGGGGGCCAACTGCCCCTCCTGTTAGCTCCAGTAAGTCTCACATAGTGGTATTGCTGAGAGGTCTTCGGACGCCATGCCTCCTTTCTCCACCACTCTGCAAACATGTCTCCTGGCATACTACGTGTTGGGGGATGAAGTCCGCTTTACTCCTGAGGGACTTTGGGGGCCAAGAAGCCCTCCTGGTACCTCCTGTAAGTCCTACGCAGCGGAATTCCTGAGCGCTGGTCGGGGGCCCAGCCCCCTTTCTGCACCACTCTGCAAACGCGACTACTACGTTATAGTTATATACTAGCATTAAAAAAACCTTAGAAATTCGTTGAAAAAACCATAGGTTTCAGGGACGTTATAGTTAGTAATTAGCATTTAAAAAACCTTAGAAATTGATAGAAAAAACCATAGGTTTCAGGGACGTTATCGTTAGTAATTAGCATTTAAAAAACCTTTAAAATTCATTGAAAAAAACACAGGTTTCAGGGACGTTATAGTTAGAAATTAGCATTTAAAAAACCTTTGAAATTAACTGAAAAAACCACAGGTTTCAGGGTCGTTATAGTTAGTAATTAGCATTTGAAAAACCTTAAAAATTCACTGAAAAAACCACAGGTTTCAGGGACGTTATAGTTAGTCTGACATTTCACTTGTACAAAACCAGAGAAATTCGGCAGTTATAGTTAGCTGAGCTAACTATAATTCGCGCCCCGCAATGCACTGACTCGTATAATTTGCACGTATACAAAACACTGAAATGCTGATATGCTTCTTTTTCATCCGGAGCTGGCTACCCAGGACAACATGTGGCATATGCCGTTGATATCAATTTATAAGGTTATTGAGGTGTCCAGAAGGCATATTATCATTGTGGAAATGTAACATTATTTTCTTTTCCAATTTATTGCTTGATCTATTGTTATTATATGAATTGAAATTGTATGCTGTGGAGAAAGCAATACCTCCCTATACCACGAATCTGCATTATGTTGATGTATCTATCTTTTATCGATGAAGTCACCTGACCATGATTGTACGAATGGCAGAATTGTCGTAAATTAATTTTCTGCTTGTATGCATTTAGAAATGCAAATGAAGTTATTTGATCAGGATTCTACATATGGCGGAACTGCCATAAATTAATTTGGGTTTTTCTGCTTGTATGTATTTATAAATGCACAACATCGACTCAATATTAAGGGTGGGCGGAATGTGCGTAGTCGCGTTACGCAAATCTCCGCGAAATTGCTAAAAAATTCCGCGAGCTCGTGGAAATTCAGTGAAATCGCGGAATTGCTGGTCCCGTCCGTTCGCGATGTGGTTTTGCGTGCTCACGGGGAATTATATCGCTAACTTGCCCATGCGGTCGCTAACGGGTGCGGCCATCTTGTTTTCACTTGTCCCGCCCGCTCGCGATGGTATTTCCTGTTCCGGGTCGCGTATTGCATGCTCCCGCCCGCTCGCGATGCTTATTTCCAGTTCCGAGTCGCGTATTGCATGCTCCCGCCCGTTCGCGATAAGGGTTTCCTGTTCGGGAACGCGCATTTGCGTGCTCGGGGGGGAAATATCGCGCAAACTTGCCCATGTGGTCGCAATGGGCGCGGCCATCTTGTTTTTCACTCTATTTGCTATGGTTCTGGGCCTGCTTTTCAATCCTCCCTCTATCTTTTCAATCCTTTGTTTCTGTAAACTTTTTTTGGGTCTTTTTTATTTATTATCTATCTCTCTATTTTCCTGATTCTATATTTTGAGTTTTTTTCTACTTTTTGTGTGTTTTTAACTACTTTTTCACACTTTTTCTATTACCTGCTTTTTAATTTCTTTTACTTACTTTTTTTAATTCCTACCTTTTCTTTTGCGTCCCCGCCTACCCAGAAGCATGGCAAAGGGCCATAGCCACAGGGCTCGAAGTCGGAGCCAGAGCCGCGACCGCCTTCCTTGCGGAAGGCGGCGCCAAAGAGGGGTGCAGGCACGGGCCTTATTCAATGAGTCGGAGGTGGCTGCTCTGGTTTTTTTTGTTCAGCGCCACCTCCCCTTAACCCTGGCAGCAGGCGGCAGGCCTGGGTCCGGGTACGGGCTCCGGGAGCGTCGGCAGCGGTGGGGCAAGGTGCGTCGGGCAGTGTTTTGCTGCTCTGGTGTCCGGCGCACCAATAATCAGCTGACGCACCGGTGGTCCGATATTCTGGACCGGGAGCTGGACCTGCTGGACCTGCTAGGAGTGGAGGTCCCGGGGCTTGGTGAGTAGCTATTTAATATTACTACTTTGTGTTCTTCTGCTCTGTGTTATATATTGAGAATATTTTTTTTTTCCGACCAGCAAGAATGCTGCTGCTTACATTGCAGGTAAATTACTTTTAAAAATCTGTGATTGTTATGACACAGGCGCTCGGCGCTACTAATCTTACTTGTTTGCAACTTTGCGCTCGCTTGGCCTGATGGTTATGTAAGAGTTTACTTTAGAGAACTTAAGTGATGTAATGCTAGAGAGAGTAGTCCTTCCTTTGTCCTCCTGCCACTAAGAAGGGATAGTGGTGGATTGATAGGTTTAGTTACTTATTAGTTGGTAATTTGTAAGTGGTGTGCATGACGCATCCTCTGTCACGTCACGTGCTGCTGAGTGCTGCTTACCCCAGTCCTTCGCAGAACCTTTTGAAGTTTGTTTTCTGAGTGTTAATAGGCTTATATCATCACTAGCAGAACATCAGCAGCAACCAGCCAACAATTTGGTGTATGCAAAAATGTATGCATGTGTCCTCCATCTATGCATTTTTGAGGACTAAAATAAATGGAAATGCAGACTTACTGAACAATTGGCCCGTCTGGATTGGAATAGGTGGGCTAGGTCAGGTGGTAGTTAGGCTTGCTAGACGGTCCGTGAATCTCGCAATACTACCAGTCGATCAGATAGGTCAATTTTATTGCAATTGTTGTTACCCAAAAAGTTTTTGGTGCGTATTTAAAAATATTTTATTTATTTCACACCAAACTTTAATTTTTGTCTCTTTCTTTATGAAATCTTACATGATCAGCAGCACTCAGGGGCAAGAAGACGGGGTCGCAGGCGGTGAGCCAAGAAGATCTACAAGATGCCTCCCAGGGACAGCTCCTCTATCGAGGGCTCTGCTGCTGGCCCCAGTAAGTCCTCCAGTGGTTAATATTAATAATTATATTTCCCAAACTTTTCCTGCACCTTATTTTTTCCGAACTATTATTTCGGTATCCTCCTAATTCGAATTTTGACAAAATCTTCTTTGCTCTATACTATCTGTTTCTAAATTCTTGTTATCCCTGCCTCTAACTGCGTCTGCTATGACTCTCTGTACTACTACTATTAGTCTGTCTGTAGCTGAGCTTGCCCAGTTGCCCACTCTTTATTTAAAATATTTTAAATAAAACTCATATTCACCAATAGCTATAGACATTGAGTCCAAGCCTTTGGGTTGTCCTCTTCTACTACTTCTAGTCTTCTTATTCTTGAGGCTTTTCGACAATTCCCACCAAGAAAATGCCCAACCACATTTTAGACTTTTAGATAGGATAGGACATACTACTACTGTTGTAGGGATTCTGCACATACAGAACTTTGCACAAGAAAATAGGACGTTGGTGATGGGAGGTTGGACCTTCCTCACACCTCAATCAGAAGCCACCACAATCCCCTGACCAACTAGTTATAGTGTCTCATTACTCCGAAACGCCCCCCCAAAATACCCAATGAGTAGACAACCCAGACAACATAACACTCCAAACCTCTGTCGCGGAAGCAATGCACACCCTTTTGCTCACTCTCTCGTGTAAGTCCACACCAAATACCACCGAGTCTATGTAAGTTCAAAAGGTTTATTTTTATTTCCAACTGACAAGCTCTGTATGTTGTATAATGCAGCAGCAACAGCAAAATGCATAAGATTAAAACAATAAACATTGCTATACTTAGTTAGACTTACAAGTTACTTACAACTACAAGTCCATAGAAGCCAAAAGGCGAGATCATGATAACTGAACAGTGGTGGAAGAACCACCCTCCTCTTGGTAGGAATCTAGTTTATATAAAATTATAAATGGAGATGTGAGAATTCTGGGGAGCCCTCACCTTAGAAGAACCGAGTACTGGTTACATCATAAGGTCTACAAAGCTCTGGTTCTTCGTATAAGGGAATCTTCCGTCTGTAATGAGAAAAATGGTGCGCGTTAGTATAGTGCAAGCATTTCTCAGTCGTGCCAAAAAGTGCAGTTTTTTTTATGGATAAGCAATATGGACTAACACCAGAACTCCATAACAAAGTCGGTTGTTTTTCAACCTTGTACGCAGCGCTCAGACAGTAGCAGTATGAGCTCATGTGGGCTCAAAGGCGTCTTTCACAACAAGCTGCGAGGTAACTTGCGCAAAAATAAAAGACAGAGCTAAAATGGTTGCATGGCTCGGGGTAACTTAGCAAAGACTAGAATGACCCTAGGGACCATATAACACTACCAGTGTCTACTCTACTACCTGATTTATACTAGTGATGTATGTTGTATATGTATTATGTATATATTAACTTTTTTTCATTCTTGCTAGTCAAAAATAGGGAGGTGTATATGGCATCTGAAAAATGTGTAATGTTTTTCTAGGCGTACTACCGACCACCAGTACCGGGGCCAGCGGCGAAGGTGACGCGGCCGCTGAGGGTGCAGGCGATGCGGCAGTTGGAGGAGCTGCAGGGGGTGAGCCAGCAGCAGTGGCAGGCGGTGGTAAGTTATATTCCTAATCCTTACTTATTGACATTACACTCGCTGCAAGGGTGTAATGTATACTGTACTGTTGAGACTTAAGTAAGAAGTTGTTGTGAACGGTTGAAGAAGACACCCTTTACTTAGCATTAGCAATAGCATTAGCGACGGGAGTGTACTGAGAGTAACCAATGGCCTCTTCTATCGGACTTCAACTCAGCTGTGAAATTTTTATGGAGAAGACTAAAAGTCTGATCAGATGACCTTGATGGATGGGTTGAACGAAAAGGGAAAGAAGGGTGGAAGGAGGAAGGACGGGCGAGATTTTATATTTATGACTGGCAGAGAAGGATACGTGGGATGCACGCATAGGTGTGTGATATGAATCAGATGCATGGGTGGTGGAATGCCTGAAACTCCCACAAATGTTCGAGGCCGAGGTAGTGGGAGGATAGATACATACCACTAATGTTACGTACTGTGCTTGCTAGTGCTACTGTGCCACTATGTGTAGAATGAATTTGTCTGACTGCTTTGCTAAGAGTATATTTTACAATAGTCTTGTTTTTTCTTCTTGATATAGCGACTCCTTCCAAAGGTAAAGTCGACAGGAAGGAGTTGGCAGCCAAGGCCCGGCGCCGGAAGCTGGAGGCCATACAGGCCGAATACCAGCGGCTGGTTCTTCTAGAGGAGGAGGAGGAGGAGGCGGCAGCAGCTGCAGCCTCCTCCAATGCCCCGGGCCCCAGACACCCCCCTACAGTGTTACGGCGCCACCGCCTGTCAGCCGCCCGCCGCCACACAGCAAGAAGCACTGCTGCCCCCCTCCCCCTGTGGCTGCAACTGCCGCGCGCTGAAGCACCGCGTGGCCCGCCTAGAGGAGCGCATCCGTGTCCTGGAGAGGCGAGCCCGCGGAGACCCCATTTATTTATTGCCCCTTTTTTATAGCTTCGTTTGGTGGGTGGGAATCGGGCATTGGGTTTTGGACTTTTGGACGTTTGTTGGACTTTTTCATTCCGGGACATGAACATTGGTTGGGGTTAGGGAGAGGGGTGGGTCAGGTGTTGTGGGATTCTTTTTACATAGTTTATTTTTGTTAGGGTATTAAATTACATATTTAGACTTTATATACGATGTGGTTAATGTTTTGTGGGTGGGGTTACTGTTTTACGTCACACGGTTTCCTTGCTGGTGCAGTGCCACAGCCAGTGTTTGATTTAAATAATTGGCTGAGTTACTAAGACACAAACAGACAGATGCGGTACCTCACTGAGGGACTTGTCCTACTAGTACTGTCAGTCTCTCCTCCTAATCTATGCATTCTGCAACTGGACTCAAAGGGGTGTGTGAAATAGAATTAATGAAAAAATTCCGTTATTAATTATGCCTCCCCAAACTTCTTCTCTTACCTGTGCTTGATGTTTAACTTGGGCACGGCGATGGCTGCATGGTGATGATGGTTTTCTTTCCCAACATGCCATGGTTGTGGTGGTAGTAGTAGTAGACCCTGGCAGTAGCACTTGCAAATAAAAGAAAATGAGACAGTCAGTCGCCTGAGAGAGACTGTGGGAGGAGTAGTAGAACGAAGTACAGTACGGAACTTACTGCCAAACAATAATATGCCAAAATACAAGGAAACATAATGGTTGCGGGGATAGCCTAGTACATAGAGTTACAAACTCTAGCTGTGTCGAGTCACTCGACTAGGCCTACAGTACACCGTGACTCGACACAAGCGTAACCGTTAGTGCTGTTTCGGAGGATGACAACAAATCCAATCTATGCCGGCAATTAATGCTGATGGATTAGGTTCCTTTGGTAAAAAAAATCGCAAATATACTGCTCATAGGAGGGTGGGCAAGCAGAAGAAGATCCGCGCCCTGCCTTGAAAATGCATTTTTGTTGCTTTAGCCACATCCGCCCCAGCAAGCGTGTGATAAATTATTGGTGTACATTTAATTTAGTCACACCTCAATAAGTCACACAGCCCGGGGGAAGAGGGTTAGGGTTTGATGAATGGTTGGGAAGGGGGTTTTGGGAAAGGTTTGACAAAGAAAAACAGTACGCATGGACAACAACAAAACACAATCTTGGCAGACAACCATATCCATAAATCAGTTAAGGGAGAAAAAGGAAATGCATGCATGATGATGATAACTTGATGGTTAATGATAGTACTTACTAACTACTACTACTAGACAATTAGACAGTACAGGGCAGCAGTATATTATGCAATTTGCCTTGCCTGTCTGCCCTCAGAGAGACCCGAATTACATACAGTTTCTGTTCTGTTGTACCGCCCGGGCTTAAAGATAGCAAAGAAAAGCCAAAAATTGCTGTAGGGATGAATTGAATTATAAGCAGAGAGCAAACATAACAACAACAACACACAGTCGTAATGATTGAAGACAAAAAATGAATCAAATTTAAAAGATGATGAAAGTTGATACTGTTACTGTATGTTATCCTGGTCAAAATGTGGAGTTGCATCTCGGCATTCGTCTTGGTCCTCCCTTCCATGGACGCTCCGGCCATCAATCTTGGGTGACGCCACTGCCTGCCTGGCAGATGTAGATTCATTGGTAAGGTAAGTGAGAGTTGTTTTTCCCAGTGTAGCACAGGGTAAGGGCCGGCCTGTAATTGCAGATGGGAAAACAAAAGGGATATTGAAAAATTAAGTAGAAAAAAATGCCTAAATTACGGTGGAGTACAACAAGAACACTTTCAGAGGCGGCATGGATTTGGATACATCATGTCTACTCTAGTCTGTTTCCAGCATTAACCTCCAACAACAACAGGACAGAGCAGGCCCACGGCACCCGTGACACATCCTCCATTTAGCGTACCTTTTTTGACAGAGGCAGACAAAGCAGATATACAGCAACATAGCATTTTACAAATTAAGTGACTAAATCAATGCCCCGCTGTCAGTCATACCACCACACTCGACTCCACCACTACACAGACATGTAGGTCTGCAGTGGTTGTTGTTGACTTGGTTACCTTTTAATGCACTCATGAAACGCACTGAGTTATTCCATCAATCATCTCTGATCGTACTGAGTGACTGCGAAGAGATAATGTCACTGTGGTCATCATTATGGTGTGATGTCCAACTCAGTGTGCAGTAGTGTACAGATTGAGTCCCCTTTCCATATTCAAAATGCAATGGATCGGCCTGCAGTAGAAGTAGAAAATTGTTTTTGAAAAACAAGAATGGAAACAAACATTGCATTGAGTTACTTTTAGTGTGTAGATTAGATAATAGTACACAATGAATTACCTTCATGCACTACAAACAAGAAACAACAACAACACAAATCACTCAGTCAGCGTCCAATGCATGTCATCATTCATTACCTGTTCCTTCTCATCTTCAGTTAATGGGCAGTCTGTATTGGCTCGGAAAGGAGGATAGCTATAGTAGTCATCATCATGTTCCACTTCTTTTGGAGAGACTCAACGAGGCAAGATTTTAGTTTTTCTTTGATTATGCTACATCCAATTATCATCTGGCTTGAGGGCAATAGATTTAGGTCGATTCAGGAGGAGCAGGACTCGGAGGAGTGGACTGAAATGCAGAGAGCTGAAACTCATATAAGGCAATAAAATACGAAGACGGTGGTGATGGATTTGTTGTGATTTGAAGTTTCCAAACAGAAAGACAGACACACAAATAGAAGTAAATAAGGGAGAACCACAGTAAGAAGTGGAAGCCTAGTTGTCAGGGAAGTATAGCTCGTCCTCAAACTCTGGAGGTTCAACCAGAAGTAGGTAATCAGCATCCAACACGCTACTTCCGTCACCTGAGCCGCTGTCCTCATCTTCCTGCGTTGATACATGTATTGTGTAATTCGGTGGTATAAATTGCTGATTCATTTTGATCATGGTTAACCTCTCAACGTTTTGGGGTGAGAGACTGGTCCTTTTCACTGTTAAAATGGAACCAGTAGCACTGAAAACACGTTCAGAAGAGACACTTGCGACAGGGCAAGCCAGATAGTTTATCGCCAGCCTGCTGAGCACTGGCCATTGGCCCCTTTTGCCATACCAATACCGCAATGGGTTTTGATCAATGTAGACCTCTGTTGGGTCATCCAGGTAGGCCTGGACCATTCGGTCAATGTTCAGGGGTGCTAAACCTAGTGCAGCCTCTTTTGTCTTTGCATCAGCACTGGACCTAGCAAGTCCTTGCTGTAAATACCAATCCTGTGCCGTTTGTACTGGGGCTGATGATCCGGTTCTTGTTGTTGTCGATAGTGTTGGTGACAGCTGTGAACCAAATGCACTGCCCACAGGCTCTGAAGTTGAACTTGATGCCGGATGCCCTGCTGCAGTACTTGACGTGGGTTTGAGGCCTTTAATTACCAGCCGTTCATTTTCCAATGTACTGGCTGCCTCAGCTATCCAAGTTTTGTACCGGGCAACATCCACTTCTGAAAAAGGGAGTAATGTCTTACTGTGCAGTGCCGATTTGTACCGTGGATCCAGAATTGTGGCACAAATGTAATGTTGTTGTGACAGAATCTTATTTTGCACCCTTGCATTTTCACTTAAGCGACATGATAAGCTCTCCACCAACTCATATGCTTCTTTTTTTTCCTCCACACCTATGTACGCTTCACACACCCCCTTCAGCTGTTGCTCTAGCATGTGCAACAATGGGATAGCTTGGCCCATAGTACAGTCCTCCTTGCTGACTTCACGTGTGAAGACCTCGAAAGGAAGAAGCATCTCTGTAAGAGATTTAACTAGGCACCATTGGTCCATCTGAAGGGTCATGCCTTTCACAGTAGCATCTGCCCTTCGCATGACATATTCATTGATTGGTCTGTATTACTCAAACAGACGGTCAAGCATGTAATACGTTGAGTTCCAACGTGTTGCCACCTCCTGGATGAGTGCTTTGACTGTCATTCTATAGTCACGTTGAATGATCCTCAGCTGCTTCCGGGCTTTAAAAGAATGGCTGAAATGCGTGCATATTCTGCGGCAGGTGGTCAGTAAGTTGCTGACTATGGGATCTTTTTTCAGAAAGTCTTGAACTATAATGTTAATGCAGTGCGCCAAACACGGGACCCTGAAATACTCACCAAGCGTCATGGCCTTAAGTATATTACTGCCATTATCCGTGGCAACAAAACCAATGTGAAGCCCTCTGGGGCGCAGCCATTCAAAGACCTTGTTGTTAAACTCTTCCAAAATGTTTTCAGCAGTATGAGATTTCTCCATGGCGAACATGGCTACAGTTGCATGTTTCCGCGAAGCATTAAAAATTGCAGCTGTGTCAACAGCACCTACTTCAGATAGCTTGTCTCTAACCCCCACAAAAGAGACCCAGTGTGCAGTGATGCACATGTAATCAGTGGCTTGGCAACTGGTCCACATGTCTGTTGTCAAGTGTATTTTGTGAACAGCACTCTGCTGCAAAGCTTGTCCAACCAATTCCAGCACATCGTGATGTAGTGCTGGAACAGCAAATCGGGCGAAATAGGACCGGCTGGGAACCTTCCATTTAGGGCAGATGGCTGACACAAATTCAAGGAAACCCACCCCTTCCACAAATGAAAAAGGGAGAAGGTCCAGCGCTAACATTTTAGCCAGCTTCGCATTGTACAACTGTGCCGTTGGGTGGTTGCGTTGGTACTGCCCCTCCGACCTAAGCATGCTGTCAATGGTAGGCTGGAATATTTTCCTTTGTGGTGCACCTTTCTTCTTGAACCCAGCTAGGCTCAACGACGCTGCACTTTTGCTCATTGCAGTGCCCGGTTGCCTTGGTGTCTCATGTTGACTCTTACTACGGTGCCACTCAGATGTTGCTGAGGATGTGGGCATTACCAGTACACTGCTGGGGGTAGGGCTAGAAATGTCTCCCTCTTGTTGACCTTCCACCGCGATCATATCTTCCCCTACTTCTTTATCCCCAACAACAGCAATGGGTCCAGTTTTCCTTTTTTCTAAGTGAAGTAGGTGAGCCTCCCACTTGATAGTGTGGTGTTTTTTGAGATGACTTGTTTGTCCTCCGGTACCATAGTTTGTACCAAGCTTACCCCGCCTAACAGCCTGCCGACAAATTGAGCATATAGCAATGTTCTCCTCCTTACTGCTAACCGAAAAGAAGTCCCAAACTGGGGAGGAGAACTTTCTGGCGCTGCTGGAGGTGCCACTTTCAATACCAGATGAAATGGAAGGTGTGCATGGAATTTGACTCTGTGCACTTACATTACCACCACCTACTGAGGTGGTGGTTGAGCTGGATGTAGGTCCCTGCCGGGCCTTTGCAAAGGCAAATATGGAAGCTGGAGGTCGTGTTGGTGTTACCTGTGTTGGTGGTATCCGTGCTACATCCTCGCAGCGATTTGGGATAGTCTAATAATGTTGGTCTCCATCTCCGCAGGCCCAGGAGTGATGTTCGTGATGACTGGCTCTTCATCATCATCATCATCACCCCCTCGTCTACATCTACCTCCATAACTGTAAGGCTTTCTGGAACCTTCCTTTTCACTAGCCTTGTCTTGTGGCGTGCATCACTCTCAGGCTGAGCTGGTGGCTTCCAAGTGGCATCTAGATCATCACAAGCGGGGCTTGAAGAAGAAGTTGATGGACTAACCCTCCTTTTCCTTGCTGGGGGTATGGAAGACAATGGATCTTCTGGAAAAGTGGCTTGCTCCTCTTCGTCTGCAAAAAGCTCGATTTCCTGAACTGCCCCTACTTCAGGTGGAACAACTACTATTGTGGGCTGTGGTTGCGGCTGCGGCTGTGGTTGCGGCTGTGGTTCCGGCTGTGGTTGCGGTTCCGGCTGCGGTCCCGGCTGCGGCTCTGGCTGCGGCTGGGGTTGCGGCTGGGGTTGCGGCTGGGGTTGCCCACTTATCTGCTGAGTTTCCGCCTGCGAGTGCTTGGGTTGGGTACTACTTTGCGATAATGACATTTCAACATCACTGGTCGTTAGTAGACTGGCTACCTCTGCCACAGTCATGGGCTTGGGCCTAGGTTGCTGGGGTGGGCCCACTGATGCAGAGGTGCTGCTCCCAGCTTGGTCCCCGCTGGACACCGCTGCTGCAGGCGTAAGTTTTTTTACCAAAAAACACATCAGCCGGCACACCAGTCTTGGCAAGTGCCACTTCCTTCTTCTGTCCCTTCTTCTCACTGGCAACTTTCTTGGTACTGGAGGACCTGGTACCTTTCTTTGGGGCCATCTTCAGATGTCAGCAGGACGCAGGTGCACAAGTTGCAGAGATGTCTGTGGTCACATGTGGACGTGACGCGCAGCAGGACTTCTGCCTGGCAGTACAACGGGTGATGATGACACCTCCTCCTCTGTCTTTTTGTGCACCTAAAAGCAAAGAAGCCAGGAGAAGAACATCAGTGAAATGTTGCATTTGTTGTTGTGGTTCAATTACTAGCAGTACAAACAAACAAATAAAAGATATAAATTAGTGTAGCCATTTGTGAGACTGTCAACAAGGGCTTTCATGGTATACTGTGTACACTGTCAGGAAGGATAGGAAAGAAGAGGAACAACAACCAAAATACAAATGTAATAGAAGTGGACCCTGTTTGGCATTAAATTATTTGCTCATCACATCATTCAGGGAGCTGCAGCTGGCAAAGGGGATGGATGCAAGCAGTAAGCCAAGAGGAAAACCATGCAGGCCTAAATGGCAAAAGCAGCACACTTATAACTCCCACCAGAAATGGCCACATGGACACTCACAAATCACAAGCAACAAGCATGAGGCCTGGAAAACAATGTACTGAAAACAGGCCTACGATAGCCAGGCAAAGGCTGCATGGTAAACCACACTGCTTTGCCTGTAATGCAATAAAATGCAAAAATGAAAATACACAGGGCGAAACAAGGCCTGCAACACACCACACACAACTAAGGCATGTATTTAACACACCCCAAAAACTGAAATACACCCAAAAATCCACATTTTGCAATTCAATCCAATGCCATCCATGTGCCCTAAATGATGTTTAAATTCAACAGAACACACAGAAACAGTTGTTTCATGCACCCCTGACTACCTCTGGGCCCACTGGATGAAAGGCCTGTTGGCAGACTAGGCTACAAGCTTGCAGGCCTATGGATAAAAGCACACTACCGGACTTCAAAATGGCCGCCAGCCTCATGGCCAGGCCCACAACAACAAGAAACTAAAGACAGACAATGCAGGCCTATGGCAAAAAGCACACTGCCTGGCTTCAAAATGGCCACCAGCCTCATGGCCAGGCCCACAACAACAAGAAACTGAAGACAGACAATGCTGGCCTATGGCAAAAAGCACACTGCCTGGCTTCAAAATGGCCGCCAGCCTCATGGCCAGACCCACAACAACAAGAGACTGAAGACAGACAATGCAGGCCTATGGCAAAAAGCACTCTGCCTGGCTTCAAAATGGCCACCAGCCTCATGGCCAGGCCCACAACAACAAGAAACTGAAGACAGACAATGCAGGCCTATGGCAAAAAGCACACTGCCTGGCTTCAAAATGGCCGCCAGCCTCATGGCCAGGCCCACAACAACAAGAAACTGAAGACAGACAATGCAGGCCTATGGCAAAAAGCACACTGCCTGACTTTAAAATGGCCGCCAGCCTCATGGCCAGGCCCACAACAAGAAGCCTAGGCCACAAAGGGAAACACATGCAGGCCTTAGTATATGGCTAAAGCAGCACACTTGTAACTCCCACCAGAAATGGCTACCAGCCACATGGACACTCACAAATCACAAGCAACAAGCAGGAGGCCTGGAAAACAATGTACTGAAAACAGGCCTATAATAGCCAGGCAAAGGCTGCATGGTAAACCACCCTGCTTTTGCTTTGCCTGTAATGCAATAAAATGCAAAAACGAAAATACACAGGGCTAAACAAGGCCTGCAGCACACCACACACAACTAAGGCATGTATTTAACACACAGCCCAAAAAACTGAAATACACCCCAAAAAACACATTTTCCAATTCAATCCAATGCCATCCATGCCCCCTAAATGATGTTTGAAGTTAATAAATACATCACACAGCAATCCATGACCCATGACTAGCTCTGGACCTACTGGCTACCCACAACGATTTATTTTTAAAAATGATGAAAAGTACCAAAAATGAAGTTGCAGCAACTGCAATGCCCCAATCAAACAACACCAACTTACTTGTAAAATCTCAAATCCCAAAATCCTCAAATCCAATGATAATGATGCAGCAGACACAAAGAGTGATCCTTCCAGCTCAAATCCAAGTGAAAAATGAACAGGAGATGGACAAAGCACTGGGAGGAGCCTGCTGGACAGGAACAGGAAGTAGGAGAATCTGTGGCACTTCCTCCCTCTCCCCCCAAAAAATTTGACCAAAAAGGACAGCCAAATATCAATCTGAGGTTTTTTTTTCAACCAAATCATCAATTTATAGAAGGTTTGATGCTGCTTGCGATGTTATTGTTCTCCAGATTGAAAATGTTGCGTGTTCGGGATCGCGAGCTGTACAAAAATATCGCCGGATGTCCGATGGCGCGCCCGAATGACGTGTTCGCGGTCGCAATCTCTCTCGCGGTGCACGATGGCGCGGCGAATGACGTGTTCGCGATCGCACACTCTCACGTTGTCCGATGGCGCGGCAAATGACATGTCCGCGATCGCAAACTCTCGCGGAATAACGCGGCCGGCTACCGAAATCTCATGGCGCACGCGAACGGATAGGAAAACCCGTCGGCGAACGCAGGAATCCCGGTAAGTCGCTCTCGCGTGCGCTAGAACGCATTTTTAAAGCGCGACAAGAAAATAATTCCGCTACGCCGCGGATCGCGGAATTGTTGGCAATTCCGCATTCTCCGCGGAACGCGAAATTGCCTAAATTCCGTGAGCGGAGCGGAATTGGATGCCCAGGGTTACTCAATATGCGCTTTGAAAAATATATAGGGCCGTATCCATGCAATTACATGGTGACCAAGACTCGGCCTGTAGTGTATGCTCAAATTAATTTTGCTGCACTAGGGGATATATATGCACTGTATCCTAGCTTGAATTCAATATAATTTATATTTGGTTGCACATTTTACGGTATGGTAATTGTTATGTAACAATCCATGTATATTTTTAGGACGCTAACCTCAATGAACTACAATTTCACGCTGTAGTAAATCTTTTATGTCGATTGTGATATCACATGTACTTAATGATCTGCCTGGAGCCGCTTGGGTAACTTGACAAAGGCCGCCTCGGCTGAAACGCGTTGTTTTCACGATTAAACCACTCATAATGGAATTGTTGTGCCGCTTCATTCCTTGGGTTTGGATTATTTGGATTTTTGTGGCTTCCTGCCGCCACTGTTGGCACCGACACATATA
The DNA here is from genome assembly GCA_963921515.1 of Calotriton arnoldi. Taxonomy (NCBI): domain Eukaryota; kingdom Metazoa; phylum Chordata; class Amphibia; order Caudata; family Salamandridae; genus Calotriton; species Calotriton arnoldi. Next base: position 260,472 of record CAWUFW010007881.1, read on the forward strand.
GGCAGGCGTACGGCATCCTGGCAGACACTTGAAACGTATATATATATATATACATATATATATATATTCACTGAAAAAACCATAGGTTTTAGGGACAGTTATAGTTAGTTGGACATTGCACTCGTACAAAACCCGTGAAATTCCCCCGTTATAGTTAGTCCAGCTAACTATAACTCGCGCCCCCGCAATGCACTGCTGATGACGTCACATATTACATCACTCATGACATGGTCAGTGACATCACTGATGACATCACTGATGACATCTCAAATGACATCACTGATGACATCATCCAGTGACTGTGTGTTTCTGTAAAGTTTAAATATGTTTAATATATATAGGGAAAGGTGTATTGAAGAATGAGTGGGTGTATAAGTGTCTGAATGGATGATTTAGTACGTGAGTGACTGACTCTACAAGTGAGTGATTAAACGTATCTTACTGAATGCATGGGTTAGTGACTAAACTGTGCGAATGTCTGTATCCGTCTGTTTGTTGGTGTGTAAGTGGATGCATGGATTTGCGACTAGCTACATGAGTGTCTATATGGGTTATTGATTGGTTCTCTGAGTATCTGTATGGCTGCCTGAGTGTTTGTGTGGGTGGGGTGTGTGTGACTCTATACATAGATGTGTGAGTGGGTGATTCACTGGGTGCATAATTTCAAGAGTGCATCTGTGATGGACTGCTTGGGTGGGTGAGTGTGTGTATGGGTGTGTTAGTGAGTGAATGTATATCTCAGTGGTACATGTGCGAGTAACTACATATGTAAAAGGCAGTATATATGTGTGTTAGAGTATTTAAATGGCTATAAGTGAGAGTGTGTTATTGTGAGAGTGGCTGTATGGATGCGTGTGTGCTTGTATCAGTTATTGTATCAGAGCGTAAGAATGTGCTAGTATTTGTATGAGTAAGTGAGCTGGTGTGTGTATAACTGTATAGGTGAGTAAATGGGTGTGTGATTAATTTTTTGCATGTCTGACTAGGTGTGTGAGTACCTCTATGGATGAGTGGCGGTGTGTGAGTGTTTATATAGGTGTATGAGTGCATATGATAGTCCTGTACTGAGTGACTGTAAGTATGAGTGACTGTACAGGTGAGTGAGTGGATGTGTGTGTAGACCTAAGAATCAGTGAGTTGGTATGTAGTTTTTGGTGTTGGAGTGTCTATGGTTTTGCGAATGGCAGTCTGTAATTTAGAGTGGGTGTATCAAAAGTTATATTAGGGTGTGAGAAGATGCATGAAATTATCACATGGATGATGTCATCAGTGATGTCATTTGAGATGTCATCAGTGATGTCATCAGTGATGTCACTGACCATGTCATGAGTGATGTAATATGTGACGTCATCAGCAGTGCATTGCGGGGGCGCGAGTTATAGTTAGCTGGACTACAGTGTCCCGGGGGTAGGCACCCCGGGACACTGCAGGAGCCGGCCCTGGGGGATGGTGGTCCCCAGGGCCATCAAGGGCTCCAGGAGGGGGGCCGTGCGGCCTCCCTCCCATAGTGTGCACAGCCCTGGGGAGGTGGTGGTCCCCGGGCTCTGGGGTCCGTAACGGACCCCCATATTTAAATGTTTAGTGCCCCGGGAGGTGGCGGTCCCCGGGCGTGTGGGGGCTGGAGCCCCCACACACAGGTTTTTTTATGTTTTAAAAAAGCCCCGGGAGGTGGTGGTCCTCGGGGCTGCGGGAGGGCTCAGAGCCCTCCCGCACCATTTTTAAAAAAGCCCCGGGGGGTGGCGGTCCCCGGGCTTGGAGGCCCTTTGAGGCCCCCACACATTAAATTATCCCCCCTCCACCATGCCCCCGGGACTTGGGCCACCCGGGGGCCAATACATCAAAGCGCGGGAGACCGCGCTCGATTTTTTTCGGCAGGATTCGCGCACCCTGAGCGCATCCTGCCGATTTAAAAAAAAATTTGCCCAGGGGGTCCTTGTGGGACCCCTGAGCAGACCTAGGGGGTCAGGGTGTTTCTACCCTGCCCCCTTTGTGCGCTTTGCGCACTTGTTTCTGTCCCTCGGTTCTACCGAGGGATAAAATGGCTGCCAACACTTCCTGATTTGGAGTGTTGACAGCCAATTAGCATGCAGCTCGTGATCGGGAGGGTGCGCGAATCCGACGCGGCCATAGATATATATGTACTTTTACTTTTGATTTTCTCAGCAACTACTGAACGGATTTACACCATTTAACAAAAAGGGTTCTTTCTGAACCAAGAACTACCTCTTTGCCAAATTTGGTGTAATTCCGTTCAGCAGTTCGGGCTGTAGCCGTGTCTAAAGTTTCCTATGGAAAAATGCATGGGGAAAACGCGTTTTGGGACCCCCCTTTTTTCTCGGCCCCCGCTTGACGTATCCCCCCGAGACTTTCAGGGTAGGAGCGGACCGGAGCGCTCCACGAAGTTTCAAAATTTCGCGAAGATACGTCAACCGGCAAGAGAGTTATTTCAAATAGAATGTCGCGGATTTCCTATGGATAATAGGTTGTAACTATAACTATCTACTGGCGACCGCCAGTAGATAATATATATATTGAAATGCATGCTGGGATGTTGAGTCCTGACATTGGACCACAGCTGCAATCAATCAAGGCGGAGCTTGCTATACTCCAACTATTTGGAGCACCATGGACAAAAGGAAGGACTGAGGGTAACCCGAGGCAAGAAAAGCATCTGAGGAAGGCAAATGGTATTGCCGAAATGCATTATGCTCAAGCCATGATGAATTAAATGGTTACCTGGTATCCCCGCTGAGTCCTCTGGTCTTTTCGTTAGGAAGGATTTTTTTCGATATTTTTCACGAGCTGTGCCTTGGCGCGTGATAACAGAGGACCCGCTCGCAAGTGGCCCGCAACAAGTAAAGGCATCGTGGCAGAAATAACCAAGGGATTGGTAGTTTGCTGGCCCACCCTGCGAGCATTACGGACAAGTGGCACGGTTTGGAACTGCTCGTGGGGTTGAGACGTCGGGGACCCGAGGTGGCCATTAACATCTTGATGATCGGGACTCTCTTGGCTCAAACCAGCCTTTCCCTCTTCTTGCAAGGTACAATAGCACGCATTGAAGCGTCATATTGCTCCGCATTCTGGACTTCCTTTGAAATGCATGCTGGGATGTTGAGTCCTGACATTGGACCACAGCTGCAATCAATCAAGGCGGAGCTTGCTATACTCCAACTATTTGGAGCACCATGGACAAAAGGAAGGACTGAGGGTAACCCGAGGCAAGAAAAGCATCTGAGGAAGGCAAATGGTATTGCCGAAATGCATTATGCTCAAGCCATGATGAATTAAATGGTTACCTGGTATCCCCGCTGAGTCCTCTGGTCTTTTCGTTAGGAAGGATTTTTTTCGATATTTTTCACGAGCTGTGCCTTGGCGCGTGATAACAGAGGACCCGCTTCGCAAGTGGCCCGCAACAAGTAAAGGCATCGTGGCAGAAATAACCAAGGGATTGGTAGTTTGCTGGCCCACCCTGCGAGCATTACGGACAAGTGGCACGGTTTGGAACTGCTCGTGGGGTTGAGACGTCGGGGACCCGAGGTGGCCATTAACATCTTGATGATCGGGACTCTCTTGGCTCAAACCAGCCTTTCCCTCTTCTTGCAAGGTACAATAGCACGCATTGAAGCGTCATATTGCTCCGCATTCTGGACTTCCTTTGAAATGCATGCTGGGATGTTGAGTCCTGACATTGGACCACAGCTGCAATCAATCAAGGCGGAGCTTGCTATACTCCAACTATTTGGAGCACCATGGACAAAAGGAAGGACTGAGGGTAACCCGAGGCAAGAAAAGCATCTGAGGAAGGCAAATGGTATTGCCGAAATGCATTATGCTCAAGCCATGATGAATTAAATGGTTACCTGGTATCCCCGCTGAGTCCTCTGGTCTTTTCGTTAGGAAGGATTTTTTTCGATATATATATATATATATATATATTACCTACTGGCGGTCGCCAGTAGGTAGTTATAGTTAGAACCTAGTTTCCATAGGAAAAGCGTTTTTTTAATTTGCCAATAACTTCGGCGCCGATTGACGAATCTTCACAGAATTTTTAAAGCTAATTGTTCACTCAGGTCAGCTCCTGTCTTGAAAGTTTTGGGGTGATTTGTCAAGGGGGGGCTGAGAAAAAAGGGGGGTCCCAAAACGTGTTTTCTCCATGTTAATTTCCATAGGAAACTTTCGACACGGCTACAGTCTGAACTGCTGAACGGAATTACACCAAATTTGGCAGAGAGATAGCTCTTGGTCCAGAAAGCATGCTTTTGTTTAAATGGTGTAAATCTGTTCAGTAGTTTTGGAGATATTTAAAGATTTACACATATATGGGATGTTAAAAATTGAAAGCGATCACTGTTTCCTTGGTCACTGTAAGATTATAAATAGCTCACTGGAAACAGGAATCATGCCAGAATGCCTCAAAATCGGTCAAGTCACACCATTACTGAAAAAACCGGCCTCCGACCCAAACGATCTTAATAACTTCAGGCCCGTCTCCAATCTCCCATTCTCAGCCAAAATACTAGAAAAATGTGTTCTCTGTCAACTTACCCTTCACATGGACAACAACAAACTTCTTGACCCTCACCAATCGGGATTCAGAAAAGGTTGCAGCACAGAGACAGCTATCCTGAATGTAATTGATGACGTCTACAAATCACTCGACAAGGGCCGCTGCTGTCTACTCATACTCCTGGACCTATCGGCGGCCTTCGACACGGTTGACCACAAACTGCTCATCAATGTTCTTCGTGAAAGGGTTGGAGCAGAAGAGGTGGTCCTACAGTGGTTCATCTCCTTTCTTCAGAATCGCTCCCAAAGAATAAAAATCAGAAACTTCACATCTGACCTACACCCCGTAAGCAGCGGCGTCCCCCAAGGATCAGTTCTCTCACCCGCACTGTTCAACATCTACATGGAGCCCCTCACCACCATACTCAAAAAAGCCAACATACCCTTCCATTTCTATGCTGACGACACCCAGATCTACCTAGAAACTTCCTCCATGGCTGACATGCAAAGACTTAATGTCACTTTAACAGAAGTCCAACAATGGCTATCCCACAACCACCTGAAACTCAACCAGGACAAAACTGAAATCCTCCCCATAGCCAGCAAAGAGCAGACTCCCCAAGTCACGGAATGGCTAAAAACTATTGATGCTCTCAACTGCACTCTCATTCCGGCCAACTCCGTGAAATCACTGGGAATCACTCTGGACCCGAACCTAGACATGGTCAAACACATCAAGAACACCGCAAAGAGTGCTTTCTTCAACCTAAAACTACTCAACAAAATCAAACCCTTCATCCCTCCAAAAGACCTTAAGCAAGCCACACAATCCCTGGTGCTATCCAGATTGGATTACGGGAACGCCACCCTCACAGGCAGTGCAAAATCTCACCTTGCTCCACTTAGATCAACTCTAAAAGCAGCAGCCAGAATGGTGACTGGAGTAAAGAAATACGAACACAGCTCCCCCACCCTCAGGGAGATAAACTGGCTCCTAATCGAAATGCGTGCCAACTTCAGTACTGCGTGTCTCACTCACAAAGCTCTGCACACTGGCAAACCTGCCTATCTGGCCTCCAAACTCAACAAAGCTGGGCAGACAAGAAACCTCAGGAGCACCAACACTCTACTTCTCATCCCGCCGAAAACTCACAAACAAAAAACATTATCACGCTCCTTCTCTGGAAATGCGCCCAAAATTTGGAACGCCATACCAGTCCATATCAGAACTAACCCCTCCTTCAAAAAATTCAAAAGCCAGCTCAAAGTCCTCTTCCTCAATTGAACTCTTATGAAGTGAGAGCTAATGCACAAGGCGGAATCATGCCCATCTGAGCATCCAATCACCGTGATAAGATCAACTTCTTACAGAATCTACGTCTTGACTCGCTCCTATATCTCCCCAACCCCCCGGAACAAGACCCGTCACGAATCAATGTGTTCACTACTGTTATTCTTTGCACTCGATTGTTACATGACAAATGTTGTAAAGCGCTCCGATACCTTCGGGTCTGGCCAGCTCTATATAAAACTCTCAAATAAATAAATAAATAAATATATATATATATATATATATATATATATATATATATACACACACACACACACACACAAAACATAAAACATCTATTATTAGGAGTACCAGCCATTGACCGTAATGAAGTGTGTAATTACTATTCTAACTCCACACACGCTTTGATAGTAGGGTAGGTTAGAAAGCGGATCAAACACATTTAACTGCACTTTTAGTTTTTTGATAAACTCACTCGAAAGTACCTAAACACACTACCAGGACTGGTCCTCATAACATCCCGGACCTCAGAAAGATAGTGTTTGTCTGGTTCTGTCAAGGTTAACCCACACTATGAGGAACTCACAGCATGGGTTATAGATGCCCATACCCCCCCCACACACACACACTAAGAGCTTTTATTTCACATAAAGGGAGGGATTCACTGGTAGATCCTTGCATCAGGGACCAATGAGCTTGCCAGGTGTGCTGATTGATGCCCTGTGATCAGTTTGACCATAGTGAAAGTAGTCTTTTTACCAGCACTGCAGAAAAGAAAAAATGCTCTGTTAACCAATCTTTTATATAGGTGTATATACACAGATTCTAATGTATAGTTATGGTTCTGCCTCACTTTCCACTGAAAAGACATGTTTTTATTTGACCATTTGCCTATAACTTTCATCCCATAGATGGATCTGCACCAAATTTGGCTATGTCTTTGCATTGTCTGCTAAGGTTGAGTATCCCAATTTTCCTGCAGTTCCATGTGAGGAGAAATTGCTAAAGGGAGAGTGCAGAAAGTTGTTTTCTCATTTTAGTTCCCATGGGTAATTCTGCTCTTGCCACACTTAAAACTCCTCAATGGATTTACTCAGAATTTGGTATGAATGGAGAGTTTTACCCAGAAAGATTGCTTTCAATGGTTTGGTGTAAATCCATTAAGTTGCTTTGGAAATATAAGGGTTTAAGTAAGGTGGTGTCACAGAGATATTGCTAGTAAACAGAAGTATGCCTTGGGATGACAGGACATCAGAATGTAGGGACTGTGTCTCTCTACCACGTCAGTACTTGGCAGCTTAAATCCGGGCTAGCTAACAGTGCCTTACCTGAACTCCTAACCTTCCCAAAGTAGCAGGTGATATTGGCAAACCCTGAACATAACCCTCTAGTCCCCAAGGGAAACACGGAAACAGATCATTACTTTTCATCTCTGACTCATGCATGCCCTTAGTAAACCAAAGAAAGACACAAAGAAAGTTTACAATACCTTTATTGAAACTATTGCAGTCTATTGTGAAGCAGATGTGCTGTAATAAGTATGCTAATATAACTAAGCAGTGTTATCAGCAATACTAGCAGGCTGTATATGATGAACAAACCAACCATGGCTAATGATCTCTGTCTAGGCCTATACTTACTGTGTAAGTAAAGTGATACATTAGTGATCTCTAGGATTAGCAACAGACCCCATACCTGGCGTGCATTCATTCCAGGACAGGTCTCTCTGCCAGTATTCTCCTCTCTGCCCACAAATGGACAAAACACAGTTTATATGATAAAACTATTGTGTTGGAAAGCCGCAACTGTGCTGCTGTGTTATGTCTTGAATGTTAGGAGCTGTTGCTGACCGAGCAGGAAACAGTTCAACATGGTGTTATTTGTTCTTGGCGACCTTGAACAAAATGTACAGATGGAATCCCAAGAAGAAGCACTAAATAACAAAACAACATGTACAGCATATTTCTAAAATAATGTCACAAAAACAAAAGTGTTATGTGCAGCTGTGCAAGCAGAAGCAGCCTAAACAATCTAATACATTAAACTAAGGGAGAACCAAAGTGGACCCAAAAGGGACATCACAACACCCCTACTGGTTCGGGAAAGTAAATTAGCAACTATCAAAATAAGAAATGTCACAAACTAAGCAAATTCAGTGCAATGCCAGAAAGCATAACAATAGATTCTACATAAAAAAATGAAACTGAAAATTTCAAAAATGTGGGTGAATTAGGTCGAGGACAGGGCGCCCAAAATTTCATCCAGAACACCAATGTTTAAAGATCTAGAACAGATTCCGCCTCCGCAGACGATGATTCCTGAAGAGCCCCATTCAAAAGCTCCAAAGAACAGGCATGATCTTTGTGATCAGCCGATACTGAGGAAGTAGTCTGTTGTCCTGCATCCATGTTGTCAGAGATGGCGTTATTAAATCCTGGTGCTGAAGCACACATCTCTCATGCAGGGAGAGGCGCATACCATGCATCTTGGCACAGCTGCAAGTTCATGGGACAACTCCAGAAATGGGTAATTTTCAGACTCATCAGCAGGTACATGTCTATAGGAACAGGCAATTGCAGTGCAAGGCAGACATTAAGTGCCCACTCGAAGCGACACCATAAGCAATGACACACAGGCTCTATGCAGGTAAACCAGGCAGGTCGGAATGACAATGACCAGTCAGTGTTCAGTTCCTGGAGCAAAAGGACTCTAAAGACTTTTATCATGAGCTAATGGCACAATTGGACCGGTGATAGTTCCATTACCAGTGGGCTTTGAAACAGAACTTCCATTTTGAGTAGCAAAAATAGAAAAAAATGCAGCAAATGAGGAATAACAACAAGGGTATGCCCCCATAACACTCAAAAACAGGGAATGTATAAATGCCAGTGTTACTCCAGAGATTTTCTGGAAGGTACTAACCAAGCCAGTCCCAATTGTTTTTAAAAAAATGCGCAATACCAGCAGTATTGTAAGCATTAAAGATACGATGCACAAGCTCACCAAAGTGCTGTGGAAAGTTTGTGCTTAACAGTGACTGTATTTCGCTTGATGTCCTGTAGCCTAAAATTCAAAGGTTTCTTGGGCAGATGTTAATGCTACATCTTTTTTAAACAATCAGCCTTTGAGTCTGCTTATTTTTTTTTTATTTTTATTATTTTTATTTTCTAATTCAACCGTATACAACAACAGCATACTTCACAGCAACATCAGTTTACAAATTTGCTGGCATAACAAGACCATTTTCTCCCATTCTTCATGTTTTCATCTAGCTTCCCTTTTGTTTTTCCCCTAGACATCAGCTTCATGCTCTGAAGCGGCATTTTCCCTTAAATACTCTGTTAGCGGTCCCCATATGTCTTTTGGTCTGGATGCTTCGGGAATCTCCTCCGCATAAAGAGCTAGGTTTTCTTTGCAATATACCATGTCCTTGATCCAATGTTCCAATGTAGGGGCTGACTTTTTCCCCCAGTGCATTGCCACCTTTCTTTTGGCAGCAGCAATGCTACTGCTGTCAATTTGCGTATAGCTCCTTTCAATGTTGGTATCAGGCCAAGCATACATACCTGTGGGCTGCTCTGTTTTGTATCTACAGTCATATTTTGTATGCACTGTACTACAGATACCCAGAAATTTCGTATTCACTTACATTCCCAGGCTAAGTGCAGGAAATCTGCTCCTTCCCTCCTGCACCTGTGGAACATATCAACTTCTTTGAGCCCATACCTATGTAACCTAGCGGGTGTGTAGTACATTTGTTGTATGTATTTGAAGTGTATTATACGCAGATCACAGTTAGATGTTAGCTCCTTTGTTTGGCCGCAACAGAACTAACCCCGGGCGGAGACCTCCGCGCCGCCCGCAGAGTGTGCGGAGATTTGCCTTCTCCGCGTTCTGTGGAGAAGGTAAATCTCTGCACACTCCACAGCGAAGCGGAGTTGGCCAGCCCCCGCCTCCACCCCCCATTATAAAAAGTAATTAAACATTATTCAAAAATAAATTTAAAACCACATTCTCGCAAGAAATGCGCATGCGCGGGCGCGTGCGCAAGTGCAGTTCTCACAAGGATTAGCGAGACGGTGAAGAAGAGGAGGAGGGCAGCCCGGGGACGCCGCATGCCAGGTAAGTGGTTTTAAATTTATTTTTTAATAATGTTTAATTACCTTTTATAATGGGGGGTGGAGGCGGGTGTGCGTAGAGGAGCGGAGTTTGTTTTCAACTCCGTGGACCTCCGTGTAGCCCCGCTACGCACACTACGACCGGGGTTAAACAGAACTCCCATTCTTCCTGCGTGATTTTAGGTTGCAATTGTTCATTCCAGTGTTCTGGAGCATGGTTCGGGGTACTTTCTATCTCTTCTAGTGCTATATCTTATATAATTTGGTGACTAGTTTTCCTCTTGTGGGGGTTGCTAGGAGTGCTGGTTGTGTGTTTAATGTTGGTGGTTCTTCTGGAAACATAGGATATAGCTCCTTCATCACCACTTTGAACCTTTGATATATGAATGTGAATAGTGGTGTTTTATTTTGTATATATTGCAAGCTTTCGGTTGTGAGGAATCTGCCCTCTGGAAACATGCCTCCCATCTTATCTATTCCCACCCGCTTTAGAATTTTAAGTGCCCCTGGCTCTTGTGTTACCGATAAGGCTGGATGATATCCTATCACCAGAAGCGTGGCATATAGCGAAGCTTGTGAGCTCTCATTCCTAGGGTCTGCCATGCTGTGGTAGTGCAGGAGATTGTATTTATTTTTGTTCGCAGCGTCCCTCTTTTGCAGTGCAGTAATACATTGCACGCTGGGGCTGGATGCGCATCGCCGTCTTCCACCGCTATGTGTGGCGTATAGGCATGTGGGTTATACCAATAGTGCGAAAAATGTGCGTGTGCGAAAAATGTGAGTGAGCGAATAGGCAGTATAGATACAGATCTGGCACCCCAAAACCACCGCTTTTATAAGGCCGGGTCAATGTCTCCAATTTTACCGAAGGCTACTTTCCTGCCCATATAAGTCACAGTAGTTGTGAGCGTATGTTTGCGAACAGCGAGCCTGGTAAAACAATAGGTATGTTTATAAAGAGGTAGAGGTAGTTCGGGAGTATTATCATTTTTATTAGAGCTATCCTATCCGCAAGCGATAGCAGCATTTTTTTCCATCTATCTACTTATTTCTCCATTTTGGTGAATGCCCTTTCGTTTTCCCTTATTATTAGTTCTGGGTCTCTATGTATCCAGACTCCCAAATATTTTACTGGGTGCGTCGACCATTCAAAGGGATATTTTAGTGCATGTGGTCTGGTGCGATCCATTAGAGGAATAACTGTTGATTTTCCCCAGTTTATGTTTAGCCCTGAAAATTGTCCAAAGCTAATGTATTCGCGGAGAATGTGCATGAGATACCTTTCCGGCTCCCTGACATAGAGCACCATGTCATCCGCGTACAAGGATATGTTTATAGCTCTCTGTTGGAAGCACAACGCGATGCCCCGTGGTGTTGCCTAATAATGCTCACAAGTGGCTCCAACATCAGAGTGAATAACAACAGGGATAGACGGCACCCCTGCCTTATTCCCCTGTATTTAGGTAACGGCTATGATGTATACCCATCTCTGCGAATTCTTGCCTGCGGGTCAGTGTATAACAACCCCACCCATTTAGAAAGCTCTCTGGGAGCCCCATTCGCTGGAGTATCTGAAACATGTAGCTCCATTCTATAAAGTCAAACTATTTGGCGGCATCCAACTGTGCCGCCGTGGCTTTCAGCTCTGGGTTGAGCTGATAATACAATGCAAATATGGTGCGTAGGTTATGTGTAGTGGACCTGGTGTGTATAAAACCAGATTGATCTGGGAGTATCATTGTATTTAATAATGGTTGCAGTCTACTAGCTAATAATTGTGCTAGTATTTTAGCATCTATGTTGATGAGCGATAAGGGCCTATAGGACTCGCATTTCTCTGGGGGTTTGTCGGGCTTTAGCAATGTTATTATTAAGGCTTCTAGTTGTGTGGATGACAGAATTCCCTTCGCAAAGGCCTCCCTGTACATTTCAGTTATGTGTGAGATTATTAGTTCTTTGAACTCTTTGTAGAACTCGCTTGTGAGCCCATCTGGACCTTGTGTCTTTCTATTTGGTAGGGAGCATATTGCCTCCCGCTCCTCATCCTCTTCAATGGGCTGATTTAAATATTCCCTCTGCCCATTTGACAGCCACGGGAGTGCTACATCCGATAGCTATTCATCCAGTTCTTCCCGATTTGCCCGTACATGAGAGGAGTAGAGTCCTCCATAGAAACGACTAAACTGTTCGAGTATGTCCTTATGCTCATAATGGTCTTCCCCTTCTTCATCTGTGATTTTTATAATGTTATGATGTCTCTTATTTGCCATTATCCTCATTACCAGATTGCGTCCTGGTCTCCCTCCTTCTCCTTATGCCCTCGCTGTATGCCTCTTAGACAGGTGTCGCACTTCCTCCAACGCTAGCTCATTGTATAGTGTTACCTGCTCTCGTATGTTCGCTAAAATGTCAGTATGGGGTGCAATCTCGTATTGCTCCTCTAGGTGTTGTAAGACCTCCTCTGTGCATCGCAGCTGTCCTTGGATAACTTTTGAGATTCCCGCACTTGTACTTATGCATATTCCCCTTATACTGGCCTTATATGCTTCCCATAGTGTGGCTGCTTCGCTTACTGATCCTTTATTAATTTCAAAGTACTTCTCAATTACTTTTCTAATAGTGACCCTGTATACTGGATCTAGCAGCGCATCTGCTCTGAATTGCCATGTGAATTGCCGGGGAATGTGTGCTGGAAGCTGTACACTTAGTTTGACTGGGTTGTGATCTGATAGTGTCCTGGACAAACGCCCGACATCTGACACCCATGTGTTAACCTCTGCTGTTGTCAGCCAATAGTGTAGTCGGGACCAGGTCCCGTATGCCATTGATGCGTGTGTGCCCTCCAGTCTGTCTGGGATGCACATTCTCCAGACATCCAACAGCCCCATCTCGTCCATCCCTTCTCTTAGGATTCGGGCTGCCCAGGTGGTATGACCCCCTTGCGGGACCAATTTATCTTTGCTTGGGTCCAGATGTGTATTCAAATCCCCCACCATAATTTTTCGGTATTCAGAAGCGGGCGTAGAGCATTTAATATTGTTTTGTAGAATCCAGGGTCATCTGTGTTTGGCCAATACACATTCCCTATTGTTAGGAGTTTGTCATGTATTCAGCCCTGCAGTGTAGAATATCTCCCGCCCTCATCAGTAATAATGTGTGTGACCTCAAATGGTGTACCTTTTTCTATTAGTGTTAGCACACCTCATGCATATGCTGAAAATGAAGATTTCAGATGAACTCCCGCCCAGTGGGTGCCCACCCTTGCTTCCGTATGTTTTGTCAAGTACGTTTCTTGAAGAAGCACTATGTGAATATTATGCCTGGTGAGGTAGGCCATTACTTGTCTTATTTTCTTGGGATTATTAAGACACCCGTACATTCCATGTCATGAGCGATATGATAAATTTATCAGATTTGTTGTCTGTCATCATTTAAATATAGGGTTCCAATATTCCTGCATGCCTGTTATCTATTTTTCTGTTCGGATCTTGTGCCATCAATGAGCTGTGATAGTTTCAACACCAAACATTCCCCCCTTCCCCACCACCTCCCTCCCACTTCAGCACCCCAAACATGCTAAAGTCACACATTCCCAAACCCCTACTATTTAAATTCTAACTTTCTGTCAATGTTAATATACTTAACAGTTCCAATGGGGTTCGCTCATGTGGTGGCCGGGCAAACCAGTTTTTCAACATTTATATCGTCCATGGTTCTTATGTAGGTCTCAGATCTTTTGCCATTTCTGCTGTCCCTGCTGGATTCTCTTGTTGCGAGTACCGGTGTTCTGCAGGTTTATATACTAGTCTGAGTCCTCATCATTGTGGTGGCGCTGTGTGTGTGTTTTCTTTGTAATAGATTTCAAAAAGTTTAGTGTAGCTTTTGGAGTTGAGCATATTTTTTGTTTACCCTCGTATTCTATGTTCAGTCTGGCAGAGTATAGCATTGCGTAGGAGATGTTTTTTTTCTGTAGTTGCCGTTTAATAGATAGATATTCCCTTCTTGCTGCTTGTACTGTTGCAGTGAAATCTGGATAGAAGGTGTCCCTACTACCTTGATAGCTGATCTCCTTCTATTCCCTTGCTAGTTGTAGCACCACATCCCGATCACGGTAATTGAGCAGTTTAGCAATGATTGTAGGCGGAGCAGCCCCTGGCGGTGGCTTTGTCGATAATGACCTGTGTGCTCGCTCCACCACCATTATGGTTGACAAGTTTTCCCAGCCAAACAGTTCATTAATCATCTGTTCTACATACAGCTCCATTCTTCCTGAATTCATTGTCTCCGGAACACCTATTATGCTCAAGTTGCTGCGCCTGCAGCGTGATTCCAAATCTTCGTTTTTTGCTTGTATTGAAGTTAGGAGCTTCTCCGTGTCTGTTCATTTTCGGGTCGTTGATCTCAGGTCATCCTCTGCCGTTGAGATTCTTTGTTCCGCTTCTGTGATCCTTGATGCCTGCTTATCTAGTTTGACTGATATACGTTGATTCAAGGAGTCCATTTTGCTATCTATTGATATCAGGCTCTGCTGCATGGCCTGTAGCGTCGATTCCAGCACTGATGATCAATGTTCCTCCGTCTCCTGTTCGGAGTCTTGCTGCCAGTCTTGTGCTGGTTTTGTTGTTTTTTTTGTGTCAAAGGTGAGTCGCGATTGTGTTTTCTCTGACTTCCCCAAATTGAAGTCTTCCTCTGGCCTACTGACCAAGGTTACATGCCTGTGAGTTAGCACTGCTAGGGGAAACCTGTTTTATTTGTTTTGCAGTGGCGTTATCTCTGCGCCTTATTTATCACAGTTTTCGGGCGTCACTTGCTGTTCACAGCAGGATATTAGGTCAGTTCTCAGCTTGCTAGTGGTGTCTCTGCTTTTTTATTTATCTTAATTATTCCCTTTTGTCTGCACTTCTATGCAGCCCAACTCGCACACACAGCCGCAGATCTTTGCTTTTCTGCTGAGCGGCTGCTCTCCACTGTTTCTAGCTTGTTTCTTAAGTCACCGCTCAGGCTCTGCAGCACGGTCCTCTCCCAGGTGATGCGGCCTCTGGGGCCTAGGTGAAGCTCCCAAGGCCTGGTCGCCCAGGCCTGGTTGCCCAGGCCTGGTTTCAATGCCCTCGCAATGCTGCAGTTTTTCCACTTCGCCCGTTGGGTTCTACACTCGTTAAGGTATGCCGCACTTGTATTCTTCAGGTGTCTTACTGCCGCGGAATCGCAGCGCATTGTGGTTCTTTCCTCACTGTTTGCCTGCTCCAGTATTGTGCTGCTTCTAGGCCCGGCAGCTGACTCCTCCGGTCCGCTGTGGCGCCGGCCCTGCCTGTGTTTTTTGCACTAAGCGCCTGTCCTCCACTATGCCCCGTGGACACCTGGCGTGTGTGCTGTGCTGCACCGGGGCTGTACTCACCGGCGTGACTGTGGTCGTGGCAGGGGAGGCTCCAGCTTACACCTT
Source organism: Calotriton arnoldi (assembly GCA_963921515.1). NCBI lineage: Eukaryota > Metazoa > Chordata > Amphibia > Caudata > Salamandridae > Calotriton > Calotriton arnoldi. The sequence continues at coordinate 275,833 of CAWUFW010007881.1, forward strand.
CGCTCTCCTCTTTCTGGGCCTGCTGCTGTGTCTACCCTGAATTCGGAGCCTCTCCATCACAGCAGCGTGACCCCCAGGTGCATCTCGATTCGCCTTTTCTCCGCAGTAGGGACGCACTGTCCCAAAGCTCGATGACAGCATTGGGTCCTTCCGCTACTCACTTCATGGGCTACCTGTCCAGGTCTGCTTCTTGCGTTGTATTCTTTCTTGCTCGAGCTGGAGCTCCCTACCACGAGGCCTTGCACTCTGCATTCCGTTTATAATCGCCCCCGCTGTCTCCTTGATTGGTAACAGATTTACTTCAAATGTTCAGGTCCTGCTACCTGCTTTGTTTCCCCCTTCTGTTTAGTACCACCTTACATATATATATTTGCTAGATGGTTGGATTTTTGTCAGATTTCTTCGCCCGGCCGGCAGAGCATCACTAATGTGTGGCCATCTTGCCTCGGACTCACTAGCACCCCCAAGTCTGCTTAGTTTGTTAAAGTCTCCCTTGGAAGTTGGAATTGAAGGCCACAACAAGCTATCAGAAAACAAATACGTAGGTGGGAAAAGCGTGTTATTGTAGCAGATCACTATCTGGGAATCAGACAGGACATACGGGATACCGACCTTCATTCCAAAACAGTCTTGATCGCTTAGCATTAAATAACTTCCATTGAAAAGCACAGTAATGATGGGAAGAATCAAAGGGTCTTGTATTCCTTTTAGAAAACAGGCCAAATTCACTACCAAAGCATCACATGCTCTGTGGATGGTAACGTGCTTACAAACAAGCGAGTGGACACAGCAGAGTCACATTCATTTCCAGTAAGGCATACCTCTCTGTCTTCCTGTTTACATTGGTAATCAAACGGAAGTGACCAGAATTCATAGATGAAGGTCCCTCCCAGGACTTCATAAGTACTTACCAGGAAATGTCTAATGCAAGAAGTGAACTGGAATGTGGAATTCGGCAAAGATATTATGCCAGGAATTAACCATACTGCGGAGAATGTTTTAGCTACAGTAAAGGGCAGTTGTTTTAACTTCTCAATATGTACCATTGTGTAAGTGGCATCTTTTTTAGCCATGACTTTCTGTTCACATTTAGATTGAAAGGCAAGAATAGCTGGGTAGAATTTAGGTAACGCCGTGGCCATTTTTGAGGACATGCATTATCCAACTAAACTGCGTGATAGATCTATGCTGACTTTGCCCATGGTATAATCTTCGCTGGTGTGGGCACAGGTTTAAAATAAAAAGATATCAGGTCTACTGTATCATATGCAGAAAAATATGTGAATGTATCCATATATGTTTTTGAGCTCCCTTGTGGGGGAGTTGGACAATGTTCCCATTGTGTGTATTTAAAAATTGTGCATTGAACACTAGCTCGATGTAAATAATGATGTCCGTAATGATGATAACAGAACATTTCACCAAAATTAGCAGAATTTAGATACAGGGCTTCACTTTCACAAACAGAGTAATATTCCTACTCTGAGGGCATGGAGTTTACAGTATCAACATCCCAATCATCAGAATGCAACGCAGGTACAATAACATCACCCATAGAGACCTTAAAGACGTAAGAAATCTACAGTATTTCCGTAGGGCTGAAAACATCATACAGTATCTTATCCCCCAAAAATTCCATCAGGTACTGGGACAGCTGAAATGTTCACATGGGACAGTTCTCTTTTAAGTTTATATGAAGATGAATGAGGCAGTAACACCTCTTTGACCTGTACTGTGGCAGAACATTCTCAAAGGCAATGGCCATTGATTAGCAAGAAGAAAACAGTCACACAGCCAATCCAAAGAAATAGAGAAACCAAAGTAAGTGTTATCCAAACATATATCCAAGGATGGACCAGATAGGTGTGTTTCAGCCATGAAAAGAAAACACAGACCCGTGTCGGCCTTGTCATGTAGGTGGAGCTGTCAAAGGGATCTGATGAAAAATCATCTGTTCCCACAAAGTAACCAGAAGCTGTTTGTTGAAAAATAGGAGCCATAGCTGCAGTAAACAAACTGGCAAATTCCACAAGAGATAGATCAGTATAAACAACATCATCTTCTGGAGACACAGTAGTAAGTACAGTACTCACATCCGTCGTATGGCTGGTATTTGTAGCGGTATTAGGAAGTAACTCAAGTTCATTCTCCACCTCCGTAGCTGAGGAGAAACAGCTTTGATGTTGCTCACAAGCTGTAAAGGAATTTCCCGGTATGGTAGTGAGAAGAGTTAGGGAACTACCAAGGACTCCTCGTGGCCTACTGTTTAGAATCAGTCACATGATGTAACTAGATGTTATCAATGGAGACAAAACAATTGCCTTTAGAACCAGCAAACAGTGGCAATATTGCAGTTCTTGTACCTAGAATGCCAAGGACTAGGCACTGGTGCTCAGTATTATGCACCAAATTCCTTCTTTACCCACAACCTTTTCTGGAATGATATCCCCAATTTGAGAAATCCAGCTGGAAGTTGTTCGCTGCTCCTTTATTCCGGTAGAGTCAAACGTCTTCAATTGCTTGCTGGATTGGCCGTCACAGAAGTTTTATAAATCCTGTAAGACAGAACAACGATCAATTACGTCAAAGAGCATGGATGCCGCCATGATGTCTGGACTGTCAAGATCTGGAGCATACATTTTGATGCCAAAGAGGACCTCGTATGGGGTCCTGCCATCGGAGATCATTTAGTGAAATTATTAAGTGCTCTTGGCACCCCATATAGTGATGGATCCAACTACGCCCTATACCTAATACTCTTGCTGTTCTAAGTCATGGTTCATCAACTCCAGCACCAAATTACCCTTGGGACGGTGTGGAGAAGAGTAATACACCTCTACACCCAGGGAAGTCAAAGTATCCCTATAGGCTTTCAAGGCAAAAGCAAGGCTCTGGTTCAAGTGGAATGTAGTGCATGCATTTTTTCCGATAAAGACTTGCAAATCTTTAATAACAGTACAAGCATCAGTCAAACGTTGTTGCCACACCCAGAGGAATCTTGAACTTAGAATCAACTGCATGTAGGATACATTTAGATGCTTCATCCAAATTAAGGGGACCCCAATGGTCCAAATAATGTAGTCAAAAGAATTGTTGGAAATCAACAAGTGTGCCTGAGGTGGACAGGCCACAGTAGAATTTTTTGACAAATGTCACAAGAAAGGACATATTTTTTGGGCCTGTTAATATAAGCTGTGCCACCAATAACGTTGCTGTAGCAATTAAATTGTTGCCGCCACACCTGCATGTACAGAAACAACACCTTCATGTGCAGCTATTACTAAGGGTAGTCTGCGGTTTTGGTTGGGAATCAAATGATCACCTACCCCTGCAATTTTAACAAAGGGAACATTTTGTTCACTTAAATGTAATGTAAATTTAGCTTGAAAGCCCCTATGTAAAGGGCTGCCATCATGTGTAGCATTGACGGCAGCTAATATATCGTCATCCACACTCATTTAAGAATGAGAAATAGCAGCAACTGTTGCAGTAGCAACTGTGGATTTGGCCACTTCATCAGCCAAAGAATTCCCAACAATGAGTGCTCCCACAAGCTGATGACTCAATGTATGAATTACACAAGTCTGTGCCAAACCATATTTTAGGTCTGCCACCTTCACCCAATGTGTTTTATGCTTTATAGTGCTGCCTTTAGAATCTTTGAATCCATTCTGGTGCCAATAGTGCAAATTGTCATTATAAGACTGGACCCAATAATATGAATCATGCATTATAAGTGTGGGGAATGTAGTATTTTCTAGTGTAAGACATAAAGCTTTTAGTTCAGTCAGCTGAACAGTATAGTCCCCTAAGGACTGTGTGTGAGTTTTTTTGGGTTGGAATTTTCCATTCAACATCACATCAAGAACGGTGGTGCACGTCGCTGAATATTGATGCTTGGTCCCTATAGCAGGTTTGTCTGAAACATCAGTATAATTAATATACTTAAACTTTTCAAGTGGCAAAAGATTGCTATGCATGGGCTAAATATGCTCATATTGAAGAAATTCTTGTGTCTGTAAAGATGGGTCAAAGACGAAGTCTACATCATCAGCTATTAAGGATTTTGCCCATTATATCTATCTAGGATGGAGGGCTTTGCATTTGGAATGCTGGCTTTTGTAACAGCCTCCAAGGATGGAATGAGAGTAACAACAGTGATGAGTTACCCTTGTGCAAGTGTCCATCTTTAATTATAGCCGTCTGCACCGCAGTAAGAATCTTTTCAGTGGAATCAAAATGCATCTCTCCATTGGAATATAAATGCGATTTATATGCAATTGGCACTGTATCACCCTCATTAAAGGTAATGTATGTACAGCCAATGATATCTGCAACTATACGGATGACCAGGTTTTCAGTATTTACACGTGTATGTAAGTGTCATCTAGCAAGCAAGTCAGATTGTAGTGATTTTAGTATGTCTGTATGTTCTGAGGTCTAATGTGAACTGGAAAATCAGGATGAATCAATTTATAAAATGATTTGATGCGTTGTGCATAATCAGGTGTTAGAAATGGTCTCTAGTTGTCCAAGTAGGAACCCTTCCTTTTAGTCAGGGTAAGGGAGTTACATAGCCAAGATAACCCCTGCTCACCCCCTTGGTAGCTTGGCATGAGCAGTCAGGCATATTTTAGAGGCAATGTGTAAAGTATTTGTACATAAAACACACAGTAACACAAAGAAAACATTATAAATGGACACCACACCAGTTAAGAAACCAATCTGTATCTAAATCAAACAAGAAGAAAATGACAAAAGTCCAACTTACACAAGTAGAAATATCACTTTTAAAAGGATTAAGCAATTCAGTCCATAGAACTCTGTGGATGCATTGGTTTTAACACAAAGTACCTTTTATGCATCAAAATCCAAGTCGATTCTTGTGTCCCAGGGGAATGGAGGTCTCATTTCTGCTGAGTAGGCAGTCCAGTCTCTGCTTTCAGGTGCTATATTTTGGCAGAAAAAAACATTGGAAATATCCAAGGTTATCTTGTTTTTTTTTCAGACTTTAATATTTATAAGTGCCTTGCTACGTGTATTTTGGACTGCAAAAGTGTGTGTATGACAATTCAAATTATAGTCTAAGACAATACGATATGAAAGATATGGTTTTAAGACTAGAAAATGAGGATTATTCATTTGGGAGATGCAGGGTTCAATTACTCCTTGATACTCTAAATGGGAGAGTAATTCTCTAACATCTTAGCATCCCATTTTATTGGATATTGTGACTGCACTTTTGAGCTGGATCTTATGGGTATTACATGATAAGGAGAGTCCTTATCCCAGCTGACATGATTGCGATATAAAGCTGGATCTAGTGCAAGAACCCATTCTGCTGCATAGGCTTATTTGACCTCATCAGGGACAAGTGCAGAAAATGATAGGTAGTATTACATCTTCACCTTGTGGGGATGTTCGTACAAACTTCGGGAGCCATTCGACCTCCACTAAGAGAATGTCATATAATAATGTTACATTTTCCCAGAATATTACCCGAATGGGGTGCTGTATGTCACCCTAAATTTGTATATCCAAATTCTATTGTCTGTCTGGAAGGACTACGTGCCTATCTGTGGTTTTAACTGTAATTGATCAGTTGCCTTTGCTGCCAGAAACTCCTGGAGATTCTGCTGCACTATGCTGACTTCTGCCATGCTGTTGAGGAGAGTCAGTGCCCACCTCCTGTTCAGGAGTAGAGTTCACATTGTTAGTGGCATATTTTGCAGTTAAAGCTGAAACCTACTTTTTCTGAAATTGGGGTTTAAATTGAGGAGGTTTCTCCTCCTTCTTTATCTTCATGTCAGATGAGTGTTGTGAGTCTGTTTCAGTTTCACATACTCTTCTTGTCTGCACTCAGAAGGCCCTCCTCTCTCATATTGTTATTCAGATGAATCCTGAAAGAAACAAGGACGAGTAAGTATCAGAAAGCTGATACCTATCAGGTACTTTCATTTGTGTGTGATGACACAAATTATAGCGTCTGTCAGAGGGCTCTGGTGGTGGAGAACCTCCTTGAGATCTAGCTTTTCCTTTACGTTTGGGTTTGTCCCATCATTTTTCAACAATCTCTGGGTTCTGCTTGGCAGTGTCCTTGTCGGAACCAGGTTTGCCAAGTTGTGGTTTATTTGGCCTGGTTACCAAATTATTGTGAACTATATCAGTATATACTTCAGCAATAATTATAGGTAGCTCACATTCCTGGTTGGCTGGTGCAACCTGCGCGAGCCTCTGGCATTTAGCTAAAGATGGCGCTTCACCTTTTATGATAGACAGAATCATTGAGGAGACCACAGGAAAGTTTCCCATTCATTTCATCCCCAAGTCCAGGGCAGCAGCTTCCTCGTGTTTGTTCTGTATTTGTTTTAACACCTCCGGCAAGACTGTCATTGACGGAGTACCATGAGTGATGGGATAGACTGCAGCAAAGACTGTGCCCCAAATTTTACAGTCACCTATTTGGGGAACCATTTCATGGATAAGCACGCATTCAATATTCTGTGATTGTCTTGTGGTCCTATAAGGGGAAACACAGCTTCAATTTGATCAGTTTTTTGGGCTATCCAAAAAGTAATTTCCTCACTGTTGGCTGGAATTTTACCCATATTTGAATAAATAATTACAGGACTTATTTTCTGTACTGCAAGTGTGAGAAGTTGGCCTGGTATATGCTGTCCACTAATTAAAGTGGGCACCTTGCACCAGTCCAGACAACCCTTATTGTGATTTAAGAGGTCAAAGATAACCTTAGAAAGCTATCCAAGTGGTAGATGTGGAAAGCAGCCTTCAGGCTTAGTCTTGAAGGAAAGTTAAGCAGCTTGTTTTACCAGAATTCAATCTTATTGTATTGGTTAAATGAAAGGAGAACCACACAGTAGTTATAAGTATATATATTTATTATTATAACACCTTAAATACCTCACAGTATCTGCTACATGCAGATAAACACAAAGCACAGAAACAATCATATGTTGCACTAATACACAGTGGGCTCCCGGGGGAGACCAAACCATATACTAAAATAGTGGTATAAGAACCACGACTCGAATCAAGACAATATCTAGAGAGTGTAGAATCGCTGGAACCACAAGGAACCACCCAAGGTGAGTAAGTAGGGATCCCACTGAGGACGGGTGCAGTGTGAGAACACGACCGCGTGCTACGTACAATTCAATGGGAGAGTCGCGGTTGCAGTTTTAAAAATAAAGGACCCTTCCCAGTGGATTACGAGGAAACCCTTTGGAACATGGAAGGTTGGAAAGCCACCCCACCTTTGGATACCGAAGTACCAGAGTTACCTATCCCAGGGAAGCCGGGTGCATGGATCTGAAGTCGTGTCGGAAACCGCTGTCATTCTCAATGGGAGTCTTCAAAGAAATGCCACTGCTGGAAAGAAGAAAAGTGTCCGGTGGAATCCGCAGGTGGATTCTTGATGGAAGGAACCTAAAAGCAGAGGGGACAGAGTCTGGGTGACTCAGGAGTGACCAGGGGCTCAGTAGATTAATGCCCACCGATGTTGGGTGCTTCAGGTGTGAAGATGGAGACATTGACTCTACAACTGCAGGGACCAGGAGATGTCAAGGACAACCAGGAGCCGGATATGAGCTGTCCCACAAAGGATGTCGAGAACTCAGGGGTCAGTGTCCGGCGGGAACACCAACAAGCCTTGGCAGTGGCAACCCACGAAGAAGGTCAAAGAAGGTTACGGTCTGGCCCAGCAAGGACCAGAGGACTCACCACAGCAAGGGGAGTCAGGGCAGGCCTGGAGCAACCAGGGGAGCCCAAGAAAATCAGGATTGCCCCTCAAGTGGACCCATAGGCCAAAGGCACAGGAGTCGCGAGGGGACCTCTAGCAGTTTCACAAAGTTACAGCTTGCAGGGCACAGATTGCGAAGAGGCTGGAGTCTTTTGTACAAAATGTATGCAGAGGTTGGGGCTATCGACAGCCCAATGCATGAAGTTGGGGAAGACCAACAAGCATATGCAATTGCAAAAGTATGCGGTGCACTGGGGTTAGGTTATGCGGTCCCCACGAGGGATACTGGCCTCAAACCTGGTAAGAGGGCAGCTCCACCTCAAGGAACGTAGGAACCCACCTCCTGTGTTGCTGGAGCCTTCGGAGTCTGCAGGAGCTCAGGATCAGCAGACCGGTCAGTTGCGTTACGGTGCCTGCAAACGCAGGGGAGTGACTCCTTCACCCCAAGGGAGATACTTCAGTTGTCCTTGATGCTCCACAGGTCCTACACGGAGCCTGTATGGTGCACAGGCACAGACGATGCTTTGGACGGAGAGGGAGATGAATTCGGGCCCAGTCGAAGTCCAGCGAAGTCCAGAGTGTCCAGACGGTCGAAGGTCAGTGGTTTCTTGTTCAGAATCTTGTCCACGTCGAATCTAGGGTCCTACAGCCAGGTAAGCCTTTTTGTACCCACGGGACAGGGTTGGACAGATTCAGGGGGCCCTCCCAGGGGAGGGTCAGGACAGGGGGGTGGTTACACCCATGTCCTTTGTCCAGTTTCGTGCCAGAGCAGGAGCCAACGGCTCCCAGAACTGGTTTGAGCTGGACTATGCACAGGGACACCAAGTGTGCCCCTCGTGAAGACTTTCAGGCACTTTGGCAGTGCCCCAACCCAGCTCCAATACACTAAAGTCTGTCTGGGAGGTGGTCACACCTCCCTGTGACAGGATGCCTATTGTGCTGCCTTCCTCTGCTCGAGCGTGGCAGGGGGGCAGAAATGTGTCTCTGGTCGGCAGCATCCATTTTGTGCTGTCCGGGTCGAGAAGGCTGGTACCGGGAAGACCAGGGACCCACGAAGCTTGCTTCTGAGGGGTGGAATCATACCTCCCACACCGGATACCAGTGTGGAGGTATGATTCCAAGGTATTTGATACCAAACACGACATGTTTTGTTTCAGCCGTTTTCGAGATAGCATTTACCATGAGGTTATAATGCACCTCTACCTATAGGTCTAGCTGTGTCACAGACACCCGGGGAGAATGGTCTCCGAAGGCTGCAGAGGGGATCTGCTCATGCAGGGGCACCCTCTCACGTAAAACCCAGCACCCTGCCTTCAGGATTGTCAAGGCCTGCTATAGGGGTGACTTATAGGTTTTAAGTGTAGTGACCTATAGATATAGTAGACCTATATCTATCGTAAGTGGTGCATGCACAATCTTACACAGGCTGCAATGGCAGGCCTGTAGTTCCATTTTGCATGGCCTCTCATGGGTAGCATAATACATGCTTCAGTCCATGGTAGGCCTCTGGGATACCTATGCCCTGGGTACATGTGTACCATACACTAGGGACTGATAAGGGTACCCCAGCATCCAATCTGGAGTGTCCCTAAGTACATGCCATAACATTTTATGGAGAAAGCAGATAGACTTGGGTCTTGATTAGCAGGATCCCAGTCATACTAGTCAAAAACCAGCAAAACACCGGGCAAAAAGTGGGGGTAACCATGCAGTCAGATCCTATCTTCCTACAGCAAGCAACTGGGGTTGCCCTACCAAGGCTGCCCTTGCAGGGGCAGCCATCAATGTGTAAGAAACATACTGAGTTAGGCGTCTATGTAGTCTAACTAGACCATTATATAGTTGCTGTAGCTCACTAACATTGAGACCCTGTAGATTAGGGAATGGTGTAAAACCAGTCAACACTAGCTAAGTGACTCCTTTATTACTAAAGGGACTCATGCGTATAGAAGCAAGTACCTGGATTGGGGGCACCTTGGAACCAATTTTTATGTTCCCAATATGAAAGTGGAAGTTCTAAGACCTGATACGCTCTGTAAATTTGTGCTGCTGCAATGTTAATGAAAGGTTCCTGTATTAGCATCCACAGCTGGAAAATTGACCCAAGAATAAAAGACCTCTAAGTGATAGGCATTGTGGGCTTCAACCACATAGATTATGTCACAGCCTACATTGCCAAAAGCAGTGTAAATTTAAATGTACATGGACTACAGGTCTGCAGCTGTCAGCAATTGGTATAGGATGTGGCTGAGCCATTAATAAAACAGTAGTGGAAACAACGTGAAAACACTAATATGGATAATCCTCTTAAAGGTTCAAGATTGAACAATGAACAGAAAATTAGGTGCCTCCTAAAAAATGGTGGAAGATAAATCCCAAACACCAAGGACGACTCCGGAGGAGATGTAAAGGTACGATGGGCATGCACAAGTACTATTCAGGAGACCCGTTAAATAAGTACCTGACCAATCGCTGGTGGTGCCATGTTGCAAGGATTCTGCTTTTAAGCAGAACAGTGCCTTGGGATGATAGGACTTCAGAATGTAGGAACTTTGTCTGTCTACCTCGCCTGTACCTGGCATCCCAAATCCTGGCTAGCTCACAGTGCCTCACCTGAACTCCTAACCTTTCCAGAGTAGGTGATTTTGTCAAACCTCGAAAATAACCCTCTAGTCCCCCAAGGAACCGTGTAAACAGATCATCACCTTTCGTCTCTCACTCATGCATGCCCTTAGTAAGCAAAAGAAAGAAACAAAGATACATATATTGAAAGTATTATAGTCAGTTGTAAAGCAGATGTGCTGCGATAAGTAGGCTAATACAACTAAGCAACGTTATCAGCATTACTAGCAGGCTGTATACAATGAACAAGTCAATCATGCCATCTATTTATCTAGGCCTAGTCTTACTTTGTAAGCAAAGGGATATATTAGTGATCTCTGGGATTAGGAACGGTCCCCATAACTGGTGTGTGTTCGTTCCAGGACAGGTCTCTCTGCTGGAATTCTCCTCTCTGCCCATAAAGGGACAACACAGTTTATAAGAAAAATGATTGTGTTGGAAAGCCGCAGCTGTCCTGATGTGTTATGTCTAGAACTTTAAGAGCTGATGTTGACCGAGCAGAAAACAGTACACATGGTATTATTTGTTCTAGGCGACCTTGTATGAAATTTGCAGACGGAATCCCAAGAAGAAGCACTAAATAACAAAACAACATAATGTCACAAAAACAAACGTGTTATGTGCAGCTGGGCAAACAGAAGCAGGCCACAACATCTAGAAATCTAAACTAAGGGAGCACCAAAGTGGTGAGTGGGCTTTAAAGCGTTACAACTTTTGTACAGTTCCAACGTTTAAGCTTGCAAACTAAAAATTGAGAATTCTGTCATATATTTGACATTTTTTTAAGTGTTTGTCTTGGTTTGTTTTAGGCTTTATTTTTGCTGTCATCTTGAAAAATCGTGATGTTGGAAAAACTTTGAATGTAATAGATGACTTGCTGAATGTTGATGCTCCCAAAGTTGGCGAACGCACAGCCCCTGTACTATTGTATGCAGATGATGAGGTCCTGTTATCTAGAACCACAAATGGGCTTCAGTGTCTGATTGACAACTTCACCCAATATATGGAAGAAAAGGACATAAAGCTCAATCTCAAAAGAAATTCACAATGGCATGTGGGAAAGGGAACTCTAAAACTAGAACATACCATGTTAAGGAGGCACCAATAGCAGAAACTCATACTTTTATGTATCTTGGCATGCTAGTTACATCCAATGTCCACTGGGGGCCACAGATTGAATTATGTAATTCAAACGTTTTAAGATCAACAGAGGCCATTTTTAGATTTTCGACCAAGATGGGGAACAAACCAGTAAGAGAAATATTGACTCTTGCTATGTTGCTGCCTTATGGGGAATGGCTAATTGTGTCCCACTTCAGACTCAAGAGAATATTGTTTTAAGGAGAATACTTGTAGTCCCTAATTCAACTCTCTCCTATATAGTACATAAGGAGGTTGCTGTTCCCTATATCGATGAGTACATTAACATAGCCCCTATTAACTGCCTGGCCTGGGATTTGGACCAAAAGTGGAACTAGATTCGCTCAGGAAATTATAACCGAATGTCTCGGCCTTGACTATAGCAATAAAATCCCATGGCTGGCCTACATTAACAAACTCCTAAGAGTGTTTGATAAGAATATTGATATCAATGCCCCTGCACAAATTCAATGCTATAGCAAAAAGGAACTGAATATGGGGCTTATAGGGGTTAGGGAATTTTTGAGGGAAGCTAGCATGAGTTTAAAACCGACAATCAAGGAATACAGTGGGGGATTACGAGAGATAGGTATAGAACAATATCTTTTCTGGGTACCAAATTTGCGACATAGATTTTATCTTACTAGACTAAGATTGGGTACCCTTCAGCTTTTAACAGCTTTTCCCGATATGGGCAAATGGAAACAAAAACTACCATGTTGCCCCTGTGATAGAAAGTCAAAACAGTCAACCTTACATTTTATTCTTTGTTGTAACTTTTATAAGGACATCAGGAAAAATATACTCCTATAAAGCTGCCTTTAATTTTATTTGCAAAAAGAACAATTGATGGACAGAATGCAGAACAATGTCATACATTCACCCCAGTACAGAGATCTGGGCCTAAATCCATCGTTTTTTTGCTCACCGTGCCATTCCAGTTTGGACCCAGCCATATTCAAATCAGTCTTGACCCTGCGCCCAATGGGAACAGTCCAGCCCGAACTGCCAGGCCAGGTCCTCCCTGGACTGGAAACAAGCATCCTAGGACCGGTTTCGGGCTTTCAGCCCTCATCAGCCAGGATAGCTTGACTCCAGTGGCATGGAGAGCACGGGACCCACGTCTGAGCATACCCGTCCCACTCGGGGTGACAAATGCAAAAAGAACAATTGATGGACAGAATGCAGAACAATGTCATACATTCACCCCAGTACAGAGATCTGGGCCTAAATCCATAGTTTTTTACTCACCATGCCATTCCAGTTTGGACCCAGCCATATGCAAATCAGTCTTGACCCTGCGCCCAATGGGAACAGTCCAGCCCGAACTGCCAGGCCAGGTCCTCCCTGGACTGGAAACAAGCATCCTAGGACCGGTTTTGGGCTTTCAGCCCTCATCAGCCAGGATAGCTTGACTCCAGTGGCATGGAGAGCACGGGACCCACGTCTGGGCATACCCGTCCCACTCGGGGTGACAAATGCAAAAAGAACAATTGATGGACAGAATGCAGACCACTGTCATACATTCACCCCAGTACAGAGATCTGGGCCTAAATCCATTGTTTTTTTGCTCACCATGCCATTCCAGTTTGGACCCAGCCAAATGCAAATCTGTCTTGACCCTGCACCCAATGGGAACAGTCCAGCCCGAACTGCCAGGCCAGGTCCTCCCTGGACTGGAAACAAGCATCCTAGGACCGGTTTCGGGCTTTCAGCCCTCATCAGCCAGGATAGCTTGACTCCAGTGGCATGGAGAGCACAGGACCCACGTCTGGGCTTACCCGTCCCACTCGGAGTGACAAATGCAAAAAGAACAATTGATGGACAGAATGCAGAACAATGTCATACATTCACCCCAGTACAGAGAACTGGGCCTAAATCCATCGTTTTTTTGCTCACCATGCCATTCCAGTTTGGACCCAGCCATATGCAAATCAGTCTTCACCCTGCGCCCAATGGGAACAGTCCAGCCCGAACTGCCAGGCCAGGTCCTCCCTGGACTGGAAACAAGCATCCTAGGACTGGTTTCGGGCTGTCAGCCCTCATCAGCCAGGATAGCTTGACTCCAGTGGCATGGAGAGCACGGGACCCACGTCTGGGCATACCCGTCCCACTCGGGGTGACAAATGCAAAAAGAACAATTGATGGACAGAATGCAGAGCAATGTCCTACATTCACCCCAGTACAGAGATCTGGGCCTAAATCCATTGTTTTTTTGCTCACCATGCCATTCCAGTTTGGACCCAGCCATATGCAAATCAGTCTTGACCCTGCGCCCAATGGGACCAATCTAGCCTGAACTGCCAGGCCAGGTCCTCCCTGGACTGGAAACAAGCATCCTAGGACCGGTTTCGGGCTTTCAGCCCTCATCAGCCAGGATAGCTTGACTCCAGTGGCATGGAGAGCATGGGACCCACGTCTTGGCATACCCGTCCCACTCGGGGTGACAAATGTAAAAAGAACAATTGATGGACAGAATGCAGAACAATGTCATACATTCACCCCAGTACAGACATCTGGGCCTAAATCCATCGTTTTTTGCTCACCATGCAATTCCAGTTTGGACCCAGCCATATGCAAATCAGTCTTGACCCTGCGCCCAATGGGAACAATCCAGCCCGAACTGCCAGGCCAGGACCTCCCTGGACTGGAAACAAGCATCCTAGGACCGGTTTCGGGCTTTCAGCCCTCATCAGCCAGGATAGCTTGACTCCAGTGGCATGGAGAGCACGGGACCCACGTCTGGGCATACCCGTCCCACTCGGGGTGACAAATGCAAAAAGAACAATTGATGGACAGAATGCAGAGCAATGTCATACATTCACCCCAATACAGAGATCTGGGCCTAAATCCATTGTTTTTTTGCTCACCATGCCATTCCAGTTTGGACCCAGCCATATGCAAATCAGTCTTGACCCTGCGCCCAATGGGAACAATCTAGCCCGAACTGCTAGGCCAGGTCCTCCCTGGACTGGAACAAGCATCCTAGGACCGGTTTCGGGCTTTCAGCCCTCATCAGCCAGGATAGCTTGACTCCAGTGGCATGGAGAGCATGGGACCCACGTCTTGGCATACCCGTCCCACTCGGGGTGACAAATGTAAAAAGAACAATTGATGGACAGAATGCAGAACAATGTCATACATTCACCCCAGTACAGAGATCTGGGCCTAAATCCATCGTTTTTTGCTCACCATGCAATTCCAGTTTGGACCCAGCCATATGCAAATCAGTCTTGACCCTGCGCCCAATGGGAACAATCCAGCCCGAACTGCCAGGCCAGGACCTCCCTGGACTGGAAACAAGCATCCTAGGACCGGTTTCGGGCTTTCAGCCCTCATCAGCCAGGATAGCTTGACTCCAGTGGCATGGAGAGCATGGGACCCACGTCTGGGCATACCCGTACCACTCGGGGTGACAAATGCAAAAAGAACAATTGATGGACAGAATGCAGAACAATGTCATACATTCACCTCAGTACAGAGATCTGGGCTTAAATCCATCGTTTTTTTGCTCACCATGCCATTCCAGTTTGGACCCAGCCATATGCAAATCAGTCTTGACCCTGCGCCCAATGGGACCAGTCCAGCCCGAACTGCCAGGGCAGGTCCTCCCTGGACTGGAAACAAGCATCCTAGGACCGGTTTCGGGCTTTCAGCCCTCATCAGCCAGGATAGCTTGACTTCAGTGGCATGGAGAGCACGGGACCCACGTCTGGGCATACCCGTCCCACACGGGGTAACAAATGCAAAAAGAACAATTGATGGACAGAATGCAGAACAATGTCATACATTTACCCCAGTACAGAGATCTGGGCCTAAATCCATCGTTTTTTTGCTCACCATGCCATTCCAGTTTGGACCCAGCCATATGCAAATCAGTCTTGACCCTGCGCCCAATGGGAACAGTCCAGCCCGAACTGGATTCAGGCTAGCCTGGCTGATGAAGGGTGATGCCCTGAAACCGGTCCCAGGATGCTTGTTTCCGGTCCAGGGAGGACCTGGCTTGGCAGTACCGGCTGGACTGTTCCCACAAGGAACAGGGTCAAGACTGATTTGCATATGGCTGGGTCCAAACTGGGGTGGTGTGGTGAGCAAAAGAATGATGGATTTAACCCAGATCCTTGTGACTGGGGGTGAATGTTTGCATTGTCCAGCATTCCGTCCATCAATTGTTTCTTTTGCATTTGTCACCCTAAGTGGGAAGGGTATGCCCAGACGTGTGTCCCGTGCTCACTACACCACTGGATTCAAGCTAGCCTGGCTGATGAAGGGTGATGCCCTGAAACCGGTCCCAGGATGCTTGTTTCCGGTCCAGGGAGGACCTGGCTTGGCAGTTCGGGCTGGACTGTTCCCACAAGGAACAGGGTCAAGACTGATTTGCAAATGGCTGGGTCCAAACTGGGGTGGTGTGGTGAGCAAAAGAATGAAGGATTTAACCCAGATCCTTGTGACTGGGGTGAATGTTTGCATTATCCAGCATTCCGTCCATCAATTGTTTCTTTTGCATTTGTCACCCTAAGTGGGAAGGTATGCCCAGACGTGGGTCCCGTGCTCACTACACCACTGGATTCAAGCTAGCCTGGCTGATGAAGGGTGATGCCCTGAAACCGGTCCCAGGATGCTTGTTTCCGGTCCAGGGAGGACCTGGCTTGGCAGTTCGGGCTGGACTGTTCCCACAAGGAACAGGGTCAAGACTGATTTGCATATGGCTGGGTTCAAACTGGGGTGGTGTGGTGAGCAAAAGAATGATGGATTTAACCCAGATCCTTGTGACTGGGGGTGAATGTTTGCATTGTCCAGCATTCCGTCCATCAATTGTTTCTTTTGCATTTAATTTTATTTGCAGCTTGGAAAAAGAGAGAGGATGTTATGCGGTGGTATCATATGTACATATAGCGATTAAAAGAAAGAAGGCAAATTTACATCTTGGTGCCTTACTATATGAAACTACATAAGGCATATATTCATAGGTTGACCGTAATATTGCTATGTCCTATATTACTTCTGGATTCGTCTAAAAAAATCATATGCTGTCTTTCACATGCACCTTATTGCTCATTTCACAATGGAAATTTACCTATTATAAAGCTGCTATTTTACATGCATTTTTTTCTCATGTTGTTGTTGAAAACTATACTCTCATAAAGCTGCTTTCAATTTTATTCGAAGTCTGGAAAATGAGAGAGCATGTTAAGTTGTTGTCCCCTTTGTACAAATCAAGGGTCAAAAGAAGGAAGGTAATCCCATACCTTGAGGCTTGATTACATGAAATTAAAATATGCTATATATCTATAGGACAAATATAATATTGTTATGCCCTATCTTACTCTTGGATTGGTTTAACAATACCATATGCTGCTTTTCACAGGCACTTTGTCACCCATTTTATTGTATTTTACTGAAACTGCCTGTGAAATTTGTATTTATTTTATCCTGGTTGTCAATTTTAAAATGTGATTTCGAAAACTGAGGTATTTGCTCGATATATATTACTTTTTAGATTGCTTTTATGGTTGTTTTTTAACCAAATAAAGCTGAATTGAATTGAATTTAATTTAATAGATGAGGTACTCCGGGGGACACCTCAGGGCATTCAGAGTAAGCCTGGGCGTAGTTCGCGAAGTAGCGCTACGCAAAGCTACGCAAAGTGCAGTTCGCACTACGCGAGCTACGCGTAGCACTACGCGAACTGTGTAGTGCACTGTTCGCAATGATTGCACAGTGCCGGATGCTTGTCCGCACTGTGCAATCATTGAAAACGGCATCTTGCACAGTGCGAGCTGTCTTTTACTGCCGCTCGAGTAGATTTTTACTCGAGCGGCAGCTTTCTCAACGCGGACTGGTAGATTCTCATCGCGAGCGGTCGCGAGCGTACGCGACCACTCGCAATGAGAAACCTGACCTCCCCGCATTGAGAATCTCGCCGGGAGGTTTATTTTCCACGCTCGCGATCGGCAACTTGATGTTGCTGATCGCGAACGAGGAAAAGTCTCGCCGGGATGTCATTTTGCTTGCTCGCGGTCGCCAACTTGACGTTGAGGACCGCGAGCAAGCAAATGACCGCTGCACTACGCTACGCTACGCGTGTTTGCACTGTGCTACGTGCAATTCGCGTTGTGCAAAGTAGCGCAAACTTCGCAAACTACGCGAGCGTAGCGTAGTGCTTTGCCCAGGGTTAATTCAGAGGTGTAATAAAAGGGGACATAAAACTGCTAAAAAACTCAAGACTACTACAGTAAGATTGTACTTTTCATGAAAATCGGAGTCATTCTGCAGCCATATTCTATCTGGAAAAAATGACACCATTTTGGAAAGAAATCATGATTTCCTTCACATTACTGGTTTTCTTAGTTAAAAGGGCTATGATTGAAAAAAGGCGTTGTTTAGGAACCCCTTTCAGAGGGCAATGGGGCAAGCAGGGGCACTGTGCCCAACTGTGGTGGTTGAGGCATCTACTCCTGATGTTTTTGGGGCAAGACCTACTATGGATCCTGAGCAACTGGGCCAAGCACCCTTTCTACACTTGACTCTCAGTGGCAGATGTGGATGAGCAGTCCAAAGCTCCCTTGGGTGGAAAGTGTAGATACAGGTGAGGGAACATGACTCATAACTCAAAGTGGACACAGTATTGTCAATAAGTCAATGTCCACTCAAATACTTGTCTTTATAAGAAAAATAAGTATTTTATTTCTAACGCTACACATTCAAAGAAATACTGACATTTATAAGCAATAACACAATCCTCTTGAGGTTGGGGCTCTAGCTTTTGTTAGGAAAATTACTGTCCTACCCTGTTCCTTATAATATGTTTGTGGTTATTCCTCATTCAGTGGTTCACGCATCCAGGGAATGGTCACTAGTAGGCCATACTCAAGATTTCCCCTTTGACTGCTTAGGAATTAGTCAAAATTGTCCATGGTGCTGCAGCACCATCAACAGTCAGTTACCTGTGGCCCCACAGTCCGTAGTTCAAGTCATACCAACTCCTGCAGTATGAAAGCATTCAGAGTTGCAGTGAGGGCCCCCGACATGGGTGTTCACAAGGCCTGATCCTGTTCAGAGAAGTTGGGCTGTTGGTGGTACATGCAGGAGCACTGCAGGTTTTTCCCAGTGATCAGAGACGCTCCCAACCTGTGAAGCTGAGGTAAGTCAATCTTCCCCACATTGGGGGAGGGGGATGATTCAATCCTACAGCCCTCAATAAGAGCCCAGTGAGGGATTGACGTCCTTAATGGCCTTTTGGGGGGGCAGTCAGGGGCAAGTCTTGGTGTGTGGGCTCAACTCTCTGGTCACGCCGCAATCTTCTTCCTGGGCAATGGTACAAACCTCTTGCGAATTTGGTACCGGCAGCCACTTGTGGCATTTGAAGTTTCTGTGGTATTTTCTGGCCTATGCACAAGCTCCTACAGTGCAATCCCTCATACCACAGTGGCCTCTCCTGGCATATGGGGCCACAGCTAAGACAGATACAAGTCTCAACACGCTTGCAACAATAACCTCAATGGTGAACCCTCTGGGATAAGGGGTAACCACAATAAGGTGGTGCGGATTGATGCTTCCTGCAGGGTGCTCAATACATGGCTCAGTTCACGGCAGCCCTCTACTGCTGTACGGGGGTCGCCTTTACACACCTGCACAATGGGCAATGACACCATTGGTACACAGCTATTTCCTCATACCCTGCTCCAGGAGTCATCTCAGTAGGGCTCCTCACTAGATTTAACCCCCTCCAATGCTCCCTTCTTCCTCACAGGGCACACTGGACTTGGCAAGCAGCCAGACACTGGTGCTCCAGGGCAGGCAGTCTTGGTTTCCCTGGGTGAAGACCCCTCACCCAGCAGGAAGACTAGCAGACCTAAGGGGAGAGGAGTTTGCTTAACGGCTAGGGCGGTCGACCTCGAATCTGGGGAACTGGGTTCGGTCTCGGCAATGATGCTGAACATCCTGTGATTCTGGGAAAATCACTTAATCTCCCCGTGCCTAACAAAAAATGAATGTGTCCTCATATAATGCAACTGGTGCTATGTAAAGCGCTCTGATACCCGATTCGGGTCAAGTTCACGCTATATAAAACTCTGTTAAATTTAAAAATATAAAAAAAAATTGAAAAAATAAGTCCCCAGTCCTGGACACTGGCAGAAGTCTTGCAGAGCTTACTCTTCTCATACATCCTGTCTGGCTTCTAGGCAATTGAACAAGTTTAGGCTTTCAACCTCCCCTTCTTATAGTCCATTCAAATGTGATTTAGGGTTTGGGTATTTGAAGTTTTATGTTAGGGTTCTGCTTCTTTTGAAGTGTACACTTTTCTTTTTTTTTTCCCTCTTGAAAGGCTGTCTTTCACAGCAGAAAAGACTCCGAAGCTGATTGTCCAACAGCAAAGGCCATGGAAGTGAATAGAGTTCACAGCTAGATATCAACCACAATGATATGTGTATCAAAGGGTTAAATCTGGACTCCAAACCCCACTCTTTATGATTCCCTTATCAGCCCCATCTCCTTTCTAAGATGGGTCCAGGCCCGTTACTTGTGATCTATCACTCAATCAAAGAGTAACTTTTTGAAGTGTAAAGGGGAAGTCCCTTCTCCCCTTCCTCCAGTGTGTGTCCCACCCAGGTCACAGGAATGCAGCAATACAAAAATCTGTCTGGACGGATTCCTCTACTCCTCATGACTCCATCAGGGAGGACTGGGCTTCCCAAAATGGAACCCAGGGTCCTCCATGTAAGGTACCATTGCAGTCACACTTGCACTCAGTGTACTTTACCAGTGCACATACTCTACAGTACTGTTACCTTCCTGCATTGTGCTATTACAGACACATATACATTAAGCACACACATTTATTCTGTGCACACTGCTCAGTACTGTAGCCTCTCTGTACTGTACCACAGTTTGCTATTTAGAAACACACACACTGCCAGCACATACACACTCACCATGTACGGTCTGAACAACACTTCACTCTTGTTAGATTTGGGGGTCTCTAGTTGGCAGAGGTAGGTACCTTTGACCAAATAGGGACCCTTGCATCTAGTCAGGGTAAGGGGGCACACTCCCAAAATAACCCCTGCTCACCCCCTTGGTAGCTTGGCACGAGCAGGCAGGTTTATCTCAGAGGCAGTGTGTAAAGCATTTGTGAACACATACAGTAATATAGTGACAACACTACAAAGGGATGCCACACAGGTTGTATTATAAAAATAAGTATCTTTTATATAGATTTAACACAAGACCACAAACGACAAAATATCCACAATACTGTACTTAAAAATGGTAGAAATAGCTTAGTTCTCTTAAGATGGTAAATGCGACACTTTGCGTTCAATGTACCTTTGGATGCGTAACGCTATACAACAAAAGAGTTGCAGGGAAGGTGATGCGTTGGTTCCTTACATGCAAGAACGGTGATGCGTCGGTTCCTTGCTTCGGGGGAGGTGATGCGTCGGTTCCTTACCGGAGAGGAGGTGATGCGTTGGTTCTTCACCGCATGGGGAGGTGATGCGTCGGTTTCTTACTGCGCTTCTGTGGCGATGCGTCTAGCAACGCCGCGATGCGATGACGACCCGGTGCAATGAGACAAAATGGCGTCTTCTTGATGTTGAGACAACGAAGGGGTGATGCGTGCACACCTGATGGCCGTGCGGCGACTCAGTGAATCTTCTGAGCCACGACAGGCCCTGCGACACGCTTCTCTGGTGATGCAACTGCGTCTGCTGCGACAGCGACACTCTTCTCCAGGGATGCGGGGCGCCTCGGTGATGCGATGCGACATCGGCAGCGGTGGCACGCTTCCTCAGCGATGCGACGACAGCTGCTGCGGCAGCGACACACTTCTCCAGTGATGCGACGGCATCTGCTGCGACGGCAACACTCTTCTCCGGTGATGCGAGGCGCTTCGGTCGATGCGGTGGCGACAGCGGCAGCGGTGGCATGCTTTCTCGGCGATGCGATGACAACTGCTGCGGCGGCGACACGCTTCTTCGTCTTGAGTCGCGCTTCCAGCTCTCAGCGACACGCAGTCTCTCAGAAGGCCCAGCTCAACAGCAGGCACTTCAATTCCCAGCAAGGGAAGGCAGGGAGAAGCTGGTTGGTGAAGTCTTGTATCCCTGAGACTTCAGGCAGGAGGTAAGCTCTAGTTCAAGCCCTTGGAGATCTTCTTACAAGTTGATGAAAGTAGCACAAAGTCATTTCTCCTTTCTTTGGCAGTCAGGTAACCACTGCAGGCCAATCCTCAAGCAGCTCACAACATAGGGATAGTCTCCTCCTGCAGTCTCTCTCTCTGGTTCCTCTCCTCAGCAAAGGTTCTTCTTGTTTCCCAGAAGTGATCTAAAGTTTTGGGGTCAGGGCCCCAGTATTTATACACCAAAATCCTTTGTCTCTGAAGGCAGAGAGTGTCTGTACCTAGTCCAAACTAGTTCTGGTCAGTCTTGGAGAACTTTGTTTACAGGACTCCTTCTTTCCTTTGTCAGTGTGGGCCAGGGACATCAGACGCACCACAGGAGGTGGAGCCAGCATTGTGGAGGGAAGGCACAGCCCTATTTAGGTCCCAGGTGCAACTCCTCCCACCACTCTACATGTAGCTCTCTCTATTCAGCCCTGTGCTGACTCACCCTGTCTCCTGGAATCCCCCAGCCCCTGTCACTCACAAACCAGACATGGAATACACAACCTAGCAGAGGCAGGCTTGGACAGTTAGGCAAGGAAATACCTACTTTCTAAAAGTGGTATTTTCAAACACAGAATGTTAAAACCAACTTCACTAAAAGATGTATTTTATCATTCTGAGTTCAGGCAAACTAAATTCGTTTTTCTACCATGTTCCCTGGGTCAGTTAGGATTATAAGATGTTATAATCAAACTGCCCATTTTGTCCTATGGGGAACAGGTAGCCTTGCAATAGTGAAAAACGAAAATGGCTGTAATTCACTATTAGGACATGCCACACACACCAGGGCATGTCCTACCTTATACTTACAATGCACCCTGCCCTTGGGCCTACCATAGGGGTGTCTGATATGAAGAAAAGGGAAGGTTTAGGGACTGGCAAGTGGGTGCACTTGTCCAGTTAACATGGCAGTCAAAGACTGCACACAGGCTCTGCAATGGCAGGCCTGAGACACACTTTACAAGCTGCTTCTGTGGGTGGCACAACCAGTGCTGCAAGCCCACCAGCAGCATTTCATTTACAAACCCTGGGCACATGCAGTGCACTGTACTAGGGTCTGACAAGTAAACCAAATAAGCCAATCATGGAGTCACTAATCCATACATCAATTTTATCATAGGGAGCACTTGCACTGTGGCACTGGATAGCAGTGGCACAGTGCCCAAAGCATCTAAGACCAGCAAAAACATCAGATGCAACAGCAAAAAATGGAAGGGAGACCCACGCCAATGGTGCCAGGTCTAACAACCCTACATATAATGTTCTTCTCGCAAGCACACATACATCCAGCACATGCTTTCACTGCGCAACCACAACACAGCACTACATCTCTCATGTAATGTATTCCTCGCAGGCATACATAGACACAGGACATGTACTAATCACACATATACTATGCAAAACTGCTCTACCGCAGTACTGTACCCTAGGCCTGGGCGTAGTTCACAGAGTTTGGCTACACGGAACTCCGGATAGGGACAAAAAATCTCAGCGGAGTTCCGCAAGTGGCGGAGTGCTGTGCGAAATGCCGTTCACGCTGATCTTCCTGCTGCTCAAGTAGAAATTCTGCCCGAGTGGCAGCTCGCGATCGGCAACTTACTGTTGGTTAATGCGAGCTGGGAAAATCTCTGCTGCACTACGCGGAGCGGAGTTTTCTGCACTCAGCGAGCTCCACGGAGCACGAAGTGCTGAAAACTCTGCAAACTCCACGAACGGAGCGGAGTTCACCACCCAGGCCTACTGTACCCTTCCAAGGCATATACATACCCAGCACAGAATTGAAACTCCTGCATTATGCAACACTCTAATTCTACTTGATGTAGGCCAAGGGTGAGTTAAGTACACAATAGCGGAACTTTAAAAAGGTGAGTAAGTCTGTAAGTGCCATTCCAGTGACATGGGGTGAAAAGGACCTGTTCAATCCTACTTAATACTACATAGTATGCTGCTACCACCATACTTGTGCTGCTTAACTCTTGGTGAAGGCAGAAGCCTTTCACATTATGAGGGTAGTGATTTGGGTTCCCCTCCCTGTCCAATAAGAACACTATTCATTAGACAGGCCTGTTTCATGGCACACACACATAATCTGTGGTTGCCTATGACAAAAAATCAGCATTAGGGATTCAGACAACAGTAGATAGAGTTGGATACTCAGGGCAGGGATAAAAGTCTTTTACCATGCAGAGGACATTTCCGTCCCAACAACCTGGCAGGATGCACGAGCAGGTGCTCTAGGTCTGACTGAAGGCCTGGCCCTGTAGCCAATCTCCACTGACCTAAACAGAAGGCTACGTAAAGTGTCGAATTGGTATGTGGCCGGTGAATTATATGTTTCATAAAAACCACCTAGGAATTCACTGGAAAAAAACAAACTTCAATGTTAGTTGTGGTTCAGTGAATTCAAACCCAAAAGACTTCTGTAACTTGTCAATTGTGGTTTGCAGCACTGGGAACGCATGGCATAAGGCACACCCCAACTGCCACGTTCCATACACTACGTTGCCAACACTAACAAAAAGGCTGTCTGCCAAGAGAAATATATTCCAGGTGCCATGAGTTTTGGCATCCGGTCTGAATGCATGACAGTACAACAGATTCCGTTGCAACGCATGCCTTTACCACGCATTTCATTGTAAAGGCATGTATGTTAAAGGCGTATGCGTGGTAAAGGTTTTCCCTGACTCATGCCCCCAAACCTGTCCCCAGTACCCCACCCCGACTGGCACCCAGCCCTTGTTAAAATACCCAGCCCTTGCCCTGAGCCCTAAAAGTATACTCTAGCATGACTCACAGACTTTTTAAATATACCTGACCCCTGTCCTAAGCCGCAAAACTAGACCCCAGGGTGACCCCCCAGCCCTTTTAAAAATACCTAACCCCTGCCCTGAGCCCTAAAACTAGACCCCAACAGGAGCTCCCCCTCCCCCGGCCCCCATCCCTTTTTAAAAATACCCGTTCCCTGCCCTGAGCCCTACAACCGGACCCCCGAACCGCTCAGGAATTATTTTTTTTAAAACCACCCCAGTCTAAAGCTCTAAATCCGTACCCCCCTGCCCCAGGCCCAGTCCCCCTTACATCTACAGGATGCTGAGGCAGCTCTTCGGAGGTGAGGCGCAGGACAGATCGTCAATAGGAAGCAGAAGGCTCTCTTCATTTCCTCTAACAACGCCGATAGCCATGACCATGCAAGAGCCTTTACCACCATTACCAGCTTATGCCCTTACCACCAGTGCAAAGTATATACCTCTACCATTCATACCTTTACAACATTAATTCATTGTAAAGGCATGCGTGGAAAAAGCATATGCATTGTAAAAAACATGTGTTGTAATGGCTATGCATGGTTACAGTGCATGCGTTGTAACGCATGTGTGGTAAAGGTACTGAGTGGTTACAACCGTGTTGTAGGCTGTTTCCCATGTGGTCTGTGCCTTGAAAATCATAACTGCCGAACTGCAGTTTTCTTCCCTGACCTTGAGATCTCTGCATTTGTCAGCTGCTGCTCACTCAGTCATCTTTCCAGCTGATAGAAAAATACATTTTAAAACCTATAACATGCAGGTTATGCGAAAAGCTACTGAACAAGATACATCATTGCAGATGCTCACGCCTCGCTGGAGAATATATCCAACATGTGCTACTGTATTTAGTTTCTAGGCACCCACGAAGAGCCCACCTAATGATCTATCACCTTCTTGAATCTATTTACAGCTAAGCCTGATATTTTAGATTTTAAAGATTTGTTGAAGTTTTCCATCTAATGATTTGATACACTTTTATTTCTTTGTCAAGGCACTCCTAGTTCTCCAGATTAGATTTTTTTATTTTTGCAGATTTATTTTCCCATCCCCAATACAACTCAGACATTTCCTCTGACCAATTTATTCTAATTTAATGTTCTGAAAAATGTATGTTTTCCTTGCAACAACGTTGCTTTGACATATACCAATAAAACCAAGCAAACTGGAAAACGTTCAGACATTAGTAGCTAGAAGCTAACCGAAATATTGTCAATTATGGAGAACATGGTTAAGCATGCATTTCTATATTTTCGTTGTTTGATTCGAGTTCAATTCATGTTGTGTTTTTTGGTTTGGGGGCAGGAGCAATAGCAGAAACTGAACCAGTCAGCAATATGTTAGTGACTATTTCCGTTACTGTGACAGAAACATGATTGTACACGAACTTCGTTTCCCTCGAAGCATTACATTGGCCATTCTCTGTCCAGGCCAGTGAATACACAAACTTCTTTTTTGTTATTTTTAAACACACGAGGAGTGGATATTTAATGCCTTGCTTCAAGGTCAAAATAAAGAACTGTATGACTTTATACAAATACCTATATTTTTGTAAAGTTTAGTACAGGTTGATGGACTGCCAATAGGGTGAGGTTCCTGGCTTTAAAATACATTTAAATACATTTAATATTTACTTGGACGATGGATCATACATATATTATAATCTAATTTCCCACTTCGTCCTAATACTTAAATTGGATGTGACCTGACTTGCTCCACCCTTAGTCAAGTTACACTTTTTACAACATAGTCACACAAAAATAATAGAGGCTGCGTCCGTCTCAGCGTACAGTGAGGTGTGGTGGCCAAATAAAAAACATTTTAGAGACTCTCTGTGCATATTCATTTTAAAATTGTGTTTTTGTACTGTTGTTATCTATGCCACCAGTTGAACGGTAAACTATATTTGTACAAATCTTAAAAATACATATGATTCTTCGCAGGCAGGGCTCTAAGTGCTGAGCACCGGCAGTTTTTAAAAGGGGGCCTCGAAACGGGTCCCTATCGGGCTCTGTTTTGTGCCCTGGCACAGGCGGTCAATTTTTTCCCGGACTGCATTGACAGCAGACACATCATGCGCACGTGCCCAACCTGCTTATTTCTCACTAGTGGACAAGTTACTGACGTCATGCCGGGTCAGAGTTGTCGGGGAAGGGAAATCCTTTAAAGAGAGTCATTTTCTCTCTGGATTTCCCTGCTCTTTTTGAAACGCAGCTTCGTCGTGGCGTCACCAGGGCTATAAGTGGAAGCTTTTTCAGTATTATTTACAACAAGTCATAGTTGCTGCTTATTTATCTATTGCAAATAACAACCATTGACAAAGCCAATAGTCCTGACTTGTTGTAGGTATGATGTTACTTGTTGTATGATATCTGGATACAATGACAGAAACAGCAAAATACAAGTTGGGCAGCACACTATGCTAGGCACAGATTTTTAGCTTACGTGTTTTTAAGCCACACTTTTAATTACATCAGCCACGCCCCTTTGAGAGACCCCCCAGTTTTTCATCCCACTTAAAGCCTGCTCGCAGGACAGAATATTTTGTTAATTTATGGTCAGTGTGGTTTATAATGATTTAACTTTTTTTTACTACATAGACACAAGATAAAGCCCCGTAACTCTTCCTCGCTGGTCCCTCCTCTGATTTGGTCCTTAGGCTAGGCGCTATACTTCCCTGCCTGTTTTTTGTTTATTCTTGCAGGACAAGTGCGTGTCACAGCTGGGCCAGGTCACAATCTGCTGCATTCGGTGCTCCATAAGAGGTGTGAGATATGTGGGGCACCAAGTGGGGCTGTGTACTGCGGGACGGACAGTCTTTGTTGGGTGGGCTCCAAGCCCCCCTTCTGCTTTATCTTCCTTCTGAGTCACTGGTACTGCATAGGAACTTGCAACTGGAGAAGACCATGCTGGACAGCAGGGATTTTCAGGACATAACTGTCCGATTCTTTATCAACCATTGCTAGTTCTGTTCTTGTCCTCCTGCTAGAAGATAACACATGCAATGAGGCGGTGTGGTATAGGCACCACCGTGGATAGTTGGTGGACTAGTCCTTATGGATAATGGCTTGCATTGCCTCCAGTGCTGTATCTACTCTCCAGTACAGGTAGGAGCAGATGGATGGAAGTATATTTGGGGTGTGTTTGAAATGTTTGAAATGTTTACCTATGCCTGAATTGTGAGCGACTACCCAGAATGGAAAATGACCTATTCGCTGATTGGGACTGGTGGACTGTTTTATCCTAGTGGTTCCTAAATAGTGTGATCATTATGCTTTTGGTTTCATGACACTGAACAGTTTTGTTAAAAGCAACCTCTAGATGTTATCCCTTTCTGATGCCAATGCTGGAAGGTCAGGGATGAGGGGGCTGTCTTTATGGCGAATGAAGGGGCTAGTTTTCTGGCTGATATCCAATGTCAAGATCCTTGCATAGTTCTCAGAGTAGTGTCCAATCACCTTCCCCTCCTTCCACAGTGTCTTCACAGTGGAATGTTTCCCCTTTTTGTTCTGTGTCTTCCTGGAATTCCCTTAAATATATTATTGATCATGGAGATCTGCCTTCTTTTGAAAGTCGCATGCAGCTGAGAGAAATCCATCCACGAGAAGATTTATTTGTAGTGTTGGTCTAATTTGGACACATTTTGAGCCCTCAGTTTGAAGAGAAAGAGCTAGGTACCATTTGATCAGTGTTCAGTTTCCGAACCTCAACTTCCTATGAATGCTACTATTAAACATCTATGAAAGAGCACCTTCTCTAGGAATGGTGGGGCCAGTTTATAGAAAAGCTAATTAGGGCTTCCTCAGTTGTATCTGGATCTCACAAACTCTAAACTGTCTGGCAGCACAACCGTGATAGCAAACAATGTCTCGATTTCGGTAAACAACCCTGACCACGAAACCGTCATCCCGAATGTTGTCACAACGCTGTTGTTACAACAACCGCGTTGTAACAACGCATACCATTACCACGCAAGTCGTAACCACAACTTGCGGAGGGGGGAGAAGGTGTTGGATTTAAAATCCAACACCTTCCCTACTGTCCGCACCGACTGGAGTTGGAATAGTAAATTATAGTATTCCAACATCCAGCGCCCTCCTCTGCAACTTGCGACTTGCATGGTAATGGTATGCGTTGTTATAACGCGGTCGTTGTAACGACCGCGTTGTAACAACATGCGGGCTGACGGGCAGCGGGAAAAAGAGGCATATTCCTCGATTTCATGGATGTGTCATGTATATTTAGAACTCTCTTTGGTTATAAAGGCAGGCAATTATGTAGTGTACATGTACCAGTTTTAGGTTAAGGATTTTCATCACTGTCCTCTTGTCTATCAGATGGGGAAGAGTATAAGAGGCACATTTCCTTCTAGACGTTTCCACTACATAACTAAAGGGAGTGTTGCAACTCCAAAGAAGGGTTTTCTTCTGTTCCCTTAGGTGTTATGCTTTTCAGGGAGAACCTGTATGACATTCACCATAGGTCTTTTCAGAGAAAGAAATGTTAAAAGCTGTTTAAATCTGTATCCATTCTAAAGAAAAGAGCAGAATGCATTGCCACACGCACTAGGCAATCAGCCTAGCCACAGGTGGTGTGAGTGCCTGTGAATAATCTAGCCATAAATTGGGTGTATTTAGTTGTGCAAATCTTGTCCTGCAATGCTGCATCTGTCTGTTTGTGGTTGTTGGATTTCTCTGCAGGTTCACCACCAACCTTTTGCCTTCACCCTTCCTATATTTCTGAATTTGTTTTTGTTGGCTTTGTAACTCTGTGCACTTTACAACTGCTACTAGTGTGAAAGTGCTTGTGCTCACTCCCTGAAATGTGGTAAAATTGGCTCACACTGGATTGGCACATTGAATTAAATGATATTTCTTTAGTTAAGTGGTATACCCTATACACAAGGCCTGTAAATAAATGCTGCTAGTGGGCCTGCAGCACTTATTGTGCCACCCACTTAAGTAGCTCCTTAAAAATGTCCCAGGCCTACCATTGTATCTTGAATGCAGTTTTAAACAGCCAATTCGATTTGGCAATATAGTCCCATTGCCAAGCCTAAAAATCCCTTTCTATTATATATACATCACCCCTAAGGTAGAGCCTAAACAGCCCATAGGGTATGGTGCATTTTCATTAGAAAGTTCAACATGCACTTTTTAGATTTACATGTCCTGATAGTTAAAAACTCCTAAATTATTTTACTGTGACACCAACCTCTCTGATTCGATAAAATTGGGTTTCCTTCTTACATTTATTAAGTGCTAACTTTAGATTGCGAGCAAGTAGGAAATGTATATTTGGTGTCTAAGAAATTGTAATTTAAAATCCTCTTTAATGTTAAAGTCTGATTTTAAATTACATTTTGAAAATGCCACTTTTAGAAAGTTGACATTCTTCTGTCCTAACTATTTGGTGCCTGCAGCCTGTTCGCAGGTCATATTTCAGGGTGTAGTTGGCAGTTGGACTTTGTATACTACTCCTAAGCAGCCACACAACAGAGGGATTAGGTGTGAGTCAATAGGCTGTACCCTACCATCAATCAAAGGACTTCACACCAACCCATTGTACCTGCAACCAGGTTGGAACCCAGACATAGGAGGCAGAGAATTCCATGCATTTCAAATGGAATCTCTTAATACTTCTCCTACTTCAAAGAAAGCACTAGGTATAAAAATAGGACCCTCAGATCCACCCTTAAGTGCACCTGTGGAAGACTCAGAAGAAGGACTGCTGTGCTGCTCTGCTGCAAGAAGGACTGCTATTCTGCTGCCCTGTCACCTGAGTGAGAAGGACTGGACCTGCATCTCTAACCCAGGGCCACCAGAGTGGCTCCAAGGGCCAGTTTCTTGGCCTCCTGATCAGTGCCTTAGCGACAGAAAAGGCCCCAACTACCTTGAACCCTGCACCTGGATTCTGCTTGCTGTGCGTCTTGCCCCCCCCAAGTGGTGCCAAGCCAGTACTGGACACTTGGAAGGGGGCCTGAATGTGCTCTGGCAACCCAGCTGTGGTCCTAGCAGAACCGACTCAGTGCAACTCATCGCCTCACAGCTTGCAATCTGAGCCACCGCTGCACACTGCAGGACCTCCCATTGCAGCTCCTCAAAACCACTGCTGCCTGACTCATCCTCAACGCATGATCTCGCATCGCTATCCGCAGCTCCTTCGAACTGCCACTGTGCGATGTATCCTCAGTGCAGGACCCCGCTTCACAAACCCTCAGCCCCATGTAGCTGCCGCTGCACAATGCGTTCATTGCGGGACCTCACAATGCTCTGCAACCAGGATTTAAAGTACTTTGTTCAGCGAGCCTAACTTGGTTCCTATATCCAGCCCATGCTCCAACATGGTAAACCTGAACTTGTGACTTTGTCCAGGTCCAGCGCTACCAGATAACCACAGATGGCGCTTAGTGCTATTATGCACTAATTTTAACTGAATCTTTAAAATTGCATATCTCCAGTTCTACTGACTGGATGTTTGCTGTTCTGGTCTCAAATAATTTATTAAAATGTACTATATGTTTTCTAAATTGGTGTGGAATTTTTAGTGTGTTGTGTTTTCACTTTATTACTATTTGTGTGCTGCATACATACTTTACACGTTGCCTTTAAGTTAAGTTTTGAGCCAAGCTACCACAGGGTTAAGTACAGGTTAATTTAGTAACTTTAGTGGCTTACCTTGAAAGAGATTGTGGTAGGGTTCCCACCCCACTCAACCATCAAGGGCTGATATGGCAGGAAGCCTTTTTGTCTTTTTCCAGATATCCCTTCCTTCCTTGCCAAGCCATATGTTTGTTTGACACTTTGTCAAGCCAGTGTATGTTAGGCAGTCATTTTCTTTTTGTTCACTATGTCTCCTCTTTCCTTGCTAACCCATGTATTCATCCATCATTTTGTGAAGTGTGTATGTTTGTCTTTCTGTGTATGTATATATATATGTGTGTGTGTGTGTGTGTGTGTGTGTGTGTGCGCATGCACGCTTATACCAGTCTGCTGTGCTCCTGCTGCCAATGCCAGCAGTGAAAATGCAGATGAGTTCCTGCAAAGCCATCATCTGATCGCCCCTCAAAGCTGGTGGGACACCATCCAAAATACAGTCATTGAATAGCCAATCCTTCACAAATGCTAATTCCCAGATACAGGAGTGACACATACAGTGTGAGTTGCCTGCACATACATATTAGACATTATGCTCTCATACTCCCACCAATCATTACTCCCAACTTCCTCTCAGAGGTCACTGCAGCTATCCCTGAAGACATGGTTGATGACAGCTGTCCCCATCCAAACTGCTGGGTAAATGAAACATGAAATAAAACCTGCAAAGACCTCATGCACTGTTGAGTGAGCCATAGCAGTGCTCGTTTCTGCATCAAAAGTTGGTAGGAACCAAGTCCAGCAGCTTTATGCTGTGGACCTCTATTCTTCTTCTCCACAATATGGCTGTCAAGAGTTCACTAATAATAGTAAATGACTAATGCCAGCCTCTGTCAATGCCTTTGCCACATGGACCCAGCAATTGAAAATATCCAAGCAGAGAAGAAATGCACTATGCATTGCTGATTCATGCACATGACCCAGAGGGCAACCGGGGAGTGTAGGAATCGATCTGGAGTTTTCTTGCTACTGCTACCAGATGCAACTAAATTTAATAGCTATCTCACTAGATGCTATCATAGACAATGTATGTTGCCTATGTATACAATATCAGGGTCAGAGTTGGTTGGAACATGTTTTCCTGCTATCAATATCCAGAGGACATGACCTCAATGAGTAGAAATATCACACTTTCATCTATCCCTGTGGGTGGTCCCGTGATATGGCTGACACATAGCATAGAACATTTCCTCCTTTTTTGGTTCCCATCTGACTCGTGTTGAGAATGTAAGATGAGTTTTTATTATCTAAATGTACTGGTACTTCATCTGTTAAATCACAGTCAACCATTTTCTAGCACCACAAATTGTTCTCCTCTAGCTTGCCTGTTCACTTTCACTCTCCTCATACATGTCCCTACTTCACTGTCCTCATATGTGTCCAATAATTCTATAATGCTCCGGTCCTTACAGTGTATCATTCCTGAAATATTAGTTCCCCCTACAGAAATGTCTGTGGGTTGTGTGTGTGTGTTCTGTAAATTAACTAGGCCTTCTAGATCATATTTGTTGCTAGTGGAGCATTAAGACAGCAATGTAAGTAGATGCACATGAAATCCAGGTTAGCATTGTTACCCAGCAGACAGGCCATGTTGGGAATAAACCATAAATCATATTTTGGTATGTATAACATGAGCACCTTTGGCGTTTTCGTGGCTGAAGCCATTCTGTGTGGTATACGTTGGAAGTAGGATGGTGGGTGAATTAGTGATGAAATAAATAGATGGCTCTCCTTCACCTCCATGGCTTTCAGGGGTGGCAGGGCACATCTCTGCAATGTTATCATAAGATACACTCTCTCAAAAAAATGAATGCCTTACAGCTACTCAGCTCCACCTCACCTATTCTCACTTCATGAGTTCCTACTAGTCCCAGACAATCCTCCAATTTGTTCACATTTGTGCACAAAATATTTAGATTCTTTATATTCCATTATGACAAAGCACCTTTGGTCTAATTCTCTAGCCAGTCAAACTCCCAGGGCAACAATGAAGCTCAGCCTCAAGATAAACATAAAACCAAGCCCACCTCTTGTTGTGATCACTGGTTCTCCCCTCCTTCCTCGGGAGACATAAGGCTGTGCTCCTCTCCCTGTGTGCCGGGAAATTATGAGGGCTAACCATTGGTCCTCATGGGCCACAAAACGCAATCTATCATGCTTTGTGGTGCCCCTGCTCTTTGTGCATGCAAATTAAAGCATCCCTAGCAGCTTTTCAGGCGATTGTTCACCCCAAGGGCTCATTTTACGCGGTCCTTTAAGCAACCGCCAGGGATGATGATTTCTTTTTCTAATTTTTCTTTTCTACAGTAGCAGGCATTCCTGACCCTCCATCAGGGAAACCATACTCCCCACCTGCATCCTGCAGGATAGCCAAGTTAGCGGGTTCTATGCAGCAGCCTTCTCAGAGCCACAAGACCCTGTTACCCTCTCTGCCACCTTGCACCCTCCTCTTGTTGTCGGCTGGGGCAACCACTGAGGCTCTCTTTACCCACCACTGCTCCTCCTAAGTGCAGCGAGCAGAGAAGAGCACGGTCATGTGCCTGATGAACAGAGGGGCACTTAATCTCACAGGGCCACTCAGCTCAGTCCAGGGCACTCCCTGGCAGGACAATATGCATTGTCACAGTTTCCCACCTACAAGGGTTGTCAAATTTAAAACTAGTTTGGTTGCTCTTCTGGTCAGCTGGGGGACCTAGAACAATACAAGCTCCCTTGGGGAATTTGATCCTCCCAGCTGGAATTTCTTGAAGGAGACAGGCGACCCGACTGAAAGGCACCTGTTGAAGATCAAAACATGACATATATGAGCAGGTAGGTTTTTCTTCGATAACTCCAGTCTCTTTGGGCAAAAGGTAATGGAATTTGCTGATTTCTGCTCTAGGTGGCATAATACATTCACCAGAATCACATCACAGGTGCCTCCTAACCCAGGTATTAGTTGATCTCCATTACTTGGCCTCTTGTGCTGATGGGCTTTCATTTTCTATACAGCATCCTCTTGTAGGGCACACTTGCAGCACCCTCTTTCTGCAGTGAGTTCATCCTCCTTCCTCAAGGCAGATTCTGCTCCTACAGCACGGTTAGAAAATAAGTCCATTGCACAGCTCTTTAGTATACCGTCGGGTCTGGTGGCTCTGTGGATTAATACATCTACTGTAAGGGACTGTGTTTGACCTCATGGTAACAGGTTAAAATCCCAGTGGTTCCACTCAGCCATACCTTCTTTTGAGGTCGATAAAATGAGTACCATTGAGTTGGGTAACAATAAACATCTGTTATTCAGCGTCAAGATACCTTTGGGTGAACGTGCACTTTCCAAATACACATTTTTCGATTCAGGCTGCTGAAAGACAAGGTGGGATGTCTTCTGAGGTGCACTGAAAAAGCAATGCCTTATTTTTCAGAAGGTATTTTGTTCTTACTCCTGGCAGTCATCAGCTTTTGTACAGGTTATCCCCCATGGTAAGAAAGTCAACAATCAGAGATCCAGTAATTGCCTTTCACAATGCTGGTTGGGTCTTGAAACTGGTCAGTAAGAATGCTGGCATCCTGACTAGGGATTCTACTCAGGATTTACCCTAATCAAGTTGTCAACAATGTGGATTCCATGCAGTTCCTTCCATTTTTTTATTAGCCGAGACTGGTAAGACTAAAGTCTTTTTTACTCAACATTCAGCAGCAAGAAGGGGAGAGTTCTGTATTTCCAGACAGGGAAAACGAAAACAAAGGTACAAAAAGGGAGATGCCTTGCCACTCAGCTAATACATGAACCTCTCTGCAGTAACACTTCCTTAGAAGAAGAAGATGCCAGCATCTTTCTCCCTCCCTTCTTTTAGAAAAGCCTTGTCCCCCTTAAAGGGCTTTTGGAATGTTCTTCTATTTACACCCCTTTCTGGCACGGTCTTTCCATTTGGTCTATCATTCGCTCACAGGTTGTCCAAAATGTATTCCTGCCCACGCACTATAAAGTACTACAGATAGACTCTAAACCTAAAACAACCCACACATACAGCATGTTAAATGCACACATTGCCTCCAATACATGTTCCTTGCAGACTATCCAGAGTCCCGTCCTCTTGCAGTCCATAGGCAGCAGGACTTATATTTTTAAAAGACGGACAGTAAAGGTTGCCTCTTATAAACTAATTGAAACAGAGTTTATAGTGTGAAGGCTCCTACACTGCACACTGGTCAAAATACAAGGGTCAGAAAGCAAAAAATTTGGGGCAGATTTACAAGAAACTGGCGCATCTGTAGAGATGTGTCAGTTTCCCTGCGCCAGCCTGAGATACCCTTGCGCCACCATAGATGCGCCGTATTTACAATACGGCGCACCATGGTGCAAGGATTGACAGATGCGTCAGAAATTCTGACGCATCTGTTGGCCCAAAAGTCACGCACTGCTGGAGTCGTGTCACAAGCACGACACAACTCCAGCAATGCATGGGAGGCCTATTCTCATTGTACTGCGTCACTGCTTACTCCTACTCCAAGCAGGCGTAAGGTTTTGATGCAGTGGCGTCCTAGAAGTGGTGCAGTGAAATCTTGTAGATTTCACTGTGTCACTTTTACGAGGGTTTCCTGTGTGCGAATGCCCATGCTGCTTACATTATACCTGATGCAGGTATAATGTGACGCAGGGCTTTACAGCGTGACGCATCTCCCTAGATGCGTCACGTTGTAAATTGGCTGCATTGTTTACGCCGCTGCTGCGTTACAAAAGTGATGCAACGGCAGCACAAAAGTGTCTCAAGGGGCTTGTAAATCTGTCCCTGAAGGTTTTCACAGATTGAAACCCATTTTCCTAACACTGTTACTTTTCTGTTTTCAAATTGGAAATTATATTTTACTTTGTTTTTTAATTTTCTTTTAGAAACGATTATGTCTTTTTTGTTCTAAAATAATAACCAAGCAATGCATTCCCTTTTGATTAAAAAACACTGGAACAAGAAATATTGACGGATAATAAAACGGTGCTCATAAAGACCAGAATTCTTTTCCTAGTTTCATATGAAATGAAGTCCAATAATACAGAGTTATGCCAATGCGCTTAGTCGAGTAGTCTCTTAGCTAGTTGCCTCCGATTGAGTTTATATTAACTTTATTTGTGTGTATCAAGAAAAAAGTGCTTGAATAATTGTAAAGAAATGTTGCTGTCAAGGATTGGCTGTAAAGGGAGAATAAGACAATCCCTATTATTTTTAATTATTGTATCACCAGGCCTCTAATGAATCCATCAAGATGCTTTCTTTCAAAGTATGTGAGCTGTAAATAATGGATAGCAGGTGGGTTTAGAAGCAAGAAAGACAATCCTCTTCAGGATTAGAGTGCTTATTAATGTGCAGGATATCACTCTTCAACTGTATACTAACTCAAAATCACTAATTAACTCACACATGTCTGTGTAAGTACTTTCTAATTCATATCCATAGATATTTATTTTGACAACAAATTAAGTATGCTTCACTGGAGCAGCAAAGCACAGAGAAGAATCCTTCACGAGTCGAGGCTACTAAATAATCGTGCAACTTATTCTAAATTAGATGCTCTCGCTATTATTACCTTTAAGCATATTGGGGCATATTAGCAAGACCCACGTTAAAATTATCGCCGTTTTAGCGGCAGGAAACTGCCGCTAAAACGGCGATAATGGGCTTGCTAATATGCGTTATGGAATTCCAATAGAAGCCCAGGTTAGATGTCCTGCACATCTAACCTGGGCTTCTATTGGAATTCTATAACGCATATTAGCAAGCCCATTATCGCCATTTTAGCGGCAGTTTCCTGCCGCTAAAGTGGCGATAATTTTAACGTGGGTCTTGCTAATATGCCCCATTATTTTTTGTTATTTTATAAACCGGATCGGATTGAGGTGAATTTTGTTATCATGCAATATAACAACCGCTCTCAAGATATGGCTGTTTGCCTAATTTAGCTCGATCGAGTAAATGTCCTGCCATATGCACAATACAGCCCCCCCCCCACCCCACCAAAATAAACCTACAGGTTTAATGACAGCGTGGTTCAGATGCATGGCCAATGTCTGAAGTCCTTACTTAGAGAGGACAATACATTTCTTTTCTGTTATCAGTGGGTGACGATGCCATGAGCTGGGACCCCTATCCTTGGAGACATAATATTCTTCATACAAAACTATTCTCTATAGACATAAAAAAGTTAATTAATTTCTCAGGTAAATGTATATATATGTTGTTGCAGATACCTCTTTCAAAAAATATTTTGCAGGGTTTGTATGTATTTTGCACGAAACGATAGCTGAAAGGTTTGCAGTTAAAGGTCTGCAATACACAAAACAGCATTCTGAAATGTATGTAGAAGATAATATTGTATTATCGCACACTTGGGGAAGCATGCATACATGAGAAAAGTTGTGCCAAATCGCATAATTTGTTTTCTATGAAATTTCAAGAAACTCCATAAAAATATCTTCTAATTACGTTTAGAAAGCGATATGTTCTTTGCAGGTATCTCATACGACTTTTTTCAGGCTACCCCCTCCTCGTCCCCACCCGCCCAGTTCTCTAAATGTCACATTAAGCCTTTTTATCTGTAAGGTCTCACCATGGCTTTTAGTGGCTGAATTTGGAATTGAAGTCATGTTTCTGTCCTCCTTGTTGAGAAAGCAATAGAATAACTGCAATGATCGAGTGCCTCAAATGTCAAAAAACGGGTAATAAAAATCAAATTAATGATAAGTGAAGAGGTATGGCTATCATGAACATTACAATGATAATGCATGCTAGTATGCCCGCGTCTCAGATAAAAAGATTACAAAAAGCCCAAACTGAAGTTGTCTGCTCACTTTTTGCCCTGAAATAATGCCAGTCATTGGCATTTGAACTAATAATCCTATACTGGCTTCTCATGGACAAATGAATATATTTCAAGATCACCTGACTTCCTAGAAGAATCCACCACCAAAAATATTTAGAAAAACAGTAAATAATTGCAACTACCTTGCCCCCTCCACTCCACAGGAAACAAACGATAAGTCACACCTAGAACTAAAAGCAGTAGAAGTTGTCACGTGGCCGATAAGGACATTGTCGACATCGCTAAATTAGCATGAGCCCAGCAACCATGATGCTGCTTTTGCGCACGTTACTACATGGCTTTATTTTTGCAAGACTCTGTTTATGCCTTTCATATGAGAACCGTCTGTTTTGTTCGTTCTCTGCCTGTTCCGGGAGTTTAGTCTGAACACTGTGAGCAAGGTCGATAAACAATGCCCCTTTTTATTCTGTTCTGGTCAGCCCCTAGCACCTAGACAAAACATGCGAATGCAGCTGTTGCTGGAAACTCGTACCTTGATATTATGGGGATGCATGTTTAGGTAACACACGCTTGGAGAGGGGGCTTGCCAGGGAGAAGAGCAAAGCGGTTCCCTATGATGTAGATATACCATCTAGGCACTAAGATATGGGGTCTGCTGACAAAGCCCAGAGATCTTCTATTATATAATAATACTTCTTCTTACCAAGGGGAGGGTGGTTAGGCCTTATAGTCCTTTATCCATGGTCTTTATATGATGACATCTCCCTTTATGATATATGGCCTTGCTGCAATACTAACTGTGTTAGTTTTATGCCTTTTTCTGCTGGTTGTGGCTCGTTTACTGCGTTTTAGAGCACGATAGTTAAAATAAACATTTTAAACTAAATTTGTGTTTCAGTCAGTTCTTATTGTGGACAGGTACGAGAGTGTGAGCGAAAAGGTTTGTCTTGTTACTGCAATTCCTGAAAGATCCGGGAGTGTTGGGTTCTGGGGTGTCTAGTCAGTTGCTTCTTCATGAGTGTATAGGAGAGCGAGTGAGACACTATAGCTAGTCGGTCCTGGGTTCGTGGGCACTGAAGTGGTGGGAAGGCTTAGCCCCTATACACCGAGGTCCCATATTCCTGCGCATAGTTCTGTGTATATGCAGAATCCCTGCAACATGGCGCCAACAACGTTTGGTCTGATACTTATACGCGAGACCCCTGAGTAGCGCTTGTGCTTGTCCACAAAACCCTCTCACCGGTTACGGAGATGTCCGTGGTGCAAGGTATTAACCTCCTATATGTGAGAATTATAGGTTTTTTCAAGCTTGAATTTTTAAAAGGTTTTGTTTTCTTTGATCATCACCCAGTGTTGCGCTACCGTTTCTGATTTGATTTCCTGTGTCTATAATGGCACAACCGATTAACATTGCTGCGCCTAACCGCGGTTACTGCTCATTTGACTCAATATGGAGTCCCGGCTGCGGGATCAGATTTTGTATTTGTAGTAGAGGCGGATGCAAACTTCCGCTTTCAAGTTTTTTATTCTTGGGTTAAGTTTCCGGCTGTTGATGGGAACAATCACTTCTTTCATGAATATGAACGCGGTGCGGTTCCACAAGTATTCTATCCATATCATTTACTTGAAGTTCCGTTGTTGGCTTGGGAGCACACCATATGGTTTAATGGAGCCCTTCCTCACCCTGTCTCTCTGGTCCGTCTCGGCTCATTATCGGTGGACGGAGCAACATGGCCTGTTTTGGCGGGTTTTACTCCTCATCCAAATTATCTTGGAGTTACTATTGTAGAGCTGCATGCGTTACACACATCTTTAATTCATATACACAGAAGTGTCATACAATATATGTCTCGTAATATACCGGCGGCTCTGGCTAATGCCTCTCAGCCACCAGTGCATGGGTGTGGCGTGGTTTTAAGTCCTATCATTATTAACTCAGTAATGGGGAAGCGTCCACAGAATAGGGATGATTTTCCCTTCTGGTTGGCCGAAAAGTTTGAGCAACTCGAGGCTGTTTTTTCCCATATGTCTCCTGTGTATAAGCACAGGATACTTACCATGAGCTTACCTAAAATTCTTATTCCAAATTTGGCAGATTGCACCACTTGGGGGAAGGTGTTTGCGGTGGTTTATTCGCTGTGTTTTGGCACCCCCTCAATGACCGTGCTTCCGGCGGTTCTTAAGAAGGTTCAGGATGAACATGGGGCGGAGGCCGCCCTGGAGTTGGGGATGAGATTAGTGGGCGCATTTCCTATTGTCTCCAAAATGATTCTTGCTAACGTCAAGGGGGAAACAGTTAGTTTGCAGGTGAGTCAGCGCCTAGACCCAGTGGCTGACGTGGATAAACAATGTGAACTACAGAAGATTATTGCTAAAGTGTATAAATCTTTAGGGTGCAATAATCTAGCAATTAAACCTTTTACTTAAACGCAGAATAAGCCACCTCCTGAAAAGGATGGGCATCCAGTCTTTCCTAAAAAGGCTTGGAACAGAAATCAGCGGCAGCAACAGCAGAAGCAAGGTTCGCGTACAGGTTTACCGACACCTGATGCT
Organism: Calotriton arnoldi; assembly: GCA_963921515.1. Classification (NCBI taxonomy): domain Eukaryota; kingdom Metazoa; phylum Chordata; class Amphibia; order Caudata; family Salamandridae; genus Calotriton; species Calotriton arnoldi. The sequence continues at coordinate 316,324 of CAWUFW010007881.1, forward strand.
TCTGAACGTAGATATGATTTGCGTGACCATTCTAAAATTAAGACACCTGAGAGGTTTCAGGTTCCTGATCCTCACTCTCCTCGTTCCTGTCAGGAATCATCGGATCCACAGTTCAGTGGTGGAGAGCGACAAGATCGCAGACAGGGCAAGACCACTCAACAACAACGTGATCCGCCACCCCAGTTTGAAGTAAAAGCTAAACTGGAGGGACTACCTCCTATCAAGCACTGTTTCAGAAGAAGAAAGTTGCCGCTTTAACAGTGAAGTATGCCTCAGACGGTGTGAACCCTGCTCCTCGATTGGAGATGGGCGGTGACACTCCTCGACAGCGTGGTGGAAGTTACCATAGTGCGGGAGGCAATCCATCCTCGTCTGGAGGCAAGAGCAACTGATACTTTCATTACAGTGGAAACAGCAGATACATGAGTTGCACCCCCTGATAGGCTTTATGAGATAGTCCTCCAAATTGAAGGCGATATTAGACGGACAATTAAGGCAGTCTTTTGGGACAACCTTACCTCCTATTATGACATTTTGTTGGCGGAGACAGATTGGCCTCCTCCATTCTTTTTGGCTTCTTCCCGAGGTGAAGATGTAATACTCCAGAGTTTTTCCCATTACGTCTCTGAAGAGGCTAAACAAGCTTATGCTTCGGAATGGGCTTTGGCCCCAGAGCCGGCTGTATACCATAATCAGGTGGGCTGGGATAAGGATTCACCAGCACATGAAATTTCTTTACGATCTATGCCACAGGCACAATATCCGATCAAGCGTGAAGCAAAAGCATCCGTAAATGAGATTTTGACCCAGTTAGAATATCAGGGTGTCATTGAACCCTGTGTTTCATCCATGAATAATCCTCTTTTTCGATATCGAAACCGGATGTTTCATATCGTATAGTTTTGGATTACAGACATTTAAACAGTCACGTTCGTACATTTGCAGTACAAAACATGCACAGCGCTGCATTAGTGAATAAAATTGTTCGCAAAAAAATGAAACAACCCTGAATATTTCCAATGGCTTTTAAAGTCATAATTTTGGCTCCTGGTTGCCGTGACTTGACCGCATTTACCACGGTCGGCAATCAGAACGATTTATGCGTTTACCTATGGGCTATAAGAACAGTCCTGGGGCTTTTGCTGCACGTGTTGTGTCTCTTTTACACAACATAGATCCTGATGCTTTCACATACGTCGATGACATTTATCTGACAGATGACGAGTTAATACCGCATCTTGTACGTGTGGATCGCATCATACTCTCTTTTGCGGACTTGGGGTACAAATTTAATTTTGCTAAGTCACACATCGCCTGTCTGGCGGTACTTTTCTTGGGCTATGAGCTCAATAACGAAGGTAGGAGTTTAGCACCCCACTTTCTGGAGAAATGTGCACAGTTGCAATCTCCATCCACATTGAAAAAACTGCAACAATTCTTGCTGGGATTTTTAAACTTCGGGAGGACCTACATTTCTGATTATGCCCAGCATATCAAACCGATTTACGCATTGATACAACCCTCTTTTTCGTCTTCCAGCTGGCTTCCGGAACATACTACGATTCTTCAGTCTTTGCAGTCTGATCTGCTTGCGACCAACTTCTTGTTAACACGTGATAATTCTACAAACTTGGTCATAAGAATTGTGCCAGCAACTGTAGGCTTCACATATTTGACATTCAATGAAGGTGACACAGTACCAATTGCTTATAAATCGCATTTGCACACATCAGTGGAAATGCAATGTTCCACAGTTGAAATTTTTTTGACAGCGGTCCAGATGGCGATTCTGAAGGAATGCTCTCTGGCGCAGGGAAAACACATTCTGATGGTTTCACCTGTACCTACTTTAGAAGCAGTGACAAAGGCGAGTGTTCCTAAATCTAAAGCTTTGCATCCGCGTTGGATACAATGGGCTAGTTCTTTGACATCGGCTGATGTCACATTTATCTTTGATCCCTCATTGCAGACATAGGAGTTTACAATATAAACATGTTCATCCTCCTCCGTTGTCGTTGCTGCCTTTGGATCAGTACGAATGTATATCTGTACGGACGGATCTGCTCAGCGAGCCGTCGGGTCAAAGCATGCTTATTCAGCGACTTGCGCAATTGTGGCTGGCTCAATTGTAAATGGTGAATGTAAGTCTTCTATAGTCCATACACAGGTACTTGGGGACTGTACGGCTCAATTGGCGGAGCTGCTTGCTTTCATTTTAGCTCTAGAATTTTCTAATACTGATGTGAACACTCTGGTTGTGTGCGAATCTTACTACTATATGCAAGCTTTCAATGACAACTTATTCTTTTGGTCTCAGAATGACTATCGAGACTCTAAAGGTAGGGCAATAAAGCATAAAACGCTTTGGGTCCGAGTGGCAGAACCTAAGGAACGTTTGCCACTCACACATGTTATTCATACTCTTGGCCATCAGCGTGTGGGAGCGCATGCTGTTGGTAATTCTTTGGCTGATGGGGCAGCCAAATCTGCAGTGGCCACATGTTCAGTAGCAGCAGTAACTAGGTCCATGACTAGGATCGATAATGAGATTCTTGCGGCAATTGCTGCTATCCAGGGGGGACAGAATTCCCCGAAGGTTTCACTTCTAAGTATTCTTATCATTTGTCACCTGAGCAAGTTCCCTTTGCTACGATACCATCTGTTGGGGATCGGCTGATTCCCAACGAGGACCGCAGACTTCCTTTGATCATAGCCACGCATGAAGGCATGGCTTCTGCACATGCCAGGGTTTCTGCAACTGTTTCTAGTTTACAGCAACGTTATTGGTGGCATGGTTTATATAAACAAACCCATAATTATGTGTTGTCTTGTGACATTTGTCAACAGATTAAATATCTACGGTTGCACGTCCTACACATACACAGCTATACGTATCTAATCAGCCGGTTGGTTGTATTTATCTTGATCACTGCGGTCCTTTGACCTCTGACACTGCATATAAACATATTTTAGTTGCTGTTGATTTGTGCACTAGGTTCCTTTGGGTTTGACCGGAACGCAGTGCTGACGCTCGAAATGTCATTAGAGATTTGCGTGTCTTTGTCGGGACTTTTGCCTGTGGCACCTGTCATTCTGACCAAGGTCCTGCATTTGCCTCTAAGGCTTACAAGGATGCAATGAGGTCACTGGGGGTGCTGTTGCAGTTTTCGTCTCCATACAGGCCTGAGGGCAATTCTATAGTGGAGCGAATGAACCGTGACTTAAAGCAATCTTTGACAGCTAGAGTCTTAGGTACTGTTAGGGGTTGGCTGACTCATTTTTATGGGGTACAACATGCACTAAATGATCTCTGAAGAAGATCTCTGGGTGGGTGGACACCATACGAAATGCTCTTTGGCATTAAAATTTTTGTTCCAGACCTTGATGGTCTAGACGTTATGGCAGCTGCCGCAACATTTGACGTAAATCACCATTCTACTATGTTGCAGGAACTACAAAAGACCAGTGATAAACTGGCTAAAGGTCATTCATCCTCGTCCACTGAAACTGCGGTGCTGATTCCTGTTACAGGCTGGCTTCCTAAAGTTGGTCATCTGGTACAAGAAAAGCTGGAGAACAAAAGAGAATGTGGTCCCTCTTATCGTGCAACTGTCCCAGTTCTTGGATTGAAGGGTACCCGTACAGTAATTTTACCTCCTTTGCCTGGCTGCAAGGAAACCAGATTTATCTCTATTGACAATGTCACGCTCCACCATATGGCCGATACTGAATAGTATGACTCCCAGTATTCCAAGCCAAGCAGTTTGACTGAATCCGATGGCTTAAGCTTCTTCGACTACTCCCCACATTATGGAGGGGGAGTTGGAAACTTCTCTTGATTTCTTGCCTGTTGCACCTTCATCTTCCCCTACTGCTGACGTCGAGTATGATTCTCCTCCAGTTGAGGTTCTCATAGACGTTCCTGACAGTACTATACATCTTCCATCTGATGCTGTGCAGCCTCCATTGCTGCATTTGGGAGCAAGCGGTTATTACATGGATCGTACAAGTTTCTCTTACTATTCTTCTTGTTCGTCCTCATCTGTGTCATCACCACCGACATGTATGAGTCTGTTTATGGCTAACCCTGGGCGTAGTTCGCGTAGTAGCGCTACGCGCAGCTACGCGAAGTGCACTTCTCACTACGCGAGCTACGCGTAGCACTACGTGAACCACGTAGTGCGGTAGGAAATGCTGTTCGCAATGATTGCACAGTGCCGGATGCTTGTCCGCACTGTGCAATCATTGCAAACGGCATCTTGCACAGTGCAAGCGGTCATTTTCTGCCGCTTGAGTAGATTTGTACTCGAGCGGCAGTTTTCTCAACGCGGACTGGTAGTTTCTCATCGCGTGCGGTCGTGAGCATACGCGACCACTCGCAATGAGAAACCTGACCTCCCCGCATTGAAAATCTCGCCGGGAGGTTTATTTTCCACACTCGCGATCGGCAACTTGATGTTGCTGATCGCGAACGAGGAAAAAGTCTCGCCGGGATGTCATTTTGCTCACTCGCGGTCGCTAACTTGACGTTGAGGACCGTGAGCAAGCAAAAAATGCCTGCTACGCGTTTTTGCACTGTGCTACGTGCAATTTGCGTAGCGCGTAGTTGCACAAACTACGCAAACTACGCGAGCGTAGCGTAGTTTTCCGCCCAGGCCTATTTATGGCCTGGTTCAAGAAGACTTACCTGGTCCCATCCTGGACATACATCTGGATGGTGCTCATGCTTATATTCCTTTTCATGTGGATTGGGTTTGTGACAGTGTTCTTCTTGCTCATCAATGGTCATTATTTGCCCGAATGCTCTGCTGTGAAGTTTGTTGATGGAGTTCTGGCTCCCCATACATCATCCCATACCATGAAAAGAGATCAAGCCCTCGTGATCATTTTGGCCTTCCCTGTTGCTGATGGTATCGTTTGGGATAAATTTGCATTCGATATCCATGGTCCGTCGGAGGTCCTGAACATTCCATACGTGTTCCGCGTTTCGCTAGGAGATGTGGTGTCACAGGACATACACTTGGACAATTGGGATGTTAAGGCCGTACATTCATTGTTTTCTGATTTAAAATATTATGCTGCATTTGATGCTGAGGATTTATATATGAATTCTGCACAATATGCGGATTTATTCTGTTACCAACATTATGGCCATCATTTCTTGCACAAAGCAAACACTTTAAGACCACTTTTTAATTTTACACAGTGGGAAAATTGTCTGACTCCTTTACAGGGGAGTTCTAATACTCTACGGAGTAAGTTCACATACTTTTCCAATTATAATACATCCAATCCAGAGTCCTATTTCTATAACTTAAAATTGCCATCTCCATCTAAATTCATATTGACTCACACTAAATTGATTTATTCTAATTCCTTCAGGAATGATTTGGCCTTACATGGTTATGATCATTGGAAACACACCATTGATTTAAAATCCATTTGGGGTACTAAAGATTGGCAGGTCCAGGGTACTGAAGCTCTGCATCGTGCGTGTCTCATTCCGACTCAATTTTTGTTTTTAAATGACACGGTGCAGCAGACTACGGGTTTGGTTTGGCTACAGCCAAGAATTTAAATGTTCCTTCTATTCCTTCATTGGCTGAGTACGATACGTGGCGTACACACACCAATCATACAGTTGATGTATTACTTGCCCTGTTCAAAAGTGGTAGTGTAAATGTTTCTGACGTCGACCCCTTGGGATGGTTGTTGTGGCCAACAAGTTCCAATGCATGTCAACTCCGTTTTTCTTAATGCAACGTCGGGTTTCACACAAAGTAGACCTGATCCACGTTTTCCACATTCTCATTCAGTCACCACATATTCGGTGGGTAAATTGTGTCAGCAATGGTTGGGACACTCCACACTGTCGTCAGTGAAACAACACCTGTCCCTTTTGTCGGGTGACATAAATTTGGCTGATTTTATTTTAGGTACTAAATCGCCTAGATCGAAGAGATTTATTTATGAAGCATATAATGAATTGTGGAAACTGTTGCAGATAGAAGCTGCGGTGCGTCTGCGCCAAATTGTCCAAGCTAATTTGGAAAAAGTTCTTGTAGATAATAGCTTTAATACATTGTGATCCCATATATACACCTTGGATTATATTGTTTCCTCTGTTATTGATATTGTACAGACTGATGTATCTGTGTTGTATCATGGTCAAAATCAATTGCGCTCTTTAATGAAATTTGCATGGATGTTACAAACGCACAAAATGGGGAAAGTTCCATGGGATTATTTGAATGCTTCTGCACTGTTTTTACCATTTAATTTGACTGATAAACAGAAATTTATGTCCAGGAAAGATGCAACTAACACACTGCTACATATAGAACAATTAGAACAGTTATCTTTTTCTGTAGCTGAGACGCATTCAGCTGTGTGGTTAATACATGGAGTTCTTTTACTGCCCTTCACTATTCACTATTTCAGTTTACATCTTGCATGAAAAACTTCCTGGTTGGGCGCTTTGAGCCCATTGGAAGTGCTTTTATCCATGAATTATTGTCCTTGCCTTTCACCTACAGATGTCAGCGCGCGGATAAGGAGGTTTTCCTAACAGGGGAGGATTGTGATTCCACAGTAGGACATCCCCTAGTTTGCAAACAAGTTAAATTGTGCGGCGCCTGTAACATGTCTGCACCTAATCTGGCTTGTTTTTTAAAAGGTATGCCAATCCCAGCTATCATTCCTGCACTCATGTTGCTTTCAAATGACAGTTATCTTATTTTGAATAACCACGACTGCTGTAGCTTATGGGCCAGCATTCCGTATATAGTAACGGTTTCGCAACGTGTTACTTATTGCAGCAATGTGCCTTTTCCACCCCCGCATGGGATTGTAGATAGTTCGCTTTGGCCTTCCATTCCAACTTTGAAAACAGAGTTCAATAAACTAAGCAGACTCAAAGCGCTATTGTTTCAACAAGAAGTGGCTCTCACATCAGCGCGCGAGAGACTTTTGAATTGCAGGTGGCGAGAACCGCAAGTGAGATACATTCACTACTGAACACCAATCTCCCACTCCATTTTGGAGAATTAATACACCACGGGGCTTATTTACAAGCCCCTTGCGCCACCCGTACGTCACTTTTCCCATGTTAAAAATGATGTAAAAGTGGCTCAAGGGGCTTGTAAATCTGCCCCCAAATATTTAATGTGTCTGATACTAAAGGCCTTGCTAATTTTTTTAAACTTGTGGGATCCGGCCTTATTTCCTCTTTTCAGACAATTTTTGGAGTAATACCGGCCTTTATTCATTCTATTTTTTCCAGCTCCTTTGGAGGGTTCCCATTGATGCTCTTGCTGGTGTGCGGCGTGCTGTGACTCCTGCTCCTGTTATGCAATGGCTGCCCATCTTGTGGTACTGCACAGACCCGGCCAATTGCAACTGTACTGTGACCAAATGCAACAACTATTTGGATGTTTGCCTTTGGTGATGCTTGGTGTGAGTTATGGACTTACCTTTCGCTTCGCCTACTTCACTTGCGTGCCACCTGTGTTCTATTGCCAACAGTGCCCTTTCTGTTGGGCCTTGGATATCTGCCTCTCCAGTCCATCCGGCACTGACCTGGATTATGATCTGTTAATGGGTCCATTACTGGCCCATGACCAGGCCTGTTCTGGAGATGGCCGTTTGATGCGTGCGGCTGCACGTGGAGTTTTGGCACACTGGAATACCTGTGAGGCTGCACAGCGCCTCTTGCAGCGGAGTTTCATCGAATTTTGCACAAGAAGCCCGGTTATGCTCCTGGACACATCGGATTATGAGGAGCACGTGTGTTCCTTCGAACTGCTGAACTGGAGGGCATCGCTCTTTGCTATGAATGACAGGGATGACCTTTTGGAACGACTTGCATTCCACTGTTCACGTAATCTGGTGAATTATCCGGACTCGCCTTAAAAACATTGTATACTAGTATTTTGGCATTTTTAAGTTTTGGCCTTTTTCCAAGCATTTTGATTCTGCTTACAATTGCATCCTGTTTTTTCTATACACTACAAACGGCCCAAGGGGTGGGTGTCACGGGGCTGATAGGGACTTTGTCGACATCGCTAAATTAGCATGAGTCCAGCAACCATGATGCTGCTTTTGCGCACGTTTCTACATGGCTTTATTTTTGCAAGATTCTGTTTATGCCTTTCACATGAGAACCGTCTGTTTTGTTCATTCTCTGCCTGTTCCTGGAGTTTAGTCTGAACACTATGAGCAAGGTCGATAAACAATGCCCCTTGTTATTCTGTTCTGGTCAGCCCCCAGCACCTAGACAAAACATGCAAATGCAGCTGTTGCTGGAAACTCGTACTTTGATATTATGAGGATGCATGTTTAGGTAACACACACTTGGAAAGGGAGCTTTCCAGGGAGAAGAGCAAAGGGGTTCCTATGATGTAGATATACCATCTAGGCACTAAGATATGGGGTCTGCTGACAAAGCCCAGAGATCTTCTATTATATAATAATACTTCTTCTTACCAAGGGGAGGGTGGTTAGGCCTTATAGTCCTTTATCCATGGTCTTTATATGATGACATCTCCCTTTATGATATATGGCCTTGCTGCAATGCTAACTGTGTTAGTTGTATGCAATGTTCTATTGTTGTGGCTCATATACTGCGTTTTAGAGCACAATAGTTAAAATAAACATTTTAAACTATATTCGTGTTTCTGTCAGTTCTTATTGTGGACAGGTACGAGAGTGTGAGAGAAAAGGTGTGTCTTGTTACCGCGATTCCTGAGAGATCCGGGAGTGTTGTGTTCTGGGGTGTCTAATCATTTGCTTCTTCATGAGTGTGTAGGAGAGCGAGTGAGACACTATAGCTAGTCGGTCCTGGGTTTGTGGGCACTGAGGTGGTGGGAAGGCTTAGCCCTTATACACCGAGGTCCCATATTCCTACACATAGTTCTGTGTATGTGCAGAATCCCTGCAACAAAGTGATACCTTGTGGTAGCATCATAGCTCAACCCTCCCATGAATATTCGCAAAAGTCCATTTGTCATGCCCTTCATAGGCGATCCAAGAATCAACGAATTTTTACACTAGCAGACACTATAACACCCGGCACTGCCACACAACCTGACTTCACGGAAGCGAATCCTAGGACTGCCTTCTCTCTGAGATTCTGGCCCACCTACACCCACTGCCCCATCACTACCACCATCTCATATTCATTTAGCCAAAGCCTAAAGAATGCTCACATGCCCTGATGCTGTACGTCGTAGGCAGCAACATAAAAAACCTTTTCATGTTACATCCGTAACTGCTGTATTTTTGTAACCACAAATATGCTGTCCCAAAGCACTTTGTAGAAAAGACTTGTTCTGCTGCAAATGCAACCAGTGTGTCTTTAGCAACAATAGGGCCCCTGCCAGTGAATAAATCAAGTTAAAGGTAAAGAAAAGTATTAGGTACACAGGTCAGACTAAAAAAAAGGACAACTCTACGGTAAGGGAAATGGAGAAAGATTGGGGGTTAGAAGTTGTAGGGGGAAAAACATGCGGTGATCTAAGTTTCCACATGTTTTCCTTGGTGTGTCACTCTGAGACTCCTCTCTTTACAGCTGACGAAATTTGAAGATGAAACAACAGGCAGCTGTAGAGTCCCTGTGAAATGTATAATTTTGATGGGACTGGGAAAGGGGTTTCTGGTCCCACAGGAATTATTCGGCCACTCTGCTAGACAGTGACTGGTGAAAGAATGTCCATGAAGCAAGTTATACTGGCATGCATTTATGTGGTGCTATTCAGTAGGATATATTTCAATTAAGACATAATATCATGTCCTCACAGAAAATGAAGAAAGAATATTGAAGCAGCCAATGGCCAGTCTATAGTGACTGGTATAGCTTCAGGTGAGATGATGAAGATGAATTAGTACTTTTAGGGCTCATGTTGACAAAATGTTTTTTGGCATAACTTGGGACTTTTAAGTCACGTTAAAAAAGGTTTTTTTGCGCAACTACCCACTGAAATACTGTGGAAGTCAGATTAAGGATCTAGTGAAAAAGTGGCTTCAGTTAATTTGGATCTATGAGTCTGGAACAGAAAGTGAGATTGAGAAAAGCTAGGGAATTATTTTATTCCACAGGAATCACAAGAGTGATGTGGTAGTAATTGCCTTGGTCTTATCCAAACAAGGGCGCTGTAATTTCTGTTTGTTTAAATATTGACCTGAGCATTTTTCTTGTGTGAAATAAGAAATCATGAAGTTGTTTTTCTACAAATATCGTGGTAAGGAGACCTATGCACTTCCTGTGCCTGCTCTGGGCTGTGGGTAATGTTGGGTTATTACCTTGAGCTCACACCTGAATGGTTACTATTTGGATGGAATGGCACATCAGTGATTGGAGGTTGTACATTCTTGTGATGCCTTGTATGACCAGAGTTGCTTAAGATGGAGGCGGGTAGGCAGGAAGAGCTCAGGAAAGGGTGGCGGAGAGGCCCCGTGTGGCCAGCATCAAGGGGCCATACCCCTGTGGACCTTTCACCATTTTATGTGGACTCCCCTGTCCAGCAAGTTCTCTCACCTCCAAGCTCCCTTCTTGCACCAAGCGTTCCAGTCAATCGTACTCCTCAAAATGCTGACATCACATTGGCTCTCACCATGAGGGATTGAAGCCTACTCAAGCACAATCAATATCTCATTGCCTCAGATCTTTTAGTTAGTTTCTCCATCTAGGAGGGGTGTAGGTGTGTCAGCACTCCCCCGCTTGATTTTTGGGCCACAATGGCATGTCAGCACTCAGGATGCAGACGGATAACTCTAGAGCGGCAAAGTCCTCCGGGTCTTTAAACCTCTTTGCTGGCCATGACACCCCACCCAAGACACATAGGGGCCGATTCCGATTTCGGCCGGAAGGGCACCGAACGATGGTCGGAGCCTTTCCGACCAAATCGGAACGTGCCGGCCGGATTCCTTTCCGACCGAGCCATTCCGATGGGCTCGGTCGGAAAGGAATCCGACTCGGATTTCCGGATGGCTTACGACGGGCTCGGAGAGCCCGTCCGCCATCCGGAAATCCTTCAGTACTCCCCCGGCCGCCTCTTCACGACCGAGGGAGTACGATGGCAGTATTTCACTGCCTTTTCGTGTCGGTCTTTCCGGCACGAAAAGGCAGTCGGTAACTGTCTTTGGGGGCCCCCAGTAGGGCCCCCATGGGTGCGAGGCCGCCGAATGGCGGCCTGGGGGCACCTATGGTGCCCTATGGTGCCCCTCTGTTGATCCCTGCACCCGGTGGCAGGCACCTTGGGGTGCCGGCCACAGGATGCAGGGATGAACTGCACCCCTGCTTTTCACAATGCAAGCATGCATTCCGCTCGGAATGCATGCTCCCATTGTGCAGTATACGAGTGCGACCGAACAGGGTTCGGTCGCATCGTACTTGCAGGGCCGTAACCGACGACAGCAGGTCGGTCGGTTACGGCTCCTGGACGATGTCGGACGGACCTGAGTCCGTCCGACATCAGAATCGGCCCCCAGTAGGGCCCCCATGGGTGCGAGGCCGCCGAATGGCGGCCTGGGGGCACCTATGGTGCCCCTATGGTGCCCCTCTGTTGATCCCTGCACCCGGTGGCAGGCACCTTGGGGTGCCGGCCACAGGGTGCAGGGATGAACTGCACCCCTGCTTTTCACAATGCAAGCATGCATTCCGCTCGGAATGCATGCTCCCATTGTGCAGTATACGAGTGCGACCGAACAGGGTTCGGTCGCATCGTACTTGCAGGGCCGTAACCGACGACAGCAGGTCGGTCGGTTACGGCTCCTGGACGATGTCGGACGGACCTGTGTCCGTCCGACATCGGAATCGGCCCCATAGTCTATGACGATAAGAACCATTGTTCTCTTTTTGTTACTGTTCATTGCTCATTGATCTTGACATGTTCCTTTCTAACTTGATCCAGAAAATGACATGCTCTTTCCTAACGTAAACTAGGAAATGTGTAGTGTTTATGTTTAGTCCTTTTTCTTCTCTGATCACCAAGGATAGGTCTTGACTGGTATTTGTTAATAGATCTCCATAACCATTTCGAGACAAGTCTTAAGTCTTCCCAGTTCTTGGAACCAAGTTGGTATTGTATCACACAGTTGTAGTCATTAAAGAATTGTAACCACCTCAATAGTTGGGCTGGCAACTATGGAAAATTGGGTTGATGGTTGAGGGGGTGTAAGCTCTTTCCATGCAACAGCCACAATCCCCATCAGGGTGAGCCACTAAAGTCACTAAATTAACTTGTGCTTAACACTCTGGTAGTTTGACACAAAATCAGTCAGACTTAACTTAGAGGCAAAGTGTAAAGTATTTATGCAGCACACAAACAGCAATAAAGTCAAAACACATCACAAGAAAAATCCCACATCAATTCAGAAAAATAGAGTACATTTTAATACATTTTTTGACACCTAAACAACAAAAGTCCAATTAGTAGATCCGGGGATATGCAATTTTAAAGGTTTCGGTAAAAAGAATGCTTGTCTGCCTATTTGCACTGCTTGTTTAGGCCAGTAACACATTCCGCTCTCAAAAATATGCACTCACGGCACCACGCAGTCCGCGTGGGCGTGAACATTTTGTTATACCTGCTTTCTGTTCTCTGCATGGTGCTGGACCTGATTTTTGTATCCATTTGAAATCCATCCAATCCTCCTTAATCAATGTGTGTTTTTGTGTTTGTGGTTTTCAATGAAATTTTTTACTTTTTTTGTTTTCCGTTTCTACTTCCTTTAGTTCTTCCTTTCTGCTTCTTTTTCTTCCTTTCTACTCTTTTCCACCTCAGCTCCATGTCGGAGGAGCAACAGGCATAAAGTGGCTGCGCCAGTGCGGCTGCTACGATCTGCACACCTTGTGGTTTTTATGTGCAGCACCACCTCCTTTCTGTGCTGGCAGGAGGGTGCGGGTCTGGGAGGGGGTATGCTATGTGAGAGTGTAGGATGCTGTCGGGGAGAGTGCACCTGTGTGTGCACTGGAGCACTGGGGTTCAGTGTACACTGCAGCAGCTGACCTGCTGGACAGGGAACATGACCTGCTCGACCTGCTGGGTGTTGAGGTTGCAGGGCTTGGTGAGAAATTATTAATTTTTTGTTTTTTAAAGCGCTAATATTTTTTTTCCAAATAGTATGCTGCTCACACTCAGAGGAAAGTTACATTTACGTTACAAATATTATGTGATCCAGCTTGAGCTAGCCAGGTGCTCCACGATACCTAATTGTAGTCATCAGCGCTCGCTTCGGCATATTATTTAAGAAGTCCTTTCACTAAGATAGTGGTAGTAATATCAGTGAGTTAGTGTTCTCTGAGCCTTTCTTTATGTAGCTCAGACATCTATGCATTTAAAAGGAGGACTGATTTGGCCCATCAAAGGGGGTTGAGAAGCAAACATTGTTCCCTGCAGTGCATTAGTAGTTCCAAATGTAGTTTAGGTTTAAGAAATTAACAATAGGTCAACTCAATACTATTAGTATTATAGGCGATCTGAATACAATGCTACTGCATTTGCCTGTCAAAACATTTTTGGAAAATTACCTGAACCACTAATCTCTTTTTTATCTTCTTTACTTTTTAAACCAGCACCCAAGGGCAAAAGGGCATCTAAGGTGGGTGAAAGAGGGGCTGCCACAACCAGTGCCGTGGTGGGCGGAACCACCACCACCAGCACCGTGGACTATAGTTCTGCTTGCCCCAGTAAGTCCTATTATTATTATTATTTCCCTAACTTTTAACTCTCCCGACTATTAGAATAATTTTTATTTTGTCATGTTTATTCTTTTATACTGTCTCCTTTTTTTCTACTCCTCTATCTAATGTTTGTTAAATTCTTGTTTTTCCTGCATTATCCTTTTTTTCTATATTCAATGTTTCTGTGGCTGTTGTCTCTGGCCTGTACTAATCTGTAGCTTTCTTCTGCTTTATAAGTAAGTTTTCCATTTCCCATTATATAGCTTGTGGTACTGTAAGACTAAGAAAACTGATTTTTGGAACTCTACTGTGAAGATTGCAGCCCCAGGGTAGCTATCATTCACCATGCATGTTTGTTGAGAAGGCTTTCTTTTTCATGCTCATGCTCAAACAGTAAAAACGAAAGGGTGGCCATCGTCATGGTGGACTCCCCCAATGTTGTGTTATCATTTAGCTTGGGTGGAGTTCGCATAAAAAACGTTGCCGCGCTATGCGGAGTCCTGCGAGTGGGCGGAGTTGCTTGTTCTGCCCATTCGCATGACGTTTCTGCCGTACGGCAACGCGGATTGCGTGTTCGGGGGAAATATCATGCAAACTGCACCACGCGGTTATGCATGGGCGCGGCCATCTTGTTTTCTTCTCTCTGTTATGGTGCTGGGGCCTACTTCTCAATCCTGCCTTAATCTTTTCAATCCATCTTTCTGAAAACTTTTTTCTGATCTTTTTTATTTATTGTCTTTCCTTGTGTCTTCTTAAGTGTATATTTTGTGTTATTTTCTACTTTTTGTGTGTTTTTTTGTGCGTTTTGTACTGTTTTTCTATATTACTTGCTTTCTAATTTGATTACTTCCTTTCTTCTTCTTCTCCCTTAATTTTTTACTTTCTACATTTTCTTTTCTACCACCGGCGCTCCCAGCATCATGGCAGAGAGTGTGACTTGGGCAAAGAGGAGCCGCCTTTCTTGCGTAAGGCGGCACCCAGAAGGGGTGCAGCCCCGGGCCTTGTTTTTGGAGGTGGAGGTGGCAGCACTTGTTTTTTTTGTGCAGGGCCACTTCCCCTCCTCCCTGGCAGCAGGCAGCAGGCCTGGGTCCGAGTACCGGATCTGGGAGCGTCACCAGCAATGTGCGAGGGTGCGCCGGGCAGTGTATTGCTGCTCTGGGGACCAGCACAGCCATAACCAACTGGGGCACCTGTGGTCCGATATCCTGGACCTGCTAGGTGTTGAGGTTGCAGGGGTTGGTGAGTAGCTCATTATAATTATTATTGTGTGTTCTATGTTATTGCGAAAAAAATTTTTTTCAAATAGCAAGAATGATGCTGCTCGCATGCAGGTAAGTTACGTTTAAAAATCTTATATTATGTCACGTGATCATTATTCTAGACAGGTGCTCATGCTCGGCTCTACCTAATCGTACTTTTGTTTGCAACTTTGCACTCGCTTGGGCAGATTATATAGGAACATAAGTTAGGTAATGCAGACTAGAGAGACTCCATTCCTTTGTCCTGCATTAAGATAGTGGTAGTTAGTTAGTTACTTAGTAGTATTAGTAATAATTTAACGGCCAGCGAACTCTCACTTAATAGAACCTTTTTTATTTTTGTAGTTCGTATAGTGACTAGCAAGTAGCAGCAACCAACCAATTTGGTGTATGCAATAAGCATGCGTCCATCTATGCATAAGACTAAATGCAGACTATTGGCCCGTCAAAGGCGGTTGAGATGATTGCGATTTGCGAATGAGATCTGAACTTAGAAGCAAATATAATTTTTTTGCAATTCATTCCAAAGTCTTTGAAATACGCAGGTTGGTTAGGTGTAGGAGTCAGGAATAGGATTGTTTATATGAAAGGTCAATGTTATTGCAATTGACGTTTCCTGCCAAATAATCTTTTTGGAGCAATTTAATATTTAACACCAATCATTTTTTGGGCTCTTTCATTATGTCTTAAGTGAGCATCAGCATCCAGGGGCAAGAATGAGACGCAGATTAGGTCGTCCGAGGCAGGTGCGGGAGCTGGAGGAGCCTCTCAGCAGGAACGCTACTCATATGATGGCTCTGCTGGCCCCAATAAGTCCTCCTGTTGTTAATATAATATATATATTTCCCTAACCTTTACCACTCTTTATTTTGAAATATTATTTCCATTTCCAAATTTTATTTTTTCCAAAATCCTCTTCGATCAATGTACTGTTTCTAACGTCTTGTTATCCCTGCATTATCCTATTTACTAACTTAGTTATTTTATATTTCTAGTGTCTGTATTTTAATTTTTACCTCAAACTGCCTCTGTCCGTACTAGTCTGTCTGTAGCTCGCTTTCTTCAGTTTTTTAGTCAGCTTTCTCTCTCCCTTATATATTTTGTGGACTGCTTAGTGGTGGTACTGTAAGACTCAGAGAACCAATTTCCCCTACTACCACTAGTACTACTACTCTGTCGCGCAGATTGCATGCCCAAGTAAGGTATTCTATGCATTTTTTGTTGAGATGAGATTGAGAACGAGAAGGCTTTCTTTTACTTTCTCATGCTCAATCAGTAAAATGACAAGAGTGGCCATGGTAACATTGGACACCCCAAAGTTGTGTGTTCTTCTTATCTAGACCTAGTATTATATATATTAGCAGCAGTTGATGGTGAACTGATTATCGTGCACCATGATGGGAAGGGAG
This sequence comes from Calotriton arnoldi, assembly GCA_963921515.1. Taxonomy (NCBI): domain Eukaryota; kingdom Metazoa; phylum Chordata; class Amphibia; order Caudata; family Salamandridae; genus Calotriton; species Calotriton arnoldi. The sequence continues at coordinate 332,673 of CAWUFW010007881.1, forward strand.
TTTTGAGGATTGAGGATGGCACCATTACATTTTCCAACCAAGAAGACCCCAGGTCTGCCCAGTTGCCCACTCTTGTTTCTTTTCAAAAACTCAGATTCACCAATAGCTCTAGCCACTCAGTCCAGCTCTTTACAGGTTGTCTTCTTGAGAAGCATTTAAAAATTGCTACCAACAAAATGCCCAACCGGATTTTATTATTTTTGATAGAACATAATGCACTCTGTAGTCTGTACCACAATTGTAGTGATGTGTGTGGTGTATGTATTTTCAATTTTGCTATGGGAAAAAAATAAACAGGGGGAGACGTATATATGCCATGCCATTTGAAAATGTGTAATGTTTTTTCTAGGCGTACCGACCACCAGTGCCGGCGCCAGCTGGGACGGCGACGCCAGCCTTCTGGGACCTGATGCGGCAGCTGCAGGGGGGTGAGCCAGCAGCAGTGGCGGGCGGTGGTAAATTATATTGCTTGCTTATTGACAATTTGAATTTATATACACTCGCTGCAAGGGTGTTCACTGTACACTGTACTGTAAGACTAATTTGTGAACAGTGGAAGACACCCTTTACTTAGCATCATCATATACAGTGGGAGTTGAGTAACTAAAGGCCTCTTATATCTTCAACTCAGCAGAGAAAGTGTTATGAAGAAGACTCAGACCTTGATGGGTTGACGGAAAAGGGAAAGCAGGATGAAAGGAGGAAGGATGGGTGAAAAGTAATATGACTGGCAGAGAAGGATGCATGGGTGAAGGCTGAAGGGAATGATAAAGGTGGATGATATGCATGGGTGGTTTAAGGATGGGTGAAAGGTGAAAGAAAGGATTCCTGCCTGTGTGGGTGAAAGTGTATGGGTGAAAGGAATCCTCTAGGGGGTTTGATGGGTCAACCTAAAGCAAGGAGTAAGGACGCATGCCATGGGGTGGTCAAATAACAAATGTATGTTGGTGAAAGGTTTGTTGAGAATGATAGCCATGTTTGGAATGGATGGATGGTATTCAATCATAGGTGAAGTTTGGATGAAGAGAATGTAAAACTTAAACCGTGCCTGAGTAGCAAAGCCAAGGGTGAAAAAATAATGCTAGAAGAACAATGCAATGATAATTGGAAACATCCCTGGGAAGACAAATAAACAAGGAATGTGTTTTTTTATCAAGGTGTTTGATTCAAATGTTTGAGGAGGTTGTATTTAGGACTACTCCCTGGACTCAAAGTAGTTTCCAAACACAACATGATATTATACACCCTACCCACCCATCATCAACCGCCTCCCTCCGAGGCCCACTCCTGAATATCGGCGGCTGGTGGTGTAGGAGGAGGACGAGGAGGCGGCAGCAGATGCAGTCTCCAATGCCCTGGGCCCCCGCCAGGCCCCAGTAGTGCCTCTGGTGGTACGGCATCATGGTCTGGCAGCCGCCACTCTTCATCAACTGCTGCTACTCCCTTGTAGGTAACCGTTAGAACATTTCACCGCTGCATGCTCCTTAGAATGGCGTGCCTAGAAAGCCGGATGGAGGAGCATTTTCACAGCCTAGAGAGGAATATCCAACTCCTAGCCCACCGCTAGGCCTCTCTCTTTGCCCCTTTTTTAATCATTTGTTTGGTGGGTGGGAGTGGGACCTGTTGGGGAGAGGGTGGGATGTGAGGGTTGGAGAAATTGGATTGGGGTTTTACTTACGGATATTTGGATTTTGGACTCTCGTTGGACATTGGTTGTTGTTAGGGAGGGTGTGGGTCAGGTGTTGTGGGCATTTCTAGTTTTACTTGTGTTAGGGAAATACATTTTTAGTTTTACAATATGATGTAAATCTTTTTTCACAGAGGGGTTTACTCTTACTTCGCATGATTTCCTTTGCAGCAGGGCCGCAGTCAGTTTTTAAAATCTGCTGATATATTGTGACATACCAACAGATTGATGCGGTACCCTTACTTATCATACTACTACTCTCTCCTCCTAGTCTATGCAGTCTGAAAATATATAACCCCTTTGGACTCGGAAGGGGTGTGGGTGTGTGAATTAATCAATTTCCATAGTATATACATTATTGCATCCCCATACTTCTTCTCTTACCTGTGACTGATGATTAGCCGACGCAATGGCTGCATGGTGATGGTTTGGTTTCTCAAGGTGCCATGGTGGTGGTAGTAGTAGACAGTAGCAGTTGCAACAAAAAAAAATGAGACAGTCACCTGAGGGAGACTAGAGAACAACTAGTAGAAGTCCAGTACACAAGAAGAAGACGAGAAACCATGATAAGCAATGCTAAAGTAAAATAAAACAGAATGGTGGGCTAGCATAGTACAAGTTACAAACTGAAGTCGACTTGAGCTATGAAGTGGACAAGCGTAACCTTGAGTGCTGGAAGGATGATGATGCTGGCAAGTAATTATGATGGATTATGTTCCTCCGGAAAAAATTTGAATATCGAATACTGTGCATGGGTGGGCAATCTAATATATATATTGCCAGTGTGGGCTGTATACTAATACTTAGAGCAGAAGCCCTGCATTGAGTTTGTGTTGCTTTCACCACATCCGCCCCAGCAAGTATGTGATCAATTAATGGTGTAAATTTAATTTAGTCACAACTCAATAAATCACACACCCCGGGGGAAGAGGGTTAGGGGTTCTATGAATGGATGGGAAGGGGATTTGAGGGAAAGGTTTGACAAAGACAAACACTACACATGGGAAACACATTCATCTTGGCAGCCAACCAACATAAATCTATTAAGGGAGGAAAAGGAAATGCATGCATGATGAAGAGTAGTATTAGACTAGTACAGGGCAGTATATTAATTATGCAATTGTCTGTCTGGCCCCAGAGAGACCCACATTACACACATTATGTTCTGTTTTACTGGGCTTTGAAAGAAAGGACAGCAACTAAAATTAGAATATCTGTAGGTGTCAAATAAGCAAACATAAACATCACACACAGTTGTAATAATTGAAGAGAAAAAAAATTATACTGTATTTCCAAATTGGGAGTTGCATCTCTGCATTCCACTTGGACTGTTCGTCTGTAAATCTTGGGTGCCTAGCAGATGCGGTTTGGTAAGGTAAGTGTGCGATGTTTTTCCAGTATGGCGCAGGGTAAAGGGCCTGTAGATGGAAAAACAAAAAGGATGTTGAAAAATCAAGGAGAAAAATTCAACTGCATAAGGAGGAGTGCAACAAGAAGACTTTCAGTGGCAGCATGGCTAAAACATGTCTGTTTCAGGCAGTTACTTCCAACAACAGCCCCCACCCAACCTCCACTTAGCTGCGAATTTGAGCCAGACAGCACTGAGTACACACACACACACACAGCAACATAGCATTTTCCAAATGAAGTAAAAAATCAATGCACCACTGGCAGTCACACCACACTCACTACCACCACTACACAGACATGTAGGTCTGGTGTTGTTGTTTACCTTTAGGCCACTTCAAAGTTATCATCATCCAAATCGGTTGGTTTCAGTGAATTTGAAAACTTCCATCTTCTTCTGGTGGCATTTCTTGAAGTAGTCACGCTCACGCCCTGAGTTATTCCATCATCTCTGATCCTCCTGACTCTGACTCCGAGTATGGTGTCCAACTCCGTACCAACAATGTCTCCAGTGAGTCCAGACTCGTCCCGACTCAAAATGCAATGAATCGGCTTGTAGTAGTATAATTTTGTTATTGAACAACAAGAAGGGAAAGATTGACTTGAGTCACTTTTTGTGTGTAGAATAGTAGACATCATTCTCAACAAACAACAATCACTCAGCGTGCAATGCAAGGAATCATTTACCTGTACTTCTGGGGCAGTACCTCTAGGCTAGGAAAGGACATATAGTTAGTCAGGGCCCAGGGTTGGAGGCAGGCACACATTTGTTTGTATTCTCCATCCAATGTCTGGCTTGAGGGAAATGGCATTAGGGAGAGTTGGGACTTACTTCTTCACTTACTGCACACAGTTGCAACTCCAATCCAGCAATCAAAGAGTAAGACAGTGGGGATGGATTTGTGAACCAGAAATACACACACAAATAATACAGTAAATAATGTTCCTTAGCTATATCTTTTTTTTGGAGGGGGGGTTTTGAACATCAAAGAAAGAAAGAAAGTAACTAGAAATTAGGCCTGGGTGGTGGACTCTGCTCCGATTGTGGAGTTTGCAGAGTTTTCTGCACTCTGCACTCTGGAGCTCGCAGAGTGCCGAAAACTTCGCTCCACGTAGTGCAGCTGAGTCTTTTCCCCACTCGTGCTTGCGAACAGTAAGTTGGCGAGCGCGAGCTGCGGCTCGGGTAGAATTTCTACCCGAGTGGTTGGAAGAGCTGTCTGAACGGCAGTTCGCACTGTACTTCGCCACTTGTGGAAATCTGTGGAGTTATTTTTCACTTTGCGGAGCTCTGCATAGAGAAACTCCGCGAACTACACCCAGGCCTGCTAAAAACTAAAGCCTAGTTTTCAGGTAAGTAGATCTCATCCTCAAACTCTGGTGGTTCGCCCAGAAGTAGGTCACCTAACACACTACTTCTATGACCTGAGTCGCCATCATCATCTTCTTGCCGTGGTACTTCAGGTATGGTATATTCCGGTGGTATAAAGTGCTGATTCATTTTGATCATGGTTAACCTCTCCACGTTTTGGGGTGAGAGACTGGTCGTCATTGTCAGAACTGCACCAGCTGCACTGAAAACATGCTCAGCAGAGACACTTGTCACGGGGCAAGCCAGATAATTGATCGCCAGCCTGCTGAGCACTGGCCATTGCTCGCCTCTTTTGCCTTTGCCTCTGCACTGGATTTAAGCCCTGCCAGTAGAAACCATTCCTTTGCCGATTTTGGGGCTGATGCTCCTCTTCTTGTTGTTGTTGTTGATGTTGTTGTTCTTGCTGTTGTTGGTGCTTTTGGGTGCTGTGAGCTAACTGCTCTGAAGTTGAACTTGAAGGCTGCCCTTCAGTACTTGTTGTGCCCTGGCAGAGCGGGCATCTAATTCCCGGCCGTTCTTTTTCTAGCTGACTGGCTTGCACAGCTATCCAAGTTTTGTAGTTGGCAACATCCCCATCTGAAAAAGGAATGAAAGTGTCCAGTAATGGTTTGTAATGGTTTGCACCTTGGATCAAGAATTGTGCCACAAATGTAGTGGTTGGATGACACAATGCCTCTTTACACCCTTGTATTTTCAGATAAGTGAAGGATTAAACTCTCAACCAACTCATATGCTTCTTTTTTGTCGTCCAAACCTGCGCAACTTGTAGACACCTCCTTTTGCTGTTTCTGTAGCATGTGCAACAATGGGATAGCTTGGCCCATGGTATAGTACTCCTTGCTAACTTCACATGTGAAAACCTCGAAAGGAGGCCCCATTGGTCCATCTCAATGATCATGCCTTTCACAGTTGCATCCCCTCTTTGCATGACATATTCATTTATTGGTCTGTACTGCTCAAACAGACGTTCAAGCATGTAATACATTGAGTTCCAACGTGTTTTTGCACCTCCTGGATGAGTGCTTTAACTGGCATTCTATTATCATGTTGAATGATCCTCAGCTGCTTCTGGGCTTTAAAAGAATGGATGAAATGTGTGCAGATTCTTCTGCAGGTGGTCAGTAAGTTGCTGACTCGGTCTTCTTTTTTCAGGAAGTCTTGAACAATGATGTTAATGCACTGCGCCAAACACAGGACCCTGAAATAGCCACCATCGGCCATGGCCTTAATTATATTACTGCCATTGTCCGTGGCAACAAAACCAATGTTAAGCCCTCTTGGCCACAACCATTCAAAGACCTTAGTGTTAACGTCTTCCAAAATGATTGCAGCAGAATGGGATTTCTCCATGGCGAACATGGCTAATGTAGCATGCTTCCAAGCACCATTAAAAATGTCAGCAGTGTCAACACCTGCAGATATATTTTCTCTAAACCCCACAAAAGAGATCCAGTGAGCAGTAATGAACATGTAATCAGTGGCTTGGCAACTGGTCCACATGTCTGTCGTCACGTGGATATTGTATAGAGCACTCTGCTGCAAAGCTTGTCCAACCAATTCTAGCACGTCGTGATGTACTGCTGGAACACCAACTCTGGCGAAATAGGACCAGCTGGGAACCTTCCATTTTGGGCAGTTGGCTGCCACAAATTCAAGAAAACCCACCCCTTCCACAAAAGAAAAAGGGAGAAGGTCCAACGCTAACATTATAGCCAGCCTCGCGTTGTACAAACGTGCCATTGGGTCATTGCGTTCATACTGCCCCCCCGGCCTAAACATGCTGAGAATGGTAGACTGGATTTTTTTCTTTTCTGGTGCCACTGATGCAGGTGACTTCTTGAGATCAGATATTGTTAGGCTCAATGCATGTATTTTCATTGCGGTACTCTCTTGCCTTGGACCCCTTGGTGTCCCAACCTGACTCGTGTGCCATTGCGATGTTGCTGATGATGATGTGGGTGGTACCACTGCACTGCTGAGGACAGGGATGCTTTGTATACCGGAGAAAATGTCTCCCTCTTTTTCACCTTCCACCGTGATCGGATCTTCATCTCCTTCACCAACACTTGCAGTTTTTTGGCCGCTAAGGTGCGCCTCCCACTGGATCACGTGGTGTTTTCTCAGATGGGATGTTTGGCCTCTGGTACCATAGTTTGTACCAAGCTTACCCCGACTAACACCTACTCCACAAATGAAGCATATACCAATGTTCACCTCCTTCTGGCTAACCAAAAAGAAGTCCCAAACCGGGGAGGTCAACTTTATGACACTGCTGGTGCAACTTGCAATGTCAGATGAACTGGTAGGTGGACGTGGCGTTTGACTCTCTGCAGTATCTATGTCTACTGAGGTGGTTGTGGTGGATGTAGGTCAGTGCCAGGACTTTGTAAATATGGCAGCTGGAGGTGGTGTGGGTGGTATCTGTGTTGGTGGTATTTGTGCCACATCCCTCACAGCAATTTGGGATAGGGTAATGTCGGTCTCCACTGGGGCAGGGCTAACATCCACCATGAATGGATAGTTATCATCCTCCTCTTCTACTTCTACCTCCATAACTCTAAGGCTTTCCGGAACCTTCCTTTTCCCTAGCCTTGTCTCGTGGGTGTGGTGTGTCTCACTCTCAGACTGAGGTGGGATCCAAGTGGTGTCTAGATCATCAGAAGGGGGGCTTGGAGAAGAAGTTGATGGGCTAACCCACCTTTTCCTTGCTGGGGATCTGGAAGACAATGGATCATCTGAACGTGTGGCTTGCTCTTCTTCCTCAGTAGGAAGCTCGAAGTCCTGAACTTCCCCTACTTTGGGAGGAACTCCTACTATTGGTGGTGGTTGCGGCTGTTGTTGCTCACTTATCTGAGTTTCCTGCATTAATTGGGCACTACTTTGCGATAACGATAAGTCAATTTCAACGTCACTGCTCATCAGCGTTGTCATGATTAGACTGGCTGCATCTGCGACAGACATGGGCTGAGGCCTAGGTTGGTGGGGTGGGTCCGCTGATGCGAGGGTGCTGCTCCCAGCTTTCTCCCCGGACACTGCTGCTGCAGGCGCAATTTGTGGTTTCCCAAAAAAGGTACTGGGCGGCATAACAGTGGTGGTAAGTGGCAGTGCCTTCTTCTTCTCACTGGCAACTTAGACTTTCTTGGCACTGGTACCTTTCTGTGGGGCCATCTTGAAGCTGTCAGTTAGCAGGGAGCAGCACTTGTTTTAGATTCACAAGTTGAAGAGATGACTGTGGTCACACGTCACATGATATGCACCGGGCGCAGGCCTTCTGTCTGGCAGTACAATGGGTGATGTTATCTCCTCCTCTTGTGCACTTTAAAGCAAAGAAGCAAGAAGAACATCAGTGAAATGTGGCATTGTTGTAGTTCAATAATTATTACTAGCACAAACAAATATTATAATATATAATTTAGTGTGTGGTCACACTTGTTTTTAGTGTTGTTACCTCAGTTATTAAAAATATTAATTATACAGTGTAACCATTTGTGAGACTTTGACAACAACAAGGGCTTTCATGGTGTCCTGTACAGTCCAGTACACGCAGGAAAGATAGGAAAGAAGAACAACAACAAAAATACAAAGGTAACAGTTTGGCATTGTGCAGTACATTGCGGGGAATTAATGCTGCACTCAGGGAGCTGCAGCTGACAAATTACAATGGAATGGAACAATCCCTAGACAATGAATACTGTTGTGCACGTCATAAAGCAGACATTGGGTTAATATTAATGGTTCATTGGTGCCAAGTCATATTACTTTGAAATTGAAATTAAAAAATGTTTTTTAAAAGAAATTGGAAAAAAAATTGGAAACATTGGGGAAAAAATAAAAATAGTTTTTTTTTAAATTGGAAAAATTAAAACATAAAAATTAAAAAATTAAAAAGAAGAAATTAAAATAAAGAAATAATTATAAATAAGTAAAATTACCCTCAAGCATCTCATTATTCATTTATTAAGCTGCTTATCTCATTAATCAACCATCCATGCAAGCATATGGCAAAGGGGCACAATGACTGAACGCACAAACTGGCCGCCAGCCACATGGCCAGGCCACCACAACAAGAAGCAATAAGCCAAGAGGAACAAAGGGAAGACATGCAGGCCCATGGAAAAAGCACACTGACTGCCTTCACAAAATGGCCACCAGCCACATGGCCAGGCCACCACAGCAAGAAGCAATAAGCCAAGAGGAACAAAGGGAAGACATGCAGGCCTTTGGCAAAAGCACACTGACTGCCTTCACAAAAGTGCCGCCAGCCACATGGTCACATCACAACAACAGCAAGCAGGAGGGCTGGAAAACAATGAACACAAGCAGGCCTAAAAAGTACACATGCTTTACCAAATGACCCCCAACACATGGCCCTGGGGAACCAAGGCAAATGCATTGCTGGCCTCCTTGCAAACACACTCACACACTGGCAGACAAAGGAGGCATGCTTGCTAAACAACACATTTTTAATGCAACAATGCCAAAATCGAAAATCCACAGGGCTAAAAAGTTTTGCAAGTTATAACCACACACATGCAACAAAGGCATTTAATTAATTTAACACATAAAAAAAGTGAAATACCACAAAAAAACATATTTTGTATTTTAATCCAATACCATCCATGGGCAAAATGATGTTTAAATTAAACAGACACCACAGAAACAGTTGTTTCGTGCACCCATGAGTAACTCTGGTTCTATTGGCTGGAAAACCCATTGGCAGATTAGGCCACATAGTGAATCAATTCAAATCAATATTGCAAATGTATTAAAAACATAAAGAAAATGTAGTGAACTGTGCTATATTTTTGCTGAATAAAAGAAGAATAAATTGCATGCAAAACAACAACCAGCAAGAAATCATAGCCACCACAAAGAAGGCATGCTGGTCTATAGCAGAAGCACACTGGCTGCCTTCACAAAATGGCCACCAGCCACATTGCCAGGCCACAACAAGAAGAAATAATAAGCCTACAAGGGGAAGACAATGCAGGCCTCTGACAAAAACACACTGGCTGCCTTCACAAAATGGCCGCTAGCCACATGGCCAGGCCACCACAACAAGAAGCAATAAGCCAAGATGAACAAAGGGAAGACATGCAGGCCGATGGCAAAAAAATCACACTGACTGCCTCCACAAAATGGCCACCAGCCACATGGTCACAACAAGAAACAGGAGGCCTGGAAAACAATGAACACAAGCAGGCCTATGGACACAGGCTTTACAAAATGGCCCCTGGCCACATAGGGAGCGGAGGCAACTGCTGGGGCCTACTATTACAAACACACTGGCCAGACAAAGGAGGCATGCTAAAGAACACATCTCATGAAAAAAAGTGAAATACCACAAAAAAACACATTTTGTATTTCAATCCAATGCCATTCATGCCCTAAATGATGTTTTAATTCAACAGACACCACAGAAACAGTTGTTTCATGCACCTATGAGTAGCTCTCGGCCTACTGGCTGAGAAAGGCATATTGGCAGACTACTGAGCTACATTGTGAATTAAATCAATATTGCAAATTGATTTTAAAACATGGAGAAAATGTAGTGAACTGTGCAACATGTTTCCTTTATAAAAGAAGAAAAATTACTTACAAAGAAACAACTAGGCCCCTACTGAAACTACAGGCCACCCACCACAATACATTTAAAAAAATTGATGAAAAGTACAAATAGATCTAGGTGCATGGCCCCAATCAAACAAACAACACCAGTTTTCCAACTTACTTGTGGAATCGCAAATGCAAAGTCCTCAAATCCAATTATATATTATGCAGCAGACACAAAGAGTGATCCTTCCAGCTCCAAATCCAAATGAAAAGTGATCAGGAGATGGGCAAAGCACTGGGAGGAGCCTGCTGGACAGGAACAGGAAGTTGGAGGCTCTGGGGCACTTCCTTCCTCTTGAAAAAAAGTACAATAGAAAAAGGACTCCTTGCACAAAAAAGTATAGCCAAATGTCAATTTGAGGAGTTTTTCTTCAAATTGTCATTTCGAGAAGGATTTGATGCTGCTCAGGGAGAAAGCCTTCTCCAGATTGCAGTCGCGGTAGATCCTGCTCATTTGGGATCGCGTTCTTCACAAAACCCCTGCCGGAAGTCTGCTGGCGGGCTCAAATGACGTTTTGGTGACCGTAAACTCTCGTTGGACTCGGGAAATCTCATTGGCGATCACAGGCATCCGGTAAGTCGCTCTCGTGCATGTAAAAACGCATTTCGGGCGCGCCAACACAAAAAAACACCACTCCATTGAGGAATGCAGAGTTTTTCATCAACTCCACGTTCTTCGTGGAACGCAGAGTTGCCAAAACTCTGCAAACTCCACGAGCGGAGCGGAGTTTTCCACCCAGGGTTAGTTATCATTCATACATACAGTATACCAGCAGTTTCCATGACAGTGCAGCATGGCAGGAAAGTTTGAGGTCCCATTGCATTTGCCATCCATGACCATATGTCCTTCATTGACCATTAATCCACCCCTTCATTGTGCTTTAATGTCTCAGAGTCATCATAGCTCTGCCCCTCCATTACGAAACGTTTTTGGTTGGCTTGTCTACTTGGCTTTTCTAACATTGCCATCCAATGGAAACAAACTACCCAAAGGGATTTTTTTGACAGAAAATACTGCTAATCGAACTATAGTGAGGTACTGTGGTTATATTTTGTTAAAAAAAGGGGAGGCATAGATGGCATCTAAAATGTATAATTATTTTGTAGCCACACAGACCACCAGTGCTGGGGCCAGCGGCAGCGCCAGTGCATCAGAGGCGGCAGAGGAGGTGGTTTGAAGGGGAGGTCCAGTGGTGGCAAGGATGGTTGGTGGTGAGTTACATTGCTTGCTTATTGACAATTTAAGTCTACTCACTGTATTTGTTATTTGAGCCAGATATCCAACCCATCATTATTCATCATCTTCCTGTGTATGGCATTTCACCACCAGTGATCTAAATGCAGCATGGTTCAATTCGACACTGCAGTGTTGGCTTTGCATTGTGCATCTGCTTCAGTTAATGCAGCATTTATGAAGTTGTGCATTACAACAAAACAAGGTGTGTTTCCCAGTGCCCATCCAGACACCTCCCACTAGTACTTCAGTCCTTTATCCTTTCCTAAGTTCTGTCCCAGCCTACCAAAATAATTGAAAAATGTATTCTTGGCATGTGCCACATTTCTCTGGCAAAGTAATTTATGTATAAATATTTCACGGCTTCCATAATGGATTTATGCCTGTTCAAATGTTTCCCTTTCGTCAACTACAGTGACTGACTAAGCCAAAGATTAGCACATGATTATCAGTGACCCCCCCGTTATTCTATAGCAAAACCTCTATCTACCCTAATCCCTCTAAAGTCCCCTGCGGTAAAATAGGTTTCCTTACTGCAAAGTGAAGGTATTTGTTGAAAATAATTTGTGGTGGAGGGCGAGGGACTAAGTGCCTGATTTAGAGTTTAGTGGATGGGAAACTCTGTGAAAAACTTGCCAAATACATTCTATATACCATTCCTTTCCCTGTAATGCAGTGCATTATTTTTCCCCTGTCTTTGGAGTCAGTGTAGAATTGAAAGGAATTTGGAGAAGAGCAGGGCCATTGAAACAAAAGTAAGATAATACATTGTACATGACAGCTGCCCCAGATGCAGACTGCAGAGAGTAACAAAGTACCTGACGCACTAGAATGCCTCCATTAATTTAGCAGAAAAAGAATACTATTAATTGTGCTGCTTAGTGCATAATAGTCACAGTCATAGGGTTTTATTGAGTGCACATATCACCCGGAGGGGTCTCAAAGCACTGTAGCAAATGACGGTGAAGGCGAAGATAGACGGCTGATAGGAGGAGGGTGGACAATCAAAATAGCCAGGTTTTAAGCCTTTTTCGGAACTGTTTGTGATCAGAAATTGTGCAAACCTGCAATGGGAGTTCGTTCCAAAAGCGGGGGGCTAGATGGGAAAATGATCTGCCGCCATGCCTGGCGGTGCGTACCCTTAGTGGAGTGAGAAGATGTTTAGTTCCAGACCTAAGATTCCAGTGAGGAAGATACCAGTTTAGTTTCTTGGCCAGGTAACTCAGGCCAGTTCCATACAAGTTCTTGTGTACCAGACAACTGATCTTGAAACGGATCAGTTTCCTAATTGGGAACAAGTGGAGAGCTTTCAGACTGGGCGCAGACGGGGACCGAGGTGGAAGTTTCAGAACCAGTCTGGTGGCTGTGTTCTGCAAAACTTGGAGTCTGGTGACAAGCTCTTCATTAATTGAGACCATCAGAGCATTTCCATAGTCAAGATGACTGATGAGTATACACTGGATAAGCGGTTTTCTTGACTCTACTGGAATCCATTGGAAGATCTTACGTAGACTCCACATTAAGCCATAGCAGGTGCTCATTATTTGGTTTACATGGTCTTTCATGGATAGCTTGTCATCGATTTTTACTCCAAGGTTACCTACCGTGGGTTTAAGAGGTGGACAGGGGCCAAGACTTTGGGGCCACCAGTCATTGGATCAGAGTTCATGTGCCTTTCCAAATAGGATGATCTCAGTCTTACTGGCATTAAGCTGAAAATGGTTTGCTTGCATCCAGGAGTTAATATGAGCCATACCGTTTTTTTAATCTAATTCTGGTATCAGTTGGATTGGGACCGAGAGTGATTAGCAGCTGGGTATCATCAGCCTATGAGAATACGTCAAACCCATAAGATCTGATCACCTTGGATAGGGGTGCCACATAGAGGTTGAGAAGCATGGGACTAAGTATTGATCCCTGGGGACACTCAAAGTGTCTGTTTATTTTTTCCTAGGAAATCCTTTAACAGAAAAAATCATTTAGTTTTAATCTGGTGACATTCTGGCGAAATTACTTGCAGCCCGTCAGTGCTTTTATGTGAGGCATGCAAGGGAAAAACTTGATCCTGTGACTAATCACATAAAAAATGTCAATGGCCCTAGAGGACCAGCAATGTACTGCTACTGTGCCACTCTATAAACAAAGTTTCACAGATCATTATGTACAATTTTCTTTTTTCTTGATATAGCTACTCCTGCAGGTCCACCATCTCATAGGCGGAGGCGTCTGCAACTGCCATGGACCCCAATTAGTCCAGCCAGTCACCAGTGCCTCCATCTCAGTCACTACATCGGCAGTGCCGTCGGCAGCTGGGATCCTCTGGATCCAACACGGCTGCCACTCCTCCTACCCAGACATCTTCAAATGCCGCGTGCTTCACGAGCTGGCACTGCTTCACCGGGAGGTGGCAAGCCTTCACGCCCGCATTGATGATGGTCTTTTTTATTTTTTGCTGTTGTGGGAGGTACTTTTGTTGTGGTTGGAGAGGGTGGGAGGAATTGGAAAGGGACAGAGAAGTTGGGGTTTTTCTTTGGACATTGTTTTGGACCTTGGTTGGGGACGGGGAGATATTAGTTTGGGGAGAGGGTGGGTTTTTATTATTGCTAAGAAAAATAAAATGGAAATTACTCTATTACTTTATGCCAGAAATCTTTTTAATGTGGTTTACTTTGTGCTGCTGCCTTTTAGCACAGCCTGTTTTTTTTCATCCGCTTATCAAAACGTATACCAGTTAGTTAAACCCTTGCCCAACTACCATTTGCAACTATATTGACCACTAGGTGGGTATGCCATTGCCTACGCCTATATTGCCTACAACAACCTAGATAAACAACATCTTAATCTTCAGTATAAGTTAGTTACTAGCTAGTTCATTGCACACCATAGTTCTCATACCGGAATACATGAAGCAATGGCTGCTACCTCTCAATCTTCCAAAACCTTACTGTAGGGTTACCCAAGGTGCTTTCTTAATAGTGATGGTAGTAGTAGCAGGCTAGCGCACTAATAGGGAAGTCATCACAAGCGAACTACCACCTAGGTGAACTCCAGCTGTAGGTTTAATCAGAACAATTATCTATCCTCTGAGCCAGCTTCCATGATAATGACCGTCTCTCCCTCATCATCCCCTTCCAAAATTTTAAGGCTTTCAGGAACTTTCCATTTCCCTTGTCTCTCCATGCGGGGCTCCGAATCAGTCCAGTTCCAATCCATGTCCAGATCATCAAGGGGTGCCTGGAGAAGATGGTGGAGTCCCCTTCCTTTTTCGTGCTGATGATGTGGAAGCCAATAGTTCAAGAAGAGGTATATCTTGCTCATCAGGAAGTTCAACCTCCTGTTCTGCTTCTACTTTAGGAATATCTACTATTGCTGGCTGCAGCTCCTGTTGTTCCTTTTACTCAGTTTCCTGCAATGATTGGGTACTAGTTTGAAGCTGAGACAAATCCAATACAGACTCACTGCTCATTGCCATGATTGCAGTGGCTGCCTCACTGAGAGACGTGGTCTTGGGCTTAGATTGGGGTGGCGCTGTTGATGCAGGAGTGCTGCTCCTAGCTTCTTGCCCAGTGAACGGTGTAGCAGGCACATGCCTACAGAAATCTGCCTCTTCTTATCCTCCTCACTGGCCACTTTCTTGGCAGCATCTTTCTTTGGGGCCATCTTAAAGCGCTGTCAGTTGGCAGCTAGACGTAGCTGCACAGACGCAAGAGCCTGGAGGACTCACGTGTTGTGGTCACATCACTTTGTGTCGGCTTTCTGTCTGGCAATACTGTGAGTGATGTCTCTTGTGCACCTAAAAGCAAACAAGCAAGAAAAACATTTAGAGGAATGTGGCATTTTTGTAGTTTGAATTATTCATAGTATAGACAATATAACTAATTAGTGTGGATATTTAGTATCCTAAATACTTACCAACAATAGTGTATCCATTCAAAAGTCAAACCACACCACCATAACATAATATGCCATTTTCAATCAGGATAACAATATACAGATTTAACTGTTTGTTTTATGTGCATCTAAAGGGAGACACCTGTGGCAGGCAGGGGGATCTAGGATAAAATTAAATAATCCTTAAATAATTAATGCTGGTGTGCACATATGACAGGCAGGCGGTCCTGGGGAAATGGAATAATCTTTATAAAATGAATGCTTGTGCGCACCTGTGCGCGTATGGCAGGCAGGGGGCAAGGGAAAATGAGTAATGCCAATCTGTAAAAAATGAATGCTGGTGTGCGGTAGGCACCTATGGCAGGCAGGGGGTGGATAGAGGGAAAATGTATAAAGAAAAAGAGAAAAAAAGAAAACATAAATAACAATTAATTGCTGGGGACTATGAGAAACTCATTGGGAGGCAAGGAGGTGCAGGGAAAAATTTAAAAAATGCATATAATATTACGCACTGTTCAAATATACATATACTACAGTGATCCTCAAGCATATTAAACTGATATCAGGGAAAAGTAAAACAAAATTATCAAAAAGGCATTGCCCTCTCCTATCAATCTCCCTAGAAAATGGCTTTGAAAACTGGCAAAAAAGGATTTACATAGTGGCTGGCTGCACAAAATGGCTATCGGCCACATGGTCAAGCAATGAGTCATGGACAGTAAAGAACATTTGCAGGCCTATGGCAACAGCATACTGGCTGGCTACACAAAATAGCCACCAGCACATGGTCCAACAATAACAGCAAGCAAGGAGGAATGGGCAATGAAGAACACATGCAGGCCTATGGTAAAAACACAATGGCTGGCAGCACAAACTGGCCGCCGTCCGGTCCAGCCACATGGTCAACCAACAAAAACAAGCAAAGATGCATAGACAAAAGCACACTGACTGCCTACACAAAATGGCCACTGGACACAGGGTCAAACAATAACAGCAAGCACGGAGTCATGGCCACTACAACATGCAGGCCTATGGCAAAAGCACACTGGCTGACTACACAAAATGGCCACCGGCCACATGGTCAAACAACAACAAAAAGCTAGAAGGCATAGGCACAACAAAGAATGCATGCAGTCCTATGGCAAATGCACGCTAGCTAGCTACACAAAATTGCCACCCGCCACAAGCAAGGAGGCATGGTGGACACCACAAAGAACACCTGCCGGCCTATGAGAAAGGTATACTTGCTGGTCACCGGTTACATGGTCAAAAACAAGCAAAGAGGCATGGGCAGTAATACATGCAGGCCTATGGACACTGACTACACAAAATGGCCAACGACCTCATGGCACGGAGAACAAAGACAGATGGTGACCTTTGGCAAACCCACACACACACCCTGGCCAGACAAAGGCGGCATTGTAACACTGAAGAAAATACTGCCATTAATTCAGCAATAGCAAAGAAAGAACTAAGTCAGCAATAAAAAAATTCCAACAGCACACATCCTACCAAGGAAGCAAATGTTAACTAACCAAATACAATAATATTTTTGCTGAAAAAAGCATGAAAAAAAAAACCCTACTGAAACTCCAGGCCATGTGCCACAATTAAATTTAAAAATTGAATAAAAGTACAAATAAATACTGGTGTAAGCCCTCTATCAAGCCAACAACACCCTTCTACAAAGGTTTTTCAACTTACTTGTGATATCACAAAAACAGGGAGCCTCATTTATAAACTTTTGGTGTAGCGCAGTGCCATAAGCCTTCTTGCTGCGCCGCCCTACATCAAAGGTTCACAGAACTGGGAATTTTCAAAGACACTTAATTATTTCTTAATAGTCTAATAGCAAACCCTTAGATAGCCACTGTCTTAGTGTGGAATGAACATGTTTCCTTGTTAGTATATAGATGTTGTTTTCCTTTTAAACTTGTAAACTGTCTCTAACTTGCATGATGTGATCTGGTACACTTTGGAAATAAATCAAACTATCATCTATTTAGACAACCGAACTAAAAAAACTTTTATAAAAACTGTTGGGAAACCGCCTGAACATTACATTACAGAACCTTTAAAACATAACCTGGCACTAATACAGAACATATTTTATTTAAAAAGGGGCTTCCATGGTGGTAAGCCCCTCCTAAATCCAGTTTTGTATAAGCAGTTCTGTCTTAGATCTGATCTAACAGGACTGACATAAGAAGAAGCTCTTTAGTTGATGCACATACTAAATTCCCCACATTGTTTGGTTACAAAGAAAGAGGCAACAACAACAACGTTTCTGAATGGTGGATGACACCTAAGGACATATTTTTATTGATGTAAGCCTTTGAAGACTCTGTTTTGGTTTGGTCAAGGCATACAAGTGACTTCAGAAAAAAATTGGAGTCAATCTCTACAACGGTAAACCCTATGACCAGGCAGCAGAGTGCTAGCATTCATTTCATCAGATATATCCTGATAACAGTGAAGTAGCCAGAAAATCAAATACCCCTCACTTTGAGCTAAAGATCTGATGGCACAAAGCACGAGAAGCAAGTGAGCCAGTACCTCCCTACCTCCCTTGAAAAGCTCCTATGCGTCTTCCGGCCAAGTATCTATCAAGACTTCCTTTTACTTCTCCATTCACCCACTGATATCAACCATTTCACCTTTACATTCTGTTACTCATTCATTCTTTCATTCATCAATTAATCTTTCACCATTCCATCCATCCATTGGCAATTCCATCCATCCATTCACACATCCATCATGTATGCATGCATCCATCCATAACTCCATCCACCCATACTTCCATCATTTGACATACCAATCAATCAATAAAGCCTTTCTCAATCAATTGATCCTTTTGCCCATCCATTCATCCATCCATCATTCATCTATCCACTCAAATTTCCATTTATGTTGCCATCCATCCTCTCAGATTTACATTTACTCTGCCATCCTGTCACCCACCCACCATTCATCAAGCCACTCAAATTTCCATGTTCTTTGCCATCCTTTCACCCATCCATCATCCATCCTTTAAGACTTCCCTTTACTCTGCATCTATCCATCCATCCTCTCAGAGTTCTACTTACCCTGACATCCTTCCACCCCGCCATACCTTCATCCATCAATCCATTCACCCAATCACCCATTCATCCTTCCATACCCTCAGATTACCATTTACTCTGCCATCCTTTCAATCACCCATCCATCCATGCTTTCGGATTTTCATTTATCAGCCATCCTTTCATCCACCCATCTACCCATCCTATCACCCATCCTTTCAACCACCCATCCAGCCACTGTTTCACCCATTCATTCATCCATCCTTTTATCCATCCATCCTTTGGCCCACTTATCCATCCATTGTTTTAGCCACCCATCCTTTCACCAAACTATCCTCACTTTCATCCACCCATCCTTTCACCCACTCATCGACGCATCCATCCTTTTACAAACTCACACATCCACTCATCCAGCCTTCTTTTCTATTTCTATCGATGTATGTTTCTTTTTTCCTTTTCGCATTAATTATAGATTTTTATCTGCCAAGTGGTTGATAAAAGAGGCCCGTAAAGAGTAGTGGTGGGCGGAATTTGCGTAGTCGCGTTACGCAAATCCTCGCGAAATTGCTAACAAATTCCGCGAGCTCGCGGAACTTCCGCGAAATCGCGGAATTGCTTGTGCCGTCCGTTCGCGATGTGTTTTTGCGTGCTCGCGGGGAAATATATCGCTAACTTGCCCATGCGGTCGCTAATGGGCGCGGCCATCTTGTTTTCACTTGTCCCGCCCGCTCGCGATGGTATTTCCTGTTCCGGGTCGCGTATTGCATGCTCCCGCCCGTTCGCGATAAGGGTTTCCTGTTCGGGAACGCGTATACTTGTTCGCGACGCTTTTGCGTGCTCGGGGGAAATATCGCGCGAACTTGCCCATGCGGTCGCAATGGGCGCGGCCATCTTGTTTTTCACTCTATTTCTATGGTTCTGGGCCTGCTTTTCAATCCTCCCTCTATCTTTTCAATCCTTTGTTTCTGTAAACTTATTTTGGGTCTTTTTTGTTTATTATCTATCTCTCTATTTTCCTGATTCTATATTTTGAGTTTTTCTCTACTTTTTGTGTGTTTTTAACTACTTTTTCACACTTTTTCTATTACCTGCTTTTTCATTTCTTTTACTTACTTTATTTAATTCCTACCTTTTCTTTTCCGTCCCCCGCCTACCCAGAACCATGGCAAAGGGCCACACCCACAGGGCTCGAAGTCGGAGCCAGAGCCGCGACCGCCTTCCTTGCGGAAGACGGCGCCAAAGAGGGGTGCAGGCACGGGCCTTATTTAATGAGGCGGAGGTGGCCGCACTGGTTTTTTTGTTCAGCGCCACCTCCCCTTAACCCTGGCAGCAGGCGGCAGGCCTGGGTCCGGGTACGGGCTCCGGGAGCGTCGGCAGCGGTGGGGCAAGGTGCGGCGGGCGGTGTTTCGCTGCTCTGGTGTCCGGCGCACCCAGAATCAGCTGACGCACCGGTGGTCCGATATTCTGGACCGGGAGCAGGACCTGCTGGACCTGCTAGGAGTGGAGGTCCCAGGGCTTGGTGAGTAGCTATTTAATATTACTACTTTGTGTTCTTCTGCTCTGTGTTATATATTGCGAATATTTTTTTCTCCGACCAGCAAGAATGCTGCTGCTTACATTGCAGGTAAATGACGTTTAAAAATCTGTGATTGTTATGACACAGGCGCTCGACGCTACTAATCTTACTTGTTTGCAACTTTGCGCTCGCTTGGCCTGATGATTATGTAAGAGTTTACTTTAGAGAACTTAAGTGATGTAATGCTAGAGAGAGTAGTCCTTCCTTTGTCCTCGTGCCACTAAGAAGGGATAGTGGTGGATTGATAGGTTTAGTTACTTATTAGTTGGTAATTTCTAAGTTGTGTGCGTGACGCATCCTCTGTCACGTCACGGGCTGCTGAGTGATGCTTACCCCAGTCCTTAGCAGAACCTTTTGTAGTTTGTTTACTGAGTGTTAATAGGCTTATATCATCACTAGCAGAACATTAGCAGCAACCAGCCAACAATTTGGTGTATGCAAAAATTTATGCATGTGTCCTCCATCTATGCATTTTTGAGGACTAAAATAAATGGAAATGCAGACTTACTGAACAATTGGCCGTCTGGATTGGAATCGGTGGGCTAGGTCAGGTGGTAGTTAGGCTTGCTAGACGGTCCGTGAATCTCGCAATACTACCAGTCGATCAGATAGGTCAATTTTATTGCAATTTTTGTAACCAAAAATGTTTTTGGTGCCTATTTTAAAATATTTTATTTATTTCACACCAAACTTTAATTTTTGCCTCTTTCTTTATGAAATCTTACATGATCAGCAGCACCCAGGGGCAAGAAGACGGGGTCGCAGGCGGTGGGCCCACAAGATCTGGACGATGCCTCCCAGGGACAGGACCGCTCCTCTATCGAGGGCTCTGCTACTTGCCCCAGTAAGTCCACCAGTGGTTAATATTAATAATTATATTTCCTAAACTTTTCCTGCACCTTATTTTTTCCGAACTATTATTTCGGTATCCTGATTCGAATTTTTACAAAATCTTCTTTGCTCTATACTATCTGTTTCTAAATTCTTGTTATCCCTGCCTCTAACTGCGTCTGCTATGACTCTCTGTACTACTACTATTAGTCTGTCTGTAGCCAAGCTTGCCCAGTTGCCCACTCTTTATTTCAAATATTTTAAATTAAACTCATTCACCAATAGCTATAGCCATTGAGTTTTGGTTGTCCTCTTCTACTACTTCTAGTCTTCTTATTCTTGAGGCTTTTTGACAATTCCCACCAAGAAAATGCCCAACCAAATTTTAGAATTTTAGATAGGATAGGACATACTACTACTGTTGTAGGGATTCTGCACATACAGAACTTTGCACAAGAAAATAGGTCGTTGGTGATGGGAGGTTGGACCTTCCTCACACCTCAATCGGAAGCCACCACAATCCCCTGACCGACTTGTTATAGTGTCTCATTACTCCGAAAGGCCCCCCACCCCCAAAATACCCAATGAGTAGACAACCCAGACAACATAACACTCCCAACCTCTGTCGCGGAAGCAATGCACACCCTTTGCTCACTCTTGTGTAAGTCCACACCAAATACCACTGAGTCTATGTAAGTTCAAAAGGTTTCTTTTTATTTCCAACTGACAAGCTCTGTATGTTGTATAATGCAGCAGCAACAGCAAAATGTATTAGATTAAAACAATAAACATTGTTACAGTTAGACTTACAAGTTACTTACAACTAAAAGTCCATAGAAGCCAAAAGGCGAGATCATGATAACTGAACAGTGGTGGGCGAACCACCCTCCCCTTGGTAGGAATCTAGTTTATATAACATTCTAAATGGAGATGTGAGAATTCTGGGGAGCCCTCACCTTAGAAGAACCTAGTAGTGGTGACATCATAAGCTCTGCAAAGCTCTGGTTCTTCTTATAAGTGAATCTTCCGTCTGTAATGAGAAAAATGGTGCGCGTTAGTATAGTGCAAGCATTTCTCAGTCGTGCCAAAAACTGCTTTTTTTTTTTTATGGATAAGCAATATGGACTAACACCATAACTCCATAACAAAGTCGCTTGTTTCTCGACCTTGTACGCAGTGCTCAGACAGTAGCAGTATGAGCTCATGTGGCCTCAAAGGCGTATTTCACAACAAGTTGCGAGGTAACTTGCGCAAAAATAAAAGACAGAGCTAAAATGGTTGCATGGCTCGGGGTAACTTAGCAAAGACTAAAATGACCCTAGGGACCATATAACACTACTAGTGTCTAGTCTACTACCTGATTTATACTAGTGATGTATGTTGTATATGTATTAACTTTTTTTTCATTCATGCTAGTGAAAAATAGGGGGAGGTGTATATGGCATCTGAAAAATGTGTAATGTTTTTCTAGGCGTACTACCGACCACCAGTACCGGGGCCAGCGGTGAAGGTGACGTGGCCGCTGAGGGTGCAGGCGATGCGGCAGTTGGAGTAGCTGCAGGGGGTGAGCCAGCAGCAGTGGCGGGCGGTGGTAAGTTATATTCCTAAACCTTACTTATTGACATTACACTCGCTGCAAGGGTGTAATGTATACTGTACTGTTGAGACTTAAGTAAGAAGTAGTTGTGAACGCCGTTTGAAGAAGACACCCTTTACTTAGCAGCATTAGCAATAGCATTAGCGACAGGAGTCTGAGAGTAACCAATGGCCTCTATCGGACTTCAACTCAGCTGTGAAATTTTTATGGAGAAGAATAAAAGTCTGATCAGATGACCTTGATGGATGGGTTGAACGAAAAGGGAAAGAAGGGTGGAAGGAGGCAGGACGGGCGAGATTTTATGTTTATGACTGGCAGAGAAGGATACGTGGCATGCATGCATAGGTGTGTGATATGAATCAGATGCATGGGTGGCGGAATGCCTGAAACTCCCCCAAATGTTCGAGGCCGAGGTAGTGGGAGGATAGATACATACCACAAATGTTACGTACTGTGCTTGCTAGTGCTACTGTGCCACTATGTGTAGAATGTATTTGTCTGACTGCTTTGCTAAGAGTATATTTTACAATAGTCTTGTTTTTTCTTCTTGATATAGCTACTCCTAAAGTCAACAGGAAGGAGTTGGCAGCCAAGGCCCGGCGCGGTAAGCTGGAGGCCATACAGGCCGAATACCGGCGCCTGGTTGTTCTAGAGGAGGAGGAGGAGGAGGCAGCAGCAGCTGCAGCCTCCTCCAATGCCCCGGCCCCAGACACCCCCAGTCTTACGGCGTCACCGCCTGTCAGCCACCCTCCGCCACACAGGAAGAAGCACTGCTGCCCACCCCCACTGTGGATGCAACTGCCGCGCGCTGAAGCACCGCGTGGCCCGCCTGGAGGAGCGCATCCGTGTCCTGGAGAGGCGAGCCCGCTGAGACCCCGTTTATTTATTGCCCCTTTTTTATATCTTATTTGGGTGGGTGGGAATCGGGCGTTGGGTTTTGGACTTTTGGACATTTGTTGGACTTTTTCGTTGCGGGACATGAACATTGGTTGGGGTTAGGGAGGGGGTGGGTCAGGTGTTGTGGGATTTTTTTACATAGTTTATTTTTGTTAGGGTATTAAATTACATATTTAAACTTAATATACGATGTGGTTAATGTTTTGTGGGTGGGGTTACTGTTTTACGTCACACGGTTTCCTTGCTGGTGCAGTGCCACAGCCAGTGTTTGATTTAAATAATTGGCTGAGTTACTAAGACACAAACAGACAGATGCGGTACCCGTCACTGAGGGACTTGTCCTACTAGTACTGTCAGTCTCCCCTGATAATCTATGCATTCTGCAACTGGACTCAAAGGGGTGTGTGAAATAGAATTAATGAAAAAAATCCGTTATTAATTATGCCTCACCCAAACCTCTTCTCTTACCTGTGCTTGATGTTTAACTTGGGCACGGCGATGGCTGCATGGTGGTGATGGTTTTCTTTCCCAACATGCCATGGTTGTGGTGGTAGTAGTAGTAGACCCTGGCAGTAGCACTTGCAAATAAAAGAAAATGAGACAGTCAGTCGCCTGAGAGAGACTGTGGGAGGAGTAGTAGAACAAAGTACAGTACGGAACTTACTGCCAAACAATAATATGCCAAAATACAAGGAAACATAATGGTTGCGGGGATAGCCTAGTACATAGAGTTACAAACTCTAGCTGTGTCGAGTCACTCGACTAGGCCTACAGTACACCGTGGTCCGTGACTCGACACAAGCGTAACCGTTAGTGCTGTTTCGGATGATGACAAATCCAATCTATGATGGCATTTAATGCTGATGGATTCGGTTCCTTTGGTAAAAAAACCCAAATATACTGCTCATAGGAGGGTGGGCAAGCAGAAGATCCGCGCCCTGCCTTGAAAATGCATTTATGTTGCTTTAGCCACATCCGCCCCAGCAAGCGTGTGATAAATTATTGGTGTACATTTAATTTAGTCACACCTCAATAAGCCACACAGCCCGGGGAAGAGGATTAGGGTTTGAAGAATGGTTGGGAAGGGGGTTTTGGGAAAGGTTTGAGAAAGAAAAACAGTACGCATGGACAACAACAAAACACAATATTGGCAGACAACCATATCCATAAATCAGTTAAGGGAGAAAAAGGAAATGCATGCATGATGATGATAACTTGATGGTTAATGATATTACTAACTACTACTACTAGACAATTAGACAGTACAGGGCAGCAGTATATTATGCAATTTGCCTTGCCTGTCTGCCCTCAGAGAGACCCGAATTACATACAGTTTCTGTTCTTTTGTACCCGCCCGGGCTTAAAGATAGCAAAGAAAAGTCAAAAAATGCTGTAGGGATGAATTGAATTATATAAGCAGAGAGCAAACATAACAACAACAACACACAGTAGTAATGATTGAAGACAAAAAAAAAATCGAAATTTAAAAGATGATGAAAGTTGATACTGTTACTGTATGTTATCCTGGTCAAAATGGGGAGTTGCATCTCGGCGTTCGTCTTGGTCCTCCATTCCATGGACGCTCCGGCCATCAATCTTGCGTGACGCCACTGCCTGCCTGGCACATGTAGATTCATTGGTAAGGTAAGTGAGAGTTGTTTTTCCCAGTGTAGCACAGGGTAAGGGCCGGCCTCTAATTGCAGATGGGAAAACCAAAGGGATATTGAAAAATCAAGTAGAAAAAAATGCCTAAATTACGGTGGAGTGCAACAAGAACACTTTCAGAGGCGGCATGGATTTGGATACATCATGTCTAACTTAGTCTGTTTCCAACATTAACCTCCAACAACAACAGGACTGAGCAGGCCCACGGCACCCGTGACACATCCTCCATTTAGCGTACCTTTTTTGACAGAGGCAGACAAAGCAGATATACAGCAACATAGCATTTTACAAATTAAGTGACTAAATCAATGCCCCGCTGTCAGTCATACCATACCACCACACTCGACTCCACCACTACACAGACATGTAGGTCTGCAGTGGTTGTTGTTGACTTGGTTACCTTGTAATGCACTCATGAAACCCACTGAGTTATTCCATCATTCATCTCGGATCGTACTGAGTGACTGGAGTGCGAAGAGATAATGTCACTGTGGTCATCATCATGGTGTGTTGTCCAACTCAGTGTGCAGTAGTGTACAGATTGAGTCCCCTTTCCATATTCAAAATGCAATGGATCGGCCTGCAGTAGAAGTAGAAAATTGTTATTGAAAAACCAGATTGGAAAGAAACATTGCATTGGGTTACTTTTAGTGTGTAGATTAGATAATAGTACACAATGAATTACCTTCATGCACTACAAACAACAACAACACAAATCACTCAGTCAGCGTCCAATGCATGTCATCATTCATTACCTGTTCCTTCTCATCTTCAGTTAATGGGCAGTCTGTATCGGCTCTGAAAGGGGGATAGCTATAGTAGTCATCATCATGTTCCACTTCTTTTGGAGAGACTCAACGAGGCAAGATTAGGTTTTCTTCGATTATGCTACATCCAATCATCATCTGGCTTGAGGGCAATAGATTTAGGTCGATTCAGGAGGATGGAGGAGCAGGACTCGGAGGAGTGGACTGAAATGCAGAGAGCTGAAACTCATAAGGCAATAAAATACGAAGACGGTGGTGATGGATTTGTTGTGATTTGAAGTTTCCAAACAGAAAGACAGACACAGAAATAGAAGTAAATAAGGGAGAACCACAGTAAGAACTGGAAGCCTAGTTGTCACCGTCAGGGAAGTATAGCTCGTCCTCAAACTCTGGAGGTTCAACCAGAAGTAGGTAATCAGCATCCAACACGCTACTTCCATCACCTGAGCCGCTGTCCTCATCTTCCTGCGGTGATTCATGTATTGTATAATTCGGTGGTATAAATTGCTGATTCATTTTGATCATGGTTAACCTCTCCACGTTTATGGGTGAGAGACTGGTCCTTTTCACTGTTACAATGGAACCAGCAGCACTGAAAACATGTTCAGAAGAGACACTTGCGATAGGGCAAGCCAGATAGTTGATCGCCAGCCTGCTGAGCACTGGCCATTGGCCCCTTTTGCCATACCAATACCGCAATGGGTTTTGATCAATGTAGACCTCTGTTGGGTCATCCAGGTAGGCCTGGACCATTCGGTCAATGTTCAGGGGTGCTAAACTTAGTGCGCCCTCTTTTGTCTTTGCATCAGCACTGGACCTAGCAAGTCCTTGCTGTAAATACCAATTCTGTGCCGTTTGTACTGGGGCTGATGATGATCCGGTTCTTGCTGTTGTCGATAGTGTTGGTGACAGCTGTGAACCAAATGCACTGCCCACAGGCTCTGAAGTTGAACTTGACGCAGGATGCCCTGCTGCAGTACTTGCTGTGGGTTTGAGGCCTTTAATTACCAGCCGTTCATTTTCCAATGTACTGGCTGCCTCAGCTATCCAAGTTTTGTACCGGGCAACATCCACTTCTGAAAAAGGGAGTAATGTCTTACTGTGCAGTGCCGCTTTGTACCGTGGATCCAGAATTGTGGCACAAATGTAATGTTGTTGTGACAGAATCTTATTTTGCACCCTTGCATTTTCACTTAAGCGACATGATAAGCTCTCCGCCAACTGGTATGTTTCTTTTTTCCTCCACACCTATGTACGCTTCACACACCCTCTTCAGCTCTTGCTCTAGCATGTGCAACAATGGGATAGCTTGGCCCATAGTACAGTCCTCCTTGCTGACTTCACGTGTGAAGACCTCGAAAGGAAGAAGCATCTCTGTAAGAGATTTAACTAGGCACCATTGGTCCACCTGAAGGGTCATGCCTTTCACAGCAGCATCCGCCCTTTGCATGACATATTCATTGATTGGTCTGTACTGCTCAAACAGACGGTCAAGCATGTAATACGTTGAGTTCCAACGTGTTGCCACCTCCTGGATCAGTGCTTTGACTGGCATTCTATTGTCACGTTGAATGATCCTCAGCTGCTTCCGGGCTTTAAAAGAATGGCTGAAATGCGTGCATATTCTGCGGCAGGTGGTCAGTAAGTTGCTGACTATGGGTTCTTTTTTCAGAAAGTCTTGAACTATAATGTTAATGCAGTGCACCAAACACGGGACCCTGAAATACTTACCAAGCGTCATGGCCTTAAGTATATTACTGCCATTATCCGTGGCAACAAAACCAATGTGAAGCCCTCTGGGGCGCAGCCAGTCAAAGACCTTGTTGTTAAACTCTTCCAAAAGGTTTTCAGCAGTATGAGATTTCTCCATGGCGAACATGGCTATAGTTGCATGTTTCCGAGAAGCATTAAAAATTGCAGCTGTGTCAACAGCACCTACTTCAGATAGCTTGTCTCTAACCCCCACAAAAGAGACCCAGTGTGCAGTGATGCACATGTAATCAGTGGCTTGGCAACTGGTCCACATGTCTGTTGTCAGGTGGATTTTGTGAACAGCACTCTGCTGCAAAGCTTGTCCAACCAATTCAAGCACATCGTGATGTAGTGCTGGAACAGCAACTCGGGCAAAATAGGAACGGCTGGGAACCTTCCATTTAGGGCAGATGGCTGACACAAATTCAAGGAAACCCACCCCTTCCACAAATGAAAAAGGGAGAAGGTCCAGCGCTAACATTTTAGTGAGCTTCGCATTGTACAACCGTGCCGTTGGGTGGTTGCGTTGGTACTGCCTCTCCGACCAAAGCATGCTGTCAATGGTAGGCTGGAATATTTTCCTTACTGCTGCACCTTTCTTCTTGAACCCAGCTAGGCTCAACGACGCTGCACTTTTGCTCATTGCAGTGCCCGGTTGCCTTGCTGTCTCATGTTGACTCTTACTACTGTGCCACTGAGATGTTGCTGAGGATGCGGGCGTTACCAGTACACTGCTGGGGGTAGGGCTATAAATGTCTCCCTCTTGTTGACCTTCCTCCGCGATCATATCTTCCCCTACTTCTTCATCCACAACAACAGCAATGGGTCCAGTTTTACTTTTTTTAAGTGAAGTAGGTGAGCCTCCCACCTGATAGTGTGGTGTTTTTTGAGATGACTTGTTTGTCCTCCGGTACCATAGTTTGTACCAAGCTTACCCCGCCTAACAGCCTGCCGACAAATTGAGCATATAGCAATGTTCTCCTCCTTACTGCTAACCGAAAAGAAGTCCCAAACTGGGGAGGAGAACTTTCTGGCACTGCTGGAGGTGCCACTTTCAATACCAGATGAAATGGAGGGTGTGCATGGAATTTGACTCTGTGCACTTACATTACCACCACCTACTGAGGTGGTGGTTGAGCTTGATGTAGGTCCCTGCCGGGCCTTTGCAAAGGCAAATATGGAAGCTGGAGGTCGTGTTGGCGTTACCTGTGTTGGTGGTATCCGTGCTACATCCCTCGCAGCGATTTGGGATAGTCTAATAGTGTTGGTCTCCATCTCCGCAGGCCCAGGAGTGATGTTCGTGATGACTGGCTCTTCATCATCATCACCCCCCTCGTCTACATCTACCTCCATAACTGTAAGGCTTTCGGGAACCTTCCTTTTCACTAGCCTTGTCTTGTGGTGTGCATCACTCTCAGGCTGAGCTGGAGGCTTCCAAGTGGCATCTAGATCATCAGAAGCGGGGCTTGAAGAACAAGTTGATGTACTAAGCCTCCTTTTCCTTGCTGGGGGTATGGAAGACACTGGATCTTCTGGAACAGTGGCTTGCTCCTCTCCGTCTGCAAAAAGCTCGATTTCCTGAACTGCCCCTACTTCAGGTGGAACAGCTACTATTGTGGGCTGTGGTTCCGGCTGCGGTTCCGGCTGTGGTTGCGGTTCCGGCTGCGGCTGGGGTTGCGGCTGTGGTTCCGGCTGTGGTTGCAGTTCCAGCTGCGGTTCGGGTTGCGGCTGGGGTTGCCCACTTATCTCCTGAGTTTGCGCCTGCGAGTGCGTGGATTGGGTACTACTTTGCGATAATGACATTTCAACATCACTGGTCGTTAGTAGACTGGCTACCTCTGCCACAGTCATGGGCTTGGGCCTAGGTTGCTGGGGTGGGGCCACTGATGCAGAGGTGCTGCTCCCAGCTTGGTCCCCGCTGGACACCGCTGCTGCAGGCGTAAGTTTTTTTACCAAAAACACATCGGCCGGCACCCCAGTCTTGGCAAGTGCCACTTCCTTCTTCTCTCCCTTCTTCTCACTGGCAACTTTATTGCTACTGGAGGACCTTGTACCTTTCTTTGGGGCCATCTTCTTCAGATGTCAGCAGGACGCAGGTGCACAAGTTGCAGAGATGTCTGTGGTCACACGTGGACGTGACGCGCAGCAGGACTTCAGCCTGGCAGTACAACGGGTGATGATGATGATGACACCTCCTCCTCTGTCTTTTTGTGCACCTAAAAGCAAAGAAGCCAGGAGAAGAACATCAGTGAAATGTTGCATTTGTTGTTGTGGTTCAATTACTAGTAGTACAAACAAACAAATAAAAGATATAAATTAGTGTAGCCATTTGTGAGACTGTCAACAAGGGCTTTCATGGTATACTGTGTACACTGTCAGGACAACCAAAATACAAATGTAATAGAAGTGGACCCTGTTTGGCAATAAATTATTTGCTCATCACATCATTCAGGGAGCTGCAGCTGGCAAAGGGGATGGATGCAAGCAGGAAACCAAGAGGAAAACCATGCAGGCCTAAATGGCAAAAGCAGCACACTTATAACTCCCACCAGAAATGGCCACCAGCCACATGGACACTCACAAATCACAAGCAACAAGCATGAGGCCTGGAAAACAATGTACTGAAACAGGCCTACGATAGCCAGGCAAAGGCTGCATGGTAAACCACACTGCTTTGCCTGTAATGTAATGCAATAAAATGCAAAAACGAAAATACACAGGGCTAAACAAGGCCTGCAACACACCACACACAACTAAGGCATGTAACACACCCCAAAAAACAGAAATACACCCAAAAAAATAAATCCACATTTTGCAATTCAATGCCATCCATGTGCCCTAAATGATGTTTAAATTCAACTGAACACACAAACAGTTCTTTTATGCACCCCTGACTATCTCTGGGCCCACTGGATGGAAGGCCTGTTGGCAGATTAGGCTACAAGCTTGCAGGCCTATGACAAAAAGCACACTGCCTGGCTTCAAAATGGCCGCCAGCCTCATGGCCAGGCCCACAACAACAAGAAACTGAAGACAGACAATGCAGGCCTATGGCAAAAACACACTGCCTGGCTTCAAAATGGCCGCCAGCCTCATGGCCAGGCCCACAACAACAAGAAGCCTAGGCCACAAAGGAAACACATGCAGGCCTATATGGCAAAAGCAGCACACTTATAACTCCCACCAGAAATGGCCACCAGCCACATGGACACTCACAAATCACAAGCCACAAGCATCAGCCCTGGAAAACAATGTACTGAAAACAGGCCTACGATAGCCAGGCAAAGGCTGCATGCTAAACCACACTGCTTTGCCTGTAATGCAATACAATGCAAAAACGAAAATACACAGGGCTAAACAAGGCCTGCAACACACCACACACAACTAAGGCATGTAACACCCCCAAAAACTGAAATACACCCCAAAAATAAATCCACATTTTGCAATTCAATCCAATGCCATGCATGTGCCCTAAATGATGTTTATATTCAACAGAACACACAGAAACAGTTGTTTCATGCACCCCTGACTACCTCTGGGCCCACTGGATGAAAGGCCTGTTGGCAGACTAGGCTACAAGCTTGCAGGCCTATGGCAAAAAGCACACTACCTGGCTTCAAAATGGCCGCCAGGCTCATGGCCAGGCCCACAACAACAAGAAACTGAAGACAGACAATGCAGGCCTATGGCAAAAATCACAAGGCCTGGCTTCAAAATGGCCACCAGCCTCATGGCCAGGCCCACAACAACAAGAAACTGAAGACAGACAATGCAGGCCTATGGCAAAAAGCACACTGCCTGGCTTCAAAATGGCCGCCAGCCTCATGGCCAGGCCCACAACAACAAGAAACTGAAGACAGACAATGCAGGCCTATGGCAAAAAAGCACACTGCCTGGCTTCAAAATGGCCGCCAGCCTCATGGCCAGACCCACAACAACAAGAAACTGAAGACAGACAATGCAGGCCTATGGAAAAAAAGCACACTATGTGGCTTCAAAATGGCCGCCAGCCTCATGGCCAGGCCCACAACAACAAGAAACTGAAGACAGACAATGCAGGCCTATGGCAAAAAGCACACTGCCTGGCTTCAAAATGGCCGCCAGCCTCATGGCCAGGCCCACAACAACAAGAAACTGAAGACAGACAATGCAGGCCTATGGCAAAAGCACACTGCCTGGCTTCAAAATGGCCACCAGCCTCATGGCCAGGCCCACAACAACAAGAAGCCTAGGTCACAAAGGAAACACATGCAGGCCTATATGGCAAAAAAGCAGCACACTTATAACTCCCACCAGAAATGGCTACCAGCCACATGGACACTCACAAATCAGAAGCAACAAGCAGGAGGCCTGGAAAACAATGTACTGAAAACAGACCTATAATAGCCAGGCAAAGGATGCATGGTAAACAACACTGCTTTGCCTGTAATGCAATAAAATGCAAAAACGAAAATCCACAGGGCTAAACAAGGCCTGCAGCACACCACACACAACTAAGGCATGTATTTAGCACACAGCACAAAAACTGAAATACACCCAAAAATACACATTTTGCAATTCAATCCAACGCCATCCATGCCCCTAAATGATGTTTGAAATTAAAAATACATCACACAGCAAAGGAACAGTTGTTTCATCATGTTTCATCATGCACCCACCCATGACTAGCTCTGGGCCTACTGGCTACAGTGGCTACCCACCACTATATTTATTTTTAAAAATGATGAAAATTAAAAAAATTGTAATTGCAGCAACTGCAATGACCCAATCAAACAACACCAACTTACTTGTAAAATCTCAAATCCAAAAATCCTCAAATCAAATGATAATGATGCAGCAGACACAAACAGTGATCCTTCCAGCTCAAATCCAAGTGAAAAATGAACAAGAGATGGAGAAAGCACTGGGAGGAGCCTGCTGGAAAGGAACAGGAAGTAGTAGACTCTGTGGCACTTCCTCCCTCTCCCCCGCCCAAAAAATGAAAAAAAGGACACCCAAATATCAATCTGAGGTTTTTTTTCCATGGAAATCATCAGTTTATAGAAGGTTTTATGCTGCTCGCGATATTATTCTTCTCCAGATTGAAAATTTTGCGTGTTCGGGATCGCAGGTTTACAAAGATTCCGCCGGAAATCCGATGGCGCGCCCGAATGACGTGTTCGCGACCGCAATCTCTCTCGTGGTGCACGATGGCGCGACGAATGACGTGTTCGCGATCGCACACTCTCGCGTTGTCCGATGGCGCATCAAATGACGTGTTCGCGATCGCAAACTCTCGCAGGATCGCGCGGCCGGCTACCGAAATCTCGTGGCGCACGCGAACGAATAGGAAAACCCGTCGGCGAACGCAGGAATCCCGGTAAGTCATAATCGCGCGCGCTAGAATGCATTTTTAAAGCGCGAACAAGAAAATAATTCTGCTTCGCCGCGGAACGCAAAATTGTCCAAATTCCGCAAATTCCGCAAGCGGAGCGGAATTCAATGCCCAGGCCTAGTAAAGAGCCACCTCCTCTCTGTAGCTGCTAAAGGGAGGGGTTCACAACACCCCTGATGGGTAACATTCAACCCTTGAAGGTACACTCTAAGACATTATTGTGGCCAAAATTCAAGTCCAAATTAACAGTTCCTAAGGTAATGTCAATATTGAGCTTATGTGAGCTGAGCCACATCTTTCTGTGGATGACTCGACAGTGTGGGACATTATTGAGACTGAATTCATGTTTGTCACCTATTGTCATGTAACTCATGTTCTACTGTGATTTTACTGTCACTATTGACAATAAACGGCTCTAACTAGTTCAGGTATCTTATTGGAAACTGAAGTAATTGAGATGGATTGGGCATGCTTTAAATTGATAAAATTACCAGTGGTCCCGGAGTCAATAAGCATGTGTATGCCTACTGATACGAAAGAGTTTTTTGTAACAACACTTGTGTAATCAAATACGTTTGATGGTGTCCTGCATCACTTTTGCACCATGTAAAGTGTAGCATGCGTGACGCAGCAGTCTCAAAGATTTATGAAGCCACGCAAAGCCACCCTGCATGGCTTTGAGTGGCCTCAGAAATCATGAGTAAGGTGACACAGCGCAAATTACTCTGCCCCAGATTTGCAAAACATGTAAACCTTGGGAAGCGCCAAATCTGTACACCTCCCAAGGTGAGGCGTAATGAGGAGAAATATGTTTATTTATCCTCTTCGGATTGTTTTTGTGGAGGAAGGAACCCCTAACTGCTCAAAACCAATCCTGCCTGCAAAAGAGGCACACTTGCACCATGGTGCAAGAGTGCTTACATTGGCGATAGGCAGCTAACACAGCCCCAGCACAAGCAGATAGGACAGGAATGCATTGTATTGCTTAAATACTGTACATTCATGCCCTTTTACTTTGGCGTAGTGCAGTGCAACAATGTGCCTTGTTGCGCTGCCCTACGCCAAAATTCCATAAATGAGGCCCTTAGTGTTAACAGAAACCTACACCACGCCCCGCGCAGGAATTGGAGCAAGGTAACCGAAGAGCACCTCAACTCCGTCCTCAACCACGCTCCCCCTCCCGCCACGACCAACGCCAACTCTGCAGCCAACAAACTCCACAGATGGATCACTGACTGTGCAGACAAGCTCGCCCCCCTCCAAACTCTGACAAACAGCGCCCCACAAAAGCCACCTGGCTCACCACCGACCTCCAAGAATCCAGACGCACCTGCAGATGTCTAGAGAAAGTATGGAGAAACAGCAAAACCCCATAAGCACGGACCAACTACAAGAACTCCATGACAGAATACCACCAACGCATCAGATCCACTAAGAAGAACTTCATCCAGGACAAGATCCTCGCCAACTCCAGCAATTCGAAAGAGCTCTTCAGCATCATACAATAATTCCCCAAACCCCCCCAGCGAAGCGTCATACGTCACACCCTCCCAGGACCTCTGCAACAAACTTGGCTCCCACTTCCATCTCAAGATCAAGTCCCTCTACGACAACTTCAACGAACAGAAACAAGACACCGACACCACACCTACCTCCAGCAACGCTAGCCAGCCTACCATCTCCACCTGGACCCCGGTCACTACAGAAGACACTGCCATGACTATGAAGAGCATACACTCAGGAGCTCCCACGACCCCTGCCCGCTGCACATCTTCCACAGAGCTGCCGCCGCCATAGCATCCGAACTAGTACACACCATCAACTCTACCTTCGAAACCGACACGTTCCCCAGTGACTGGAAACACGCAGAAGTCAAGCCCCTCCTCAAGCAGCCCTCCGCAGACCCGACTGACCTCAAAAACTACAGACCCATCTCGCTCCTCCCTTTCGTAGCCAAAGTCACTGAGAAGATCGTCAACATCCAGCTCACGAACTTCATCGAAGCTAACTCCATCCTCGACTCCTCCCAATCCAGATTCTGCAGCAACTACAGCACCGAGACCGCCCTCCTAGCCGCCACAGATGACATCCGCACTCTCCTTAACCATGGCCACACGGCGGCTCCCATCCTAATAGTCCTCTCTACAGCCTTCAACACCATCTCCCACATAGATCTGCTCATTCCTCACCGGCTGAACCCAAAGAATGAGACTCCCGCCCTTCCTCTCTGAACTAACAGAGAGACCAGCTGCAGAGTACCCCAAGTACCCCAAAGATCATTGCTCAGCCCCACGCTCTTCAACATCCACATGGCCCCCCTCGCCGCCATCGTCAGACAGCATGGACTCAGCAAAGTATCCTACACCTTCGACACCCAGCTGATCCTCTCCCTCATAGGGACCCTGCACTACCAGATTTAGCTTCCAGGAAGGAATGAAAGACGTTGCATCCTGGATGAGCAGCAGCTGCCTGAAGCTCAACTCGGAGAAGACAGAAGTCCTCATCCTCTGATCTACCCACTCAGCATGGGACAACACCTAGTGACCCACCACCCTCGGCAACCCCCCTACACCCACGGACCATGCCTGCAACCTCTGCATCATATTTGACTTCTCCCTCACCATGACCCGACAGATCAAAACCGTCTCCTCCGTGTGCTTCAACACCATCCGCATCCTCCGCAAGACCTTCAAATGGATCCCCCTGAATCCAGGAAGACCATCACCCATGCACTCATAACCAGCAGATTGGACTACAGAAACACTCTCTACACCGGAATCAACACATCCCTGCTCCGAAAACTCCAGACCATCCAGAACACCACTGCCAGACGCGTCCTTGGATTCCCATGACAAGACAACATCACCCAGCACCTACGAGACTTCCACTGGCTCCCTGTCGAGAGGAGAGTGGCCTTCAAGCTACTCAATCATGCCTACAAATCCCTCCACAACACCGCACCCCAATAACTAAGCGAAAGAGTCTCCTTCTACGCACCCAAGAGAAGCCTCCGCTCCGCCAACCTCGCCCTTGCCAAAACCCCTCACATCTGCAGAGCCAGAACAGGTGGAAGAGCCTACTCCTACATCACAACAAAGACTTGGAACTAACTCCTGCTCAGCATCAGACATTACCCCACTCTGCAAGCTTTCAGGAAGAGCCTCAAGTCCTGGCTCTTTGGGTGAGATGGAGCTGCACGATCTCCCCCCCAGCTCCTTGAGACCATCACGGGTGAGTAGCACGCTTCACAAATTCCTGATGGATTGATGCAAGATCTGTAGAATGTCTAATCCTGAAGATGGGATCTCTTCCTTATCAAGTGTTTTAGTTTACCTGTTCTTTATTTGTGTGAGTCGAGGCAATAGTCTTTAATTCACCTTCCCTTTTGGTTTTCTAGGACGAAATATACCACTTTGCCACAATAAAGCAAATTTTAGTTTCTATTGCTCTTCTTTGCTTTTTTTTAAAACAGCCCCCTTTAAGTACTTATTTTCATTGATTAGAAACTAGTGTTTGTTGAATGGTGTTCCTCTTTATCTCTGTTGCCAATTAACTTTGTCATACTTTTATTCGACTTTCATTGAATCTGTCATGTTGTTTTAACACATAGGGGCCGATTCCGATCTCGGTCGGAGGCGCACCCAATACCATTCGGTCGGGAAAAAAGCCATGCGAAAGCCTGTTTCCCGACCGATCCGTACAGCACACCGAACGAGTAAGTACGATGCGCACAACAGCACAGAATCCGGCCGAGCCGTACTCACCCAAACCAGGTCCTGTTCCCCGACCGAGGCGAATCCGGAAACGCTGAATCGAGTCGCACGGAAGGGAAAATGCAGCTCCGTCCGGCCGAACAAGTACGATGCGCTTCCCGTACGCGCCGAACCCGTCGCTACGCACGGCACGTCAAAGCATCCGGGAGAGGCGCACATAAGCTCCGATTCGCGCCACAACACGATCCACGGCTACGAGACGAACACGCCAGCGATGAGGCGAAGCGACGAGGACGACGCGAAGCGACGAGGACGACGCGAAGCAACGAGAAGGACGAACGACACAAACCAACCATGAATCCCTTCGTCCCGATCATACCAATATTCTACATTTACTACCGGAACAGGCACGGACGCGTACGGCGCAGAAGGTAAGTCAGACACCAACTACAAAACACATACAACACGTACACGACACATCACACACACACAGAGGGATGCAGAATATACTTAGACCAGCAACAGCAGCACCATAGGGGTGGGATGCCCATCACCAATGCCACATATGCACACAGGGGCCTGAATGCGCACCACCACCCCTACCCAGGGGGGGCAGGATGCCTACTACTACTACCACCCTTAGCCAGGGGGTGCTGGATGCCTACCACTACTACCACCCTGAGCCAGGGGGGGCTGGATGCCTACCACAACTACCACCCTTAGCCAGGGGGTGCTGGATGCCTACCACTACTACCACCCTTAGCCAGGGGGGGCTGGATGCCTACCACTACTATCACCCTGAGCCAGGGGGGGCTGGATGCCTACCACTACTACCACCCTGAGCCAGGGGGGGCTGGATGCCTACCACTACTACCACCCTGAGCCAGGGGGGGCTGGATGCCTACCACTACTACCACCCTGAGCCAGGGGGGGCAGGATGCCTACCACTACTACCACCCTTAGCCAGGGGGTGCTGGATGCCTACCACTACTACCACCCTGAGCCAGGGGGGGCTGGATGCCTACCACAACTACCACCCTTAGCCAGGGGGTGCTGGATGCCTACCACTACTACCACCCTTAGCCAGGGGGGGCTGGATGCCTACCACTACTACCACCCTGAGCCAGGGGGGGCTGGATGCCTACCACTACTACCACCCTGAGCCAGGGGGGCTGGATGCTCTACCCCCACCCTTAGCCAGGGGGCTGGATGCCTACCACTACTACCAGCCTTAGCCAGGGGGCTGGATGCCTACCACTACTACCACCCTGAGCCAGGGGGCTGGATGCCTACCACTACTACCACCCTGAGCCAGGGGGGCTGGATGCCTACCACCACCCTTAGCCAGGGGGATGGATGCCTACCACTACTACCACCCTTAGCCAGGGGGCTGGATGCCTACCACTACTACCACCCTGAGCCAGGGGGGCTGGATGCCTACCACTACTACCACCCTTAGCCAGGGGGGCTGGATGCCTACCACTACTACCACCCTGAGCCAGGGGGGCTGGATGCCTACCACTACTACCACCCTTAGCCAGGGGGGCTGGATGCCTACCACTACTACCACCCTGAGCCAGGGGGGCTGGATGCCTACCACTACTACCACCCTTAGCCAGGGGGCTGGATGCCTACCACTACTACCACCCTTAGCCAGGGGGCTGGATGCCCACCACCACCCTTAGCCAGGGGGCTGGATGCCTACCACTACTACCACCCTTACCCAGGGGGCTGGATGCCTACCACAACTACCACCCTTAGCCAGGGGGGGCTGGATGCCTACCACTACTACCACCCTTAGCCAGGGAGGGCTGGATGCCTTCCACTACTACCACCCTGAGCCAGGGGGGGCTGGATGCCTACCACTACTACCACCCTTAGCCAGGGGGGGCTGGATGCCTACCACTACTACCACCCTGAGCCAGGGGGGGCTGGATGCCTACCACTACTACCACCCTGAGCCAGGGGGGGCTGGATGCCTACCACTACCACCACTCTTAGCATGGGGGGGCTGGATGCCTACCACTACTACCACCCTTAGCCAGGGGGGGCTGAATGCCTACCACCACCCTTAGCCAGGGGGGGCTGGATGCCTACCACTACTACCACCCCCACTCATAGGATGGACAATGCATGTCACAACCAGCACACCACAACCTAGGGAATGCAAGAAAAGACATCCCCCCAACACCATGACAAGCGTGTGTAGACTGTGTCAAATGCCTACAACACCGAACATGACTTTGAACATACAATGTGACCCCCTAGCACATGTGCCACACATATATGTGTGTGGCACCCACAATGCAAGCAGGCCATGACCATTGTGGCAATGGGGTCCAAACCCCCATCATCACAGTGACCAAAATGTAAGTGTGGGGTCCATAGCTGAAGCACATTTTGAACATTGTGGCAATGGGGTCCAAACCCCCATCATCACAGTGACCAAAATGTAAGTGTGGGGTCCATAGCTGAAGCACATTTTGAACATTGTGGCAATGGGGTCTAAACCCCCATCATCACAGTGACCAAAATGTAAGTGTGGGGTCCATAGCTGAAGCACATTTTGAACATTGTGGCAATGGGGTCTAAACCCCCATCATCACAGTGAGCAAAATGTAAGTGTGGGGTCCATAGCTGAAGCACATTTTGAACATTGTGGCAATGGGGTCTAAACCCCCATCATCACAGTGACCAAAATGTAAGTGTGGGGTCCATAGCTGAAGCACATTTTGAACATTGTGGCAATGGGGTCTAAACCCCCATCATCACAGTGAGCAAAATGTAAGTGTGGGGTCCATAGCTGAAGCACATATTGAACATTGTGGCAATGGGGTCTAAACCCCCATCATCACAGTGACCAAAAGGTAAGTGTTGACAAAGAAAGAGGTGCAACTGCCAAACTGCATGGATGATTCCTGGTCACAGAACAAAAAACACATCAGTGGCAAAATAGTGTATGTGTCCCATTGCAACATAAATTGTGTGAGCCAAATACTGCAGTGCAAATAAGACATACCTTTGGCCATGTGCAGACAAACAACACCCATGGGGGCTGACACCGTCAACATTCATCAATGACACAATGACAGAAGTGACCATCAGAATGCAGACCCACATATTTGCACCAATGGGCACACAAATGCAGATACCCTGTGGAGACTGCAGATGTGAGGTGAACAGATACCATACCATGGCAGCAATGGGACACACAAACCATGATCATTGTGCTGACCGATGACCTAGGAGTCCCAGGGACAGCAGGGGAAACCCACCAAACTACATACAGCCAATGGCACACCCAAGATATGCCAATGCAGTGGTGCAGATGCACAAACACAAACAGGCAGACCCACACTGCACATCATACACAACAGGTGAGGGGGGTGCCAGTGTCCCCAGGCAACCACACAACACATGAGGAGACCTGAATACCAATCATACAGATGTGCATACAGTGCCACACAAAGGTAACTCATGGATCCAAATCCCCTATGTGGGCAAGCAGGCATTGTCAGATGAGAGGGAGCACAAATCACACATGTCACACAGGCACGTAGGAACAGCAACTGACACAGCAAGACACAGACACACCACAGCACCACCCCCAGGGCCCCCACAATGTGGTGACCCTGGGCTGCATTACAATCCCACTGTGATGACAAAGCTAAATGTGGTTCACACTGTGAACCACAGTCATGTGTCCTGAGCAACAAACTACCATCACACCTACACAAGCACAAATCAATCAGCATGGCCAGTAAGCCAAGGCCAACATGGAGGCAGGGGCCTAGCCGGGCAACAACTCTCATCTGCACACACTCAACACCACACCCCTCGACCTCCAACAATGTGCAGCAGTGAAGAACACATGCACTGGTGACATTGCACATGCACCCATGACTATTCCAGGGTGGTGGGTGGGAACCAAGGTGCAGAAACACATCACACATGGCCACTCAACAAGACTCCTGAATGTCTGACACACTGCACACTACGCTGTACATGGACATGACGGCAATACCACACCAACCAATGGGATCCCAGCCACAGTCACACACCAATGAAGAAGCCAAGGTCACCCACAAAGAACACACATAGACAACAACCAACATTGCAGCCCGGACCCTGAGGAGTGCCAGCAGTCACACACACAATGTGTCACAATCACTGAAAGATAACACAAACTGGAAATCACATGACAGGGGCAAACAACAAGTGCCAAGGGGAAACCTGACTGTGACCCATCTGCGTCTGCACACAAACTCAGCCCTGACAGCAAACACACCTATGGGTGACACCCTGATGACCAGTAATGTGCCATGCACCCACATCACAGAGAACCCAGGGAGAAGACTTTGGGGGAACATAGGTCAACTCAGCTAGCATCACAAACAGGTACAACACTAGGGATCACAGCATGCACAGCTAAACGGAAGTGAACACACAGACATGCACATACAACACACACCTTGGGCGCAGGCAATGTCACAGGAGTACACACTGCCATGAGGGGACTCCACTCCTGTGTGAGGAAAGCTGTGCCATATGTTGCCTCAGTAGGGCCCCATCATGTCAGCTGAGCACTTGGTCACACAATCAACAATTAGCACCAAATGAGGGCTCCCGTCACATCAGCCTGGTCATGGAAGTGCCAACGGAATCATCAGCACAGATCCAACACACTTGTATAGCAATGTTGCACTGACAACACAGATGAGTCCTTCCCCATTGATGCCCAAACCTGCATGTCCAGTGGAGATGGCCACACGGTCAGGGAAGTAGATGAATTGAACAATGGCAGGCACAACAGATGTGCAGGGGTGGAAGCCACAGATGTGAAATAGCTAATCTAAGTAGGAAATCCCATTGCCAAATACTGAACACATGACACCCTCAGATGCTGCTATGGATGACATGGATACACCACAGGATAGGACACATTCCCCCTGGACCACATGGGTTCCTGCACAGTAACACTTCATTATCATGAGACCAAATATCACCATCACTGCAGCAAGGGCATGGTTAGCATCATCAACAACATGTACATCAGAAGCATAAGCACTAGAGAACAGAAAGTTGCTTTATTCAGCATATGTGTGGAATGAAAACAAAGTCCAGAAAAAACACAAAGGCCAATGGCCAGTCCATTGTAAAAGTCCAAACAGGGTGACAGTGGCAGATGTCACCCTACGCATGCCTGCACAAAACCAGGGACAATCCACTAGGAGGGGCAACCGGGGGGCAGGTCAGGCACCGCAGGGACAGGATCAGGGCTCACCAGGAGGAAGCAGGGAAGGGGTGGTGGGTGCTGGAGAGCCACTGACAACTGCAGTGGAGGTGTCTGACATGGTGTGTGCCGGCACAACTGGGGGGCATGACTCAGATGTTGTGGGTGCCGGCACGACTGCAGTGGACCCTGCAGATGGAGTGGACAGGTCCGCCACTGCAGTGCCCAAGTCAGACAGGGTGGTAGTGGACTCCACTGCAGTGCCTACCACCAGGGGAGGAGAATGGGGAACAGGCAAGGTGGGCTGGACAGAGGGGGAGGACACCCTCACCACATCAGTGGCACAGACAAGCGCAGCGGGGGTGTGGTGCCGGGAGAGCAAGTGCCAGGGGGAGAAGGCCGGATCCTCTTGGGGATGGTATATCTGTGGGTGGGGGAACCTGGGGCAGGGTGTGGTGGGGGCACCTGTGGAGTGGGGTCCTGAGGGATGGAGGAAGGAGACCTGGTGCCTGAGCTGCAGGGCGGTGGCGGGGTCTTGCACTTACGACTCCGGGGGGGCTTGCGGGTGGGGGCCTCAGTCTGTCTGCACCTGGGGGAGGGTGTCCGGGGGTGAGGGGCACTCTGCTCCATGTGGGGGGCGTCCTCTTCCCCCTGGATGCTGGAGCAGCTGGATCGGAGGGGAAGAGGCCGAGGTCACTGAGGAAGAGGCGCTGGGTCTTTGGGGTTGCAGGTGAGGCAAGGGAGGGTGTTTTGGAGGGAGAGGCAACTGAGGACTGCGCAGTGCTCGTGGATGCGTGTGTGTGTACCAGGGCCCCATCCCCTGTGAGTCTGGTTTCAGTCCCCTGACTGTGCGTGCGTGTGCGTTTTGTTTGTGGCGTGTGTGTCTGTGTGCTGGATGTGTGTGTGCTGGTGTGTGCCTGTGCC
This sequence comes from Calotriton arnoldi, assembly GCA_963921515.1. Taxonomy (NCBI): domain Eukaryota; kingdom Metazoa; phylum Chordata; class Amphibia; order Caudata; family Salamandridae; genus Calotriton; species Calotriton arnoldi. The sequence continues at coordinate 375,262 of CAWUFW010007881.1, forward strand.
GGTGTGTGTGTGCTTGGGACGGGAAAGGTGCTGGGGAGTGTGGATGGAGCAGAGGCAGGAGGGGTGAGGGACTGTCTGAGGAGGGACACTGCTGCCGTCAGGGAGGAGTCCATGGACCTATTGCCCCTCTGTAGGTCAGACATGCCCGATGAGATGCCCTCCATGAACGACACCAGCTGAGTCAACAGAGCGGTGTGCGCATGGAGGACAATCAGCATGGCTGTCTGCCCTACATGGAGCTGGCAAAGGAGGTACACAGACTCCTCACTCAGGGCAGCAGGGGACACAGGGGCAGGGGCTGCGGTGCCTGGCCCAAAGGAGACACGCTCCCGAACATGGGAGCCTCCACGGACCTGGGGAATGGGAGCCGATGGGAGGGCGGCGGTGGTGCTGGTGGTGGCGGGGACAGCAACACTAGCTGGGGTGTGGTGGCTGCTGACACCCGCCTCCATAAGGGAGTCATCCTCCGAGTTGCTCTGGTCCTCAGCTGAGGTGGATGGTGCTGAGGACTCCTCGGTGTGGCTCCCCTCGCCCTCCGTGCCACTGGGTCCCTCCGACCACTCCTCGGCTGCTGACCCAGTCTGGCTCTCCGGCTCCTCCTGGTCCGTGGAGCTGTCCCCTTCCGTGGCCGTGGATGTATCTGCAAACAATGGGGAAACAGACAGACATCAGTCACCTGCACCAAACGCACACACCACTGTGAGCACAGCACATTACAGAGCAAGCCCTGGCATCATTAGTTGTACATTGCTAAAAGTGCCCTAACTGAACAGGAGCAGCCAATTGTCAGTCTGATGCCAACCATGGCACTCACATCCCACATGGCCTTGCACCCATCTGTCTGGTGTCTGTTGGATTGCAACACCCCAGTGTGGACACATGCACCAACTACACAGTAGTTGGACAGTGCAGAGGACACGGTGTGGCATGTGGACATGCACACATCACAGCTCTTGCCACTGAGTCAGTACAGGTTTCCGGATGAAAGGGATGCCCAGAGTCAAATAGGAAATGCATGTGATGCATACCAGCGACAGACACCATGATGCACCCATGTCCTGATAGCCATCGCCACAATGGTGTGCATGTAGCACATGTCACTCCCCTGCAGGATCACCAATAAGTAGACACATGCCATGGCGGAGGCATGACTGCTAAGTCATACATCACTGTCTCAGTGATGTATGACTTGGCAGCCAGACAACAACACTCTGCACTGTGTCACAATAGTAGGTCATGGGGAATGCAAGTCCTGGAGCTGCACAAGTGCACATGTACATCCCCCCACAACACATCATCTTAACCCTCATCTGTCCAGGTCATACCTATTGGACATATGGGAGACCTGTGACACTACCCTCTGAACCTGAGCCCCTCACAATCTGCTGTGAATGGGGAACAGCTGCCTGAACTTCACATTCGCATACCCCAGTCTGCACGGGCAGCTGATCAAACACCTATGTGACACACAAGTATCGTCTCCTATGGTCACATCTCCAGGGGCATGCTGAGCCCCTACCAAGAAACACCCCAGCAGTCCTGGCAACTAATCCACAGCACACTGACACAGAGGCAGACACCTGAGGGGTCAAATCACTGCGCACAATGTGTCAGCTGATACACGGGAGTGGGAGTACAGAGTGCATAGCATGGCCTGGAGTAGGCATGACTGTCCTGCCCCACATGAATGAGGGATGAGCCCTGGACAGTGGATAGCTGGCTATGTATGTGTGACACACGTAATCTGCACACTCCTGGGGCCCAAACATTGTTCCCACCCGCTGCATGGGCGTGTGCCACATACCCCAGGCACATGTGGTGGCTCAGCTCAGCAAGTGGACCGCATATCAAAGCAACACGCAGATTACATGTCCGAACACAGGCGTTGTGTGAACAATGGACCCACCCATGATGCCCACAACAGAGTTAGGGAAACAGATGCTGTCCCCCACCTTTAGTGAAGCAAACTGCAAGGTCACAGTCCCAAGTGACACAATTCCCTGAATGTAAGGGCCACACCTGGGTATCAGATGAGCAGTGGGCAGTGCACAATAGAGGGACATGGCTCCTGGACAACATGACTGCTGCACTGTGGCAGTTGACCCAGGCCAGAGGAGGGCACAAAGCATGTAATACAGAGTTCACAGTGCAGTCTTTGACTCACCCCCTCCTTGCTGCTGTCTGGCCTTCAGCTGCCCATCCAGGTCTGGAAACACCACCGCCAGGATCTGGAGCATGTGGGGGTCAGGGTCCGTGTTCCGCCCCTCCTGCGAGGAGGCGACAGCTTCAGCTGGACCCGTGCAATCCTCCGGGTCCAGCCCCGAAGGTCCTGCCACCTCTTCTGGCAGTTGCGGATCTGGCGCTTGTAGACCCCCACGGACCGGACAGCCCGGACGATGTCCTTCCAGATCTCCTGCTTCCGATGGGCATTAACCTGTCAGGATGACAAAGTGAAAAGGCCATTACTACACATGCAACATATCCGTGCATGACACAGTTGTATATACATGTCTCAATCACAGGGGCACATGATGTACACAGGCAGTGCAAAGATGCCCATGGACAGTTTGCCAGACGTCACTACATGGTATCATTGCATGGGAAGTAAAACCTTGTTCAAATGCACTGTCACTGCACCATACCTGTCCAGTGCATGTCACTACACACTATGGGGGTGACAACTACTCAGTGAGCCTGCTAGCCAGTGGCGTGCAGACTTTCAGCCTTGCTAGTCAGACAATATGCACATTCAGAAAGGCAGTGCACAGAACACTCACCTGCTCCCCTGGTGTCCCATACAGCTTGCTGTACTGTGGAAGTAGGCTGTCCAGCAGGGCCTGGTTCTCCTCAAGGCTGAAGGCTGGGGCTCTCTCCACAGTACGTGCCATTGCAGGGTCCAGAGGGGCAGAGACAGCAGCAGTGCAGTGGCAGATGTCGTCCTGGAGCATATAGTGCAGGCAAGTGAGCTCTCAGCGGAACAGCCAGCAATATATATGTGCTGGAGAGGCAGATACTGTCCCTTGTGTCCAAAGTGATAGGTCCAAGTCGTTTGCATCTTCTGAATCTGGCCAATCCATGGAATAGCAGCACCAAAACACGCCCACAGCATCCTTCAAATCTTCAACTTCATGACATACATGATTTTGCAACATTGTTGTGGGTGACCAACTGAATTTCCAGCAACCGACTCGTTCGAAATTCGAAAACGCATCCGTTGCCAGGCAAGGCCATTGTCAATGGGTGCGCACCGATTGGTCCATTGCGGTACAACGCGTTCAGGGGTACAACGCGTACCCGCACACATTGAATGCAATGGGCCGGCCGGGGGCACTGATCGGTCCATTGCAGTTCAACGCGTACAGGGGTACAACGCGTACCCACACACATTGAATGCAATGGGCCGGCCGGGGCACCGATCGGTCCATTGCAGTTCAACGCGTACAGGGGTACAACGCGTACCCGCACACATTGAATGCAATGGGCCGGCCGGGGCACCGATCGGTCCATTGCAGTTCAACGCGTACAGGGGTACAACGCGTACCCGCACACATTGAATGCAATGGGCCGGCCGGGGCACCGATCGGTCCATTGCAGTTCAACGCGTACAGGGGTACAACGCGTACCCGCACACATTGAATGCAATGGGCCGGCCGGGGGCACCGATCGGTCCATTGCTGTTCAACGCATACAGGGGTACAACGCGTACCCGCACACATTGAATGCAATGGGCCAGCCGGGGGTACCGATCGGTCCATTGCAGTACAACGCGTACAGGGGTACAACGCGTACCCGCACACATTGAATGCAATGGGCCGGCCGGGGGCACCGATCGGTCCATTGCAGTACAACGCATACAGGGGTACAACACGTACCCGCACACATTGAATGCAATGGGCCGGCCGGGGGCACCGATCGGTCCATTGCAGTTCAACGCGTACAGGGGTACAACGCGCACCCGCACACATTGAATGCAATGGGCCGGCCGGGGGCACCGATCGGTCCATTGCTGTTCAACGCGTACAGGGGTACAACGCGTACCCGCACACATTGAATGCAATGGGCCGGCCGGGGCACCGATCGGTCCATTGCAGTTCAACGCGTACAGGGGTACAACGCGTACCCGCACACATTGAATGCAATGGGCCGGCCGGGGGCACCGATCGGTCCATTGCTGTTCAACGCGTACAGGGGTACAACGCGTACCCGCACACATTGAAAGCAATGGGCCGGCCGGGGCACCGATCGGTCCATTGCAGTACAACGCGTACAGGGGTACAACGCGTACCCGCACACATTGAATGCAATGGGCCGGCCGGGGGCACCGATCGGTCCATTGCTGTTCAACGCATCACTGTACATGTGACTGGCATATGTCAGCATGCCTGTCTCAGATGGACATATGCCAGCCACAGATAGCTCCCAGGGAGTGAGGGGCACACCTACATCACGACAGCCTGTCCAAACTTTATCATAAGGCATGTAAGGCTGCATTTCCTATTGTGTGTATGTTGGTGTACATGTTGTCCTGTGGGTGTCACCTGTGGGCAGCCACCCCCAGGCTGTGCACGTGTTCATGGGGACAGGATCCTGGGTGTTATGTGTACATGACCACTGTGATGTGCAACTGTTCATATCTGTGCATGTGCCATGGTCACATTTCACGGTGGTGTATGTGTATGTCATGTCACATACCCCGTGAGTCCCATGTGGGATGGTATGTTTGAGCCAGGGTGTCCCAGTGGCACAATAGTGATGGTCCTCCACAGTCTTTGTGCATGTAGTGTTTACAATGTCTCTGATTTCATGTGCACAATGGGAGACAGTCTCCACATCCACGTTGTGTGTGCATGGACTTTGATGTTGTGCGTGTGTGTGTCACAGACGTCCATGTCTGTCCTGCCGTGGCAAGTGGGACCACTACCTGTGGGGGTCATGGTTGTTTTGCTGTGGTGTATACATGATACTCCATGTAATGCCAGTGTCCATGTGACAATACAGGGTCCCTGGGAATGTACCTGTCGTTGAGCTGTGGAGCCTGGGGCACATCTGTCCTCACATGTCACTGTGGGGGGTGATTGTGACACGGCAGCAGGAGATGGGAACTGTGACACGGCCTCATGATATCCAATGGGCCAACCTGGGACTAATTGATGCCACTTGTTGGACCGTGTTGACAGATGTTGGCCATGTATGTACCATACATGTCCTTACAGAACTGCACACTTCATGTAGTTGTGCCTCATAATGATGTATGTTGGGATATTGAGTGTGTTCAATGCCGCATATGTGGGCTGACTGACAATCTTGCTTACTTCTCCTCTGCACTGCAGGGCTCCTGCTGTCCATCGACCATTCCCAGACCTGGCAACGATGGTGGAACGGGACAGCATCCGACGGTACCGCTTCACCAGGCAGCTGATTGAGGATTTGGCAGTGCAGTTGGCCCCACATTTGCAGCCTGGCCGGCCGTATCCTACAGCGCTGACCCCCAAGGTGAAAGTGATGGCAGCCCTACACTTCTTTGCCACCGGTACCTTCCAACATACTGTGGCGACTGCTGGTGGGATGTCACAGACCATGTTGAGCCGTGTGCTCCGCGATGTTTTGGCGGCAATGTTGCTATTCCTGAACCGGTACATCTATTTCCCTAGACTGCGACGACTCACTGACGTGAAGAGTGACTTTTATGCCCTGGGGAGGATGCCGCATGTCATTGGCTCCATTGATGGGACACATGTGGCTTTGGTACCACCACAGGCCCAGGAGCAGGCCTACAGGAACCGCAAGCACTACCACTCGGTCAATGCACTGGTGGTGTGTCTTGCAGACGTGACCATCACACACGTGTGTGCCCGTTTCCCTGGTTCAGCACACGATGCCTTTGTGATGAGGAGTAGTCGCATCCCCAGGATGATGGCACAGATGCAGAACCAGCGTGCCTGGCTTGTCGGTGTGTACTGACTTTGTGCCATTGTGTGTGATCTGATCTGTAGTATTCCGCCCACTTTTCCAAGTCAGCTAATGTGCACTTGTCTGTCCGTAGGTGACTCGGGATACCCCAACATGCCGTGGTTGCTGACACCCCTCAGGAACCCTGTGACACCAGCCCAGATGCACTACAATGAGGCACATGGTCGGACCAGGAGAGTTATTGAGCGGACATTTGGTCTCCTGAAGAGCCGCTTCCGCTGCCTGGACAAGACTGGAGGGTCCCTCCCATATGCCCCTGCGAAAGTGTGCAAGATTATCATCGTCTGCTGCATGCTCCACAACCTGGCAGTGCGGAAGGAGTTGCCTCTCATCCAGGATGACAATGACCAACATCCGCCACCTGTGGAGGATCCTGGCCTGGACCACGATGCCAGTGACGATGATGATGATGATGATGAGGGTGATGTCCGCACACAGCTCATCACCAACTTCTTTAGCTGAATGTGAGTATCCTGAGGTGTCATGTCAATGATGTGAGTTGGCTTGATATGTGTAGGTGGTGCTCTGGTGCTGTTGGAGTGTGTCCATGGGCTACTTGACTGGATGTGTGTTGCGATGTGTGCTTACAGGTGGGCTGTACTCCCCAACAGTGTTGACATGCTAACTTGGTTCTGGGTGGGTATCTTGTAACATGTATTGTGCATGAGTTTTGCTGTTCTGTCCTGTACTCCAATGCTTTTGACTGTGTGTCATTTCTGTCCTTCACAGGGTACTTTCAGATTCGTTTGGTCAACTGTGTCCACCAACGACGTGATTGCACTTCCAGGCTGGTAGCTGTTGTGTCCCTACAGGTGATGTGCGCCACACCCATGGACTTCCTTCCGTCTACAGTTGTTGACTGTGTGCCCGCTGCCAGGTGGGATTACCTTGCATCTGTAGTGGTTACGACATGTTGCAACTGTGTAATAAACCTGTGCTTCACTTTGTGATGTGCGTTGTCTGTGGTCACACATTTGACTGCCATTTGCTTACTGCACCTGTGGGCTACTTGACTACAATTGGGAATGGGTGTGGTGTCTGTGCATTGCACCGTCTTCCCTGGCAACATCAGTGTAGGCAATGAGTCAGATGTCCTAGGTGTGTATGTGTTGTGTAGCCCTGGTGGTGTGTCTCCCTCATATGTGTCACGTTGCCTTTACTCACATGCCTGTGTTGTACTTGCTGTTGCAGTTCGCATACACAGTGTAATTTTGCAGTTCATCATCCCCATAACAGCACCCACGTTGGAATCACAACAGAGGCAAGTATGGTGTATTAGTGTGTTTATTGTGATACATTTGTGTGAATAGTGCATAGGATGGGTAGTGCTGTACATAAATCTTGCAATCAGAAGTTCCTAGGTGAATTGAAAGTCCTGGTAGACAGAATCCCCAGGATCGGGGCCACAGTTGTCTTACACATTGGTCCAACTTGTACTCCCCATGCAATGTGTGGGAGTAGTGTTGCCGTCAACAGGGTGAACAGTCTGTGCACAAAGGTGAACATCCAGAACAGGTTCAGGCTTCCTGGGAGTTGCGCTTGGCCATCAGCCTCTCACTTGCCCCTCTTCGGACGACCCCTCTTCTTGGGGGGGGCCCCTCAAGTACAGGCTGCTGCGGTGCAGGGGACTCTCCGCCAGAGTCATCCTCCCTCCCTGTGGCAGTTGCAGTTTGGGCAGCACCAGATGTTGTTGGCACACAGGGAGGTGTGGACTCGTTGCTGTTCATCTGGCGGAGGCATTGTAAAATGTCCCTGTGCACCGCCGTCATCTCATGCAGTGCATCCCACTTGGACTCCACGCGGGACATGTGTGAGTCCACGCGGGACATGTGTGACTCCACGTGGGACATGTGAGAGTCCAAGCGGGCATGATGGGCAGCCTGATGCTGTTTCATGTCTCTGAGGAGCCCCACTACCTGGCTGAGGTCTCCGGTGCTGGACTGGTACGCATCAGCTATGCGTACCAGTTGTGGGTCATCATGCACACCAGCAACCTCTGCAAGCAGCGACCTCTGTCTCCCACCCCTCCCACCACCACTGCTGACATGTGCAGTGCATGCAGTGGCACGCACAGATGACCCTGGTCCACCTTGGAGGTTGGTGGTGGTGGTGGTGTCCATGGCCCCAGGTTGGTCCAGGGTCCCTGTGCTGGTGTTGCTCCTTGTTCTGTCCATGTCGGCAGGGATGGTATTTGTGTTGACAGTCGTTGGAGGGGTGGGTGCAGGGGGTGCAGCTGGTGGTCCTGCTGGTGCTGCAGCTGGTGGTCCTGCTGGTGCTGCATGTAGACTTGCACCGGATGTGCCAGGTTGGTCTTCTTCGTCCGAGGAGGGCAGAGGCTGTACGACACCAGTGAGCTCCGCATCCTCTTGAGCCTGGGACTGGGACTCCTCAGCGTCTGCTGCTGTGTCCCCATCATCACCTGTTTTTGGGAGACACACACAATGTATGTTATGTTTCTGCAGGCATCAATGGTTGACACACATGACAGTTGTGACTGTGCCTCTGGGTGCGGGCCTGTACATTGCATTGTCCTAAGTCGTCACAGTCAGGGGTTGATATTGGTGTGGCACATTGTCCTGCATTATTTGGGCATTTCTATGTATTTGTTGGGGTGTGAACATGGTCTGCATTGGTTGTGTTTTGTTGACAGCCGGCCCTCCTTCCCACCCACCCAGCCAGTCAGTTATCCCACCATGGACTGTGCTTGCATTGCAGGGAGTGGAAGTTGTCTCTTAGGATGTCAGTCAGTGGTGTCCTGCTGTTTGTTGGTGCACAGTTGCCAGCAGGGCCTTGTGCTCCCCACAGCAGTAGCCAGTGTCAGCCATCTTGTGAGTCCTTCTCCACTCCCTGTGATGTGAGCATGGTTCAGGGTGGTGTTGATGGGACAGTTGAGGGGGTGACCAATATCAGTGACTGCCACTCCCATCATGCTATTGCCTCCACCCCACTTGCCAGCATTCCCATACTTACTTGCTTTTGTGGGGAGTTCAGTGTGTGTGGGTGTGAGGGCAATGGCAAGATGGCTGACAGTGGTGTCCTGCTGTTGGTTGGTGTGCAGTTCCCAGCAGGGCCTTGTGCTCCCCACAGCAGTAGCCAGTGTCAGCCATCTTGTGAGTCCTTCTCCACTCCCTGTGATGTGAGCATGGTTCAGGGTGGTGTTGATGGGACAGTTGTGGTGGTGACCAATATCAGTGACTGCCACTCCCATCATGCTATTGCCTCCACCCCACTTGCCAGCATTCCCATACTTACTTGCTTTTGTGGGGAGTTCAGTGTGTGTGGGTGTGAGGGCAATGGCAAGATGGCTGACAGTGGTGTCCTGCTGTTGGTTGGTGTGCAGTTCCCAGCAGGGCCTTGTGCTCCCCACAGCAGTAGCCAGTGTCAGCCATCTTGTGAGTCCTTCTCCACTCTCTGTGATGTGAGCATGGTTCAGGGTGGTGTTGATGGGACAGTTGTGGGGGTGACCAATATCAGTGACTGCCACTCCCATCATGCTATTGCCTCCACCCCACTTGCCAGCATTCCCATACTTACTTGCTTTTGTGGGGAGTTCAGTGTGTGTGGGTGTGAGGGCAATGGCAAGATGGCTGACAGTGGTGTCCTGCTGTTGGTTGGTGTGCAGTTCCAAGCAGGGCCTTGTGCTCCCCACAGCAGTAGCCAGGGTCAGCCATCTTGTGAGTCCTTCTCCACTCCCTGTGATGTGAGCATGGTTCAGGGTGGTGTTGATGGGACAGTTGTGGGGGTGACCAATATCAGTGACTGCCACTCCCATCATGCTATTGCCTCCACCCCACTTGCCAGCATTCCCATACTTACTTGCTTTTGTGGGGAGTTCAGTGTGTGTGGGTGTGAGGGCAATGGCAAGATGGCTGACAGTGGTGTCCTGCTGTTGGTTGGTGTGCAGTTCCCAGCAGGGCCTTGTGCTCCCCACAGCAGTAGCCAGTGTCAGCCATCTTGTGAGTCCTTCTCCACTCCCTGTGATGTGAGCATGGTTCAGGGTGGTGTTGATGGGACAGTTGTGGGGGTGACCAATATCAGTGACTGCCACTCCCATCATGCTATTGCCTCCACCCCACTTGCCAGCATTCCCAAACTTACTTGCTTTTGTGGGGAGTTCAGTATGTGTGGGTGTGTGAGCAATGGCAAGATGGCTGACAGTGGTGTCCTGCTGTTGGTTGGTGTGCAGTTCCCAGCATGCCCTTGTGCTCCCCACGACACAGCAACAGTGTCAGACATCTTTGATGGGCCTTTCCACTGTCTGTGGGATGTGCATGCGTGAGTGTGAGCTTGCTGGGCCATGTGGTGGGGGATGTAGAGCTGTGACTACGACTCCCATCATGCTATTGCCTCCACCCCCTTCCCAGCATGCCCATGCTTCCTTCCTTTTGACTCTGCTTCCCTGTGGGGTGGGCTGGCTGTGCCGACAGGATGGCTGGGAGTGTTGTCCTGGTAGTTGTTTGGCTAAAAGTCCCAAGAGTGTCCCTGTGCTTCACACAACATAACCCAGGGTGGTGGTTCTTTGTGGGATCTTGAGTTAGGATGGGAGGCATTGCATTCTACCAGGTGGGTTCTGTGGAGTTTGTGTTGAGGGGGTGTGAGGGGAGGTGCTTGTGACTATGGTCAGTGCTGCAAGTCCTCCTTCCCACCCAGCCAGCCAGATATCCCACCATGGAACGTGCTTGCATTGCAGGGAGTGGAAGTTGTCTCTCAGGATGTCAGTCAGTGGTGTCCTGCTGTTTGTTGGTGCACAGTTGCCAGCAGGGCCTTGTGCTCCCCACAGCAGTAGCCAGTGTCAGCCATCTTGTGTGTCCTTATCCACTCCCTGTGATGTGAGCATGGTTCAGGGTGGTGTTGATGGGCCAGTTGTGAGGCTGAGCAATGTCTGTGACTACCACTCCCATCATGCTATTGCCTCCACCCCCCTTCCCAGCATGCCCATGCTTCCTTCCTTTTGACTCTGCTTCTCTGTGGGGTGGGCTGGCTGTGTTGACAAGATGGCTGGGAGTGTTGTCCTGGCAGTTGTTTGGCTAAAAGTCCCAAGAGTGTCCCTGTGCTTCACACAACATAACCCAGGGTGGTGGTTCTTTGTGGGATCTTGAGTTAGGATGGGAGGCATTGCATTCTACCAGGTGGGTTCTGTGGAGTTTGTGTTGAGGGGGTGTGAGGGGAGGTGCTTGTGACTATGGTCAGTGCTGCAAGTCCTCCTTCCCACCCAGCCAGCCAGATATCCCACCATGGAACGTGCTTGCATTGCAGGGAGTGGAAGTTGTCTCTCAGGATGTCAGTCAGTGGTGTCCTGCTGTTTGTTGGTGCACAGTTGCCAGCAGGGCCTTGTGCTCCCCACAGCAGTAGCCAGTGTCAGCCATCTTGTGAGTCCTTCTCCACTCCCTGTGATGTGAGCATGGTTCAGGGTGGTGTTGATGGGCCAGTTGTGAGGGTGACCAATATCTGTGACGGCCACTCCCTTCATGCTATTGCCTCCACCCCACTTGCCAGCATTCCCAAACTTACTTGCTTTTGTGGGGAGTTCAGTATGTGTGGGTGTGTGAGCAATGGCAAGATGGCTGACAGTGGTGTCCTGCTGTTGGTTGGTGTGCAGTTCCCAGCATGCCCTTGTGCTCCCCACGACACAGCAACAGTGTCAGACATCTTTGATGGGCCTTTCCACTCTCTGTGGGATGTGCATGCGTGAGTGTGAGCTTGCTGGGCCATGTGGTGGGGGATGTAGAGCTGTGACTACGACTCCCATCATGCTATTGCCTCCACCCCCTTCCCAGCATGCCCATGCTTCCTTCCTTTGACTCTGCTTCCCTGTGGGGTGGGCTGGCTGTGCTGACAGGATGGCTGGGAGTGTTGTCCTGGCAGTTGTTTGGCTAAAAGTCCCAAGAGTGTCCCTGTGCTTCACACAACATAACCCAGGGTGGTGGTTCTTTGTGGGATCTTGAGTTAGGATGGGAGGCATTGCATTCTACCAGGTGGGTTCTGTGGAGTTTGTGTTGAGGGGGTGTGAGGGGAGGTGCTTGTGACTATGGTCAGTGCTGCAAGTCCTCCTTCCCACCCAGCCAGCCAGATATCCCACCATGGAACGTGCTTGCATTGCAGGGAGTGGAAGTTGTCTCTCAGGATGTCAGTCAGTGGTGTCCTGCTGTTTGTTGGTGCACAGTTGCCAGCAGGGCCTTGTGCTCCCCACAGCAGTTGCCAGTGTCAGCCATCTTGTGAGTCCTTCTCCACTCCCTGTGATGTGCGCATGGTTCATGGTGGTGTTGATGGGACAGTTGTGGGGGGCAATATGTGTGACTGCGACTCCCATGATGCTATTGGCTACACTGACTTGGCCAGCATACACAGAATTCCTTCCTTTGAGCGGTCTTCACTGTGTGTTGGTGTTGTTGTGGTGGCTACATGTCTGGATGTGTTTGTTAGTTCTATTTGTGCCACTGCCTAGCTGTAGTTGTAGTTGTGTTTGTACATGTGATGGCACAGTTGGATGTAACTTTTTTGATGGCATGTGTTGTGTTTCTCTGACTGACATACACATTTTGGGATGATTCTGTTCTGGTTGCTGTGTAATTGCTATGAGTGCATGGTTTGACTCTCCCTTGACAGTGATGTGTGTGTGTTTTGTGGCAGAATATTGTGTACATTTGTTGTGTACTCACCAGGCTCTGGGATGTTCTCTAGTCCATATACGCTCACTGGCGGAAGGATGGCCCGCACCTTCTCCTCTCAGGGCCTGAGGTATATTGGCTTGGCAGGAGGGCCACTGCCGGTGTATTGGCTGATGATGTACTCTTTCTTGAGCAGGTCCCGTACCCTCCTGCGCACGTCATACCACCTGTTCTGGATGTCGCTCTTTGTGCGCAGACATGGTGATTGTGCGTTCACCCTGTTGATGATCCTCTCCCACATCTTGGTTTTCTGGGAGATGGGGGTCTGTTGGACCAGTGTGCCAAACAGCTGTGGCTCTACCCTGAGGATCTCGTCTACCATGACTTCCAATTCACAATCTAGGAACTTGTGATTCTTCTTGGGGGCATGGTGATGGGTGGTGATGGTGAGTGATGTGTGTGTTGGTGTGCAGGTGAGGGTGTGTTAGTGTGTGTTTTGCTGGGTGTATGTGAGGTAGGTATTTGTTGGTGTGCTGATGGTGTGTGGCTTGTGTGAGGGATGAGCTGTGGGTGTGTGGTTGCTGTCTCTTGGGTGCTGGCAGTGGAATGGCATTTGCAAAGGATCATGGTTGTGATTTGTGTCCTTTATATGGGTGGAGTTGTGGGTGTGTCTTTGTTCTCTGTCCCCACCCCCCAGTATTTATTGGCTTTGTAATTGCTTGTTTGGCCTTTTTTTGTGTGATTTTTCCTTTGTACTGTCTGTGCATGTTGGAAACGTTCTTGTGACCGAGTCGGACCCTGCATTTGTCTCGTACGGTGTTCTCCGTTTCGTTCACGCTGTGTTTGTGCAGTTTTCTATGCTGCGTACGCGTCGGTCGCGGTGTTTTGTGTTGCTTCGGCTCGGTTTTGTATGCGTGTCAGTCGTACGGCTTGTCCTCCGTCCGACTCGGTCGTGGTTTTCGCGCCTTGCATCGTACTTTGCGGTTTGGAGTTTGCGTGTACGTTTCGGTCGGATTTGTTCCGGGTGCGTGTCGGTCGGTTGGATTCGTGTGTTTTTCCGACCGGATTGCTGTTTTCCGTGCGGCTCGGTCGTTCGGGTTGGGTTCGGTACGTGTCGGTCGGATTTTGCACGCCTTGCATTGTACTTGGCGTGTCGGGCGCCACAGGTACGTGTCGGCCGGTATAATTTCCGGCTCCGAGTCGGTCGGTGCTTTTTCCGGCCCGATTCGGAATCGACCCCTTAGACCCTGTTTCCGAGTTCGTTGGAATCAAGGTGCTTTTTATGACCCACATAAATAACAAAACTGCAGGGTTCGTTATTTACCCAATGGGATTGTATCACATCACAAGTATTTGGCGATTTTGGTGTTTACAGGACAAAAATCTGCATGGTACAGTAATTACTGTATACTGTATACTTTTTCCCTGTTATATTCTGGCAAGTTTGACCTATTACAATTTAATGAAGTGCGAGATATTTAATAAATCTACAGCCTCATTACAAGTTAGGCTGATTGTTGTGAGCTTTTTACCACAAATAAAGTATCGGTATTTACCACACCGAATTCCACATGTTTTGCTTTTTATGGTCCTTTTCAACCAATACATTTCAGCAGGTTTGACCTGCCAGAATCTATCAGGGGAAAACTACGAGGGTGTGTTAATTATCACTCAACATATAATTTCGATCGATTGGAGTTTAGACTGAAAATTGTAATTATGGCATAAGTGATTACTGTGAGCATTAAATAACTCCCTACTTGTAGTTCCGATCCCTGCGCAAACAGGAGTTTGCACTGGGGTTGGAAAAGAGCAACCCACTCATATTCATTGGAAAAGTCATTTAGATCTGAGCAATAGTCAGGGGCAATGCCTGAGCTCATCTTGAAATTTCAGATCTGCAAGCAAGGCAATGTGGCATTAGTGAGTTGTGTGTGAGAGGCAACAAAAAGACTATCTGTGGCTGTGCTCATTTTTCACAAAAATGGTGGAGGAATTTCCATGCTATGTTTTGGAACAGAAGGCTCTTCAGAAGTGTTATTTTTTTGGAGCACTAGAACCCTTACGTGCAGGCATATAGTGAAAGCTAGGCACTATGGAAATTATTTTTATGGGAGTTCTCGTGATATGACAGTTGGTACATATTGTGTGAGTACTGCAACTCTCAACAACCATTTTATTGACTCACTCCCAAAGGGCATCCCATTCATAATACCTCACCCATTATTCTTTCCGAGTGAAGGTGAGAGGTTGGGTTTTGGATGATCCTGTCACTAGTTCCCATTTTCTTAGACTTTCAGCAGAAGTGGTGTTTGGTGAGGAAAAACTGTTGTTTGGTCTTGATGTGTTGTTGGAAGATCTTCAATCAGCTAGAGTGACTTGTCTCGAATTTATGAAGTAAAGAATATTGGGGCATATTAGCAAGACCGGCGATAAAATTATCGCCGTTTTAGCGGCAGGAAACTGCCGCTAAAACGGCGATAATGGGCTTGCTAATATGCGTTATAGAATTCAATAGAAGCCCAGGTTAGATGTGCAGGACATCTAACCTGGGCTTCTATTGAATTCTATAACGCATATTAGGAAGCTCATTATCGCCGCTTTAGCGGCAGTTTCCTGCCGCTAAAACGGCGATAATTTTATCGCCGGGCTTGCTAATATGCCCCATTGTTATTTTTAATCTGAGGGCATATTATCAAGAAACTGCGTTAAATTATCGCCGCTTTAGCGGCAGAAAACTGCCGCTAAAGCGGCGATAATGGGCTTGATAATATGCCCTTGAGAATTCCAATAGAAGCCCATGTTCTGGTGTCAACATGGGCTTCTATTGGAATTCTCAAGGGCATATTATCAATCCCATTATCGCCGCTTTAGCGGCAGTTTTCTGCTGCTAAAGCGGAGATAATTTTAACGCCGTTCTTGATAATATGCCCCTGAGTGTTTATAGGAGGTGAAAGAAGCATCATTCTGGTCTAGGACAATACCAAAGGGAGGCACAGACTTCTTGAGGTTTACTCACAAACTGCATTTTGTAGTGCTTTTAGTAGTACTGTAATAGTAACCCTAAAGTGCTACAAAATGTTATTCACAGACCTATAAGTGTAAATCTCTTCCTCCAACTCTACTGTCTTTTCTATGTAGAGATACTCGCATATGTAAATTTACTACTTAGGGCCCGATTCCGATCTCGCTCGGAAAGCCCTACGGCCGACTCGCGCTCGTAGAGCTTTCCTAGCGACTCGTGCTCCTGGGCTCCGAGCGACAGAGTATGATGCGCTGCAGCGCTGACGGACTCGGGTCGCTCGGAGCCCCATTGAAGTCTATGGGAGCCTGGTGTACGTTGCGTACATAGGCTCCCAAAGACAATAAACGCACGTCTCGGACGAGGGTGCCCCGTGTCGTGGAGACACCTCGGTCCCGCCCGCCCGCACCGTGCATGCATGTGTAGGGGGGACCCTCGGGCCCCCCCAGTGATCGAGTCATAGGGACACGGGTTAAGGAGGGCCCGCTACGGTCCCCCGAAGTCTGCTTCCTGAAGCTTTTTCAAGTTGGAGGCTCCAACTTGATCCAGCTGCTCGGCGCGCGCATCGTACTTGGTCGTCCGGGAATCCGCACCGTTGCGCTGTGCGTGTCGGCCATGGCAGAGTCGTCCGGAGGGGATCGCTGAGGTGTACGAGCCGCTCGGAGCGCGAGGCGAGTATTGCATCGTACTTGCTCGCTCGTACAGCTGTACGAGTCGCACGGAAATCACGCGTATGACTCGGACTCGCTACTGACGGATGCCGTCAGAGTGCTTCCGAGCGAGATCGGAATCGGGCCCTTAGTAGTAAATTTGTAGAGGGAATAGGGGAGTGGCTAGAAAAAGATGCATATTTATTACTAAATGGGAGGATTTAGGGAGGACTAAGGAGGGGGTTTGGGAAGAGTTAACGAGGGGGTTAGGGAGAGACAAGCGCTCACTCATAAAAGAGTAAGGCAGTTGCTATTTACAAACTGCATTTCTAAAGTTACTTCACCCTAAAGGGACCCAAAACAGTACTGTATTATTCCAGCTCAAAGCTGAAGTAAGACCAGCACCACACGTGACTGACCACTAGTACTCCAACACCCTCCCAAAGAACATTATGGAGGTAGGAACTTAAAATAAAACTACATAGGGGTGTTAAATTAAATTCTTTAAAAGAGTCAAACATATGAATAAATATAATATAATGTTAAAAACATATCTAAAAACAAGCATTTGCAATGCAATCGGTCTCGCCTTTAGGACCTTATATGTATTTAGCTATGCAGCACATTAGCCTGGGTGCTGAAACATCTACTGTTCTTTAACATGGAGGGAAAGTAAGCACCAAACTGTGTGACACGTCAAAAGTTAAATATTGTTCTAGAAAAACCCTGCCCTGCCTTAAAATGTCCAAGACAGGAGCAGTAGGAGGGTCTCCGCCCCACATGGTGCAGAAGGAGCTAGGGAGCGGTTCTACAGGTTCCTCTCTCTCATACACCTGTGTTTGTTGAATCACAGCCACTCCCATACCGGCTGTCAAGTGGGAGTAACTAAAGAGGAGGTGTGCGGTACTTGGCTTCGGTGTGCACGTTTGCAGCATCTCTGGGAGGGGGACTCAGCAGTAACTTCTGGATCTACTTTGACCAAATGCACCCATCTGACGTTCCTCAAACATAAAACGAATAGTTTTTTGTCCAGTGCTTGCTGCCGTACTAAGTCAGCGCCATGACACTGTAAATACTGAATTTGGTCTTGTTCATCCACCTGGTTCTCATTTTATTTTCTTTGACAAGATGAAATACACACCTCCCGAGCGGGAATTGTAGTTTAAAATGTACACACAGACCAGTGCAGTACAGGCATTGACTGACTAACAAATTACACCAGCAAATAAAGTGTTATGAATGGCTATATTGATAAAACTGAATAGAATATGTGATTTCGAAATGCCAAGAAATAATGACAGGTTCCCTGCCTGGTCTTATGCAATGCTATTGCCGTCCTGTTAGTACCAGCACAGTGTTATTGTTGTGTCCTGTGACACCTGTCTTGAGTGGTCGAATCACAGTCAGGGATTGCTTGTTTACCCCCGGCGACCTAGGCACACTGTGCTGCTGGACAACAAACTGAATTACCAGGTAATCCCCTTTAGGGCACCTGACTCTAGGGAGAGTGAGGCAGAGCCGCCAAAGGCTTACTTAAGAGGGGGGTGGGTGGGTGGCTACACACTCAGATACAACCTAACACATAAATATCACCCAATGAGCAAACACTTCAGTCCGTGCTTTACTTTGTCGATGAGAAAGTAATATACATATAACAAACACTATACATAAAATAGGGCTATACTTAGAAATACAGAACTAGCACCTTCCTCGTCAGACATCAGACCCCAAACTGCTATAGCGCCTCTGTGCTAAACGCTATAGTTTTCCTCCCTGCCCCACTCTTTGCACAATGTCTGTCATGATCTTCTGGTCCGTGGTCCAGGGGCACTGTCTGCAGTCTCAACAGTCAACACCACATGCACCGTCTCGGCGTTCCTCTTGCCACCCCTAGCAGCCACCAGCCCGGAAGTTAATCTATGCGCCGCTTACAGGCCACAGTGATATGTGGCTCCTAGACAGAGCCGTGATTAACTTGTTTTCAGTTTTTATTGTAAGGTCTGACAATTACTTTTAGGAGTTGTGTTAAACAAGATTTGCATGTTTTATGTAAATAGCTGCAAGAAGGGATGCTAAAGTCAATGTTCACTTCCGTGTCTTTCACAGAATGTAAACGTCACTCACCCTAGTGAAGGCGCTTCTGCATTGGATAGCTGAAGCAGCAGACAGTAAATCAAATGAGCCGTGATTGGCAGAGTCAGGGCTCCGAGCAGTGGAACAGACTGCGCACCAACTGCCACTCACAAAGCTTTAGGCGCCTTGCTTGCAACCCTAATGGCAATCTACTTAGCGGCCATTTGCGCCCGGCATAAAGGAAACACCTGCCACACAAACTGGCGCACCACACATCACCGGAGAGACGCGTCACACAGCAGCTTGCAAAACAGCAAAGAACGGCCGACATTCGCGAGTGGAGTGGACCGATGCAGTGCTGGCTTCGCAAATGCACTTGCGTATTTATCCTCCTACAGACTTTAAACTGTAAGAACCATCACGCCAAGAGGCTCGATTGTAGAGAATTTAAAACGCTTCGCAACATTATTGTGTTTACACTGGAAAGTTAACCCCCTCACCGGCCAGGAACCTGCCTTCAAGGCGGGGAACCAGCCCGAAGTGCACATTCCGGAAGATGCAAGGCGGTCTTTATCTGTAAATTAAACAAGTAGCTTAAGTACTCCAATACTATAAGCCACAGTAAACAAGAGGCGCAGACCGGTGATTGGCCAGGCCTGACGCCGCTTCACTGCTTGTGCTGTCTCTGCCTCCCACAGTGAATTGGATAACGCCACTGTTTTGTCACGCATGCATACGATGTAAGGCATCGGGCGCATGCGAGACAAAGAGTGCAAATTTAGCAACCAATCACAAAGCAAACAAGCACTGAAAATGCAATAGGACTCGTATTTACGCGAGCCCTATTGCATTTTAAAGGGAAGTGCGGGTATTAAAGAAGGCACGAATGGGAGGGGGTGGGGGGGTGGTTGTGGTCAAAAAAATTATGGACTGCGGGAGTGAACAAGGAGAGGCAGGGGAACAAAACGGTTTTTACAGTAAAGGGGCTGATAGCCTCGGAAGAATAATAATGACGACATGACCGTCAGGAGGCGGGACTAAGAAGCTAAAAACCAATCAGAATGCTGAATTTATGATGGAAGCCAATGAAAATTATAGACGGAAAGTGGGCGGAGCTTCCCTCACAATACTGTATACAGCATCTCTCGACGAGACAGCGCATGCGCTGCCTAGCCGAGACCTAATGAAACATCTTTATTATTTAATTCTAAAATATTTTGCCTTTTTTAAAATTATAATTATAGTAACATTAATTTTATTAAAATATAATTAGATTACTTTTAATTATATGTGTATATCACACTTAAGAATTATTAACGCATAAAAAAAGATGTCATTTTTTTAATGTTAGGTAGGAAATTAAGTTTTTAATTAAAAGTTCAGAAAAATTGTTTGTTTAAATTTAAAATACATAAATTATTTACTCACAAATTAACTTAATAATGCTGTAACTTTTTTTATTGTGTTCTACGTTTACACTAACTATATACTATTAAATTACAATAATATTTAACATAAAAATATTGAAAACTTTTTTTTCAGCTAAACAAACTTTTTCACTATACCTATATCGTAGGTAACCTGCACAGTAGTGGTGGAGACATCCCTATGGTACAGTATAGGGAAAATTAAATATGTTAATTTAACTTTATAATAAATTAATACAAATATTTCATGCTACACATTAATGCACGTTATTAAAAATGCTACAGCACTTGTAACTTAATTTTTAATTAAATCTTTACTTAAGTTAAATATATGAAATTATTAAAAAATAATTTTTCTGAAGTTTAAATAAAAAAATATTTACGACCTAAAGTTAATATTTTTGTATTAGGCGTTAATAATTATTAAAAGTGTTGTGGAGAATTAATAAAAAATTGTTTAATTAGGCGCGGACCCAGGAATATGTGCCCCACTTGTGCTGCGTTATTTGAGCCCCCACCGAGACATGCTGAGGCTGAATTGCTGATGCTAAAATGCAATGCCTGTGAGGAAGAACTGATTATTATTCTCATGTTTATCATTATTGTTTTGTTTAGTTTTTCCTAATTATTCTTCAACCACTGTCCACACCTTTACCAAATACATATCACCACAGCTGGCATACACCATTTGATACTCTGAGGTAAGCAAAATAGGTCCTATTCTCACTAAACTAGGTGGGGGAGACCCTCACACCACATTTTTCTGAATATTCTCTGTTGTACAGGAGAGAACCTACAGAGCACTGTCTACCATAACTATAGTTGCCTTGATTATCCAAGGTTTAAAATCTCCAATCAAAAGAAGAGCTCTGTTACAGTGGCTGAAAAACAAAGAGGTAGACTTGGCTCTCTTCCAAGAGACTCACCTAGTATTTTGAAATAGACCCAGACTATGCTCATAATGATTCCATGCCAGTTTCACCCATTAACACTACAAAGAAGATGTGAATGACAATATTACTAAGAAGAATAATAACTGTTGAATAAGAATCAAAATATACAGACAAGGTTGAAGATTAGCAGGCATCCAGACCACACTAAACTCAGGTCAACGAATCACGAGTGAGTAGGGAGGTGGGTGCAAATGCGCTCATCACCGTTCATACCCCCCGGAAATGAAGACAGCCGGAGAGGACGAAGACACTGGGACTATGGTGGTGATGGCAGGCTCCTCATTGGAATGAAGTACGGTCTCCTTGCACTTCTCCGAGGTTTTTCTTCTTCGCGACATACTGGAGGAAAGGAAAAAAAAAGCTGCAGCAGGATAAACAAAGCTGTGAGAACAGATGCCGGTTACACAGGGCTGCATGCAATAGCAGCCGCTTCGATACCTGCTGCACTCCCGATCCCACATCGAGACAACAAAGCTCCCCCCGTCCGCATCCTCATGGTAATCTCGTCGACGGTACTTCCGGTCCCCCATTAGAGTGCAACGGTGGAACGCTCAAGTGCAAATGCTGTATGGCTTGGTGACAAATGCAAAAAGAACAATTGATGGACAGAATGCAGAACAATGTCATACATTCACCCCAGTACAGAGATCTGGGCCCAAATCCATCGTTTTTTTGCTCACCATGCCATTCCAGTTTGGACCCAGCCATATGCAAATCAGTCTTTTTTTAAAAAAATTTTAAAAATAAACTCATGTCACCACCGATTAGCACTAGTTGATGCGCCCTTCGTGAGTGCCAAAAAATCGGGTATAGATCAATCAGAATTACTGGGTTGTTTCGATCCTTGCACTGCCCTCCCAGTTACTGAAATGAGAGGGGTGTAATCATTGGACAAGGCGGTCTTCAATATTTTAACAGGTTCCAAAACCCAAGACTACTTTTATCAGTTTCCTTAAAAAACAACACAGAGTTCTTCCAACTCATCAAGGACGGAGCCTCCGGGTGGACCCAAAGTTTACAGATTTCTCTTCTTGCCAATAGTATTAAGTAGAAAATCAGATAGTGGCAATTTACTTGCAGATCGTACTTATCTTTAATCTCCTGGGATGTCCCAAACAAAATTAATTCAGGACTTACCTCTATGTTGACACCCATGGAGCGCAAAATGGTCTTACCCACTGCTGACCAGAATCCTCCCAATTTAGAGCAGTTAGCAAACATATGCACGTCGTCAGCATCTCCGCTACCACATCGCTTGCACCTCAGATCTGTGCCTCCTTTTATCTTTCCCAGCCTTTTTGGGGTCCAGTAGATTCTATACAAAGTAAAAAAGTGGTTTTTCTTTAAAGCAGCAGGTTTAACCACCAAATAAAGTGTAGCGCAAGATACTTGCCATAAATCTGCCAGCTCCGTGTTCGGCAAGCATCCATCCCATACACTATGTGGTGGTTTCATTTCTGCCAGATCTGCATCCAGAAGGAATTGGTACCATAGTGCCACCTCTTTTTTCCTTGCCGTTGCAATCTGGAGTTCCATCTCCATTTGTTTTGAGACTCTTTGCAATCCAGCCTGACTCTTGAGCCAGGAGTTGATCTGGTAAATTTTAAACCTGGATATTGCCCCATTTGTCTTGGCAGACCAGTAGCTCCAAGTTAACTTTTGTCCATCATCTATCAGTTGACCCCACTGCCTAACCTCTAACTTATTCAGTGGTTTTGCTAAGCTATCTAACAGACATTCCGGAGTACCTGGAGAATCCCATATAGGGGACAGTCTGCTGTAATAAGGTACCCCTAGGACCGATCTTATCTTATACCATGTTCTTGCGGCTGACTGGAGACATTTTAATCTTATTTTTTTAAATATTTTGGAGCCCCGTATTTATAAGAGAAACTCTTCAGGGAGGCCCACCAGCATAGATTTAAACATAACCCCTATTAGAGTGTCATCAGGTCTTTGTAAAAGCATTCTGCTGTTTTTAAGTTGAAACACCCAACAGTATATCTGAAAGTCAGGAAGACCCAAACCTCCCACCCCCACTTTCCGTCTCAGCTTTTTCCATGAGAGGCGTATTCCTCTACTTGCCCATATGAAGGAAGAAATCTTCCCCTGCAGCTTCAGGAGTGTTTTCTTTTCGAAATGCAGCGGGATATTGTCAAAGAGAAAGGTGAGTTTTGGCAGGATGGACATTTTCACCAAGTTAACCCGACCGTATATCGTGAGTGGGAGGTTCTGCCATCTTTTTAATAATGCGTCTATCTCCTTTCCTACTCTTTCCAGATTAACAGCCGCTATCTTCCCAAGGTCCTTAATTATTTTAATCCCCAAATATCTCATTTCCTCCACGCATTTTATTTCTCCACTGTCCTGATTCCATATCACTACTTCTGTTTTTTCTTCATTTGCCGCATATCCCTCCAGTTTACCAAATTCCCTTACTTCCGCCATGAGATGAGGTAAAGTTGATACTACGTCCGAAGTATAAACCATAAGGTCGTCAGCATAAAGCGAAATCTTCCTAGAATATGCCCCAATTTTAAAGGTTTTAATCTCTTCATTTAGCCTCAGACTTTGAGCAAAGGGCTCTATGTACAGATCAAATAATACAGGAGACAAAGGACATCCATGTCTTGTACCTCTCTCAATTCGCACAGGAGAAGACAGGCAGTCATTAACTAGAATCTTTGCTGTTGGAGCTCCATAGATTTTAAAAATAGTGTCTATCAGATTTCCACCAGAACCAAAATGTTCTAATGTGGTCTTTAAATACTTCCAATTGATGCGATCAAATGCTTTTGCAGCATCTAGTGTGACAATTGCGAGAGGAACATTATGTGTTATAGCTAAATCTATGGAGCCTATCAGGGAAAGATTAAGCTCATTCATGAACCTCCCAGGTAGAAAACCTTTTTGTACTTGGTGAATCAGCAGCCCCATTACCTTATTCATACGTGCGACAAGAACTCCAGAAAATATCTTATAATCATTATTAAGTAATGATATTGGGTGAAATGATTGACAATATGTCGGATTGTTGCCTGGCTTCAAGATTAAGGAGATTACTGCCTCGTACCATGTCACTGGGATGGGGCCCCCATCTATCAAGATTGAATTAAATAGCTGTACCCACACCGGAATAATCTCTTCCTGTATCACAGAATACATCTCAATAGGGATCCCGTCTGGGCCTGCAGCTTTTCCCTTTTTTGGTTTTTCAAACTGTCCAGAATTTCACTACCATCTATTTCTCGTCCTAAATAGAGGGCTTGAGCTTCTGTAAGTTTAGGAAGCTGCTTACTTAAGAGCCATCCTTGTATTTCTTGCTCATTTACCTCTAGATCTTCTGTATACAGCTCCTGAAAGAAGTTAGTAAACGCAGCTCTGATTTTTTCACTCTCCTCAACTATAAGTCCAAACTCCTCTTCTAGGATTTTCCCTATAAAACTTTGATTTCTATCCAACCTTGATTTCCAGGCCAGCAGCTTTCCGCAACATTCCCCTTGTATAATATCCCTGGATCTGCTCACCTCCCACTGTTGAGTTACTTTCTCCTCCAATTTAGTTCTAAACTTCAACCGTAGCCCTTCAAGCTTATCCACCCATTCCTTTCTTTCTCTTTCCGAACCTTTGTTGTCTTTTAATAGATTTTCCATTTTGCCTCTCTCCTCCTCTATTGTATTAAGGTGTTTTTTCTCTTCCCTAACCCAGTATACAGTTAAATTTGTAACAATACCTCTCAACCATGCCTTATATGTATCCCATACCGTGTGCACGGGAGCTGACCCCAAATTCCATGAGAAAAAATCCTTTGTGTTATTCCGCACCGTCCCTATTATCACGGGCTGTAGCTTAATCCTTCTATTCATTGTCCACCTTCTAATTGTTTGGGTATCCTTACACTCAATTTTTAATAACAATGCTGCATGATCTGAGAGATGTATGGGCATATGGTCTATCCCAGCTACCAACTCCATTTCTTTCTTATCCATAAACATGTAATCTATTCTCGAGAAATGCCTGTTCTTTTTACTATGAAAGGAGTACCCCTAGCTTTACCTTTAACTCTGCGAAAAACATCACACAAGTTAAAATTCTCCATCATATCTAATAAATATGCCCTCATCTTAGGGGAACTAATTTGTGTCCTAACTGACGACCTGTCAAGATCATTATTCAATAGAACATTAAAATCCCCACCAAGAATAATAGGAGATTGAAAGTCAACCAGATTAGAGAAAACCTTACTCAAGGGTGATACGTCATCTATATTTGGGCCATAGTAACTCGCTAGTGTATATGTCGCGAGAGCTGTTTTAATCTCGGCAATTATCCATCGCCCTCCCTCATCTGCTCTATATCTGAGAAGCTCAATCCCTGAGTTCGCCCTTAATATTATTACTATCCCTTTAGTACACTGAGTTTGGTCCGTAGATACCCACTTTCCAATCCATCTTTGTTTAGACAAAAATTCTCCACATTCTTGCCTCAAAAGGTGCGTCTCCTGCAGCATAATTATTTGGGCGTTCTGATCTTTTAAATATTGCGCTATAATCCTCTGCCTTCTTTTGACCCGTAACCCATTCACATTCCAGCATAAGATTGTCAGATCTTTCTTATTCATGCTTTTCCAATATCCTTATTCGATATCCCAGCGGACCTTGTTTTGATGATTTAAAAAAGGCACTAATTTTATTGACTTGAGGACAAAACATTTTTTTAAATTTTTCCCTATGCTCCCCACCACTTGTGCTCCCTCCCGTGAAAACCCTGCCAAAAATATTTTATAGGCATCCTTGGAGCCTATTGAGCTTATGCTTAGGGTGAACCAGCATTACATATATTGCCATCACCGCCCCCGCCACCTACCTTCTATCTAGCACTTGCATTCCCTGATTTCACTTCCTGGATAAAATTATCTACTTCAACTGGGTCTGAGAAGTTGTGCATTTTATTCTGCCACATCACTTTTAAAAAAGCCGGGAACCTCAATTGTACAGATGCCCCCAGTTTCTTTAACTCATCCATACTGTTGCCCAGTTCCCACTGTCTATCAGCTGTCTCCTTTGAGATATCTGACCTAACTCTGTAGGACGCACCTAGTGCTTGTAAAGATTTTTCTTTTAGCGCTAGCCCCAGAATTTTTTCTTTTACCGAGTACGAAAGAAAATTTACCAGGATCTTTCGTGGTTTCTTTCGACCTGGGTGTAGTTTGAAAGGTTCTCTATGCACTCGCTGGATTTCTGCTTCTAGGTTTAACGGAGGGACCTCCTGCGGAAACGAACTACTCAGCAAATTTATCACCCTCAGCTACACTCAGGATTCTGATATTATTTCTCCTGGCATTATTTTCCAGCCTTTCAAGCCTTTCCGCTAGTACCCTCTCTCTTTGTTTCAACCGCTCCATCTCTTGTGTATTTGATTGGGTTTTAGCCTGTAGATCTTGGTAACCCAACTCCAATTCTTGCGTTCGTATAGCAAGACCTTCTATCTTTCCTTCCAGGCTCAAACATGTTCCCTGAATTTCTTTCTGATTTGCCTCCGAAATATCAAAACGTTCTTTAATTTCCAGGGAAAGGCACAACATCTCCTGCAATGCATCCTTGCTCTCTGAGTTACTGGTACTCTTAGCCACTTCCTCCGGAGTAGATGGTCCATCGACTCCCTGACATTGTACTAAGACATTATCTCCTTCATCACAGGCCTCAGATGGTAATCCCTCCATACTCAAAGGCGAAAATCTATTGTGCGTTGTAACCGCTGAGAGAGCTGGAGAGATATCAGGCTCACTGGAAGGGATGGTCTTTGCGCTGAACTTCTTTGCTCTATTCTCCTGCTTTTCTCTTCCCGGAGTATTTTTTCCACCCATGCTGTCTGTACCACCCTCCGTACCTTTAGGCTCAGTCCTAAGCTTAAAATAAGATGTAAGTGATGGGGTGATTTTCTGAAGATTTTGGGCTGTGGCTAATTGTTTCCCCTTTAACGGGACAGTGTTCGCTGATTTAGTAGTTACTTTTTTGGAGAGGGGGTACAGATCTTTATTAAGGCCAGTATTTATTTTACCTTTCCTCCGACTAGCATGTAATTGTAACGTGGGTTGCGAGGTAATTTTTACAGCCCCTCCAACCTCCTCCAGTACCCACGGGGAACAAATATGTGATCTTAATGTATAGCGTCTATCCAGCGGGCCTGAGAAATATCTATATTCTTGGGGGTAATTTGCTGGTGTCCCACTAGCGTCTCCTGCTGTGGCTCTACCCTTAGACCAATATGACCATTTGTACCCATATTTCCGGCTCTGTTGCTTTCCTTTTCATGGTTCAATTGATTGCCCACGTTTAATTTCAGGTCACCTACCTTCTTTCCACTGTTTAGCTGCTCAGCCAGATTTGCACAATTATTTTCCGAACACCAGCTGCCTACGCTGCTTGTGCTGACTCTGCCGGCTCTACAGTCCTCACTTCCTAGTAGCTGCAAAGCCAGGCGAAGCACTCGCAGAGCGCCTGCCGCCGCAACCCAAGGAGGAGATCCTGGCACCACCATTCGCTTTCAGAGCCTCAAGAACCTCCGAAAATCCTCCAGAGAAAGGATTTTTGCCACACACATGCCGGCGCCAACCAAATGAGCCGCACCGGGAAATGCCGTGACCAGAAGGGGAACGGAAGCCAGATGGCGGCGGTAAGCACAAATAACAAATTCACGGTTCACCCCTCGCTAAGCTCCCGACCGGCGTCTCAGTCGGCCGCCATGTTTTCCCATGCAAATCAGTCTTGACCCTGTGCCCAATGGGAACAGTCCAGCCCGAACTGCCAGGCCAGGTCCTCCCTGAACTGGAAACAAGCATCCTAGGACAGGTTTCGGGCTTTCAGCCCTCATCAGCCAGGATAGCTTGACTCCAGTGGCATGGAGAGCACAGGACCCACGTCTGGGAATACCCGTCCCACTCGGGGTGACAAATGCAAAAAGAACAATTGATGGACAGAATGCAGAACAATGTCATACATTCACCCCAGTACAGAGATCTGGGCCCAAATCCATCGTTTTTTTGCTCACAATGCCATTCGAGTTTGGACCCAGCCATATGCAAATCAGTCTTGACCCTGTGCCCAATGGGAACAGTCCAGCCCGAACTGCCAGGCCAGGTCCTCCCCGAACTGGAAACAAGCATCCTAGGACCGGTTTCGGGCTTTCAGCCCTCATCAGCCAGGATAGCTTGACTACAGTGGCATGGAGAGCACGGGACCCACGTCTGGGCATACCCGTCCCACTCGGGGTGACAAATGCAAAAAGAACAATTGATGGACAGAATGCAGAACAATTTCATACATTCACCCCAGTACAGAGATCTGGGCCCAAATCCATCGTTTTTTTGCTCACCATGCCATTCCAGTTTGGACCCAGTCATATGCAAATCAGTCTTGACCCAGTGCCCAATGGGAACAGTCCAGCCCGAACTGCCAGGCCAGGTCCTCCCCGAACTGGAAACAAGCATCCTAGGACCGGTTTCGGGCTTTCAGCCCTCATCAGCCAGCATAGCTTGACTCCAGTGGCATGGAGAGCACAGGACCCACGTCTGGGCATACCCGTCCCACTCGGGGTGACAAATGCAAAAAGAACAATTGATGGACAGAATGCAGAACAATGTCATACATTCACCCCAGTACAGAGATCTGGGCCCAAATCCATCGTTTTTTTGCTCACCATGCCATTCCAGTTTGGACCCAGCCATATGTAAATCAGTCTTGACCCTGTGCCCAATGGGAACAGTCCAGCCCGAACTGCCAGGCAAGGTCCTCCCTGAACTGGAAACAAGCATCCTAGGACCGGTTTCGGGCTTTCAGCCCTGATCAGCCAGGATAGCTTGACTCCAGTGGCATGGAGAGCATGGGACCCACGTCTGGGCATACCCGTCCCACTCGGGGTGACAAATTCAAAAAGAACAATTGATGGACAGAATGCAGAACAATGTCATACATTCACCCCAGTACAGAGATCTGGACCCAAATCCAATGTTTTTTTGCTCACCATGCCATTCCAGTTTGGACCCAGCCATATGCAAATCAGTCTTGACCCTGTGC
The DNA here is from genome assembly GCA_963921515.1 of Calotriton arnoldi. NCBI lineage: Eukaryota > Metazoa > Chordata > Amphibia > Caudata > Salamandridae > Calotriton > Calotriton arnoldi. The sequence continues at coordinate 404,040 of CAWUFW010007881.1, forward strand.
CCAATGGGAACAGTCCAGCCCGAACTGCCAGGCCAGGTCCTCCCCGAACTGGAAACAAGCATCCTAGGACTGGTTTCGGGCTTTCAGCCCTCATCAGCCAGGATAGCTTGACTCCAGTGGCATGGAGAGCACGGGACCCACGTCTGGGCATACCCGTCCCTCTCGGGGTGACAAATGCAAAAAGAACAATTGATGGACAGAATGCAGAACAATGTCATACATTGACCCCAGTACAGAGATCTGGGCCCAAATCCATCGATTTTTTGCTTACCATGCCATTCCAGTTTGGACGCCGCCATATGCAAATCAGTCTTCACCCTGTGCCCAATGGGAGCAGTTCAGCCTGAACTGCCAGGCCAGGTCCTCCCTGAACTGGAAACAAGCATCCTAGGACCGGTTTTGGGCTTTCAGCCCTCATCAGCCAGGATAGCTTGACTCCAGTGGCATGGAGAGCACGGGACCCACGTCTGGGCATACCCGTCCCACTCGGGGTGACAAATGCAAAAAGAACAATTAATGGACAGAATGCAGAACAATGTCATACATTCACCCCAGTACAGAGATCTGGGCCCAAATCCATTGTTTTTTGCTCACCATGCCATTCCAGTTTGGACCCACCCATATGCAAATCAGTCTTGACCCTGTGCCCAATGGGAACAGTCCAGCCCGAACTGCCAGGCCAGGTCCTCCCTGAACTGGAAACAAACATCCTAGGACCGGTTTCGGGCTTTCAGCCCTCATCAGCCAGGATAGCTTGACTCCAGTGGCATGGAGAGCACGGGACCCACGTCTGGGCATACCCATCCCACTCGGGGTGACAAATGCAAAAAGAACAATTGATGGACAGAATGCAGAACAATGTCATACATTCACCCCTGTACAGAGATCTGGGCCCAAATCCATCGTTTTTTTGCTCACCATGCCATTCCAGTTTGGACCCCGCCATATGCAAATCAGTCTTGACCCTGTGCCCAATGGGAGCAGTTCAGCCTGAACTGCCAGGCCAGGTCCTCCCTGAACTGGAAACAAGCATCCTAGGACCGGTTTCGGGCTTTTAGCCCTCATAAGCCAGAATAGCTTGACTCCAGTGGCATGGAGAGCACGGGACCCACGTCTGGGCATACCCGTCCCACTCGGGGTGACAAATGCAAAAAGAACAATTGATGGACAGAATGCAGAACAATGTCATACATTCACCCCAGTACAGAGATCTGGGCCCAAATCCATCGTTTTTTGCTCACCATGCCATTCCAGTTTGGACCCAGCCATATGCAAATCAGTCTTGACCCTGTGCCCAATGGGAACAGTCCAGCCCGAGCTGCCAGGCCAGGTCCTCCCTTAACTGGAAACAAGCATCCTAGGACCGGTTTCTGGCTTTCAGCACTCATCAGCCAGGATAGCTTGACTCCAGTGGCATGGAGAGCACGGGACCCACTTCTGGGCATACCCGTCCCACTCGGGGTGACAAATGCAAAAAGAACAATTGATGGACAGAATGCAGAACAATGTCATACATTCACCCCAGTACAGAGATCTGGGCCCAAATCCATCGTTTTTTTGCTCACCATGCCATTCCAGTTTGGACCCAGCCATATGCAAATCAGTCTTGACCCTGTGCCCAATGGGAACAGTCCAGCCCGAACTGCCAGGCCAGGTCCTCCTTGAACTGGAAACAAGCATCCTAGGACCGGTTTCGGGCTTTCAGCCCTCATCAGCCAGGATAGCTTGACTCCAGTGGCATGAGGAGCACGGGACCCACGTCTGGGCATACCCGTCCCACTCGGGTTGACAAATGCAAAAATAATAATTGATGGACAGAATGCAGAACAATGTCATACATTCACCCCAGTACAGAGATCTGGGCCCAAATCAATCGTTTTTTTGCTCACCATGCCATTCCAGTTTGGACCCAGCCATATGCAAATCAGTCTTGACCCTGTGCCCAATGGGAACAGTCCAGCCCGAACTGCCAGGCCAGGTCCTCCCTGAACTGGAAACAAGCATCCTAGGACCGGTTTCGGGCTTTCAACCCTCAGCAGCCAGGATAGCTTGACTCCAGTGGCATGGAGAGCACGGGACCCCGTCTGGGCATACCCGTCCCACTCGGGGTGACAAATGCAAAGACAACAATTGATGGACAGAATGCAGAACAATGTCATACATTCACTCCAGTACAAAGATATGGGCCTAAATCCATCGTTTTTTTGCTCACCATGCCATTCCAGTTTGGACCCAGCCATATGCAAATCAGTCTTGATCCTGCGCCCAATGAGAACACTCCAGCCCTAACTGCCAGGCCAGGTCCTCCCTGGACTGGAAACAGCGGCTAGCTGAAGCCAAGCAATGTGTTTCCAGCTTAGAGGACAAAGCGGTAACTTGTGAGAAAGAAATATTACAGATCAGACAAAATATTGAAGTATTAGAATCAAAGCTACAAGACATGGAAAACTATAATCAGCGCTCCAATCTACGGCTAGGGTGGGTTCCAGAAGCAATAGAGGGGCCACAGGTTCGTGACTGGGTTGAGTCCCTGCTGAAAAAAGCCATCCCAGCACTATCAGGCGATCTAACGATCACAAGAGCCCACCGGGTACCATTCCACTGCCCAAATAACACAAAGTTTCCGCGTACCATTCTGGTAAATTTCTCTGACTTTTGAATTAAGGAAAAAATCCTCTCCAAGGCAATAGAAAAGAGAACTCTGTCTACTCAAGAAATCTCACAATTCAAAATATTTTCGGATATGTCAGCAATAGCAGCTAAAAGGCAGAGAGAATTCATCGGGATTATTGATTCCTTCAAATCTAAAGGGGCGCAGGCAACCATCGTCCAGCAATCAAAGTTGAAGGTTTTTGCAAATGGCAAATTCCACTTAACAGACAATGTAGTAAAGGCGCAAGAACTGCTTTAGCTGATATCGAACTTAAAAGAGTATTCAACTAGTTGTTAAGAATGTAGTTTCCCATGCTACGATTTAATTCTTTTTTTTGTTTCTTTTTCAAACATTTGTCTTTTTACAATGTGGCAAATACGTAAGAACTGCTTCTGCTGATATCCAACTGATTAGAGAGTTTAATTAGCTGCCAGAATGAAGTTTGCCACCTCATGATTTAATTCCTTTTCTTTTTCTTTCTTTACTCTTTTTTTATTTTTATGGGGGGGCATGACCAGGCCCCGGGGGACATGATCCCCCAGCGAAAGGTGAGGCGCATCAAGGGGTGCAACGCCATGGCACCTAGTGCACTGGCAGAGGGCTGGGAGGATATGTGGGCCATTCTCCCACAGTTTTCACAGGGTGGGGGCCCTGTCAGGGACAGGGCGTTCAGGGTGGGGAATGCTTGGCAATTGGGTAGGGATATTGGGGATTTGAGGGTAAGGGGGGTATTGGGATTGTGTGAGGGGGTAGCAAGATGAAAAAAGGGGATAGTTCTTCTAAACATCAATATGTCCACATGATATTGGAAACCCATACAATACAAATAATATCTATGAATGAAAATATCAGGTTAAAGCTCCAGGCATTATTGCGATATCATTTTGCACTTTATATGCTAATTGCACCGCACCGTCGCTTTATCTGGTCTATATGCACAGACACCTTAAACAAGTTATGTCTATTATAGGGGTTAATTGTACTGTATTGTCTCTTTATCGGGCCTATATGCACAGACACTTTAAATATCAAGTTTTGCTATGATAATGACAAAAAAGCTTTGCAGGTCAAAACAGACTTTAATTCTTCGGGAGTTTATATTCATGCTCAATTCAGCTAAGCACTTTATATGCTATTCGTACTGCACTGCCACTTTAGTCATTTCTTATGCACAGACACTCTTTTTAGTTAAACTATGTACTGTCAGATGTAAGCTGCCTAAGAAGAATTAGCGGCAAGAATATTCTATTTATTCAGGTATCTCAAGCGACTGTCAATATATGTTTGTACGTGTATCCTATTTTATCAACATTTTAGCTTGTTTTAAAAAGTATTTTAAAACACAGATAAATATGCAGATACAAGATAGTTTGAATATAATCTGTTTCCACTGATGATGTCTCACCAACAGGCAACTCAGGACTCTGTAAGAATTCTCTCTTTTAATGCTAATGGTTTGAATAACAAAATTAAAGCTCGGGCTGTTGAAGAATGGATGAAAGGCAACTCCCCAGATATTATATTGATATAGGAAACGCACTATGTAGCTAAGAGGAAACTCTCATTGTACATGTTTCAGGAGTGGGCAGGTAGTAGTCATTTTTCATCAGCAAGTGCGGCCCAAAGAGGGGTAGCAATCTTTTTTAACAAATTTTTTACTTTTCAGATTACATATTCCCAGATAGATAAAGGGGGTAGATGGGGATTAGTAAATGGTTCAATTAATAATCTCAGGTTGACTATAGCCACGATTTATGCCCCAATATAGGATAATCCTGCATCTCTTTTGGATTTGTATCACACACTGTTGCTACTTCCCGGTATGGTCATTATAGGTGGGGACTTTAATTGTCTACAGAATCCTGCTCTGGATTCATCTTCCGGTGTACGAAAACAAAATAAACCACATACAGGTGAGGCAATAACTGAATGTATGGAAAATCTAAACTTGATAGCCAGCTGGCGTGCAAGATTTCCTACAAAAGAAGAGTATTTATGCTTTTCAGCCAAATATGCAGCCAGGCTGGACTATTTTTTAATGTCTAGGAGTTTAAATCTGGTTAATTGTACCTATAGACAAAACAACTTCTCAGACCATGCTTTAGTAAAACTTGAACTGTCTGGACATGGGAGGGACAATAACACCCCTAAATGGACATTTAATAGAATACACCTAGAAGATGAAGATTGGTGTAAGGAAATCCAGAGGGAAATTGAATCTTTTTTTCAGATAAACAGGAATACGGCCTCAGTAGAGAATGTGTGGGAGGCCTTTAAAGCCACAATTCGTGGCGTTATATCATCAAAACAGATTGCAATTAGACATGTTCAAAATATAGCGAGAAAACATCTTGAACTCAAAGTTAAGCATACTAATGAGCAATATTTACGGGATAAAAATAGTAAAAATAAATCTGCTTTTGAGTCAGCTCGTCAGGACATGCAAGATTACTACTATACTGAAGTATATACAGCTAATTCCGCTTATCTCCAGAGAGTCTACGAAGAGAGTGAATTTACTGGTAAATTCTTAGCTTGGCAAATAAAAGACAAACAGGCCCAGAACAGAGTCCATGCGTTGACAAATAATATTGTTAAAACCTGCATTACAAATGAAGAGCTAATTCAAAATGCGTTTTTAAAACACTAAAAAACTATCTATTCAGTAAGGCAAGAGGTGGATAGTTTGAAATTAAAATCATTTTTTAATGGATTGCAAATTCCAAACTTACAGCCAAATCAAAGTACAAATCTAAGTGCTACTGTTACATTACAAGAAATTGAAGCAGTTGTTTAATCTATGGCCAATGGTAAAGCCTTTTGGGAAGACGGCATTTCTGCAGAATTTAAAAAAAAATTCAGTGCAATTTTAAATCAGGAACTAGTTCTGTTAGCTAATAATATTTTACAAGGTGGAGAAATACCATCCTCCTTTCAAACTGCTGTGGGAGTCAGTTTCCTGAAAAAGAATAAAGATGAGGAGGATGTAAATTCTTATAGACGTATCAGCCTTTTGAACACAGACTATAAAATTATATCTAAATTATTAGCAATTAGAATGTACAGCTGCGTAGGGTCAATTATTCATAAAGACCAATGCAGATTTGTGGCAGGCTGACAACTATCTTTTAATACTACTTTTTTAGTTGAGGCTATGGACTATTTTTCTCAAAATAAAATCCAGACTCAAATTATGCTACTAGACGCCGAAAAGGCTTTTGACCTTGTGTGCTGGGACAGTCTGTTCTATATATTGGCTGAATTCGGATTCCCCTCTGAGCTGATTGCTGTAATTTTTAAATTCTATGAGGGGGCTACGGCTCAAATAATCGTAAATGCCAATAAGGTTGGCATCTGCAGAGTAGTTAGAGGGACGAGACAGGGCTGCCCTCTATCTCCTCTGCTGTTTTGCGTGCTTTATAGAGCCCCTTGCCATAGCCATTCGTTCAGTCAGCAGTTCAACATCTCTAATGCCTGACATAACACACATCAAACTTTATGCTGATGATATTGCCCTCTTTTTAAAACCTAACATTGAAGTGCAAAATCAAATATTTAATATATTTCAGGAATTTCAATCCACTGGGGGATATAAAATAAATAAATCTAAGACAGCGATACTGCTCTGTAATTGTACACCTGATTCCTTATTAGCAGAATTGACTCCACTGGTCAATACTCAGCCTAAGAGATACTTAGGCGTATATGTTACGGAGAATGTCAATGATCTCTATGCCTTAAATTATATCCCTCTTTATAATAGGATAAAAGATAAACTTATAAAATGGAAAGATCTTCCAATATCAATAATAGGCTGTGTAGCCATAATTCGTATGATGATTACACCATTGTGTAATTTTCTCCTTTTAGCTTTTCCAAATGCGGTTCAAATTAATTATTTTAAAGAAGTGCAAGGCCTGTTCTCCACTTTTATTTGGGCAAAAAAGGTTTCCAGGCTTACAATGGATTCACTTTTTAGACCGGTGGCAGAAGGGGGACTAGCTCTCCCTGACCTGAAAGAATACTACTTTGCGAATTTTGTACATACCATATACAGAACAATGAAGGTCTTAAACATTAATAGATATGATTTTTTTTTTTAGATCTAATGCACAAAGAATATCTAATCAAAGATTTTATGCGTTTAATAAAAACTCCTAAAAAGTCAGATACAAAACTCTACAATAGAGTATTAAGCGTAAAAAACAGCTTTTTGTGCATTAAACATAGTAAAATAATTTTACAATGGTCCTATGTCAGGGTTCGACACTTTTTGCAGGAACTTAACCTCATACATATTAATGAGGCCAGTGAGCTAGCAGGGCAACTATTAGATCCTAAACACCATATATCGATTAGCGGCTGGGCCTCCCTCTTTCGAGCTAAAGCAGCAGGTAAATTATATCAGAAAGCACAGAGAAAATGGGAAACCCAGGAAGGGCTGCAGATCTCCACCATAGCATGGAGTCAGATAAATAAGCTCAACGGCTCTTTGTTGAAAGCAGCCAATCTTACTCTAAGGGGCCGATTCCGATCTCGCTCCGACAGCCCTCTGAGAGCTGTCCGTAGCCTTACCTTGCGACCGACTCGTACTGGGAGCCGGTCCGTCCGGGCGATGAAGTACGATGTGCAAAAGTGCCACAATTCCGAACAACACGTAGGCTTCGATTCCAGCAACATTTCCCGTATGAGCCGCATAGCCAAACGCCCATCCGAGTCGCCCGGAAGCAGTTTCCACAATAGTTTCCGGCCAGACAAGTACGATGCGCAAATCCTACGCGCCGAATGGGTCGCCACTAGCATCACGTCACAGCATCCGGGAGAGATGAATAGCAGGTCCGATTCGCGCCACAACACGATCCACTGCTACGAAACGGACCAACTCACAACGTGTACGAGACGGAGCAACAATCAGCAAGTACGAGACGAAGCAATGATGAATCCCATTGCGCAGGTCATCCCAGTACTGTATATCTATGTCCGGATCATGAACAGACGCGTACATCGCAGACGGTAAGTCAGACACCCACACAAACAAACGTCACGAACACGCGAAATGCTACACACACATAGGGGGGGGACATGCCGTCTACCAGCAAAAGCAAAACCACAGGGGTAGCATGGTCCACACCACCACCAGTGCCCACACCTAGGGGGGGGTGCCCAGCACTACTAACATCCCCACTCATAGGGGGCTGGATGCCCTGCACCACTACCATCCCCACTCATAGGGGGCTGGATGCCCTGCACCACTAACATCCCCACTCATAGGGGGCTGGATGGCCATCAATACCAGTACCCCCCATTCATAGGGGGCTGGATGCCCATCAAAACCAGTATCCCCCACTCATAGGGGGCTGGATGCTCATCAATACCAGCACCCCCCACTCATAGGGGGCTGGATGCCCTGCACCACTACCATCCCCACTCATAGGGGGCTGGATGCCCTGCACCACTAACATCCCCACTCATAGGGGGATGGATGCCCTGCACCACTACCATCCCCACTCATAGGGGTCTGGATGCCCTGCACCACTACCATCCCCACTCATAGGGGGCTGGATGCCCATCAATACCAGTACCCCCCACTCATAGGGGGATGGATGCCCATCAATACCAGTACCCCCCACTCATAGGGGCCTGGATGCCCATCAATACCAGTACCCCCCACTCATAGGGGGCTGGATGCCCTGCACCACTACCATCCCCACTCATAGGGGGCTGGATGCCCTGCACTACTAACATCCCCACTCATAGGGGGCTGGATGCCCTGCACCACCAGCATTCACACGCATAGGGTGACTAAGCAAACCCACACCCCTACCATCTTTGCAAGATTATATGTATATGTGTGCCAAATGCCCACAACACTGATTCTGATAGTGAACATACAATGTGACTCCCATCACATGTGTGCCCAAAAGATGACTGTGGGGTTCAAAACTCCAGCATCTCAGGAACATTGTGGTAATGGGTTCCAAAGCCCACATCACTACAGTGACCAGAAGGTGAGTGTGGACAAAATAATAGCAGCATCACCAGACCAGCATTTGTGCTCACTGGTCCCAAATCCACAACCAATGTAGTGGCAATGTGGTTGTTGTGTCACATACAAACATAGATTTGAGAGGCAAAGATTGCTGTGTATCACAAGATTTCCCTCTGCCATGTGCAGACAAGCATTGGCCATGAGCCCCGACAATGCCCAGAGTGTCCAATTAGACTATGTGAAAAGTGAGCATCATGATGCATACACACATATCTCTACGAACAGACACACAAACTGAGGAATCCTGTGGAGACTGTCGATGTTAGGTGACAAAGTCCCATACCATGACAGCAATGGGACATACCAAACATGAGCAATTTGCAGGATGATGAGCTACAAGATGCATGGACATTAGGGAAAAACCTCCAAACTACATCCACACAATGGAACGCAAAAGCAATACCAATGCAGAGGTGCAGATGCACAAACACAGACAGGCAGACCCACACTGCATATCATACGCAACACATGTGTGTGTCTCAGTGTCCCCAGGCTAGTACACAACACATGACGGTGAGATGAACTCCAATCACACAGATGTGTCCACAGTGCCATACAAAAAGTAACTAATGAACTGGGCACCCCTTTGTGGTCAAGCATACATTGTCAGATGAGTGGTATAGCAACGTATTCATGTGACACAAGCTGGGTGGAACAGCAACCAACACAGCAAGAGACAGACCCACTACAGCACTACCCTCTAGTACCCTAATTTGTTGTGACAGTAGCCTGTACGCCAATCCCACTGTTATGACAAAGGTCTGTTTTGCCTATACTGTGGAGCACAGTCAGCTGTGCATACTGGGTCATGTGTACAGAACAACAAACTCACATCACACCTCCATAAACACAAATCACTGGCCATGTCCTGCAACCAATGTGCAAAATTTAGGTAGGGGCCTAGACATGAAACAACTCACATGTGGCCACCCTCAACACCACACACCCTGATCTGCAACAATGTGCATCAGCTAGGCACACAGGGACTGTTGACATTGCTCAAGCACCTATTACAATCCCAGGGGTGGTGGGGGGATCTAAGGTACACAAAAATCAACACACATGGCCTGTCGTCAACAACACCTGTGAATGTCTGCCACACTGCACAGTATGCGGAACATGGGCATAATGTGAAGACAACACGATTCATTGGGAACCCTGCCACACACCTACACCAATGAGGAACCAAAGGAGACCCACAAAGAACACATGTTGACACCTTCCAACATTGCAGCAATGACCCTGATGAGAGGGAGTAGTCACACACATACGAGTGAGCCTCACACTGACAGATCCCACATAGGGAAAACAACATGATGTTGGAAACACATAAGTGCCAATGGGAATCCTGAATGTGTCCCATGTGCGTTTGACAACATCCCCTGAAATTACAACTAAAACAGCCATGGATGACAACCTAATGACCAGTAGTCTGCCATGCACCTACATCCCAGTAAACCCAGTGAAAAGAAGTCTGATGAACACAGGACAACTCAGCAAGTGCACATAACAGGAACATCTGCATGGAACACAGGCTGAGTCGAAAAAGGGAAGGGAACACACACAGACATGCTCACACAACACACACCATGTGCACAGGCAATGCCACGGAATGACACAATGCCATGAGGGGTCTCCACTCCTGGGGAATGTCAGCTGTGAAAAACGTTGTTTGTGCAGGGTCCTGTCATGCCAGCACACCACTTGCACAGTGAGCCAACAATTACAACACAATGAAAGCTCTGGTCACAGCAACATGTGTACGGGAGTGTCCCTTCAGTCATCTGCACATACGCAATACACATGTAGAGATAGTAGCACTGATGACACAGATGACTTGTGTACCATGGATGCACAAACCTGCCTGTCCAGTGTAGATGGGCCCAGTCAGGGAATCTCACCATGTGCCCAAATGTAAGTACAACATATGTGCAACAGTGTATGCCAAAGATGTGAAGTAGCAAACCCAAAGAGATAATCCTGGTTACAACATTTTGCAATCATTACACCCTGTAATTGCATCAAAGGATGTCATGGATACATAGCAGAAAAGTACACATATCCCATGGACCACATGGAGTCCATCACATCAACAAATCATCCTGTTGTACCTTTAAAACACAAGTACAACATCAAGTCCATGATACTCATCATCAACATCATGTACATTAGATGCAACAGCAATGGATAACAACAATTGGCTTTATTAAAAAATAAAACTCCTCAAAACTGGTAATTCGAGTCCACAATGTCAAAAGGCCAATGGCCAGTCCTTTTCTCAATTCAACCAGGGTGACATGTGACAAGTTGTCACCCATTGCTTGCCTGCACTGCTACAAACAGGGTACATCTCGCCTTGGAGGGGCATACATGGGGCAGGCCAGGCACCGCAGGGACAGGATCAGGGGACAGCAGAATGGGGCAGGGGAGGGGTGGTGGGTGCTGGAGTGTCACTGGCAACTGCAGTGGAGGTGTCTGACACAGTGGGCACCGTCACAACTGCAGGGATGAAGTCAGATGGGGTGTTGCTGGCACCACAGCAGTGGGCAGGTCAGATGGTGTGGACGTGGTCTCCACTGCAGTGCCAAAGTCAGACGGGGGATGAGCTCTCCACTGCAGTGCCAACCTCCAAAGTAGTGTCATGGGGTCCAGGTGAGGTAAGCAGGACAGAGGGGGGAGACAAGGACTCCACACCAGTGGCAGGAACAGGCTGAGCGTGTGAGGTGGGGGTAGAAGTGCATGTGGTAGGGGGGAGGGCCGAATCATTTTGGGGATGCGGTATCGGTGTGTGGGTGAACCAGGGGCAGGGTGTGGCTGGGGGACCTGTGGAGTGGTGGCCTGGGGGCTGCAGGACGGAGACTGTGTGGTGGAGCTGCGGGATTGTGGTGGGGTCTTGCTTTTCCTAGTCTGGAGGGACTTGCGGATGGGGGCCTCAGAGTCCGTGCGCCTGGGGGGGGTGTCCGTGTGGCAGGGGAACTCCCGCCAGTGCGTGGTGACTTCCTCTTCCCCTTGTGAGTTGGAGCAGATGGATCGGTGGGGAAGAGGCCAAGGTCACAGAGGAAGAGCTGCTGGGAAGGGGGGGTTGCAGGTGAGGCAAGGGAAGGTGTTTTGGAGGGAGAGGCATCTGAGGACTGCGGAGTGCTTGTGGATGTCTGTTTGTGCATCTGTGACCCATCCCCTGTGTGTGTACCATCAGTCCCCGGAGTGTGCGTGCCTGTGGCTCTGGATTTTGGCTTGCGTGGCTGTGTGCTGCTTGTGTCTGTTGTGGTGCATGCCGGTGCTGGTGTGTGTGTGCGTTGGACAGGTAGGGCAGTGGGGATTGTGGATGTGGCAGAGGTAGGAGGGATGAGTGACTGTTGGAGGAGGGACACTGCTGACGTCTGTGTGGAGGCCATGGCCTTAATAGTCCGATGTAGGGCAGACATGTTTGATGAGATGCCCTCCATGAAGGACACCAGTTGTGTCAACAGACTGGTGTGGGAATGGAGGACACTCAGCATCGCTGTCTGCCCTACATGGAGCTGTTTCAGCAAGTCCACAGACTCCACACTAAGGGCAGCAGGGGAGACAGGGGCAGGGGGGTGCGGTGCCTGGCACAAAGGAGACATGCTCCCTTACACGGGGGCCTCCACGGACCTCTGGGATGGGAGCAGATGGGAGGGTGGAGATGGTGGTGGTGGCGGGGACAGACTCGCTCGGTGTTTTCTGGGGTCTGCTGACACCCGCCTCCACTAGGGAATCCTCACTGGAGATGCTGTGTTCCTCAGCTGAGGTGGTTGTAGCTGAGGTCTCCTCAGTGTGGCTCCCCTCACCCTCTGTGCCACTGGGTCCCTCCAACTCCTCTCCAGCAGACCCAGTCTGGCTCTGCGGCTCCTCTTGGTCCGTGGAGCTGTCTGCTCCAGTAGCCGAAGATGTTTCTGCAAACAATCAGGATAAACAGATACACATCAGTCACTTGTTTCACCTGAGACATCACAGACATTACAGCACTTTACAGATGACGCATTTGCCGCATTTGCTAAATATTGCTAGAAGTGCTGGCACATATTGAAATAGACACCTGTCATTCTGCCAGTCAACCATGCCACTCATACACTTCCCCTCCATGGACCCATCTGTCTGGTGCATGTAGTATGCCACTACTTATATGTGCACACATGCACCACATAGACATATCTCAGAACATCTTAAATTGTGAATGAAATGTGTCAGTACACACATATCCCATCTCCTGCCACTGACTCAGTACATGTGTCAGGATAAGGGATGGCAAAACTCATTGTCAGTAAAATGGATATGCTTCCTTCACAAGACACCATGATGTGCCCATGTATTGATGGTCAATGCCACAATAGAGTGTATGCTGTACAACTGACATAACGGCAGGATACACATTAGCAAGTGGGATACCATGCTACGGGCCAGTCTGGCTAATCAGTCATCACTGGATAGAGTCACAGGGGCAGTGCATCCATAAATAAAAAAGTCTGCACTGTGTCACAATCATTATCATTTTGGGGAATGTAAGCCCTGCAGCTGTCAAGTGCACATGTTCCACTACTGCTACACACATCTTAAGGCATATGATGATCCCACGTAATACAAATGCGACAGTAGAGTGACTGCAAGCACCAATCTGTGAACATGATAACATCACAGTCTGATGAGAACGAATTGAGGCTGCCTGCACTATTATGTATAATACATCATTATGCACTGTCAAGTGATCACACACCTATGTTTTTCCCCATTGTGATGATCCATTAGCCACACCTCAGCTAGCTGCCAAAACCAAAATGCTCAACACCACAGGAGTCTAAGAAGCTAGGCCACTCCAGAATGACACCGAGGTAGACACCATATTGCATATTTCACAATGAACTAAATGTAGGCTGACACACAGGAGTAGGAGCACAGAGTGTTCCTCATGTCCGGAGTAGGCATACCTGTCCAGTTCCATGTGCAACATGGGATTACCCTGAACACTAGGCATGTGTTCATGCATGTGTGACACACATGATGTACATTATTATGAGGCCCCAACATTGTCTTACCTGCTGCATGGCTGTGTGGTAAATACCCCAGACACATATAGTGAGCCAAAGCATCAATTGGAACATATATCATTTGCCCACATAGAGTACATGTCTGATTTCTGGCAATGTGCAGACACATGGCAATCAATTGCCTCACTCATGAGGACAAAACAATGCACTGGTAGCAGATGCTGTTTACAACCTTAATTTTGGACAACAGCAGGGACACACAACACAAGTGACACAAGTCACAGACTGAAAGGGCCACACCTGTGTATCAGATGAGGATGGGCCATGAACTAATTTAGGAACATGACTCCTGTTCAAGCAGACAGGAGATCTGTGGGAGTGTAACCAGGATGAAGGAGTGCAAAGAGCATGTGAGACATAGTTCACAGAAAAGGCATGCACTTACCTGCTCCTTGCTGCTCTGGCCTTTAACTGCCCATCCAGGTCAGGGAAGACCACCACCAGAATCCGGGGCAGTGTCCGTTGTCCGCCCCTTCTGCGAGGAGGCGACAGCTTCAGCTGGACTCTGGTGATCTTCTGGGTCCAGCCACGAAGGTCCTGCCACCTCTTCTGGCAGTTGCGGATGCGGCGTCTGTAGACCCCCACAGAACGAACAGCCCGGGCAATGGTCAGCCATATCTCCTGCTTCTGATGGGCATCAACCTGTGAGGATGACAAGGATAAAAGTCCATTACCAGACATGCAACATGTTTGTGCAACACACAGTTGGATATACATGTCTTCATCACAAGGGCATATGATGTACACAGGTAGTGCAACTATGGTGATTGACAGTTGTCCTGCATTTACAAAATTGAAACATTGCCTGAGTATAATAACTGTGTTAAAATGCACTTTTCATGCACAGTACCTGTCCACTACAGGTACATACACACTTGCGGGTAACAACTACTCAGTGAGCATGCTAGCCACTGGTGTACACAATGCCATTAGTGCCAGTCAGACAACATGCACAATGAAAAAGGGATGTGGACTGCACACTCACCTGCTCCCCTGGTGTCCCATACAGCTTGCTGTACTGTGGAAGGAGGCTGTCCAGCAGGGCCTTGTTCTCCTCCTCTGTGAAGGATGGGGCCCTATCCACAGTACGTGCCATTCTTGGAGCCAGAGGATGCAGAGACAGCAGCAGTGGTAGCAGATATGTCAATCTGGAGCATATAGTGCAGGCAAGTGAGCTCTCAGGGGAACAGACAGCCTTATATCTGTGCTGCAGAGGCAGATTCTGTCCCATGCGTCCAAAGCAATAGGTCCAACACGTTTGCATCCTATGAATCTGGCCAATCCATCGCATTGCACGGCTCGTACACGCCTTGCGCATCGTTCAAATATTTCAAACCCATTACACCAACGAGTCTGATACATTGTTGTAGAGAGCCAACTGATTTTTCAGAACACGAATCGTACAAGGGCCAAATCCGCGTCAGTCCCCATTGTAGTCAATGTGCAAGGCGTGTGTGCAAGGCGTGCGCTCGCCTCGTTCCCTAGGTGTCCGACGCGTCTTTTGAATTGGTCACCCGCGTCAGTCCCCATTGCAGTCAATGTGCAAGGCGTGTGTGCAAGGCGTGCGCTCGCCTCGTTCCCTAGGTGTCCGACGCGTCTTTTGAATTGGTCACCCGCGTCAGTCCCCATTGCAGTCAATGTGCAAGGCGTCTGTGCAAGGCGTGCGCTTGCCTCGTTCCCTAGGTGTCCGACGCGTCTTTTGAATTGGTCACCCGCGTCAGTCCCCATTGCAGTCAATGTGCAAGGCATGTGTGCAAGGCGTGCGCTCGCCTCGTTCCCTAGGTGTCCGACACGTCTTTTGAATTGGTCACCCGCGTCAGTCCCCATTGCAGTCAATGTGCAAGGCGTGTGTGCAAGGCGTGCGCTCGCCTCGTTCCCTAGGTGTCCGACGCGTCTTTTGAATTGGTCACCCGCGTCAGTCACCATTGCAGGCAATGTGCAAGGCGTTTGTGCAAGGCGTGCGCTCGCCTCGTTCCCTAGGTGTCCGACGCGTCTTTTGAATTGGTCACCCGCGTCAGTCACCATGGCAGGCAATGTGCTAAGTATTCCACCCACAATAGCTTTCCATGGACACATGGGCACACCAACAACAATACAGCCTGTGACACAGTATATCAAGGGGCATGTCAGGCTGCATTACCTGTGTGTGCATATGTGGGTAAACATGTTATTTGGTATGTGTCACGTAGTGGCACCCACTCCCAGGCAGGGCAAGGTGTCATGGGGACAGATACCTTTGTGTGTTGGACACATAACCACTGTGATTGACGACTGTACAGTTCAGGGCATGAGGCATGTACACAGTTCCCGGGGTACATTGTGTATGACATGTGACATACACCCTGACTCTTAGGTGGAATGGGATGTGTGTCACAGGGTGTCCCAGTGCCACAATTGTGATGTTCATCCACAGTATGTGTGCATTTAGCTACGGAGATTACTCTGATTTCATGTGCTCAATGTCAAACGGTCACCACATCCATGTGTATTGTCAATGTGAGTTGATGTGGTGGCTGTGTGTCACAGACACCATGTGTGAGATGCAAAAAAACGTTGTGGCACTTCATGTGTGTGTCATGTGTGCGTTGTGGTGTGTATATGAGACGCTACATCATGATGGTGTCCTTGTGGTGACACAAGGTCCCTGTGTGTGTCTGTCAAAAACCTGTGATGTGTGGTAGACATCTGTCCTCACTAGTGACTGTGGTGTGTGTCTGGTATGTGACACTCATACTGATGTACTGTGGCAGAGCCCATAGATTGGTCACAGGACAACATGGACCTTGTTGAGTGGACCTGTAGAGCTGAGATTTCAGATGATGGGCATGTATCTGACATGTGTGCACATACACTACAGCACATACATCATGTCTTTGTGTCCTGTTGTTTCATGTGCTATTTAGCATGTACACTAGCACCTAGATAGGGGAACTGACAAACTGTCTTTGCTCATCTATGTACTGCAGGAGACCAGCTGTCCACAGACCGTTCCCTGACCTTGCCACCATGGTTGAACGTGACTGCATGCGACGGTACCACTTCACTAGGCCACTGATTGAAGATTTGGCGGAGCAGTTGGCACCAAACTTGCAACCTGGCCGGACATACCCTACTGCGCTGACCCCCAAGGTGAAGGTGATGGCAACCCTACACTTCTTTGCCACCGGTACCTTCCAACACACAGTTGCTACTGCTGGTGGGATGTCACAGACCATGTTCAGCCGTATGCTACGAGATGTGTTGGAGGCGATGTTGCATTTCCTCAACCACTACATCCATTTCCCAACACCACAACGACTCTCTGACATCAAGGGTGACATCTATGCCCTGGGAAGGATGCCACATGTCATTGGCTCCATTGATGGGACACATGTGGATTTGGTACCACCACAGGCACATGAGCAGACATACCGGAATAGGAAACATTTCCACTCAATCAATGCTCTAGTGGTATGTCTGGCCGACATAACCATTTCACATGTTTGTGCACATTTCCCAGGTTCAGCGCACGATGCTTACATCATGCGGAGTAGTCGCATCCCAACGATTATGTCACAGATGCAGCACCAGCGTGCCTGGCTTGTCGGTGTGTACTGACTGTTTACTATTGTGTGATTTTGCTAAAGTTTATTTACACCCTCTTTTAAGACTCATCTAATGTGCTATTGTCTTTATGTAGGTGACTCCGGATACCCCAACATGCCGTGGTTGCTGATACCCCTCAGGAACCCTGTGACACCGGCGGAGATGCGCTACAATGAGGCACATGGTCGGAGAAGGAGAGTGATTGAGCGGACATTTGGACTACTGAAAAGCAGATTCTGCTTCCTGGACAAGACAGGAGGGGCCCTCTCATATGCACCTGCTAAGGTGTGCAGAATCATCATAGTGTACTGCATGCTACACAACCTGGCAGTGATGAAGAAGTTGCCTCTCATCCAAGATGATGATGACCAACCTCCACCAGCCGTGGAGGATCCTGCCCTGGGTCATGATGCCAGTGATGATGAGGGTGAGGATGATGTTCGTAGCCAGCTGATCCTCAACTTCTTCACATGAATGTGAGTATACACTGATGTGTCTTCAAAGTATTGTGTTTGCCTGATATCTGTTGGTGGTGCACTTGTGCTGCTTGAGTGTGACTGTGTGCTACTTGTCAGGATGCTTGCTGTGATGTGTCCTTTCAGGTAGTCTGTACTCCCAAACAGTGTTTAGCTGATTGATATGTTGTGTGTACATAGTTTTGTTACATTTGTGGGCATGTATATTGTTGTTGTATGCTGTAATTCAAGGTTTTTGATTGTGTTTTCTGTCTGTCCTTCACAGGGTACTTTGGCTACTGTATGGTGAGGTCTGAACCCCAAAACCCAGATCCTTGTTCCAGAGTGCAAGTAGTCGTTGTCCCAATCAATGATGTGCCACACACCCCTGGTCTTTCCTTGTTTACAACTTGTTTAATGTTTGCTCACTGTTACGTGAGGTTAACTTGCATCAGTTGTGGAATTTTCACATTGTGAATCTTTAATAAACCTGTGCTTCACTTTGGGATGTGCTCCGTGTGTATCTACACATCAGATAGTCATTAGCATCCTGTACCTGTGGAATGCTTACCACTGACCCAGGATGGGTGTGGTGTATGTGCATTCCACTGTATTTCCTGTTGACATCACTTATGAGGATGAGTTAGCTGGACATGGTGAGTATGTCTTGTGTTGCCCTAGTGGTGTGTCTCCCTCATATGTGTCACATTACCATGACTCACATAACGGTGTTCACATTGCTGTGGTAGTTTGCATGCACAGTGTTCCTTATCAGATCATCATCGCCATGACACAGACAAAGTATAAATCACGACAGAGGCAAGTATAGTGTGAATGTGATTTTATTTACAGACATGTGTAAGGATGGTGAACGGAATTTGTAGTGCTGTACAATGTGATGGTAATCCAAAGTTCACAGGTGAGTTGGTAGTCTTAAGAGATGAAATGTCCAGAGTAGAATCCACAGTCATTTGCTGCATTGTCACAACTTTGACCCTCCATGTCAAGTGGGAGATTTGTGTGTCAGTC
This sequence comes from Calotriton arnoldi, assembly GCA_963921515.1. Taxonomy (NCBI): domain Eukaryota; kingdom Metazoa; phylum Chordata; class Amphibia; order Caudata; family Salamandridae; genus Calotriton; species Calotriton arnoldi. The sequence goes on from CAWUFW010007881.1 coordinate 422,877, forward strand.
GACAAGGTTAATTGGTTTGCACACAAGGGACGACATACAGAACAGGTGTTATGTTCCTGGGGGATATGCATGGCCATCAGCGTCTCAATTCCCCTTCTTTGGACGACCCCTCTTCTTTCTCGGGGGACCCTCATGTGCAGGCAGCTGCGGTGCAGAGGACTCTCCGCCAGAGTCCTCCTCCCTCCCTGTGGCAGTTGCGGATGTTGTGGCAACAGATGTTGTGGGCGCACAGGGAGGTGTGGACATGTTGGTGCTGATCTGGCGGAGGCATGTCAGTATGTCCCTATGCACTGCTGTTAGTTCATCCAATTTGTCCCACTTGGACTCCATCCGGGACATGTGGGAGTCCAAGCGGGCATGATGTGCAGCCTGCTGTTCTTTGATGTCCTTGAGGATCCCCACTACCTGTCCAAATCCTCCGGTGCTTTCCTGGTACGCATCTATGATGCATCCCAGGTGTGGCTCATCATGCAGTCCAGCCCCCTCTGCAGGCCGTGTTCTCTGCCTGCCCACCCTCCCACCGCCCCTACCCACATGGGCAGGACCTGCCATAGCTGGCTCAGGCAACACTGGGACCACTTGAGTGTTTGAGACGGTGGTGTTGTCCCTTGCTTCCAGGGTGCCCTGTGTACCTGTTCCATTGTTGTTCAGTGGCCTCGGCCTGTCCGTGTCGGCAGGGCTACTCGGTGTGGTATCAGATGTGGCAGGTGTGGTTGCAGGGGGTGCTGATGTTACTGCTGCTGGGGCTGCACGATGAGTCACACCGGAGGTGCCAGGTTGTTCAGGGTCGTCGTCCGAAGAGGACAGGGACTGATCCACACCGGTGAGCTCAGGGTCCGCCAGAGTCTGGGACTGGGACTCTTCTTCAGGTCGTGCTGTGTCCCCAGCATTCCCTGTGTTTGGAGGAGACACACAATGTATGTTATGTTTCTACCAACATCAACGTTTCACACACATGACATTTGCCACTGGACATCATAATGAGAGTCTGTACATTGCATTGTCAAAAGTTGTGACAGACTGAGGTTGATATTGTTTTTTATAAATCTTTTTATTAAACAGACATTGGTGTAGTTAAGTCAATACAGAGGATCGGACAACTTATACATTACAGTACGTACGGAGGGAAAGGTATACAATCATTACATGAGAGAGGAACGTCACGGGGAGGACAGGTCATCTTGCTCATTACATCGAGGTGGTGCACAGATCTCTCCTCGGTAAGTATTCCACGGGCCCCATATACGGGACCACTTTTTAGGGCATCCCCTTGCCAGGTATACTGTCTTTTCTCTAAGCATGCACCAATCAAGGTTCCTTTCCCAGGCTTCTAGTGTGGGTGTGTGAGTTCCCCCCATAGTTGGGCTATGTTTCTTTTCGCCAGCATGAACCCTAGTGTGGCCCATTGTGTCTGGTGAGTGTTTAGATCTGTGGACTCCAAAATATTTAGGAGGCAACACCTCATTGATCGTGTCATGTATCTTGAGCCAGAAGGAGCTAATATGCTCACATTCACAGATAATGTGCATGAACATTCCCCTGTGGCCACAGAGCCGTCTGCATTCTCCAGTGTCTGACCACCCCATGTGTACTAATCGAGGCCCCGTAATGTATATCCTGTGAAGGATCTTAAGCTGTACCAACCGCAGGCGGGCAGGGATAGCCACCACTCTGGGAGAAGACACTGCTATCTGCCAGTCCTCATCATCCAGCTCAAATCCGTCTTGCACCCACCTATCCCGTAATGTTTGAAGGGGGTCCACCATGTTGTTGATTAACTTCTTGTAAATTAAGGAGATAGTTTTATCGGGAAGGTGACCGTCTAAAATTCTGTCATTCAGGGGAGAAGCCTCCGGAGGGACTGTCCCTTTCGGCAAAGAGGACTGGAGAGAATGCAGGACTTGTATGTAGCGAAAGTGTTCTGAATCAGCCAGCTCATATTCAGTCTGAAGCGTGCTGAAGGACTTAATCCCTCCACCTCCCCAGACATCCCTGATATACAAGATACCAATGAGGTCCCACCTGTTGAACCCTTTTGTTTTCCACAAGTCGCCCAGTTTTTCAGAATCCCAAAGAGGGGTGGCCAATGTCAGTCTATGTCTCCATCCCAGCGAATTGGTGGCATTGTGCCAAATTTGGACGGAGTGCTTAGTGGGGCCTGTTAAGATGAATCGTTTAGGTCGGGAATACAATGCTCTATTGTAGTTGCCACCCGAAAGCAGCCATCTATCCATGGAATAGCCGGGATCATCAGCACGACCATACGTGCCATATTTGACGGCTGCAAGATGGGATGCCCAGTAGTATTTTTTGATATCCGGGAGGCTAATACCTCCATCATACCAATTTAGCGTTAACTTACTCAAGGCGATTCGTGGTTTGCCGTCCCATGGTAGGTCCCTCTGCAGGCCCTCAAGCTCCTTAAAATAGCGTGCCGGAACTGGGTCAAGGGTGTTCTGTAGGACATAGCGAAACCGTGGTAGGGACATCATTTTAAACAGGTCGGACCCCACATTATCGGAGAAATATTCATCCATGGCCTTGACTAGGTCCTTACGGATTTTAGGGTTACGAAGGTGCCAAGCGTTGATTGGGGCTAGCCTACCTACTTTGCTCTGACTAATGATCACGTGAACCCATACGGGCGAGTGGTCGGAGATGCCTCTAGCCAGGTGTTTGATTTTGTGTATGTAAGCGACTTGTGCAGCTGGTATAAGACAATAATCTAAGCGGGAGAGGCTATGAAGCGCCCCAGAATGAAAGGTGTGTTGTATCTGGTCCAGATGATATACTCTCCATCCGTCAACCAGTCCCATCGCTTCAAGGAAATCTGGCAGCCAACGGGCAGAGGGCCCCACCTCCCGTGGGGGACACCTATCCAGTGTACCCGAAACCACTGCATTAAAGTCGCCCCCTAGGATTAAAAGACCATCCGGAATGGCGAGTAGGACCGCACCCAGGTCGGTGAAAGTAGTGCCCTGCAGGCCCGGGGGTATGTACATGGACAGAAAGGTGATGAGACGTCCCTCCCACATCCCGGAAACACCGACGTATCTGCCTCGATCATCTACCCAGGTGGAGCTTATGGCAAGTGGAAGCGTGTTTTTCACCATGATACCCACACCTCTGGAACCAGAGGTAAACCCTGCGTGTGCCACCATCTTGTATCCCCCTCTATGCATTGCCTTACAGATATTTCCGATCAGGTGTGTCTCCTGGAGCAGAACGATATCCGGTGCCTGCCGCTTTATGTATTGGAGAACCACGCTGCGTTTGATTTTGTCCCCGAGTCCGTTGACATTCCAACTCAAAATTCTAACATTTTTGTCCCCCATTGCACTTGCCATTCAGATTGTAAGTCCCGGAGTCCTCCATATTTACACATTCGGCACCTCGTCTACGGGTGAACCCATATATCGCACCGATGTAACAATTACAACAACAAACAAACAAATTGTCCCCCACCCAACAACCCCCCGGCCCGCTGCCCTGCACTCTGGGCCCCCCCGCCAACAACCCCCCTCCCTGCTTCCCTGCCCTCTGGACTTTAAACTGCCTATACTAAACTGGCAGAGTGCCTGTCGCCCAACTACTGTTACTAAATGAAGAAAATTGGGGAGTGCAATGCTCCAGGTTCCCCCAACCCTCTCCCGTAAGCACTCTACTTGTCTCTGGGAGGAAACAGTCTGTCATTGCGTGGGCCGATGTTCATACCAGCTTCACCACCATTTTCATAGAGTACCATGTCGGCTGTCGGAGATTATACCCAGGACATCATTTCTCCGGTGGAGTATGTGAGTGTTCAATGTCGCCTAGTCTTTCCCCCAACACTCTTGGGCCTGGTCTCTCGGCTCCGTCGCTCCGAACTCACGCTTTGCGGGACTCTAACCAGTTCGCTGCCACTTCCGGGTGATCGAAGAACCAGGCCCTTCCATCTGCTTCCACTCTTAGTTTAGCTGGAAAAAGCATTGCATATTTGAGGCCCTTGTCCCTAATCAGTTTTTTGACACCCAAAAAGGATCTTCGCTGTTTCTGGACCATCTGGGTGAAGTCTGGGAAGAAGGTGACGTCGGCATTTTCAAACCTGAACGGGGGCCCCGTTCTGGCGTGCTGGAGTATGGCGTCTCGGTCCCGATAGTTAAGGATCCTAGCCAGGATCGGGCGTGGGGGGGCCCCCGGCTTCGGACGTCGCCCCGGGACTCTGTGAGCTCGTTCTATGATGAAGAATTTCCCAAGTCCTTTGGGTTTGAGGTGTTGGAGGATAAGGTCCTCCACAAACAGGTCCACTGCCTCCCCTTCCGCTTTTTCGGGAACACCTAATATGCAGACGTTATTGCGTCTAAGATGTCCTTCATAATCATCCATTTTAGTCTCTCATTATTCTTGTTGAGATCTGCTCGAATGAGATTTACTTCGAGAGATATGGTGTCCATTTTATGCTTAAGGGAGGTTTTGATCTCTGCAATTGCTGCCATGACATCCTTGAGGGTGGGGTCTTTGTCTGGGTTCCCTTGGTCCCCGGCAGTCTTGTGCTTGGGTGAATGTTCCTGTAGACTCTCTTTGGAGAAGGCGTACTTGTCTAACTTATTTGTTTGAACTGACTTGAGGCCTCTCGAGGACGCCATATTATAATCCGTAGGGAGTCTATTGCACTTCGTGAAATGGTTCCCTGTTTGGCAAGCAGGGGTAGGTACGCTGTTCAATGATGCTGTCAACAAAAGCTCCAAAATCACTGGATTAGGGCCTGGGTGTGCAGTATGCCAACCACATGGAGGGAGATCCTGAGCAGTCTGCGTTCGCCCTTTGCGCCAGCTTCCACTGCCTGACGGGCGCCGATCGGGGGGTAATCAGGCAACTTGGCCTGTTTGATGTGAAGCAATGTCACCACCTCCCCTCACGCTGGGCCTCAATAGCTCAGTCGCCTTGCCAATCTTTGTCCCCACCACGATGGGGTTCCAATAAACTAGGCCAGCCGCTCCCCGGTGCCCCAGTCCTAGCCAGTGGATCATCCGCTACTGAGCAATGTTTAGATGTCAGCTCCGCTTGTAGAATGGCGCCGGCGGTGGAGGCTGGGGGTCCCACCACAGCATAAGCGTAATCCTTCCCCCAGGCACGTCTTCGCCCGATTATAGTGGTGAATCAAAAACGCCCTCCGTATTCCGTATAAATGCCCCAGTTCGATGTTCACGGCACCGTGGCCCCAGCACCTTACTTGTTCTTTGATGCTTAGTTGAGAGTAAGCCCGGTCGTGTACCGCAATGAAAGTACGCCGTTACCGGGACAGATGGGCCGGGGGCCAGGCGCCAATTCCTGCCGCCTGCGTCTGCACGCACGCACCGTCCGCCTTCACTCGAGTTCCAGGCTCTCCCAGTCCTGCAGGCCCCGCGTCGCAGATGGCGATATCTCGGCACGGAGAGCAGCGACAGGCTCCGTTCTTGCAGGAAAGAGGTCCGGTCGCCTTCCGATTATCGATTTCCTCCGCAGATAGTCAGGATTTATTGGACGGATATGTGGGTTTGGGCTGGGTTCACCGGAGCTCTACGAAGCAGCGGCCATTTCGCTACGCCGCGTAGCCACGCCCCCGAGGTTGAAATTGTTGAAGCACTTTGTCATGGCAACCTGAAGCATTTCGATGTGCACGTCAAGCTGTGTGCATGACCAGCTCATGTATTGATCAATTGTCTGTGCATGTCCATTGCTACTCAGGTTCCATCACATGCCTGACACAGCTGTATCATCCCTGTCCACATTTGTGCTATAACGATGACATACGTACAATTACACTTAGGGAATGTATCAAGCTTGGTGCATGTGTGGTGGAATTTGTTGCGTTGCTCTGTGCGTCACATTGGTGTGTCTGTGCAACATGGTCACAGTCCGGTATGCCTGTGATCCCATGTGAGATACTTTCTGGTTATCTGTGTTCCTAGTTCACATCTCATTTCAAACAAGTCATGGTGTTACCATGCCTAATGATGTTGGTGCAGAGTTTTGTCAGTGCTAATGTCTTTTATCTTGTCTATTCCCTCCACAGTGAGAGGGATTGGGCACAGCAGCACTCTTTCTTTTCCATGCTCATGACAGTGATGGGCAGAGGTGTGTGTGTTACAATTCTGCTGCTGTGAGTTGCATGCGTCATCCGATGCAGTCCAGGATAGTCATTGTGTTTGGATTGTCCATGACAGTGAGTGATGTGTTGTGTGAATGATGTGTACAACGCAGACCGATGTGGTATTGAAATGCAGCTCACAAATGCACATTTTGTGATTGACACCATGCTACAGTGTCAGCTATATGTGTGTGTCCATTCTAGTCACTGTCAGGTGTCCACTGTCAATGATGTATATGTACAAGATAAACCTAATTTCCCTTGGAAATCACAATACATAAAAAAATCTCACTCATTCACTACTTACACACAGACTCATTCAAATCCCTCACAGAACTTAAAACATATCTAAGGTCTCTCTATAATAAACCCAAAATCTGATGTAGCGTAATCACAGTTTTATTACATGTAATTCATAAAAAAACAGATACATTTCATATTAAAAAATATACATAAAAATATTCATTTAGTACATACAAAACAATTATACTTCATTTCTAAAAAGTATCACAATGACTATGTTAAAAACATCTCCATGAAACACTCTCTAAAAAAAGAAGAAAGAAACCCAGAGAAGCACAATGATTTACACTATTGCTAATGGTGATCCAACATTATATTGAAAACAGAAAAACTGGTGAGAATCTTAATCTTATCCAAGTATCTCTGGTTGGTTGGATTCAGAAAGAACTAGCGTCGACGCGTTTCGGTGGTATTACAAATCCTATATACAAAACCACCTTCTTCAGGACTCAACATTAATATGGGTTTGGTCTTTATTAAAAGTTGATTACTCTCTTATATATTATAGTAATCTTGACTCCACTTTTTATATTTCACCAAAATTAATGGTGTTCTTCCAATGTTCAATACAGTGACTACTTTTCATAAACCTCGCTTAAAAGAGAAATACAGAAAACGAGGACATATTGAGGCATCTAGGTCCTGAAAATAGGAGGATTCATTACCAGCCGATTATGTATGGCGGCTTGAAGAATAGGCTACAAAGATATACGGCCTGGTGGAGGACGGATCTATAAGGGTCGTGAGCTCCCCGTACAAAGGAAACAATTTCTTTACCGATGCTTGTAAGGGAATCCTCTTTTAAGCGAGGTTTATGAAAAGTAGTCACCGTATTGAACATTGGAAGAACACCATTAATTTTGGTGAAATATAAGAAGTGGAGTCAAGATTACTATAATATATGAGAGTAATCAACTTTTAATATAGGATTTGTAATACCACCGAAACGCGTCGACGCTAGTTCTTTCTGAATCCAACCAACCAGAGATACTTGGATAAGATTAAGATTCTCACCAGTTTTTCTGTTTTCAATATAATGTTGGATCACCATTAGCAATAGTGTAAATCATTGTGCTTCTCTGGGTTTCTTTCTTCTTTTTTTTTAGAGAGTGTTTCATGGAGATGTTTTTAACATAGTCATTGTGATACTTTTTAGAAATGAAGTATAATTGTTTTGTATGTACTAAATGAATATTTTTATGTATATTTTTTAATATGAAATATATCTATTTTTTATGAATTACATGTAATAAAACTGTGATTACGCTACATCAGATTTTGGATTTATTATAGAGAGACCTTAGATATGTTTTAAGTTCTGTGACGGATTTGAATGAGTCTGTGTGTAAGTAGTGAATGAGTGAGATTTTTTTATGTATTGTGATTTCCAAGGGAAATTAGGTTTATCTTATAGATATTGAGTGCTCTGTTCCCTTGGACTGTAGAGCCACCTCTCTGGTTTTTTTACAATGATGTATATGTGACATTGTGTGTGCTTGGTGCTATGTACTATGTCTGCATCTCCCCAATTGTCATCTACGAAACACACCTTCACAGGCAGGTCAGAGGACACCCCAGGGACACTGAATCTCCAGACAGTGGGAGGATACCTACAGTTCCAATGGCTGTGAGTGTAAATGTGCCTGTGTTGACAAGTTGGCAGGCAGTGTTGTCCTTGTGTTTGTTTGCACAAAAGTACCAACAAGCCCATGTGCTTCACACTGTTGCGTTTGTGTTAAGGGGTGTGTGTGCAAGTACCTGCTGGTAGATGTGGTCAGAGCAGGCAGTACTCCTCCCCCAGTCCAGTTATCCCACCATGCAGCATGCTTCCATTGCAGGGAGTGTAAGTTACCTTTCAGGCTGTCAGGCATTGGTGTCCTGTTGTTTGTTTGAGCCCAAGTCCCAGCAGGGCCTTGTGCTCCCCACAGCAGGGCCTAGTGTCAGCCATCTTGGCAGTGCTTTTGCACTCCCTGTGAGGTGAGCATGGTTCAGTGGGAGCTTGCTGGGACAAGTGGGTGGGGACTGTTGGCTGTGACTTCAACTCCCATCATGCTTTTGGCTACACCCACCTTCCCACAATACCTGACCTTACTTCCTGTGAAGCTTTTTCCCTATGTGGTGGTGTGCCTGTGTTGACAAGTTGGCAGGCAGTGTTGTCCTGGTGTTTGTTTGCACAAAAGTACCAACAAGCCCATGTGCTTCACACTGCAGAACCCAGTGTGTTAAATCTTTGTGGGATATTTAAATGGATTCTGAGGGAATGCATTATACCAGGTGGGTTGTGTTGCGTTTGTGTTAAGGGGTGTGTGTGTGCAAGTACCTGCTGTTAGTTGTGGTCAGAGCAGGCAGTACTCCTCCCCCAGTCCAGTTATCCCACCATGCAGCATGCTTCCATTGCAGGGAGTGTGAGTTACCTTTCAGGCTGTCAGGCATTGGTGTCCAGTTGTTTGTTTGAGCCCAAGTCCCAGCAGGGCCTTGTGCTCCCCACAGCAGGGCCTAGTGTCAGCCATCTTGGCAGTGCTTTTGCACTCCCTGTGAGGTGAGCATGGTTCAGTGGGAGCTTGCTGGGACATGTGGTTGGGGACTGTTGGCTGTGACTTCAACTCCCATCATGCTTTTGGCTACACCCACCTTCCCACAATACCTGACCTTACTTCCTGTGAAGCTTTTTCCCTATGTGGTGGTGTGCCTGTGCTGACAAGTTGGCAGGCAGTGTTGTCCTGGTGTTTGTTTGCACAAAAGTACCAACAAGCCCATGTGCTTCACACTGCAGAACCCAGTGTGTTAAATCTTTATGGGATATTTAAATGGATTCTAAGGGAATGCATTATACCAGGTGGGTTGTGTTGCGTTTGTGTTAAGGGGTGTGTGTGCAAGTACCTACTGGTAGATGTGGTCAGAGCAGGCAGTACTCCTCCCCCAGTCCAGTTATCCCACCAGGCAGCATGCTTCCATTGCAGGGAGTGTAAGTTACCTTTCAGGCTGTCAGGCATTGGTGTCCTGTTGTTTGTTTGAGCCCAAGTCCCAGTACCTTGTGCTCCCCACAGCAGGGCCTAGTGTCAGCCATCTTGGCAGTGCTTTTGCACTCCCTGTGAGGTGAGCATGGTTCAGTGTGAGCTTGCTGGGACAGGGGGGGGGACTGTTGGCTGTGACTGCAACTCCCATCATGCTTTCTGCTACATGCACATCCCCAAAGGCCCAATCTTCCTTCATTTTGACTCAGCTTTCCTGTGAGGTGGTGTGACGTTGTTGGCGAAATGGATGACTGTGTTTGTTGTTGATTTATGCTGATGCCTTGCAGTATTTGTCGTTAGGTTTGTACATGTTATGTCGTAGTTCCATTTTACTGTGGGATGGCAGGTATTGTGTTTGGGTAACTGGCATACACATCACAGGATACTTGCCTTTATGTTGCTATGGCTTTGCTGGCAGAAATTGGTTTAACAGTCCCCTTGAGAGTGATATATGTGTATTGCCGCACAAAATTGAGTATATTGTTTGTGTACTCACCAGGCTCTGGTATTCCTGTTAATCCATGGATGCTCTCCAGTGGTAGGATGGCCCGCACCTTCTCCTCCCAGGTCCTGAAGTGCGTTGGTCTGGCAGGAGGGCCACCGCCAGTGTCTATGCTCAAGGCGTACTCCCTGTTGATGAGCTTCTTGACCCTCCTGCGCACATCATAGTACCTGTTCTGTATGTCGTCCTTTGTGCGCCGACAAGGAGCTTGTGCGTTAACCTTGTCGACAATCCTCTCCCACATCTTGGTTTTCTGTGACATGGGGGTCTGTTGGACCAATGTGCCAAACAACTGTGGCTCTACCCTGAATATTTCGTCTATCATGACTTCCAACTCACTATCTGTGAACTTTGGATTCTTCTTGGGGGGGCATGGTGCTGGGTGGTTGTGGTGATTGATGTGTGTGTGAGGGTGTAAGTGAGTGTGGTGGGTGTGAGTTTGTCAGTGAATATGTGATTTGGTTTTTGAGTGGTGCAAATGGTGTAGTTGTTGTGTGTTGTGTGAGTTGTGGTGTATCTCTGCAGTGTGGTGGGGTTGTCTGCTGTCCTATGCCTGTAGTTTGCAAAGGATCATGGTAGGGATTTCTGGCCTTTATATAGTTGGAGTTGTGGGTGTGTCTTTGTTCCCTTTTTTTTTTTATTTACAAATTGGCTGTGACATTGCTTTTTTTTGTGTGTTTTATTTCCTTTGCTTTTGTTGTGCATGATGGAGACATTCGTTTGACCGGGTCGGACGCTGCCTGTGGCTCGCGCGGGGTGACCCGAGTCTGTCACACTGACAATCTGCTGTGTTTTGACGTTGGTGTACGCCTCGGACGCAAAGGGCTCTATTGTTTGCTAGTCACTATTTGCTGTACGTCTCGGTTTTCATGCTCGTGCTCCGTGCGAGTCGGTCGCGTTTCACACGTATTGCATCGTACTACGCGGCTCGTGCATCGCGGGTACGTTTCGCTTGCGTCAATTCCTAATGCGTGTCGGTCGGTACGATTCCCGGTCAGTTTACGGGCGAATCAATGATTTCCGAACGGTTCGGTCGTGCGGCTTGTGTTCCGTGCGGGTGGGTTGTAATTCACACACAAGGCATCGTACTGCACGGATCGTACAGCGCAGGTCCGTGTCGGTCGGTCTCCATTCCAGGTCCGAGTCGGTCAGTACGGTTTACGACCGGAATCAGCCCCTCAGTGTCTGCTTTATCAAACACCAGATTTTGTGTATAAAATAAACCCTCTGATCTCTGCAAACTGCTTTCGCTGCAATATGGAGGGAGGAGGGAAGTGGACACATATCATCTGGGAGTGTCTGAAGCTAAATAGATTTTGGAGAATGATTAATCAGTACTGCTTTAATATATTGAAAGTACTGCAGGTGCTAGATACCCAAACAGTGGTTCTAGGATACTCTCCCGACTTAATAGCTACTCCACTGCAAAAAAAAGAATATATATATTTTGGTTCTGGTAGCCTGGTCGCTGATTCTTCAAAGGTGGAGGTCTAAGGATACCCCAACTTTTCAACAGCTACTCCGTAAACTAGAGAGGATTAAGGAATGTGAAAGAAAATATGCTCGAAGATCAGGCTCTTATAGGAAGTTTAGGACGTTACGGGAAAATACGAGTTAAGACACAGTAGGTGGTAGTTACGCTGCTGGGTTAGATATACAATAATCATGATTGTAGAACTATGTTGTATGATTTTTGTTCTGAAATGGTGTACCATACAAATTTCACTGCTTTTATGGTATATTTTTTTAAATATTTTTAATCATGTGGAAACGTATGACACTGTAATAATTTATTATTGTATTAAGCATTGATGAACTGTCCCTAAATAAAAATATATATTTTTTAAAAACTCAAAGAAAACACCTCACCTGTCGTTCACTCAACATCCTTGCCAACTCAAGCTAGAGGAGCCCTGTGACAGCCAGGCAGGGACTCACGACCGGGACTCAAATCCCAGATTCTTTTTTGTGATGACACGTCTGCCCCACAAATGAGCTCCCATCTGCCTGTCAAGATCCTCCACCTTTAATACCTTTCACTCAACGTGAGGCAAATGTTTTAGAAACCTCGCCTTCTTTCTTCTGTTACAAACAACTGTGCTGACCGTACTGGTCTGTGTTAAGGTCAAGACAGAAGCTGGCCAGGCCCCTGTATTTTGACTCCGAGACAGAGCTGCACATTCCACACATTTCTCTGTCAACAACAATCTCTGCTCGGAAAGGCACCAAGCACACTTCCCACACATTATCCCAGCAAAGCTTACTAAAGCCTCCGAGGGTACATTTAACAATCTCCTCTCCCAAAACAAAGCAACCTTGAACGTGAATAACTCAAACAATTTGAGCAATCTGGGGGTCTGCCTGTGCGCGCAAAAAACAAAGCTCAAGCAAGACAGAATTCAGGATGACATGAGGCCATGTCAAAGCCAATAGTGAGAACTTCATAATACTTCCCAATGTACAACACAATGCACATTTGTGCACCACTACCTATAGCATTACATACTTCATCTCTCAATGTACAACACAATGCACATTTGTGAACCACTTCTCATAACACTGCACTTCGAGACCAAAAAGTACATTCCACACCTCTCTCTCTCTCATGGTTTCAAATGCAAATCCCACACGTTCTGTTCCTGGCAAGACTGTTCTACTCTGTGACAGCTCCCACTTTAAGAAGCAAGATTACACAAAAAAACCTTCAAGAGAAAAAGGCATATGCAGGATGTTGTATATTCAGGCTAGGGTCAAAAGACATTTAAAATCATGGTAGTCAAAGGTCATCACGTGGTGTCAAACCATAAGGGTCACTCTAGTACTACAATAATCAGGCTACACTATCCTGCCCAGCCCTGGACTGAAATCATGATCCTGACAACAAGGACTGGGTCCAAGTGGACCAACATTTTTGCCAAATTCAGCTACATTTGCTACTCTGGCCCCCACAGAGAGCTCAGATTGGGAGGCAAAATATGTGGACCACATCTCTCATGGTAATAGAATATTGGGTGCAAATCACATGCAATGCCACATCTACAATGTTCCTATTACCATTGTTGCTGATAATTCATATTCCTGAGATTTCCCCAGGCATGTATTACCCATGCTTTAGAGGCTGGAATAAGTGCCTTTCTCCTGACCTGAGTGACCTTTATTTAGGCAATTAGGTATGCTCTTTAGAATAGATCCATGCAGAATGGCTTCTAGGACAACTACTGACTCACACTCCTAAACTGGGCAAGGTCCTGGGACTTGGGAGAAGGGGCCAAATGGGAGAAAAGCCAACAAGCAAAAATAATTTTGAATAAGATAAGGGAAAAGGGGACAACTTGGACACATCGAAAATTAACAGCACTGCCTCCAAAGCCAAACAAAGGGGGTCATTACGATGGCGGTCGGAAAACCTCCCTGACCGCCATGGTAGCGGGAAAAGACCGCCCGCATGGTCCGCGGCATCACCGCCGGTCGAATTACGTTGATCTCGCTTGAAATCCGACCGCGGCGGTCGGATCAAAGGCCTTAACATTGCGGCGGTTGCTGCTGCCCGCAGCACCGCCGCGATGTCCAAATGGGCATGCCCAGCATTTCCCTGCACTACGTGGCAGTCACTGCACAGTGCCTGCCACCTGGTACAGGGGAATTTCAGGGGGGGCCATGGGTACCCCCCCAGTGCACCCTCACCCCCCCCAACATCGGGGGCCCACCACGGGCCCCCGGAACACAATCTCCGCATGCCTTTCCATGGCGGTCTGACCGCTGCGGAAAGGCTGGCTACCGCCAGCATCACAATCGTGCCGGCGGAGCCTGCTCTGCACCGCCACCATTATCCCGGTCCTTTTCCACCCGCCAGGCAGGAGTGCGGATGGCGAGCGGCGGAAAAGCGGCGGTCGGAATTTTCTACCGCCGCGGTCGCCACCGCCATCCTAATCGGACCGGCGTTTTTCTGGCTTGCGGTGCAGGCGAATCTCCACCGCCGGTCCGGCGGGCACCGCTGCCGGCCGGGCGGTCAACATCCGACCGCCATCGTAATAGGCCCCATAGTTATATGCCAAAATGGGAGAGCGACTAAAGGCATGAGATATTAAAAGATGCATGGAAAAGGATATGACGGAGGCCCACAAAGAACTCCATATGTACCTCACACAATGTAAATTACTTACCCAATGGTATCTATCTCCTTCGCATCTCCATGCAATGTTTTGTGTCCTAGACAGATGCTGGAAAATGTGGGGTGAGAGAGGGATATTCCTTCCCATGTGGTGAACATGTAGATTTATTCAGGCATACTGGAAAGATATCATCTCACGTATCAGACTGATAATTGGAATGATAATTCCCCTACATCTGCTAACAGTACTATTGTTTGACCCAGGTAAAAAGAGTGATACCTCTCAACCATCCATGGGGCAAACTCACCAAGAATTTATTAGAAGCTATCACTTCACTAGACATTTGGTGGGGATAAAAATAGAAAAAAATTTGCAGTCAAAAAATTTATAGCGACACTCCATGATAGGATGGATAAATTCTGAGTCACATGGCTACACTTTAAAACTTTTATAAAAAGAGGCAGAAGGATGGAGGCCAACCCAGCTTTCATCCCCAAACTAATCTGAAAAGCTGGATTTAACACAATGTTATCTCCATCAGACAGCAGTTCAGATAATGATATTCCCTCATAATTAACGGAATGCATTTCGAAAACCGATCCCGCGAACTCGGCTGTAGACTGTGTTGCATCATACAAAGCTGGTATACTAATGGTGAAGGTTTTATTAGAAATTTTTAAATAATGTGGTCTAAAAAATGGTTTAATTATGTTTTAATGAAAATGAATGCTACATTAATTTAAACATGTAAAACATTTTAAAAATATTTTTTATATATATTTTATAAATAAATATGTTTTATTTTTAGAATTTTTAACATTGATATATTTATTTATATTTTAAGGCTTTTAAATAATTAATTTAATTTAGCATTCTGTCCTACAGTGTTTTATTTTCTATGGGAGGGTTTTACTGTGTACCAGGGGTTGGAATGTGTGGTGCTGGACGTATTGCTGTTACTTTTTGACAGTAGTAACTTACACTCAGTGAATGGAGATGTGTAAGTTCACACTTTAGAGCAACTTTATTGCTTGGATTTTGTGAATAGCCCAAAGTAGTAAATTGTAAAAGTGTGTGCATAAATTACACATTTAAATTACTCCCATTATGGAACACTTCACATTTGTAAAAGAATGAGTGCGCAACAAACTAATGATGCGTTAAATTGCCAAAGTGCATTTGAACAATCTTCCAAACATAGGGGCCATATTCACATACTGGATTTTGAAGTTTGTTTAATAGTACTTCAGCAGTACTACTCATGTACAACAAAATGCAATTCATAAACAAATGCGTGCAGATCTCCTCCTCCACCTCGCCTATCTTTTCCATGTAGAGATCTCTGCCACCGGTGCAGAGATTTCCACGCATGTAGGTCTAGGTTGCTATAGTAAATGTGGGAGAGTCAGGGGAGTGGTTAGAAAATGGGAACATGTACCTGTAAATGGTAGGAGTTTAAGGAGGGATAAAGAGGTTTATGGAGGAAAGAAAACCAAAACACTGATGTACACAGGAGTAAGCATATTGCTAGTCACAAATCAAACTTCTAAAGATACTGCACTCAAAAAGGTCAGAAAACAGACATACATTTACTCCAACGCAGCCCACTACCACACATGGCCACTCATAAGTATTGCAACGCACTCCCATATAAATTGTTATAGGCAGACAGTATATGTATATGTTGTTAACCTACAGTATTTCAAATAATTAATAAATAAATATTATATTATTAAACATGTAATGATAAAGGTGTTTTAATTTAATTTTTATAAACATTAAAATACACCTTCAAAACTAATGTCACATAATTATAATTAGTTAAAATGAACTCTATACATAACGTTTGATACAAGATAATATACAGTAAATAAAAATTTAAACTTGCAACGAAATGGCATTTTGTAAATGTGTTATTTAGGGATAATTCTTTTAAATTAAATACTTAAAAGACTTATTTATTTATTAAACATAGAAGTTAATGTTCTGTGACATTTGATTTTACATGAATACACGAAGATGAATATTTCATATAAAATTATTTTTTTAAAGTTATTTATATTTTAATGTATTTTCCTATACTTTAGGCCTTGTTGTTACCTTTTTCATTTTTCAGGAACAGTACCTCCTTTAAAGTATTGATTTTCATATATTTTACCACGAGGAGATACCGGATATGGTGGCAGAGACTTCCACCTACATGTAAAATGATATGACTAGTAACTTTACAGTTATACATTATGTTCCAGGAGTCTCCACTAGGGGATGGAGAAATGTAAGTGAGCTCCTTGATAAAGCTTTACATTCGAAATGATGAATCTCAAAAGTGTAATGATGTTACTAGGTGGAAAAATAAATGTACACAATTTCTATGCATTGTTACTAACACACTCTGACTAAACATTGTAAATCCATTTGTGAAGTCTATTTGTGAAATTTGTTTTTAAACTTGCCTCGTTTTAAATTTTAAACATTTTAAAACTTACCTGAAGCAATCTTTGCACATTGTACTCCGCACTCGGTCAGCTCGGCATCTTCCCTGGTCCACCACGGATTGTTCCGTTTGTGTGGAGGGAATTGTGACGCAGACCGGAAGTGTTGTTCTTTTGGCACAAGGCACAGCGGCAGTTAGCAGTCTAGCTGCCCAACCGGCTGCATAAATACGGATGCTTGCCTCGACGTGCAGCGGACGCGCTAGAGGATACTAGTCATTGCATCTTGGTTAGTGAACGGAGCGCCTGGCAAAGGGCTCCCAGCAATTTTCTATGCATTGTTACTAACACACTCTGACTAAACATTGTAAATCCATTTGTGAAGTCTATTTGTGAAATTCGTTTTTAAACTTGCCTCGTTTTAAATTTTAAACATTTTAGAACTTACCTAAAACAATCTTTGAACATTGTACTCCGCACTCGGTCAGCTCGACGCCTTCCCTGGTCCCCCACGGATTGTTCCGTTTGTGTGGAGGGAATTGTGACGCAGACCGGAAGTATTGTTCTTTTGGCACAAGGCACAGCGGCGGTTAGCAGTGTAGCTGCCCAACCGGCTGCATAAATACGGATGCCTGCCTCGACGCGCAGCGGACGCGCTAGAGGATACTAGTCATTGCATCTTGGTTAATGAACGGAGCGCCTGGCAAAGGGCTCCCAGCAATTTTCTATGCATTGTTACTAACACACTCTGACTAAACATTGTAAATTCATTTGTGAAGTCTATTTGTGAAATTCGTTTTTAAACTTGCCTCGTTTTAAATTTTAAACATTTTAAAACTTACCTGAAGCAATCTTTGCACATTGTACTCCGCACTCGGTCAGCTCGGCATCTTCCCTGGTCCACCACGGATTGTTCCGTTTGTGTGGAGGGAATTGTGACGCAGACCGGAAGTGTTGTTCTTTTGGCACAAGGCACAGCGGCGGTTAGCAGTCTAGCTGCCCAACCGACTGCATAAATAGAGATGCCTGCCCTGACGCGCAGCGGGCGAGCCACTGGCGCGCCGCTGGAGCGCCTAAGGCAAGCCCGTCTGCGCCCGACCGGGCCCAGGGGCCAGAAATGCTGCCCCCCACACCTCAAAAGGCCTTCCCCACCCCGTATACTCACGTGACGAGCTTATGAACCTGGCTGACAAACAAAACTCAGGCATATGCTGCACAAAAGCTGCTCCAACAGAGGTGGAAGGACCTTTTTCCTGCCTCAACTGTAAATGGGGATGCCAAGATGCCGTCACCCTACCCTTACCAGCAAACTTAACTCATCACCTTAGTAGCCTGACACTAAAATGCATCTATTTTAACACCAGATCATTTCCCAAACATAGCATGGAGATTTGGGACACACTTGATGATTTAAGCCCAGATCTGGCCTTCGCCACCGAAAGTTGGCTTGACGACAATAACTCACCTGATATTGTTTCAGCCCTTCCACTTGGTTACAAAATATTAAAACAAGACAGGAAAGGTAAGAGAGGCGGGGGTGTTGCCATTCTCTTTAAAGATCATCTCTCCTGCATTCCCAATACAACTACTCAAGTAGGCTCCCATGAGATTCTAGCCTTTACAGTTATGAACGGTGCTCATATATTACTGGGAGGAGCAGTCATCTACAACCCTACTGGCCAATACCCCGGACTAAGCTCTAATTTACTTGCTCAACTTTTTCCTCTCTGCCTAAAACAAAATCAATTCCTGGTCATAGGTGATTTTAATCTCCATTATGAAAACGCTGCTAATCCAGGTGTTAAACACCTGGAAAACGATATGGCCATAATGCAATTAATTCAGAGGATATCGGATCCAACACATGTGGCTGGACATACACTGGACCTAATATTCTCAAATATAACAACCATTAATATTCACGAAATTAAACCACTTACATGGACAGATCACTCCTTAATCTCCTTTTCCCTAGCTATTCCAACTAAGTCATCTAAGACTGCAGCTACACATCAATTAGGAATAAGATCTTGGAACCTAATTACTCAGGAAACATTTCCTATGCACTTCACTCACCTAGACCAGGACACATTTCACTCTCACTGTGCTAGCACCTCAGCCACCCTACTACAACAAGAAATTGAGAAGTCGCTTGACAAATGAGCCCCCAAACAAAAAAAAAAAAAAACTACCAACCCAAGATCAGAAAAGTGGTACACTCCTGAACTAAAAATAAATAAACGAAAATGTCGCACTTTGGAGCATAAATGGAGACTGTCAAAGGACAACGTAGATAGACAGAACTATCTAGCTGAATTGAAAATCTACCACCACGCTCTAAAAAATGCCAAAACAAAGTACTACACAAGAAGGATAGAAGATTATGGCAGCTCGTCCAAGGAACTCTATAAAGTGGTTCATGAACTGTGTAAACCCACCAGCCTATCACAAACCATGGCCCCTACGGTAGAGAACTACGAATTAATAAATAATTTCTTCACTGACAAAGTGAAAAAAATGTATGCATCCTTCGATAATCCCCCCGAAGGTGATAATATTGACTGGGAAAATCTGGTTCCTCACCCCTCTGCACAAACTCACTTAGACACTATGACTCCCTTTTCAGAGGAGTAAGTGACTAAAGCCATGATTGAGGTCAAGGCGGGATCCCCACTCGACCCTTGTTCGCATTTTATTTTCTCCAAACTAGTGCCAATCCTATCCCCCCATGTCACTAAAATATTCAACCAATCTCTGGAACAAGCGTCATTCCCAGATATTTGGAAGAAAACAGTAGTATTCCCACTCTTAAAAAAAGCAGGACTTGGAATATATGACCCAGCTAATTATCGCCCCATCTCTCAACTACCTTATTTATCCAAAGTTCTGGAGCGCTTAGCTAATAAGCAACTCACCACCTTCCTCGAATCTAACAACCTATTCGACCCCTCACAGACGGGCTTTAGAACCAACAACAGCACAGAAGCAACTCTGCTAGCTGTGTCCGATAACATCAGAACACTAGTAGACCAGGGCAGAGCCGTAGCATTGATCTTATTAGATCTCACTGCGGCCTTCGATACTGTGTCCCATACTAAACTACTCCAATTTTCCACAAAAAAGGGATCTGCTCCAAAGCCCTATCATGGTTTGCCTCTTTTTTGAAAGATCGAACCCAAACAATTCAAATGGGATCCTGCACCTCCACCGCAAGGAGCATTAAGTACGGAGTCCCGCAGGGAGCTACCTTAAGTCCCACTCTTTTTAATGCCTACATTTCATCTCTGGCGGATATCAGTAGGAAATGGGGATTTGACATTTGTTCCTACGCCGATGATACACAATTGGTGATTCCCTTGATAGACAGGCTGACCAACACTGAAACAAAAAACAATCTAACTAACTGTCTCACTGAACTCGCAGATTGGATGTCCCAACATTGTCTAAAACTGAACGCCGGAAAGTCGGAAATTCTGCTCTTCGGTGGTGCCCAGGATATCTGGGACAGTAGCTGGTGGCCCCAGGCACTGGGCACCGCCCCAGAACCTAAGCGAACGGCAAAAAATCTGGGCATTATCTTCGATGATACCCTATTTATGTTGGACCAATACGCACACTGTGCGGTAAAATCTACGCCATACTGAAACTTTTCAGGCGACTCTTTCCCTGGATCCCACAAAAATGCAGACAAACGGTCAACCAGGCTCTGCTCATGAGCAGACTTGATTATGGCAACGCCCTTTATGTAGGCATGGCTGACTATCTTTTCGCCAGACTCCAGGTAGTTCAGAATGCTGCCGCAAACTAATATGTAATAAAAAAATATATAGTTCAGTTCAGCATCCCTCTGCCTGAAGGAACTACACTGGCTCCCAGTTCGCCAGAGAGCCAGTTTCAAGCTCCTCTGTTTGGCGCATAAAACCCTCCATAAAAAGGGGCCACAAATTCTACATGATAAATTACAATTCCACATCCCTTCGCGTAACCTGAGATCACGCCATCTAGCTCTCACCTCTGTCAAGCGCACTTCCAAGGCCAGAATGGGCGACCGGTCCTTCTCAAAATCAGCTGCAGTCCTCTGGAACAACCTACCCCTTGATCTTCGCTTAACAGACGATTATCTATTGTTTAGGAAAACATTGAAAACCTACCTGTTCCCTAGAGACTGACCTTACCAATGATTAATCACATCTCACTCTAATCCGTCCTAGCGCCGTGATGTCCCCCGGGATGATTGATGCACTCTACAAATACTGTTACAAATACAAAAAAATAATCTACATATGTAAATAAACTTTTGTGAGTATGACCGGTAGTATTTACAAACCTCATCTTGAACATGTAGGACCATTTAGTAATGCCACCAATTGTTCTTACTAATATGGTTAGCTTTGCATGCTTCTTAGCAATATGCAGCATTTTGTTAAACTGCACAAGATGCTATTACACTTTATAGTTAGAGAGTTACTTCTTTATCAATCTTGGAAGCAAATACAACCAAACACAGCCCTTAGTCTTATACTTCTTACTGTGAACTTCTTGTTCCAGATCTTCTTCCCCACTGCCCCATCCCAAAATCCCTTACCCTCATCCGGCCACTCCTATCCTCTGTACTGTGGAAGGTAAAGTTGGTGGAGGATAGATGTCTGGAGGTGAGCTCTTCCTCAGATTTGAGAGTCTAACAGTAAGCCTCTGGCAGGTCTACTACTTATGCAAATGAATCCTTCAATTCAACTTTCTAGCTAGAAAAAGTATGCTTGTTATCTTCAGTCCAAGATGATTCAATGACTAATATGTAAATAAAATTAAGTATGTAAGAAGATTATGGTTACCATGTTGAAGATTAAGTATTTTATTTATTTATTTATTTATTTGAAAGGTTTTATATAGCGCTGGCTAGACCCGGGGGTATCAGAGCGCTTTACATGAGTATCAGACCATAGTTGA
The DNA here is from genome assembly GCA_963921515.1 of Calotriton arnoldi. Lineage (NCBI taxonomy): Eukaryota > Metazoa > Chordata > Amphibia > Caudata > Salamandridae > Calotriton > Calotriton arnoldi. The sequence continues at coordinate 444,296 of CAWUFW010007881.1, forward strand.
AGGTTACATCGTTACAAAGTTTACACAATTTTAGAGCATAGCTACATAGTTACATGTTGGGTCGAGACAAACAATAAGGACATATACGTAAGGGAAAAAGCAGGCAAGGGAGAGATTCAGGGAGAGGGGGTAGGAGCAGGGAAGTAGACAGAGAACGAAGGAGGGAAAGAGGAGGGGGAGGGTGAGAGACATAGCATGAAAGAGGAGGGGAGGGTGACGGGGGCACAAACCGGTAGACGAGTAACAGCTGCGTCAAAGTCCAGTAATCTGTGATCCCAGGGGAAGTGGTATCATTCCCCCAACTCCGTTGAGAGAGGCTCCCTTTACACAGTGGACTCTCTCAGAGGGGTCTCTGAGACTCCAAGGCCTATATACTGGATCCTTCCCCAAAAAGGGGAGAGGGAGTGCTTTGGCAAGGGGTGCCATACCATACCTCAACTGAGAGTGGCTCCCTTGGCGCTGTGGACTGTCTCAGAGGGAACACTGAGACTCCAGAGTATAAATATTGGATCTTTCCTGAACAAGAGGAGAAGGAGTGCTTAGTCAAAGGGCACAAGGGGCAAGGGGCTAGGCGGCATAGCAGGCAAGGAGATAGAATCAGGGGAGAGGGGATAGGAGCAGAGGAAGTAGACAAAGAAAGAAAGAGGGAAATCAGTGGGGGAGGGTGAAAGACAGAGCATGAAGGAGAAGGGGAGGGTGAAGGGGGCACAAACCGGTAGACGAGTAAAAGCCGCGTCCAAGGTCCGGTAAAAACTTACATCAGTTACAAGTTAAAAAACTTTTAAGGAGCATGGAAGAAAAGGAAAATGGAGTGAGGAAGGGAAAGGGGGGAAGGGGAAAGAGGGGTAGGGTATAGATACGACGGAGAGACGAGGGGAAAGTCTGCCCAAGGTCCGGCTGGGTAGGTGACGGCCGAGGGGGAATCCGCAGCCCATCTCCTCTTCAGCTATAAGGTAGCTCTACCGGGCATCGTTCAAATTGCTAGGTCTCAACAGGAAAACATTAAAGGGATAGAGGACGGGAAGAAGGGAGTGTAGAGGGGGGAGGGGGTAGGGTGTAGGGGAAGGAGGGGGATACGACAGAGAGACAAAGAAAAGTCTGCCCAAAGTCCGGCTGGGTAGGTGACGGCCGTAATTCTTTTTCCATGGACAACATGAACCTTTGCTTCGCAAACACTTTTTTAATCTCATCACATAATCTATTGAAGTGTCATAGTATTAGATCATCATTTTCAATTAATGGACTTGATCATGCAGTGGCATTGTCCCAAAGAGGAAAATACAAATGGTACTTTCGATTAGCGGAATTGGCCAACAGGGCCTATTCACAAAGGTAAATTTACACAAAAGTAAATGCACTATTGCACTTTGTAGTAAATTTACTTCTTTTGTTCATTCACCATTGCTGAGTGTAAATTTGCAGAAAGTGTAGACTTACACGTCACCACCCCCTGAAACAGACAGTGGAGGCGGATGTATGAGCATAAAGTTACTGCTAGTAAATTTTCATACATATGTAGAGTTTTCCACCACCAGGACGGAGATCTCCCTATTGTATAGGGACAGTGAAAAACATTTAAAAAGTGTATTAAATAAAAAAAAGTAAAGTTTTAATTTTATGTCAAACATGAATGTAAATATGTAAATCAATTTTATATATTTATTCTAAATGTAGGACAAAATGTAAAAAAATCCACAGCACTATAAATTAACATTGACCTAAAATATTTTTAATGATTTAAAAATATATAATTACATTAAAATAATTTTTAGGAAAGTACATTTTGTAGGCTAATGTATTATGTAATAACAATGACAAAATGTTAGATTTAAAATTAGATTGAATCATTATATATTTTTTAAGCAATGTGTTTAATTTTAAATATAAATGGTTATTAAAATATTTTATCAATGCTAATATATACTTTTACCTATACTCATGAAATTTATCTTATATATACATATATATATATATATATATATATATATATATATATATATATATATATATATATCCCAACAAAGTCACTCCTTCCGAACTTCAGAGCCCGTGGAGGGGTGGCGCGATGCCGGCAGAGTACACCGGTGAATCAATGTATAAAGAACGGACTAACACGAAAAATCAACCAACAATCCAAGATGTAGTAAAGGGGTTTATTCACACCATAAACCCTCCGTGTTTATGACGGGAGGGTTTATGGTGTGAATAAACCCCTTTACTACATCTTGGATTGTGGGTTGGTTTTTCGTGTTAGCCCGAGAACGCGATTGGAACTCCGTTCTTTATACATATATATATATATATATATATATATATATATATATATATATATATATATATATATATATTATCTACTGGCGGTCACCAGTAGATAGTTATAGTTACAACCTATTATCCATAGGAAATCCGCGACATTCTATTTGAGATAACTCTCTTGCCGGTTGACGTATCTTCGCGAACTTTTCAAACTTTGTGGCCCGCTCCGGTCCGCTCCTACCCTGAAAGTCTCGGAGGGATTCGTCAAGCAGGGGCCGAGAAAAAGGGGGTCCCAAAACGCGTTTTCCCCATGCATTTTCCCATAGGAAACTTTAGACACGGCTACAGCTCGAACTGTTGAACGGAATTACACCAAATTTGGCAAAGAGGTAGTTCTTGGTTCAGAAAGAACCCTTTTGTTAAATGGTGTAAATCCGTTCAGTAGTTGCTGAGAAAATGAAAAGTAAAAAGATAGTGATATCTATGGCCGAGTAGGGTCCGCGTACCCTCCCGATCACGAGCTGCATGTTAATTGGCTGTCAGCTGGCTGTCAACATTCCGATTCAGGAAATGTTGGCAGCCATTTTGTCCCTCGGTAGAACCGAGGGACAGAAACAAGTGCGCAAGCGCACAAAGGGGGCAGGGTAGAAACACCCTGACCCCTAGGTTTGCTCAGGGGTCCCACAAGGACCCCTGGGCAAAAAAATAAATATTTTTTTAAAAATCGGCAGGATGCGCGAATCCTGCCGAAAAAAATCGAAGCGCGGTCTCCCGCGCTTTGATGTCAATTGCCCCCGGGTGGGCCAAGTCCCGGGGGCATGCTGGGGGGTTAATTTATGTGTGGGGGCCTCTAAGGGCCCCAAGCCCCGGGACCACCACCCCCGGGGCTTTATGTATAATGGTGCGGGAGGGCTCTGAGCCCTCCCGCAGCCCCGGGGACCACCACCTCCCGGGGCTTCTTTTTTTAAATTAAGACCCTGTGTGGGGGCTCCAGCCCCACACGCCCGGGACCACCACCTCCCGGGGCACTAAGAAAAATTAAAATGGGGGTCCGTTTTGGACCCCAAGCCCCGGGACCACCACCTCCCGGGGCTTTCAAATGTAGGGAGGGGGCCGTGTGGCCCCCTCTTTGAGCCCTTGATGGCCCTGGGGACCGCCACCCCCAGGGCCAGCTCCTGCAGTGTCCCGGGGTGCCTACCCCGGGACACTGCTGTTTGTAATGACAGGACGGGAGCCTCGCGGCTCCCGTCCTGTCATTGCAAACTGCTTGGATATTGGAAGAGAGAGCAGGGAAACCTGCTCTCGCTTCAATATCCAAAGACAATTGCTTTTCCACACGGGGAGCAGCATGTTAGCTGCTCCCCATGTGTAAAGCACTGCCGGCTCCCGTAGGACACGGGGAGCCGGCGGGACTGTGGGGGTTTGGGGACCCCCACAGTCCCCAACCAGAGGCTAGGCCCTGGGGATGGGGTCCCGGGGCAAGTAGTGCCCGGGAGGGGCCACGCGGCCCCCTCCCCAGAAATAATAAAAAAAAAAGGGGTAAGGCCCTGGGGGATGGGGTCCCCAGGGCCCATAAATAAGAAAAGGAAGGGGGCTACACAGCCCCCTTCAGGGGAAAAAAAAAAAAAACGATCGGCCTGCAGGCCCCGCCTCTTCCTTCACCACTCTGCAAACGCGCCCCTGGCGCGTTTGCAGATGGGGAAGTAATTCCCCTTGAATACTGGGGGTCCCTGGGGGCCAACTAGCCCACCAGGAACCTCCAGTATGCGCCTTTATACACCTCTCTGCAATGCAGCTCTGTGGCGCTTTTTGGAGGTACATGGTGGGCTAGTTGGCCCCCAGGAACCCTCAGGATTCAAGGGGACTTAATCCCCCAACTTAAAACGCGCCACGGGCGCTGTTTGCACAGTGGTGAAGGGAGGGGCGGGGCTTCAGGTGACATGTGTGCAAACAGGCCCCGTGGCGCGTTTTAAGATGGGAATTAAATCCCCTTCAATCCTGAGGGTCCCTGGGGCCAACTAGCCCAACAGGTACATCCAGAAAGCGCCACAGAGCTGCGTTGCAGAGAGGTGTAAAAGGGGTGTGGCCTCTCTACACGTCTCTGCAACGCAGCCCCTGGCGCATACTGGAGGTTCCTGGTGGGCTAGTTGGCCCCTAGGGACCCTCATGATTCAAGGGGACTTAATCCCCCAACTTAAAATGCGCCACGGGGCGCGTTTGCACAGATGTCACCTCAGGCCCCGCCCCCTACCTTCACAATTGTGCAAATATTCCTCTAAAATCTGCAGAACTACGAATTCGGATTTACTCACCTGTTATCAGGAGAGACCTCAGTGCTGCATCTTTCAGCCCAGTACTAATCCTGAAAAGTAATTTTAACCGTACTTACCAGTAACTTGAATTTCCTTCCATAGGATATCATTGCCTGCTTTTTGCTGAAAAAGTTTCTAAGTGTTGATTTTTGAAACATACAAATATTCCTCTACAATCAGCCGAAATACAAATTCCGATTTACTCACCTGTTATCAGGAGAGACCTCAGTGCTGCATCTTTTAGCCCAGCACTGACCCTGAAAAGTAATTTTAACCGTACTTACCAGTAACTTATATTTTCTTCCATAGGAATCCATTGTCTGGTTTTCAGCTGAAAAGTTTCAAAGTGTCGATTTTCACAAACTACAAATATTCCTTAAAAATCGCCTGTATGACTTAAACGCATTCTTTCAACTGTTTATAGGAGATGCACCAGTGCTGGATCCAGGATCCAACACTGAGTAAGAAAAAGTAACGATAACAGTTTTTACCTGCTAAGTGAATTTCCTCCCATTGGATAACATTGGTGATTCTATGTGAAAAAGTTTCTGTCAACTTTTAAAATACAATAATATTCCTTAAAAATCACTACTGTAACCAAAACACTTTACTCAACTGTTTACAGGAGATGTCCCAGGACTGAATCTAGGATCCAGTCCTGTGGTTAGAAAAGTAATCCATAAAGTAACTAATTGCATTTAACTAGAAATTCACATTGAGCTGAATGTTGCATTGTGTTTGAAAATGTGTTGCCCATTGCAACAACTGTAACTACTGTACTTAAAAGTCTATTGCCTATTTGCAAAGTATTTAAACTAAAGTAATTCATTCTGAGAAAGTATATTTTGTAATGTAATGTATAATGTAATTACAATGTAATTTAAAAAATAAAATATCTAAAAATGAATAGTTTAAAAAAATGTAGTAAATCAGTATCCAAAAAATAAATATAACAATTAATACATTTAAAAATTGTAATTTACAAAACCTTTGAAATTCACTGAAAAAAACCATAGGTTTCAGACATGTTATAGTTAGGAATTAGCATTTAAAAAACCTTTGAAATTCACTGAAAAACCATAGGTTTCAGGCTTGTTATAGTTAGGAATTAGCATTTTAAAAACCTTTGAAATTCACTGAAAAACCATAGGTTTCAGGCCTGTTATAGTTAGGGTTTAGCATTTAAAAACCTTTGAAATTCACTGAAAAAACCATAGGTTTTAGGGAAAGTTATAGTTAGTTGGACATTGCACTCGTACAAGACCCGTGAAATTCCCCCGTTATAGTTAGTTCAGCTAACATACATATTACATATTACATCACTCATGACATGGTCAGTGACATCACTGATGACATCACTGATGACATCTCAAATGACATCACTAGTGACATCATCCATGTGATAATTTAATGCATCTTCTCACACCCTAATATAACTTTTGATACACCCACTCTAAATTACAGACTGCCATTCTCAAAACCATACACACTCCAATACCAATAAGTACATACCCACTCACTGATTCTTAGGTCTACACACACACATTTACTCACTCACCCGTACAGTCACTCATAATTAGTCACTCAGTACAGGACTATCATATGCACTCATACACCTATATAAACACTCACACAACGCAACTCATCCATAGAGGTACTCACACACCTAGTCAGTCATGCAAATAATTAATCACACTCCAATTTACTCACCTATACAGTTATACACACCAGCTCACTTACTCATAAAAATACTAGCACATTCTTACGCTCCTATGCAATCACTGATGCAAGCACACACTCATCCATATAGCCACTCTCACAATCACACACTCTCACTTATAGCCATTTATATACTCCAACACACATATATACTGCCTTTCACATGTAGTTACTCACACATGTACCACTGAGATATACATTCAATCACTAACACACCCATACACACACTCACCCACCCATACAGTCCATCACAGACGCACTCTTGAAACCATGCACCCAGTGAATCACCCACTCACACATCTATGCACAGAGTCACACACACCCCACCCACACAAACACTGAGGCACCCATACAGATACTCAGAGAACCAATCCATAACCCATATAGACACTCATTTAGCTAGTCAGAAACCCATGCAGCTGCTTACAAAACAACAGACAGACGGATACAGACATTCACACAGTTTAGTCACTCACCCATTCATCCAGTAAGATACGTTTAATCACTCACTTATAGACTCAGTCACGCACCTACTAAATCATCCATTCAGACACTTATACACCCACTCATTCTTCAATACGCCTTTCCCTATATATATTAAACATATTTAAACTTTACAGAAACACACAGTCACTGGATGATGTCAGTGATGTCATCAGTGATGTCACTGACCATGTCATGAGTGATGTAATATGTGACGTCATCAGCAGTGCATTGCGGGGGCGCGAGTTATAGTTAGCTGAACTAACTATAACGGGGGAATTTCACGGGTTTTGTACGAGGGCAATGTCCAACTAACTATAACTTTCCCTAAAACCTATGGTTTTTTTCAGTGAATATATATATATATATATATATATATTAACACTATATAATATAGGGTTCTATTTTAAGTCCCTGCCTTCATTATTTTCTATAGGAGGATGTTACAGAATCAGTGGTTGGCCATGTGTGGTGCTAGACTTATTCCAGGACTGACCTTGAGTACATGTACTACTGTTTTGTGTCCTTTATGATCGTAGTAACTTTAGAAATGCAGTTTGTGCAAATCAATGTGGGTTGTCTCTCCCTACATCACATCCTAAAACATTTCTAAACCCATCATACTTCTCCCTGAACCTCTCCAATTAATTAGTAGATAATCTCCATTTTACAGCCACTTCTCCAGGTCCCTTTCACATTTACTTGTAAGTAGTAAACTTACAAGTTTGAGGATCTCCCTATAGAATATATAGAAGTGGAGGTGTATATTTCCACCTGTAGGGTTGTGAATTGCATGTTGTAGTAAGCAAGTAGTATAGCTGTAGTAAACTTTATATATGCCAAAATGAAGTTTGTGAATCAGACCCTACATTTGCAATTTATACTGGTGCACGAATCCTAAAAACTTGTTCGGACAGCCATAACACCTTTCAGAGGCTACTAATGGCACTGGAGCAGGGATTACTACATATAGAGTTGTTGGTGTACTTGCAGTCTCTGAGACATGTGAGTGTGCTTTGGGTAAAACAGTCAGGAGTCGTGGCCAAAACACAGTCAGCCCTAGAGCCAATGGAGCTGACTTTAAAAAACACCATGCTCTTAGATCAATGGTGGAGGCAAGGATAGCATATTTTGTGGTACTGACACTGGAGGAAATCTATATTGTAATTGTTCTCCCTGCTGTGACAATATCAAACTAAAGCCTTGTACTGTGCTCAGTACATGTTGCATAACATGGTTGTATTCATGCAAGGATGCTACTATTCTTGCCTGGCCAGCAGGAATCACTTTCTGTGAATTCATCACCCAGGCTGGCAAACACTTGGGCCAGTTTATTTGTCATGAACCACTCAATCACTAGCAAGAGTCTCTGAACTGCCACAGGATTTCCTAATATCAAATCTGGGTAAAAGAGGTTGAGCTGAAAGGGAGAAAGAATTCTTTCTTGACTTCAGCACTGCTCTTATCTTGTAAAGGCTGTTTCAGGTTCTGTTTTGCTAGTACTGCTCAATGATGTGAAAGAAACCTTAAGTGGGAACAAGGCTATAAGTTAATTTTATTAAGGGTTTACCCTTTTTCATATATGAAAATACACAATTAAATCTGATATGAATGCTTATGAGTGATCCCTGTAACATTTTTACCATACACAATTTTTTTCTCATTTGACCTTTCATTCTGATTTGAACTAATGTTCTTAGATAGACAAATCACTAAACTTTAAATAATTATTCTGGTATAAAACTGCCCAGGTACGTACTTTCCAATGTCTCTGAGACTCTGAGTGAGTTTGTTTTGCTGCCTTATGTTTTTTTGAATTGCCTAAGCAGGGATACAGAAGTTGCATCATTGCCTGCATTTTATTCTGGGTGTTTTGTTCACAAACAGATTTTGAACACATTTTTGTGCAATAGAAAACCTTTGATGGTAAACTCTCACATTCAATATTCTCTGAGATTGTTCTTAGAATATGAATCTCAATCTTTCAATGCAATGCGCTGCTGAAATGCTTGTCTTCAAATTTTTATTTTTTTATTTTTTCAGGACCTGGGATGTACCCTACAATGACCTGCTGACAATTTCCAGAAAGTGTAAACCTGGGTAGGGTACTCTGTACAATACAGCACTTTACATGTAGAATGATGCAAACATTGTCTTCTAGTTTTGCTCTGAAGGTCTGAAATTGTTGACAGACAGGCTTCTTTGAAGATTGATTCCAACAATGAAACAGGCAGTTGTTCTCCCACTATGCTATTTCTATGCAATTGGCAGCAGTCTCTAGCATGGGCACACGTTTTATATAAAGTTGCACCCGTTATGACTGCTATTTTCATGAAATACAGTCAGATTTCCAGTTTCTGCCTAGCTACTTCATACCAAATAGCACAGCATATTTCTAACAACCTAACAATATTTCTGACCTGAGAAAGAAAGAATATGACAAAAGATGCATTCTGGTATAGAGAGTCAACTTGGCTTATGGTAAATGATTTTGCTAAGTTGTCAACTTTGACAGCGGTCTCAGTGTCACATGAGGTTATTTTGCTAATGGCTGGAATGGAGGAAGTATTGGTCAATTATGATTGAAGCATGGTGTGGCGGACCATGAAAACCTCCTGAAATATTGAAGGATTGGAGAAATGTATTAGAAGTCACCTGAGCCTGGATCCAATCCTTTACAGTTACCCTAGGAATATAAGAATTAATGGAATCATGTTCAAACTTAGGTTCATTTGGCATGCCACAGGAATTATCTCTCTCCCGCTTGATCTTCAAAATGTGTGTATGCCTACTGACACAGCTCCTTGAATAATATCAAATGATTTTCCAAATGTATGCCAAGAATATCCAAATCAATTTAAAGGTGAAAGACAACACTGACAAACAGATTGATTTCACATCATGATTGGACCACTGTGATGAAAAAGATCTTCCACTTCATGAATGGAACGAATCAGAATGTCTTTTGAGGTGTCTTTGGAGGATTTATGCTAATGACTATCACATAGCAAGGCGGTAAAGTTATTACTAAATGGAAAAGTAAATGTAGACGTTAATATTATACATATGTAAATAAACCTTGATGAATAAGACCTGTAGTATTTGCAAACATCGTATTGAACATGTAGGACTATTTAGTAATGAAAATGATATGTTACTGCAGACCAGATGTAGTGCTGGAGTTTGATGACAGCTGAGTAAGCGGAGGTGCCCATATCTGCGGTTTCATTGTCACAGTAGTAAATTTGAGAGTTGCTCCCTAACATCAAGTGGTTAAAATGTCTGGTTTGGAACTATTGGCTCATTTCTTCCGCAAATTAGCACTATTTGAGCTGTGCATTAGAGCAACATGCTGGGGTGGACAAAGTCCAAGAGTCTGGCATCCCTTACCAAGAGCCTTTTTTATTATTTAATTCTGAAACACATAAAGAGCATCTCCTGGAGTTGCTTGAGGCAAGCGAGTCCCTTTGAGGTGCGCAGGAGGTAGACCTGTTCAGATCCATGCTGGCAGTGCATCTGGATTGGTTTGTGAGCTGCTGCAAGGAGCTGATGACCAAGGCAATACAAGTGCTTCTCCTGGTTTGCTCTCACTTTCAGGACTATACCTTTTTTACCTTCCACAATGGTCCCTAAAATCATGGTTCAGGGACCTAGGTCAGAAGTGTATGATAGACTAACCTCAGCATTTGCCCTCTTTGCTCACCTCTTTTGCTGGATACTAAAAGGAATTCCACACTCTGATCCTCCAGATCAAGCTGCTGTGTCTGGCTTTATTTTAGGTGTGGAAAACATCTGTATAAGGCTTCAAAATAAATTGAGGTTTTAGGTCTCTAACAAAAAAAGTAGATTACAACCTGTCTGATTGATCTGATTGTGCATGTATTTGCAAATGTCCTTAAATTCTTGTTGTTCTTCTCCAGGTCATAAAGGCACTTTTATTTCAAGCCTTGATGATAGCAATCTTTCCTAATATACCATTAACATACATCACACTGAGGGGCGTGGTCTCGCCAGCGGCAAGATGGCTGACGCTGAGTGAGCTCAGAGCCCATAATATCCGTCACCATCCGCCATCAGAGGGAGGCAACCGATCCCCAATCACTGCACCGGTCCCCGGCTACCCCCGCTGCGGCTCTGGGGTACCTGAAATCCTGCGGCTGGGCCACTGCTGGGCAAGGACTGGCCGGCCTCTCTTATGCTCGCCTGGGCCTAGTTACCTGCACCGGCCTGGCCTGATCGGTGGGGTCCTTCCAGTGGCCGCCTCTGAGAGCGTCACCCTGCGTTGGCCCCGTGCCTGGCCTTGAACGGCAGTCCCAGGGCACGGGTCCACATCTGTGCCTGCGGCACCTGTCCCTCTGGCGGTTCCAGCCTGCTCGCACCATGGGTGCGCGGCCGGCGGGTGGAACGGAGGCCCTGGCTTCCTTGCGGCTCGACCCAGCTGAAAACCCCAGCCATGCGGTTCCTGTTTCTCCTGCGGCTGCGGGGAGACTCCCTCCCGATGGCCACCCGGACTAATCTGTGACAGTGGTGGAGGGCCAAGACCACCAGAACTTTCAAGTAAGGCTGCAGCGCGACCCTGGCGCCAAGTCTGCCGGCTGCCCGGCCCGCTTTCCAGCCTTGCTCCTGGTGCGGATCGAGTCAGCCGCAGTGACTTGGCTCTTGGTGACTCACCCCCTCTGATCTGTTCTCGGGGCAGGAGCTACGAGCTACTGGGCCTGACGGCCTTCATGGCCCACTTATCATCAACCGGTGACCTGGGATGGGACGCCTCTGCTGCATTCCCAGTTGCATTCCCAGTGCCTGCTCCCACATATGCCCGCCTGCAGACTGTGAGGACCCATCTTGGGAGCCACCCCCCTTCATCCTATCCTCCCTCCGCATGCCAGCCCTTGCTGCATCGCTTGGCATCTGACCTGCCTGAGCCCAGAGCGCACCACCTCACCTTCCCCGGCTACATTGACTGAGCTGGCGCTCCTTGGTGTAGGCTTATGCACTCTCGCCTGGGTTAATTTCACTACGCACTTCTGTGGGGCCTGCGGCACTTCTTCACAACATCTGCTGTTCTAGGGGCCACCCTCGGAGCCCCCCACGCCCTGAACCATTGCTATCAGCCTGTCCTCCCCACTCCCCCATGGCCTATCTTTGTTGTTCACTAGGCCCTCTGTGGGCAGCCGCTCAAGGCCTCCTGGAGGTGCGCCTGGCCTGATCTGCCCTGAAGCCTTGGATCATCCCAAGCTCTATCAAGACTCCCCGGCTGACCTTTCTCTTGACCGCCCCACGAGACCGCCATTGGGAAAACAGACACCAGGCAACCTAAGCTCACTTTCACGGGGTGGGGAGCAGCCAGGGTCGGTGAGCTGCCCCCCGATGCCGGCGATCAATCCACCCAGACGGACCTTCCCTGTGAGCAGGACAACAGCCTTCGAGCTATTCTGTTGGAGGTCAAATCCAGTCTCATGTCAATAGACGCAAAGATAGACCACCTTGATCAGGTCAAACAGCGAGTGGACTCCCACGATGCCCGAATCGTCCAGCTCGAATTAAGGATCTCGGACGCTGGTGCCGAGAATATGCAGAAACTCCTCAAAATGACAACATCCCCAAGGTCATACGTGCCAAGAACGAGGACCTAGAGGCGCACTCCCGGAGGAACAACATTCTTGTCATTGGCCTTCTGGAATCCATCGCAACCGGGAGAATGGAAGACTACCTCAAATCCTTGCTCTGCGACCTCTTTGGTCCGGTCCTGTCTGAACATTTTATTATTGAACAGGCACACAGGTCCCTTGGCCCACGACCTCCCCCTGGGACCCCTGCAAGGCCCATCATCACCCGTTTGTTGGACTATCGGGACCGTGACTCCATTCTCCATAGGGCCCGGGACCTGGGGGAGATCAAATATATGTCCAGCTTATATTTCAAATTAGGATACCAGGCATTGAATGACAGGGTAGCACACGAACAACCCAAAAGACCAATATCTGTCACAATTAAATCGAAAAATACAATAGATTTTGCCTTTATTTCCGATTCCATCATTGTAAAAGTCAAGAGATAATTCCGAATAAAGAGAGCAATCATAATGCCCAGCCAATAAAGATATGTTAAGACTATGCTCAACAAAAGCAATTCCCCCATGATGATAAAATAACTTCTATCTATTTCAGTACTGTTACATGGAATGCAGTCCTCAATCATAAATTTACAACCTCGATCAAGACTTCATGGTATCTAGACTTATGATACCTTATTACTATGATCAATAACACCGACTGGCTTCGAAAAATGGGAAACTTGTTAAATTTTATTCTACAGTTATGGCACGATTCACAAAGATAAACGTAGATGTTTGGTCTAAACTTTGACCAAGCATCTAAGGGCCCGATTATGACTTTTGGTAGTGCGGAGGCAGGAGGCATGCCACCACCACACCCCCGCTCCACCAAGAATCGCAGCTGCTTGCCAGATTACAACGTAAAAGTGGTCTGGCGGGTGGGTGGCATGGCGGTTCCCGCTGCAGTGCCTCTTTCAAGGGTGGCAGTGCCTTTGAAAAGGCACCGCAATGGGAACGTCACAGAAGGTTCCTGCATGGCTTGGACTGCAAAGTCCATTCCGTGCAGGAACTGGTGTGCATGCACATGGGGGGGCACATTTTGGGCCACCCCTGTGTGCATACTCATTGCATGAGGCACAAGTGGGCCTTGTAGGGCCCCCTTTGTTTCCTCTCCGCCAGGGTTTTCATAGCGGAAAAACAACCATGAAAGCCTGATGGAGAGGAAACTTGTAATTTGATTGGTGGGACCAGGCGGTCCCACCAAGCATATTGCGGCCTCAGGACCGCCTTGCCATCTCCATGAAACACAATTCTCTGGTGGCGGTTCCATGGTGGTCCAGCGGCCCAAATCATATTGGGGTGGTCGGGCCGCCAGTGCGGCGGTGGCTGTACCCCCACGCATCCACAAGTCTGGCGGTTCCCAGAATGCCTGACACGTAATTGGGCCCTAAATGTATGACTTTTGGAATTCACAAAGGGCATTTACGAGTGCTATCTTTATGTCCACACTCGGGCTGGACCTCTGCCCCGAGGGCCCAATTCACAAAAGTAAACTTAGTCATTTGGTCTAAACTTAAACCAAACATCTAAGCTTACAACTTTGGGAATTCACAAAGGGTATTTATGAATACTATCTTTATGTCTGCACTCAGGCTTTACATAATTAATTAGCAATTAAATAATGAGTAATAATTCAAAATGAATTATTAATTAATTATAATTAAATTACTTCTAACCCTATACCCCTACAAAACCCACAACCCGCTATGGCAAAAATGTATAACATATAAAATTAAAACATATACTAAAATACATCAAAATAATTAAAAAACTATATTATTAACAACATAGATTTTTTTAACATCAATATTAATGACATAGATAATTTTGTAAATGATATTAACAGCAAACATTTTCTTGACATCAATATTACTTACCTTAGAAAATCAATATTCTTGTCAATGATATTCCTGCAGCATGATATTTGTGGATCACAATATTAAAAACTTGATATTTCTGCATCCCAATATTTTGTCCGAATACCAGACTCACTCACAGCACAAATCCAAAAATCAATTAGTACAAAAAGCAAAAATCCATTAGAGTTTAAAGATTTGGAACCCTGTCCTGCTGAGAGATGGTGCCTTTCAGAAATCTGTCCAGTGGTGCTGTTATGGTTCTGAAAGAAAACCAAAAAATCACTGAAATAAGCAAGTTATGGTTGAGAGCAGAATTCATAAGCATCACAATAGCCATGTAAACCATAACTTGCACACCAAATACAATGCCCATCACCTCACCCTTAATAAAAACGAATAAATTACAAATCTTGTAAATTATCCTAAGGATAAGTTTATATAACACATTATCCTCATACCTTAAAAAGAGATGATTATGAATGTAGTATTATTACTTGGTTCAATAATGTGTTATTGTTTAATTTCATTTCACTTTTAGGTGGTATGTATTGGTGTTAGTATTGTGAGGTCATATGCATTGCATTCAGTGTTTATAAAGCTCTTCCGTCATGTTCCGTCATGTTAACGGTGGTGGGTATGCATGTTTCCAGCTCAATTATATATTGAGATAGAAGTCTTGCAAGGCTCTGTAATCTATTTGTTCCCAATAGACATTCTCGGTAAAAAACCAAGACTAAAGTACCTCAACAGATCCACCTTGCCAACATGAAAATCTTGCTAAATAGCTGATGCACCTCTTTATTATAGCACAAATCTGCTCCAAGATTCTTTTTATAATTTGAAACGTGATTCTATCAACATACAATTCCTAAATCATACAGCATGAATTGTGTTTTGCTTCTAATAAAATTTGCAATGTATCATTGTTTTAAACTGAACCTTGATGCTATTGTGAATTGCTGTACTTTTTGCACACCAGACACTTTCACATTTAAAAAGTTATTTTTAATTCACATCTCACTATTTTGTTTTCTCATATAACTATATACTAATCTATTTCTGAGATTGCACTTTGCGAAATATTATTAGGAGATACTTTTTGTCTGCTGCCCAATGAACAGACCTGCACTTAACACGTTCTAATTCCTGTGTAAAATCCTACCTATAAAGAAGCTTAATTACTGAAAAGTGTTCTCTTAAATTAGCACATTACTAAACAGAAGGTCCTCATGTTTAACTTTCCCTTCTGTTTTCAAAACATGCTATGGTAGAATCTGCTCTTTAACCTCTCAATCACCACAATTCTTTTTCCTTTTGGAAAGCCTCCTCCATTGACTTGCAGAAGAAACTTGTTCCTAACTGACTAAATCTAGAAACAGATACCCTTTTTTATGCATAGGTGATGTGAAAATCAGATTAGAAATCATTTTTATTTAATGTAGTCACAAACTCAACCCATCATGTGATTTCCATAGCTGGTGGCCAAGAATGTCCCAGTAGCTTTTCCAATTAGCTATTTGTAATAGTGTCCCATGAACACAAAAATATTGTTCATGAGGCAGAACTCAATCATTTGTAATCATTTATCAGTATGGGCCACAAGTCCCAACGATTTGCACCGTAGGATTTTTGCATGTGGCTATACATCATGGTGTTCTATAATTGTATTTAATGATTTACCATCAAGTTCAATTATGGTTAAGCTGACACTCATAGTGTGAGGGAAGTAGTTTATTATATGGTGTGGTTGTGTGACCCTGTTGTGTAATATAGTCATAATTCCGTGTCAGGTCCATCCAGGTTCATTTGTAAAACCTTAGCTCAGTCATAGGTAGCTGTGGCTCAGAGCAGTCAGGCTTTACCAAAGGAAGAAGTGTAAAGCATTTAGAAGTATGAAAACAGTTGAATAAGAAAAAAAAGCAACACAATAAAATTAAACTCCAATTTAGAAGTTATAAAAAGATATGAATTTTTAAAGGAACAATAAATCACAGATGTCACTTATCACAATAAATCGTTGTAATCTACTGCAGCTCACAGATACGGGTTTGCCAAGGCAAGTAACTTGAAAACTGCAATAAAAGCACCCTAGTGGCGACCACTTCCAGCAGGGAACTAGTGACAGGGATCAAAAAGGTGAAGTTGAACTTCACTCCGTATTTTTATGTATTGCCCAAAATACATAAAGAGCAACGACCACCTCCCGGGAGACCTATTATCTCTGGCATTGGCTCTCTCCTTGAGCCCCTTTCCACCTTTGTGGATCATTTTCTCCGACCGTTGGTGGTTGAGATGCCAACGTACATTCAAGATACAAAAGATCTCCTGAGACTTCTTTCTGAGTCTTCTTTTGATGCAACTAAAGACTATCTTGTCTCTTTTGACGGTGAGTCTCTTTATACATGTATTCCCCAGGATAAAATGCTGACAGCGATACAAACTCTGCTCCATGGCAGTCATGGATACCATTTCTCTGGTACATTTTATCATGGCGTGTGCACGCCTTGCCATGAAGGAGAACTTCTTTAAATTTGAAGCTGGACTGTATTTACAGATATCAGGAACATCTATGGGCAGTGTTTTTGCTCCTAGCTTGGCGAATTTGCTTTTTCATCTGTTTGAGCAGGAACAGATTCTTGTAGAAAGTAACCCATACAGAGTACATATCCTTGTCTGGAAGCGCTATATTGACGACGTGTTTGTCATATGGCGGGGCACACCGGATACCATCACTCAGTTCCATCATTGGCTGAATACTAGGAATGAGTTTCTGAAGTTTACCAGCGAATACAGCAAAACAAGTTTGCTGTTTTTGGACATTTGCATCTTCCCAGAAGGAGAGGGCCTGGGAACTGAGATCTTCAGGAAACTAATGGCCAGGAATGCTTTACTTTCCTACCAAAGTTACCAACCAAAATCCCTCCGTGACAACTTGCCGTATGGGCAATTTTTACTGATTAGGAGGAATTGCTCCACAAAGGAGAAATACAATGAGCATGCGAAGAGTTTGTCCTCTCAACTCAGAGACAGACACTATCCGTCCAGTTTGATCCGCAAATCCAGGAAGAGGGCTGCTAATAACAACAGAGAGGCACTGATTGAAATTGCAACACCTAAAGAGGATTCGCCTAGAATCACATGTGTGAACACATTCAGCAGCTACTCTAATCAAATAAAAAAGAGCATCTTGAAACATTGGAAGATCTTGAACATTGGGAACGCTTCGATTCCCCGACCACTGTTTGCTTTCAAAAGAAGCACCAACATTAAAGATCAGCTTGTGCATACCCGTCCAAGGTTGAAGAAATCCCCCAATCAAGAGACATTATGGGGCTTACCTACAATCAAGGGCCTAACCCTTGTGGCTCATGTGCCGTGTACCCCCGAACAAAACATACTGTCTCGATTGACATTGGCTCTGGAAGATCATGGACGCTTTCTTGGCATACAAACTGCAACAGCAAGAAGCTAATTTACTTGATCATCTGCCCATGTGGCTTGCGATACTTGGGCATGATGACATGCAAGATTAAAACGAGAATCATGGAGCACAAGAGCACCAATCGCTGTAGGAAACAATCAACCAAGCTTACCAATCATTTTTTGGAGAAAAAGCATTCACCAGACGACCTGAGCTGGACAGTCCTTGAACAACCCTGGATCCCTCCACATGTAACGGATATTCCCAAATTTCTGTTCAGACGAGAGCAAAGATGGGTCCACAGACTGCAGAGTGACAGCACAGGCCTCAACGATGAAATTCCGCAGACAGCACTATCATACAAATAAATTCCGGGTCTGAGCCTATCTGGGTCACTATTTCCCACCCATCCACACTACAATCACATGGGTGGAGTGACATATAGGGTTAGTAACATAGTTTATTTATTTATTTAACAAGTTTTATATTGCGCTGGCTAGACCCGGAGGTATCAGAGTGCTTTACATGAGGATCAGTGAGTTACAAGTTACAAATTACCATACGTTACAAGAGCAAAGTAAGACATAAGAAAAAAGAAGCAATGTTACGGTCGTAAGTCAGAGGGAGGGGGAGGTAGGGGACACAGCAGGGAGACGGGGAGCACAATGCCCAATGTCCGGCTGGGTAGGTGACTGCCGAGGGGGTAAACCAGGGCCAATATCCTCTATAGCTGTCTAGGCAGCTCCACCGGGCATCAGCCATATTGCTCGGTCTCCGAGCACAGTTCCTTTTTAAAAGTCTTGCAGCGCTGCCCCTAGGTCATCTCTGGTAAGCGCCATTTGAGTAGATTGCTTCACTTCGTCGTGTGATGGGCCCTTCTCAGCTGACGCGAAGTAGTTGGTGACCTTGTTGGATACTTTTTGGTGGCATGCAGAGGCAGAGCCTTGCTGGTGGGTTGCAGTGTTCTTGGTGGCAAAGCTACCAGGAACCATATATGCAGGTACCATTCTGAAGTCTGGTATTGCAAAAGCTAGATCCGCTAAACAATGGTGGAAATAGTGTGGGCTTCCCTTGATAGCGGCAAAGCAATAGTGAGGACTGCTTGTGCAAGGGGAGTAAGAACTACTGCAACACAAATTGGACGATGAACCGCCATCTTAGGGTCAGGCAAACACGCTGCTGGTTGAGTGAGGTAAACTGCTGCGTTCATCTCTATTGAATTAATGAAATCGTACAGCGGGGGAACGTATCTGCTGGAAAATCCTTGTCGGTCACCGCTGACGGTTTGCAGCTGATTTGGTGAGGTTTAAGAGTGCCTACAACTCCCTGGATAGCCGCGATGGTCGGATCCGCCATATTGCTGAGCAGCGCTCCAGTTTCACAATGTGGATTCATGGTTTTCAGGGTCAGGCAGGACTTTGGATGGGGGGTAAACCTCATCATACTCGGTGCAGCCGTGATATCCTTGCAGCACCGCACTGGTTTGGGCGCTTATCAGAAGTTGCACCCTGGTGAGGATCGATCAGTCCAATTCGCAGGTGAGGGAGGGCAGCGCAAGACCCAGGACACCGGGCAGAGCGGGGCGAACCTTCCCTCCCCGCGGCTTCCCCCCTTTTACCTCGCTCAAGCGCTGATATCCTCTCTGCGGGCAGCTCCGACGCAGCTCGCTAAGCGGGGAGGCTCCCAGTGCCGTAGCTGGATCGGATGAAAGTCCCGTTCTAGCTCCAACAAGATGGCGGCTGTAGATGTTTCAGGGCCAGAGTCACAACGCCACGATCGGCTCACCACCAATAATATCGAGCTGCACCGCATACGGGACATCCACGAGCCCCACAACAAGCCACAACTCCAAATAATTCCCTTCAGTACTCGTTGACACCAGTCCTTATTGGTGATCCAGTCCTTATTGAGTTTGTCACCGAGGTGTCAGGAGAATTATCACTGATTGCCTTGAATAGGACATTGATGTCTAGACTACTAATCCACTGCATTAGCGTACAGGGAGACCAATAAGCAGTGACACTGATAACAATCCTCCAGTTGATTTCCACACACATGAGATCAATATATAGGTCCCACTATACTACTACCTGGTGCCAAGGTCTCTGCAGCTTTTGATATTCATTACCATATGCACTTCATTTGGCTATTCTGGTGAAGGACATATTTTGAAACCCTGGTGGAGGTCTCCCAATGTGCTATTTATTCGTAATCATTCTACTTGTTGAGAAACAGCTGGTATGATCCTTCTCAGTTTATTTATATTACATGCAGGATTGGCACATACATTCATTATCAATGTCCGATTGCACAATGCGAGTCCATAATGTGAATTATATTGGTGGTCGTAAGTAGCCAACTGTCATGAAAACATGGGCAAACAGGTTTCTCGGCGATTTTGGAAAGTGGGTGGTTACGGCCTGACACTTTTACAACCTCTTCTTTACAGAGCGGTGCCCCCTTCCCTGAGCTGTCGCCAGGTATAGGTGAGGCTATTTATCAGTGCACCACGAGTATGAAAATGTAATATTGTTTATACAAGCAAAATGCATCCCATAGATGTAGCTAAATATCACACACTATCCATACAAATCAATTGCAAGCATGGTCACAGTGACTGATTTATTGTTTTCCCACTGTGTTTTGTTTTTTCTTTTATTAGGTACGACCAGTAAATCTGGAACTGAAAATAACAGGATTACTGATTTGATATTTGAGCATTTCATTTTTTGAATTATTTCACTGTTTTGTGGCACCAGCACCCTTCTAGGTCTTGACGAAAGCCTTGACACCTTTTGGGTCGACTTGGCTGAAACATGTAGACCTCTTCGTCTAACACAGGCAGTTTTAAATCCATACTGCAGGTGCACTGTTTTTAATCCTGGCAGCGAGAACAAGTCAATAAAGGCAACCTCCTTGTTCTCGTTAGTTAGTTTTAAAATCACTACCTTCACAGTTTGATTCTTTGTTGCACTGCGCCCTCACCCAACTTATTTTTCCCTCTCATCTGTTGGATTTAGTACATCCTCGGTAGAGTAGGAATACAAAACATCCCTGAGCTCCTTCCTCTCAGAGAGGGAGTTGTAGCCCTTGGTGTGACTAGGTATTCTCACCAGGAGGAGAATCCCAGATGATGAAGCATGCCACCTTTGGTGGGTGAGGGATTTCGTCCTGAAAGGGATTATCCCACAGGTTTCCCTGTGTGATTTTGTGCATCACTTGTGTAGTTACTTTTAGACCCAAGGATTTCTATGGTGGTATGAAGTTGAACTGTTGCCTCACAGTAACACCAGTCTCCAGTCCACTTCCAGGTTCTATTGGCGAACCACTATAAACATCAATGGAATAGCCCTGATGCAAGGGATGCACAATGCTAAAAATTCTTCATGATGCTTCATGATGTTAAGAATGCTGAGCCAGTGTTGAGGGTCTTTCTGTTGCCACCCCTTGGTCCCTGAACAGGATGGGCTGACTTTAGTCTCAGGGGTCGATGTCCCTGCAAAGTCCTACCAAAAACCAGTTGCCACTGGTCTACTGGTCTGTGGCTATAGAAAAAACACCATTCCCTTTAACTGACAGTAACTTCCTTGCTGGGTGACCAAACTGCACTCCGACGACTCCCCCCCCAGGTCCAGCAGACATGAGTGCAACTTTAAGGGTCAGGACTCGGACCCATAGGCTGCACTTCGGCAGTCAGCAGTGATGAGGTGGTCTTGGCTACTAACTTGACAAGGCAGGCTTCTTCAGCTTTTATGGCCCTGTGGCTATAATGGAAGGTCTGTAAGACAACTGGCTTTCTATTACAGCCTGGGGATCGGGTATGACTTTTCCTCAAGTGGTATACCAAAGGCACAGTTCTTCCTTTGTTAGCCCAAGGTGCAGCAGGTGCAGTCTAGCCTTTGGTGCAGCCTCTCTTTGCTGGTCCAGTGAACAGCAGAGCAGCCCTTCTTCAGTCCTCTCTCCAGTACAGATTTGATCTGGAAGCTGGGCATCAGAGGTGACACTTTTATGTCTGTTTCTTGACCTGAGGGGATGTAGTGATTCCTCCTGACTAGTGATGGCTTACAGCAAAGTGTGACATCTGGCTAGCCCAGAATCCACCATCCTGCCCACTCTCAACATGGCAGAACACATCTCTTAGTGTGTGGATCTCATGCGGGCTGCACGTGTATAGAGAAAATCCATTTGGCAGCAGCTTCTCCTCCTCTGTCCAAGATGACAGTCTGTCTGCTAGAAAAAAAGAGCAGCCCATCTCATGTGTGACTCCCATTTGCCTTTCAAAGGCAGCTTCCCCTTTGAAGCTCACCTTTTGGGCTTACACTCTGTTTGACCTTCCTACCAGGAGGAGGAGGTCATACCTCTTGCCTTGGCATACTTTTGTGATCCTTCATGAGAGTTCATCACACTTCCCCCTGGGAGACCAGAAGGCAGCAAACTGGCAACTTTCTAGCGTTAGCATTTGTGCAAAAGCTACATTAAATTTGCCTTATGCTGAAAGCCGAGTTTATGATTTAGATCTTTTTATTGTGTTTTCAAAACAAAAACCACCACCTACATCCAACAGGCCGGTGGGGAAACATCATAAAATAGATGGGGGGAATAAGGAATTTATGACTACAAAGAAAAGCAAGAGAAGACAGAGGGGGAGAATTAGAAACCCAGCACTGGCTATTATCGTGTGTGACTAGCGTACATCGTCTTATTTCTTAAGTTCCCGGTGAGAGGCTGTCTTCGAGTCCTGGGAGAGATCCCTGGTGAGTCCGAGCACCTGTAGGTACATGGGATATGTGAGTTCGTAAAATTCAGTTGATAAGAACTCTAGTGTGGATCTCCAGGTTTTATCAAAGCGGGGGAGTCTACGTGATATGCTAGCTGTTATCTTTTCCATTCCTACTACCTCCCATAGCTTATGTAACCAATCCAACATGGTCGGGACGCCCTCCGTACCCCACCTAGCCAATAACACCTGCTTGGCTCCCCCAAAGCCAGCGTAATAGCTCTTCCCCGGCATGATCCCAAAGGGTATGTTGGAGCGTTGGGGAGGCCAAGTAGTATGTAACTTGGGAATCGTGGTAGGTCGGTGTTGTAGGTAGTATTTATGTCAGGTAATATGGAGTCCCAGAAGGGCTGTATCTTGGGGCATTGCCACAGCAGATGGGTCAAAGTGCCTAATTGGCCGCAGCAGCGCCAACATTGAGCGTCTCCCCCTGGCTTTCAGCGCACCACCCTGTCTTGAGTATAGTACCAGTAATGCACAAGCTCTGGCTCTGTGTACGATGTCCTGCCATTCTTTTGGAGAAAATTCCAGCGCTCATTCTGTCTCCCATCTACGTTGCGCTGGAGTCTTACTTCGCTGTGTGGGTGTAATTAAAAATGCATATATATCTGAAAGTAGGCATTTGTCTGAATGTCTAGTTATGAACCATTTTTCAAATTTCGTTAAGGGGCGACCTGCGTGTACGCTAATGTGCGGTTGTGTGACCCAGTGCCTTAGGGCCAGGTACTGCCAATATGTTATTTTAGGTAGGCCATAGCTCACTGACAGCTGGGGGAAGTCCATTATCCCGTTCTCATCAAAGAGATCGCCCACATTTTTGCAATTGGCTTCTTGCCATTTGAGGTAATCCTGTCCAGAGCGAGCCAGCGCGAACTCTGGGTGGCCTATGAAGGGAGTCAAAGGGGACATAGGAGTAGATAGACCCTGAACCACCTGAACCTTAGCCCATGTAATCATTGTGGCCCTCAACACCGGGGAAATGTAGACCGCTCACTGGGCGGTGTCACCTGGGAAGCCATGGTACCTTCTGCATATGTATGCCCGCTATTGCCCGATCAATGAAGCTCCAATGATTTTCGGACATTTGCCTGTACCACTCTATCATGTACGGCAATTGGGCCGCTTGGTAGTACCGCACTAGGTGTGGGACCCCCAGCCCACCATCCACCTGTTTCAAGTATGTTTGTTGGCATGCCATATGGGCCTTTTTTCCACCCCAAATGAAGTCCACCAGTAGGTGCTGCAGTTTGGCCAATACCTGAGGGGGGGGCTGCAGCGGGAGAGTCTGCATTACATACAGTATGCGGGGAAGTACAGTCATCTTTATGGCGGCCAGCCTACCCAGCCAGGATAGCGTGAGTTGTCTCCAACGTTGGAGTTCCGCCCGAGTGTTGGTCAATAGGGTGCCGTAGTTCTCATGTGTCTTACGATCAAGCGTGGAGAATATTTGGAGACCAAAATAAGGGATACCCGACTCAGCCCACCCAAAGGGAAAGTCCGCTTTTAGCCACCCTAGGTCAGTTTTGGAAATGGTTAGGCTAAGAGCTTGTGTCTTTTCAATATTAAGATTAAAGCCCGAGACCGGGCCAAACTCAGTGAATTTCTGCATCAGTGGAGGTATAGAGGTAGGTGGTTGAGTGAGAAAAAGCACCACATCATCGGCATAAAGAGAGAGCTTGTGTTCCCTATCCCCATGTAGATCCCAGTCATTGCGGCGTGTTGATGGATAAGCTCCGCAAAAAGCTCCATGCACAGAGCGAATAGTAGGGGTGATAAGAAACACCCCTGTCGGGTGCCTGTCCAGATCTTAAAGGGTCAGGACTTGACCCCATTCTCACAAATTCTTGCCTCCGGTGCGTTATATGTGCTTTTGATCCACTGTAAAAACCACGGCCCCAATCCAAATCTTGCCAAGGCCAGGCGCAGATATGGCCACTGGATCCGGTCAAAAGCCTTCTCGGCATCTACTGACGGGAGCAAGGTCGGCTTCTGGGAGCGCTGGGTCTTGTCGATAAGGTGGCACAATCATCCGGTGCCGTCGCTACAACCTCTTTCCGGTATAAATCCGGACTGGTCGGGATCCACCAGCCCTTGCATGTATGGTGCTAGGCGAGCTGCTAGTATGCTAGTGAAGATTTTTAGGTCTACGTTCAGAAAAACAATGGGGCAATACGAAGCACACTTCTTCGGGTCCTTGCCCGGTTTGGTAGGACCACAACTGTGGCCATACGCATGGAGGGAGGTATAGTTCCTTCCTTGCTGAAGGAGTTGAAGAGTTGTGTGAGTAGCGGGCCAAGCTTGGTGCAAAGGTCATATAGAACTCCGAGGAAAACCCATCTTCTCCCGGAGCCTTGCCCGACGCAAGGCCCTGAATCGCTCTCACTACCTCATCTGGCCTGATGTCTGCATCCAATTTCTCTGCGTCCGCAGTCGGGAGAGAGGCAACCCATGCTTGAGCTACATATGCAGCAGCTGCTCCCTCATCTAGGGAATCTGCAGTATTGAGAGCTGTATAGAATTTTTCGAATTCAAGAGCTATTAGATCATCTTCCTGCACTGTATTACTGTGAGGGGTTTCAATCTCTACTATGGGGCGTTTAATTATTTGGGAGCGGACCTGGCACACCAGTAGTTTCCGGGCCCTATTTCCACCATCATAAAAGCACTGCTTGGTGTGCAGAAGGGAGTATTCGGCCCTATCACGGTCCAACGCTTTCAGTTGCTTGGGAGCATTTGTAAGTTGGCGGCGTATCTGGACAGCACCCGCGCGCCTTCTCCAGTTCTTTGACCCTACCCTCCAGTTGGTACCTTTTTTCCTTCCTGTCCCGGTTCAGCTTGGCCTCTATTGCGAGAAATTGTCCCCAAATGACCGCCTTCATAGTGTCCCACAGCAGATGTACATTCGTGAGACCATCATCATTGGTGTCCAGAAAGGTTTGTATGGCCTCTCGGACTTCTTTAATATTGGCATCATTCATAAGCAATTTATGGTTAAGTTTCCACACCCTATGTCTCTGACAGTCCCCCTCTAACTGCCAAGAGAGGCTAATAGAGAATGGTCTGAATGGGATGCAGTGCCTATGGTAGTGTCTCGTATCCCTAAAGTGATTCATGGTGTAGTTAAGAAGAAGTCCAGGCGAGCGCAAGACTGATGCACCGCTGAAAATAAGGTGTAGTCAAGGGCCGCCAGCCATGGTTGCATCGACGCCGAGAGCACCCCAGGGTGACCCGTCCTCTGTGAGGTTCTGTCAAGGGCAGGATCCTGTACTATATTGTAGTCTCTCCCCCACTATAAGATTCTCACCTGAGGTTTCCAGGACCGAACTCAACGCGTCCCGAAGAAACGCATCTTGCCCCACATTTGGCCCATATACTGATGCCAGTGTATAATTGTGACCTCCCACGGCCACCCGCAGTGCCATCAACCTCCCTGGTATTTCTGTCTGCACATTTAGTATCTTTTCGGAGAAGTGTATTGCAAATAGAACCGCTACCCCCGCTTTCTTCCCTGACATAGATGAAAAGAATTGATGATCAAACCAGTGTGACCGAAGGCACTTCCAGTCCGTGTGTTTTAAGTGAGTTTCTTGCACAAAGTATATATCGCAGCGGATGTCTCTGAGGTATGTCAGGAGCGCTCGCTGCGTTGCTGGTGAGTTAAGGCCCCAGACGTTGAGGCTCACTATTATAATGCTAAGGGGCGCCATTGGGACAATGTGGGTTTGTGTATGTCAAGCTGAGGTTCCCTTCCCTCCCGACTGCCAGCAGCCTTTTCCACTTGGTGTCCTTCTGGTGATGGGGGTTACCCAGCTCCTCCCAGTGGGGGGGCTCCCAGCCCCCTTCCAATAAAGTAGCCATCCCTACCCAACGTGGTGCACAGAGAGTGAGACGTGCGAGAAGGACGCAAGGCAGAGGCCTTTTGTATGTATTCATTTGTGAATGGAAACCTGAATAAAAGCAACTTTTGAAATCTACCTGCGTTGAGAGGTCCGTTCCTGCTGGGCACAGGCGGAGATTTGCTGTCTGCCAGGACTGTGCTAGAGAGTGAGAAGTGTCTACCTCTAGCTGTATTGGTCCCTCAGTGGCAGGCTGTCCCTCCCTCGCCTTGTCCCACCTTTTAGTGTACTGTCTGGGTCCTATGTGTATCCAGAGATCCCAGTTCATGGTCATGCCCAGACCTATAAGCCTCTCGCATTGTACACAGCCATGAGTTGTCCATGAATTCTCAGATCCGGGCTGGAGGGGGATGGCATCAGAGAGGCGCAAGAGTGAGAAAAAGAGCAAAGAATAACAACAGGAAGTGAACTTAGAATGTGTCAACGACAAAGAGACTGCCCACATTTGAGCACCTGTAGCGGCATAGCGCAGGGGTCCGTCTGGCCGGCGACATTGCAGCACCATCTTTTCATACAATTGGTGTGGGGCGGACTCCGCCCACGATGGCCATTCTAGTCCTGGATCCGCCGGCAGGTTGCAATGATCTGGTAGATGTGGTTGGGGCACTTTCATTCTGTTGCTTGGTCTCCCGCGCCCTCCCTGGCCTGCAGCTGTTTAATGAGTGCCTCTCGCTCCTTCTGACTCTCCTTTTCTGAGGGTCATGTACGTGAGTCGTTTCCAGTGCGGCGCTCTCTTCTCGACGTCAATGTTTGCTCAGCTCCCTCGTCGCCCGGGTGTTGTTCCTCTGATCCACCAGCCACGAAGTCAACCCCCAGAGCTGTCTGCGCCTCCTGCACGGACCGCCCTGCATGTGTCTCTTTATTCCATACAAAGAGTAGTCTAAAGGGATGACCCCATCTGTAGCGAATCTCGTGGGTGACAGGGCACAGAGTCCTATGGCGTTGGAGCATTAGTTGTGAGAGGTCCTGGTAGATGCCCACTTGTAGTCCTTCGAACTGGATATTTGCCTTATCACAGGTGGCTGCCATAATAATTTCTTTTTGCCGATAAGAATGGAGGCACGTGAGGATGTCCTGGGGCTGGCCTGGGTTCTTAGCCGGGTGGCCCGCCCTGTGCGTGCGATCCAAAATGATCTTCTGGTCTCCTAGTGCCGGGGCAGCGTAGCGGAAAAGCTGGATCACAAAATCTTCCAGTTTCCCTGCATCTGCGTGAAGGGGAACTACTTTAATGCGGATATTAGAGCGCCGGGGCCTATTTTCCAAGTCGTAGGCATAATTCTTCATTATGGTCTCTTAAGTCCATCAGAACCCATTTGTGTGTGTTGAGTTCTTCCACCCTACCATTGCCTGCCTTTTCTAAGATGTCCAAGCGGTCCCCCAGCTCGCTAATGTCCATCCTGACCTGTCTTAGTTCAGTGGAGACCTCCTGTCGCAATCCCCGCAAAGTCGTCCCGTAACATGGTAAACAGCTGTTCCAAGAAGCGCTGCGTGAACGGCTCCTCTTTCTCCTGGTCAGACTGACCTAGATCCCCTTCCTGACTTTGAGAGGGTGGAAAATCCGCAGCTTGCCCATCAGGCCTTTTGCCCCCTGGTTTCTGCAGGAGGTCTTTGATGTTAGCGTCCTTCTTGGCACGGCAGGACGTCATTTTAGTAGATCCCCTGATGTGTGTTGAACAGGTCCCAGGCCGTCTCTAGTATCTTTGAATATGCCTGACTCCAGGTGAGCTCAGTCGGGCGGTTCCTCATCAAACCTCACCACGTCCGATCTTCTCTGTGGGCCTTAGCCTTGCCTCACCTGCTTCACTCATGCTATCTCTGCTGGGTCTCTCTGGATTTCCACCTTATAGACCAGGGGAGCCCTGGCTTTAGGGACCTGCGTGACGCTGTCTTTCTATTGGGCTGTCTGGTACTCCACCATAGTTAGATGGCCCTGGCCGCCTTCCACTCCCAGGGCGGACCCCGGCTTCACTTGGGGCCTGTTCCCACCACCTTCTCTAGGCCTTAATAGAACCCTGGGGCTAGGGCGGGCCCGATCAACCTCCGGTGTCTCAATCTGTGTTCCCTCTGTCCTGGATGCAGTTCCACTCTGGCCGGGGGCTTCAAGCGATGTCTCCCAGAGCCTGTGCTAGGGGGCCTCTGTGCTGTTGCTGTGGCTCAGGGCTCTCACCCGAAGCCAAAAGTCGCGCCGCTTGCAGGCTGAACTTGTGAGCAGGGGGGCCTGGTCGACCCCAGGGCCCTTTCCCGCAGCACTCCTGTTCCAGGCCTCTCTCCTACACTTCTGCGACAGTGCAGGCCTCTCATTCATGCTTGTTTGTCGCCCTCGCCACCTCACCTCACTTTGCAGGGGAGCGGACTTCTGACTTCACACAGGGACTCCTGGACCTCTCCTCCGGTCAGCAGTCAGGGAGGGCCCAACTGGCCCAGGGCCCGCAGTCCGTGCCTCTCCGTCGCCCACTTGAAGATCACCCACTGTGGCTCACCACGGCTCTCGCTGTCGCCACCCACTGTTGTTGTGGCTTTGCTTTCCTTCACACCCCGGGAGGGCCTCCATCGCTCTGCTCTCCAGGGATCCGGCGTCCCGCCTTCAATTATGGCGGCTGCCGCTCCACCGGTCGCCCAGGTCCCGCGGTGTCTCCGTCGATTGAGCGAGCTTCATGCAACTCGCCAAGCAGTTCTCCTCTCCTACACCTCAGCCGCTTCTCGTGCAAGTCACCAACAGCCCGGGACGGCCACCAAATCTGATGAATTTCGGCCTTGCTCGGCGAAGCTCTGCGAGATGGCTGCTACTCTGCCGCCATTTTGGCCACGCCCCCTGCAAGCCGAGTTTAGAACATTGTTTCTGTTGACACCTTGAAGTACCAAATGTTGATGTTCCATTCAGAAGTTAGCGATGCTGAGTTGTCATCGTGTGACCATGCACTTGCCAATGAGGCTACTAGCCTTTCCTCAGTAAAAACAACAATGTTGGGTTTTTACTGTCAGGGCATTTAAAGTTACCATCACATGTTCATCTTCTTAATACTGTGCACCATGCCTTTAGAGCTCAGTAGATTTGTCTTAGGGGTGACTTATAAATATTAAAAAAGAATGTTTAGGCTTTACCGTTACTTTAAATGTGAAAGCCAAGTTAGCTGTTTAATGTGCTCTGCCAGCCAGTAAATGATGGCTGGGATTCATACTTTACTTTGTCACACTTGTGGTGGCACAATAAGTTCTCGATTTTATGCCCTGGGCACCCCTGGTACCATATACTAGGGACTTATAAGTAAGTTAACATATCCCAATTGTGAGTGAAAAAATGAAACATATACCTTTTAAAGACTCAGGGGGATATTACCAAGGAATTGCGATAATTATCGCAAAGTGCGCTTAGCGCTGTTTTTTTTATCGCTGGATTTCATCGCGGAGATAACGCGTTATTAACAACGCTTATCTCCAAGGCGATAAAAAATCCTGCGATAGCGACGAAACCCAGCAATAGCGCGAGAAATCCAGCGATAAATTCAACGCGCTAATGAAAAGCTTGCTAATAGGCAGGTGAGGACTTGACCTTACAATCCACCTCCCATTGACTAGAATGGTTAAGTCAGGTTTTTAGCAGGTGTTAGATTCCAGCGAGAATCGCGGTTAGCACGAATTATTTTATCGCTTCGCGGGCATTGCTAATAGGGGGAAGTTGTGTTTGCGACTGTTTTTAGTCGCTTTTAGTTGGGAACGCCTACTTTGCATGTCATTAGCGATATATATCGCTGACATGCAAAGCGGCACCAAAACGGTCGCTTTCGCCATAAAGCTGTCGCTAACAGCTGTTAGCGACAGCTTGCTAATAGGGCGATAGAAATATTGCCGCTTTAGCGGCAAAAAGTGCAGCTAAAGCGGCGATAAGGCCCTTGCTAATATGCCCCTCAGAGCACTGACAGTGAGTCTGGTTTTGCAGGACTCAGTGCACTTAAAGCTAAAAAAACAGCAGCATCAGTCCAAACCTTTAGGGTGATCATGCAAAAGAGAGGCATTTCCTTAGTCTAGCTATAAGTTTTTTGACAAATTCACTCATGTCTCTCATATATAAGGGAAGTTTTTACAAATGGCAAGAGACAATGAATGATATATATTGAAGAATGCTTCTGCAAACTCCCTTGTGCCGTAGGTACTAGGTAAAAACATTGTGCTATGGGGTATTCCGGTTTAAGAAAACGATATTCAACCATATCTGGTATTCCCTTATCTCTTTATGTCAGCCCATTATTATAATAGGTCTGAATCGCTGTCATATATTCTAATGTACTTGTAACACTTATTATTATTAGGTTTTCTTTTCACCTCTGTTATATACACTCCTCCCGGCCAAGTTACTACTTTACAAGTGTCTCGGCAAACCTTTGGGGAAAATTATTCTTGTTAAATGCATTCTATTTAACTTCAGACCAGTTTCTTTAGCACTGATGTAATTAGTTCATGAAAGACATGAATTTAAATCTAAGGGTATTGGGTATGAAACCACTACACATTTCAATTTGAACCTTTCTCTCTGCTAATATATCATTAGTGTTAGACCTGGTACCATTGGCGTGGGTCTCCCTTCCATTTTTTTGCGCTATGCCTCCTCTGTTACTGACCTGTTTTTGCTGGATTAGATGATTTGGGCACTTTGCCACTGCTGATCAGTGCCAAAGTGCAAGTGCTACCTATGATAAATTGATGTATGGATTAGTTACTCCATGTTTGGCCTATTTGATTCACTGTCAGACCCTAGTACAGTGCACTGGTTGTGCCCAGGGCTTGTGACTCAAATGCTGGTGGTGGGCTTGCAGCACTGGTTGTGCCACCCACAGGAGCAGCTTGTAAAGTGTGTCTGAGGCCTGCCATTGCAGACCCTGTGTGCAGTCTGGTACTGCCATGTCGACTTGGTAAGTGTACCCACTTACCAGTCCCCAAACCTTCCCTTTCCTGCATATTAGTCACCCCTAAGGTAGGCCCTAGGGCAGGGTGCATTGTTTGTGTAAGGTAGGACATGCCCTGGTGTGTGTGGCATGTCCTGGTAGTGAATTACAGCCAATTTCGTTTTTCACTATTGCAAGGCTACCTGTCCCCATAGGCCAGAATGGGCAGTTTGATTATAACATCTTATAATCCTAACTGACCCAGGGAACATGGTAGAAAAACGAATTTAGTATGCCTGAACTCAGAATGATAATATACATCTTTTAGTGAAGTTGGTTTTAACATTCTGTGTTTGAAAATACCACTTTTAGAAAATAGGTATTTTCTTGCCTAAACCATCCAGCCTGCCTCTGCTAGCTTGTGTATTGTGTGTCTGGGTTTGTGAGTGACAGGGGCTGGGGGACTCCAGGAGACAGGGTGAGTCAGCACAGGGCTGAATAGACCTATCTACATGTAGAGTGGTGGGAGGAGTGGCACCTGGGTCTGAATAGGGCTGTGCCTGCCTTCCACAATGCTGGCTCCACCTCCTGTGGCGTGTCTGATGACCCTGGCCCACACTGACAAAGAGAGAAGGTGTGCACTGGCAGAATGCACCCAGAACTGGTTTGGACTAGGTACAGGACCCTCTGCCTTCAGAGACCAAAGGAATTATGGGTATAAATACTGGGGCCCTGACCCCAAGACTTTAGATCACTTCTGGAACAAACAAGATGAACCTTTGCTGAGGAGAGGAACCAGAGAAGCTGAAGGAGGAGACTATCCCTATGCTGTGTGCTGTTTGAGGGATTGGCCTGCAGTGGTTGCCTGATTGCCAAAGAAAGGAGAAAGGAACTTTGTGCTACTTTCATCATCTTGCAGAACATCTCCAAGGGCTTGAAGATTGAGCTTGCCTCCTGCTGAAGTCTCACTGACACAAGACTTCACCAACCAGCTCCCCTGAATTCCCTTGCTGGGAATTTGAAGTGCCTGCTGTGGTGTTGGGCCTTCTGAGAGACTGCGTGTTGCTGGAGCTGGAAGCGCGACTCAAGAGGGAGAAGCGTGTCGCCGCCGCAGCCGCTGTCGTCACATCGCCGAGAAAGCGTGCCGCCGCTGTCGCCATCGCATCGCCGAAGTGCCTCGCATCATCGAAGAAGAGTGTCGCCGTCACATCAGACGCCGTCTCATCATCGGTAGAAGCGTGTCGCAGGGCCTGTCGCGGCTCAGAAGATTCACTGAGTCACCGCACAGCCGTCGGGCGTGCACGCATCACCCCCTGAGTGTCGCATCGAGAGGAAGACGCCATTTTGTTTCATTGCACTGGGTCATCATCGCAGCGCTGCGGGTTGCATCGCCACAGACGCGCAGTAAGAAACCGACGCATCACCTCCCCACGTGGTGAAGAACCGATGTATCACCTCCTCTCCGGTAAGGAACCGACGCATCACCGTCCCCTACGCAGCAGTAGGGAACCAACGCATCACCTCCCCTGGAGCAAGGAACCGACGCATCACCGTTCTTGCGTGTAAGGAACCAACGCATCACCTTCCCTGCAACTCTTTTGTTTGTATCGCGTTACGCATCCAAAGGTACATTGAACATTGAGTGTCGCATTTACCATCTTTATTGAACTGAACTATTTTGTACCATTGACAGTCATATTTTTCATAGTGTATTGTGGATTTTTATTGTTTTGGCACTTGTGTTAAGTCTATATAAAAATACTTATTTTTATAATACAACCTGTGTGGTGTCCATCTGTAGTGTTGTCACTGTGTTACTGTATGTGTTCACAAATGCTTTACACACTGCCTCTGAGATAAGCCTGCCTGCTTGTGCCAAGCTACCAAGGGGGTGAGCAGGGGTTATTTTAGTAGTGTATCCCCCTTACCCTGACTAGAAGCAAGGGTCCCTATTTGGACAAAGGTACCTACCTCTGCCAACTAGAGACCCCCAGTTCTAACATTGGTGGGCAGCGGTGAGGATTCTGGACTTGCATTTGTGACTCATATACAGTAATTGGTGTACACTACTAGTGAGTGCAGACCAAACGCAACCACTTACATTTTGGTAGATTGTTTTTTCCTGGGATTTCTATTTTTTGCCAAGAACTGTCAAGTTTCACCATGAGCAAAACAGCGTCCATCACATCTGTTGATTTAGATTTTGAGGAAGAGAAACTAGAAAGTTACACTGTAAAACAGCTGAAACACTTCTGCAGGAAAATTAAAGTTGCTATGACCGGTCTCTCCAAGAAGGATGAGTTCCAAAAGGCGTTGAGGGCCTGGGTGGAAGCAAGAAGTACCCCTGAGCATGTGGAAGAGCATGAGGAGGGGGCTGAGAATGCTAAAGGGCAGCTAGATGGGCTATTGGGTCCAGGGGGGAGGAAAGCACCTTCCCCAGTAGGTAGCAGTGTTTCTTCCAAGGGCCTGTCCCCAGGAGAGCTGGAGGACAGGGAGAGAAGTAGGATGCAGGAAATGAAGCTGACCAAGCTTAAGATGGGTGGGTAGTTAGAATTGGAAATTAAGAAATTGGCCCTAGAGGAAAGAGGATGCAAATGGACCATGAGAGAAGTTTGAGGGAGTTGGAGTTGAAAGCTAGGAGCTTAGAGATTACTCCCTCTGGTGGCAGTACACCGTCCATGCCTGTTGAAGCAAGGGTGTATATACCTAAAGATGTGGTGAAAGAGTTTTATAAGAATGATGACATTGGGCAATGGTTTAAAGCCTATGAGTTAGCTATGACCTCACACCGGGTACCTAAGAAGGATTGGGGAGCGGGGTTGTGGGGGCGGTTCCTTAGTGAGGGGCGGGATACCTTATTAGCCTTGCCCTTTGATGTCCACAATTCTTATGGTCATATGAAAGAAGCATTGATGTCCAGGTATGGGTTGACTCCTGAACTGTATAGGCAGAGGTTCAGGAGTTGCAAAAAGTTGGAGGGCAGTACCTGGGTAGAATAGGTGACTTTTTTTTGCAGAGCATTGTATGGTTGGGTGAAGGGTAGCAAAGTGAATGATTTTGAAGCGCTCTTTGATTTGAATGCATGGGAGCACTTGTCAGGAAATTGTTTTCCAGAGCTACGCCAGCACCTTATTGATAGTAGGCTGACTAACCATAGAAGCTTGCTGAGGAGGCGGACCGCTGGTTGAGTACCCGGGTACACAAGGGTCACATGGGAGACTCCGCCAAAGGTGGGCAGGGTCCCCAGCAGAGGAGTGAGGGGGACAAGGGTAAACAGAAGGAGTTCCATAAAGGGCCCCAAAGTAATCCCCAAGGGAACCAAGGGAAAGGTTTCCAGCCTCCCCCTGAAAAGAAGCCAGGGGCCCCAACAGATAAGCCTGTTCACAGGGGTCCAAGACTTGCTTTAAGTGTGGTCAGGTGGGCCACTGCTCCTGGGAGACTAGATGTCCCTTGTATGGAAAAACAGCACCCACTGGTGCACCACCCCGGCAGGTAGCTAGTGTAGCCCTGGGGGAGGAGATGGGTGCCCAAGGTGGGTGGGGTCCCGTAGCAATGTCCTTGGTCTCTTTAGGAGACAGTGAGATGGTCCCCAGGACCCAACTGCGTGATAACACTAAAAAATACAGGCAGTGGGTGACCATCAATGGCCAAAGGGTGGAGGCTCTGAGAGACACCGGAGCCAGTGTGACAGCTGTCAGTTGACGGCTGGTGTCTGAAGTGCAGGTGATCCCCAATGCATTCTGCCCAGTAGTTGCTGAGGACAACTCAGAGAGCCACTGCAGAGTGGCTCAGGTTCCCTTTGAGTGGGAGGGGGTGTCTCAGGTACCTTTCAAGTAGCTGTGAGGCCAGCCATGCCTGTAGACTGTCTGTTGGGCAACAATTTAGAAAGTTCATCTTGGGCAGAGGTGGAGAGAAGGTCTCATTTAGAGATGTTGGGTCTGCCTGAGTGGGCGTGCGCGACCACTCGGTCTATGGCAGCCAGTAGAGGTGTTCAAGAGGACCTGGAGCCTGAGAGGGTGGCCCAGGTGCCTGCCTTGAAGAGAAGAGGCAGGGGGCGCGGGAAACCAGCCCCCTTAGTTCCCACGGTCCAGGAGGAAGCAGAACCTGAGGGGGATGCTCTGGAACCTACAGGGGAGCAAGTGGCTGAACTGGGGGACCTACCTGAGCTGACCCATTGGCAGCAGGAGGGAGGCCCCTCCAGGGAGGAGTTCTGTGAGGAGCAGAACAAGTGCCCTTCTCTTGTGGGTTTGCGGCAACAGGCCACAAACCAGGCAGCAGGTGATCAGTCTGGATCACATTGGATCTACTGGGAGAATGGTCTCCTGTATAGCGAGCCTAAGGTTGCTGAGCCTGGGTCAGCCCATGTGCTGGTGGTACCCCAGCGCTTCAGAGCCTTCCTTCTGGGGTTGGCTCATGACGTGCCTTTAGCAGGACATCTGGGGCAGAGCAAGACCTTTGAAAGGCTTGTCACCCACTTTTATTGGCCCCAGATGCGCAGGAGTTCAGACACTCACTGCAGGACATGTCAGACTTGCCAGGCAAGTGGAAAAAGTGGGAGGAAGCACAAGGCTCCCCTCCAGCCATTCCCTGTGGTCAGCACCCCTTTGAACGGGTGGGTATTGACATTGTGGGGCCACTGGACCCCAAGATAGCCATGGGCAACAGGTTCATCCTGGTCTTGGTGGACCATGCCACCCGGTACCCGGAAGCCATCCCTCTTCGGACAGTGACGGCCCCCGTGGTGGGACGTGCACTGATGGGGATTTTCTCCCATGTGGGGTTCCCCAAGGAGGTGGTGAGTGACTGTGGTACAAACTTCATATCCAAGTATATGAAGTCCCTGTGTGCGGTGTTACCTATAAGTTCACCACTCCTTACCACCCCCAAGGAAATGGGCTGGTTGAGAGATTCAACCGGACCCTGAAGGGCATGATTATGGGTCTGGAAGAACCCATGAGGCGTAAGCCGGACGTCCTCTTGCCATGCCTTCTCTTTGCTTACCGTGAGGTGCCACAGAAGTCCTTAGGGTTCAGTCCCTTTGAACTGCTCTATGATCACCCGTAAGAGGGCCTCTGAGTTTGGTGAAAGAAGGCTGGGAGAAAGCTCCCAGTAAACCTCCCCAGGATGTATTTAGCTACATGCTGGCCTTTAGAAACCAAACTAGGCGATTCAGACAACTCGCTGAGGTGAATCTGGAAGCCAGCCAGGAGGAGATGAAACAATGGTATGATCAGAATGCCACTCTGATCGAGTTTCAGCCTGGACAGAAAGTGTGGGTCATGGCCCCCGTGGAGCCTTGCGCGCTCCAGGATAAGTGGACCGGACCATTTGAGGTGGTGGAGCGCAAGAGTAACGTCACCTACCTGGTGGACTTGCGATCTCCCAGGAACCCTTTGCGGGTCCTACATGTCAACAGCCTGAAGCCCCATTTTGAGAGGTCTGAAGTGGGCATGCTCCTAGCAACAGATGATGGAATGGAAGAGGAGACAGAACCTCTTCCTGACCTCCTGTCTGCAACAGAGCAAGATGGGTCAGTGGAGGGTGTGAAACTCTAACTCCCTGACACCAGAGCAGCAGGAAGACTGTCGCCAACTGTTGGGACAGTTTCCTGACCTGTTTTCCCTGGTTCCTAGTGTCACTGATTGGTGCGTCCATGATGTGGACACTGAGGACAGTCCTCCTGTCAAGCACAAGGCTTACAGAGTGACTGACAGGGTGAGAGCGTGCATCAAGGAGGAGGTCTCCAAGATGTTTGCATTGGGGGTGATTGAGTCCTCTCACAGCCCTTGGGCCAGCCCAGTGGTCTTGGTCCCAAAGGCTGCCATGCCTGGTGCCACACCCGAACTTCGGTTCTGTGTGGACTACCAAGGACTCAATTCAGTCACCAGGACTAACGCTCACCCCATCCCCAGAGCTGATGAGCTCATTGATCGATTAGGTGCTCCCCTGTACCTCAGCACGTTTGACTTAACGTCTGGGTACTGGCAGATCGCCTTGACTGATGGGGCAAAAGAGAGGTCAGCATTCTCCACACCAGATGGGCACAACCCAAAGGGTTATGCCCTTTGGGATGAAGAATGCCCCTGCCACCTTTCAGAGGTTGGTCAACCAGGTGTTGGTTGGACTGGAAGATTTCAGTGCCGCCTACCTGGATGACATTGCAGTGTTCAGCGCCAGTTGGGAAGAACATCTGCGCCACCTCTGGGAAGTGTTGATGGCGCT
Source organism: Calotriton arnoldi (assembly GCA_963921515.1). Classification (NCBI taxonomy): domain Eukaryota; kingdom Metazoa; phylum Chordata; class Amphibia; order Caudata; family Salamandridae; genus Calotriton; species Calotriton arnoldi. Next base: position 481,735 of record CAWUFW010007881.1, read on the forward strand.
GCGGAGGGCAGGCCTCACGATCAAGGCGAGTAAGTGCCAGATCGGGCAGGGTTCCGTGGTGTACTTGGGACACCAGGTTGGGAGCGGCCAGGTGGCGCCCCTACAGCCCAAGATTGATACCATTCTGGCTTGGGAGCCCCCAAGACCCAGACAGAGGTGAGAGCCTTTTTAGGACTCACCGGGTATTACAGGAGATTTGTCAAGGGGTATGGCAGCATTGTTGCACCCTTGACAGAGCTGACTTCCAGGAAGCAGCCCAAGAGCGTGATTTGGACTGACACCTGTCAGAGAGCTTTTGACGCCTTGAAGACTGCCATGTGCACGGCCCCCGTGCTTCAGGCACCCAACTTCGCAAAAGAATTTGTTGTTCAAACAGATGCTTCATAGCATGGTGTAGGGGCTGTTCTGGCACAGTTAAATAAGGAGGGCCTAGACCAACCTGTAGCCTTCATCAGTAGGAGGTTACTTCCACGGGAACAGAGGTGGAGTGCTATTGAGCGTGAGGCATTTGCTGTGGTCTGGGCACTGAAGAAGTTGAGATCATACCTGTTTGGGACTCACTTCCGGGTTCAGACAGACCACATGCCCCTCAGATGGTTGATGCAGATGAGGGGTGAGAATCCAAAGCTGTTGAGGTGGTCCATTTCCCTACAGGGGATGGACTTCATGGTGGAACACCACCCTGGTACAGAACACTCCAATGCTGATGGTCTGTCCAGATTGTTCCACCTTAGCGATGAGAACTCCCAAGGGGATGGGTAGTTCTCCCCACATTTCAGCTGGAGGGGACACGTGTTAGACCTGGTACCATTGGCGTGGGTCTCCCTTCCATTTTTTTGCGCTATGCCTCCTCTGTTACTGACCTGTTTTTGCTGGATTAGATGCTTTGGGCACTTTGCCACTGCTGATCAGTGCCAAAGTGCAAGTGCTCCCTATGATAAATTGATGTATGGATTAGTTACTCCATGTTTGGCCTATTTGATTCACTGTCAGACCCTAGTACAGTGCACTGGTTGTGCCCAGGGCTTGTGACTCAAATGCTGCTGGTAGGCTTGCAGCACTGGTTGTGCCACCCACAGGAGCAGCTTGTAAAGTGTGTCTCAGGCCTGCCATTGCAGAGCCTGTGTGCAGTCTGGTACTGCCATGTCGGCTTGGTAAGTGCACCCACTTACCCTTCCCCAAACCTTCCATTTCTTGCATATTAGTCACCACTAAGGTAGGCCATAGGGCAGGGTGCATTGTATGTGTAAGGTAGGACATGCCCTGGTGTGTGTGGCATGTCCTGGTAGTGAATTACTGCCAATTTCATTTTTCACTATTGCAAGGCTACCTCTCCCCATAGGCCAGCATGGGCAGTTTGATTATAACAACTTATAATCCTAACTGACCCAGGGAACATGGTAGAAAAACGAATTTAGTATGCCTGAACTCAGAATGATAAAATACATCTTTCAGTGAAGTTGGTTTTAACAATCTGTGTTTGAAAATACCACTTTTAGGAAGTAGGTATTTTCTTGCCTAAACCATCCAGCCTGCCTCTGCTAGCTTGTGTATTGTGTGTCTGGGTTTGTGAGTGACAGGGGCTGGGGGACTCCAGGAGACAGGGTGAGTCAGCACAGGGCTGAATAGACCTATCTACATGTAGAGTGGTGGGAGGAGTGGCACCTGGGTTTGAATAGGGCTGTTCCTGCCTTCCACAATGCTGGCTCCACCTCCTGTGGTGTGTCTGATGACCCTGGCCCACACTGACAAAGAGAGAAGGTGTGCACTGGCAGAATGCACCCAGAACTGGTTTGGACTAGGTACAGGACCCTCTGCCTTCAGAGGACAAAGGATTTATGGGTATAAATACTGGGGCCCTGACCCCAAGGCTTTAGATCACTTCTGGAACAAACAAGACAAACCTTTGCTGAGGAGAGGAACCAGAGAAGCTGAAGGAGGAGACTATCCCTATGCTGTGTGCTGTTTGAGGGATTGGCCTGCAGTGGTTGCCTGATTGCCAAAGAAAGGAGAAAGGAACTTTGTGCTACTTTCATCATCTTGCAGAACATCTCCAAGGGCTTGAAGATTGAGCTTGCCTCCTGCTGAAGTCTCAGGGACACAAGACTTCACAAACCAGCTCCCCTGAATTCCCTTGCTGGGAATTTGAAGTGCCTGCTGTGGTGTTGGGCCTTCTGAGAGACTGCGTGTCGCTGGGAGCTGGAAGCGCGACTCAAGAGGGAGAAGCGTGTCGCCGCCGCAGCCACTGTCGTCGCATCGCCGAGAAAGCGTGCCGCCGCTGCCGCTGTCGCCATCGCATCGCCGAAGCGCCTCGCATCACTGGAGAAGAGTGTTGCCGTCGCATCAGACGCCGTCGCATCATCGGAGAAGCGTGTCGCAGGGCCTGTTGCGGCTCAGAAGATTCACTGAGTCGCCGCACGGCCGTCGGGCGTGCACGCAGCGCCCCCTGAGTGCCGCATCGAGAGGAAGATGCCATTTTGTTTCATTGCACCGGGTTGTCATTGCTTCGCGGCGCTGCGGGTCGCATCGCCACAGAAGCGCAGTAAGAAACCGACGCATCGCCTCCCCACGGGGTGAAGAACCGACGCATCACCTCCTCTCCGGTAAGGAACCGACGCATCACCGTCCCCTACGCAGCAGTAGGGAACTGACGCATCACCTCCCCAGGAGCAAGGAACCGACGCATCACCGTTCTTGCGTGTAAGGAACCGGCGCATCACCTTCCCTGCAACTCTTTTGTTTGTATCGCGTTACGCATCCAAAGGTACATTGAACATTGAGTGTCGCATTTACCATCTTTATTGAGCTGAACTATTTTCTACCATTGACAGTCATATTTTTCATAGTGTATTGTGGATTTTTGTCGTTTTGGGTCTTGTGTTAAGTGTATATAAAAATACTTATTTTTATAATACAACCTGTGTGGTGTCCATCTGTATTGTTGTCACTGTGTTACTGTATGTGTTCACAAATGCTGTACACACTGCCTCTGAGATAAGCCTGCCTGCTCGTGCCAAGCTACCAAGGGGGTGAGCAGGGGTTATTTTAGTAGTGTATCCCCTTACCCTGACTAGAAGCAAGGGTCCCTATTTGGACAAAGGTACCTACCTCTGCCAACTAGAGACCCCCAGTTCTAACAATTAGTAATTATAAAATCATCTTCCCAAACTTTCAAATATCATTAATGTCTTCAAACTGTGCATATCACTAATTTTCCGGTTTGCACTATCCTCCACTCGGTTATCATTAACATAGTTTGAAGGGTTCTTTCTTGCCTCCAAATGTTTATAATGATTCCTCAGTTTTAATTTATAAATAGATTTAAAAAAAACTCTACTCTCGTTCTTGTATAGACAAAACATGTTTCTGGACAAAATCACAGCCCAAATAGAAGCACATGTGTGTCTGCTTGTATTTAAGTAGATCCTGATTAATTACTGTAGTAAGTGTTTTACGTCTTTCTTTAGTTCTTTATAATCATGCAAGATCTTTTTTTATTTTTTTTATTTTAAATGTGTTTATTAGTTTTCAAAGATAAAATACATCAATGAAGGATTTCGACAATCATACAGGCACAGGTACGCAAAGCTAGAGATTGACATGGTTCAAGCATAAACATAGAGTGGCATAGGGTGGAACTAACAGTTGAAACAGCACTGACGCGCTATATCAGTGCGGGGGTCAAGAAGTGCTGGGGGACAAACTGTGCAAGACGGTAGCATTAAGTATATGCTTAAGTGTGTGCAATATCGTACGACATTAAATATCAACAATCAATCAGCAGGTCATAAGCAGGGTGCAGTGAAATGGATACAATGACATAGAAAAGCCTTAGTAAAAAAATTCTCATATACATAATGTGAGCCTTATGGAGCACTTTTGGGTAAAGGTCCTGTAGCAGCCTCATTTCTGGAGGAGTCTAGGGGACGCGTCAACAGATCATTTTTTAAAGGGTCCCAAATATCTCTGGGTCGTGACTTCGGAGGAAGTAGTTAACCATAAATATGTAGCTGTTCTTGGCAGTATATTAAATCAGTGAGCCAATCTTTGAATTTGGGTGCCCTCCCTCTGCCCCATCTGCAAGCCACACACCTCTTAGCCATTAATAAAGCTGTTGTGAGATAGCGACGGTGTGGTTTATCTATTAATTCGGTGTAGCTCAGTAGGGCCATTAGGGGTGTGGGAACTAACGTAGATGTTGTCATCGCTGCCAGAGCTTCGAAGACCTGACTCCAATAATCGTGTACCCCTGGACATTCCCACGCTAGGTGGAGGAAGTCAGCTCCAGCCATGCCGCATCTACCACACCTGTCTGAGTCCTTCAATTTGTATTTGTGCATTTTAACCAGCGTGTAATACAAGCGATGCAGAAATTTAAAATGCGTGATGCGGAGTCTACTGCTTGCTGAGATTTGTTCCGTTTGCAGGCAACAATATGCCCACTGTCTATCCGTGAGTTCGTAACCTAACTCTGCTTCCCAATGTGCACGAGCAGCGCATGCGGTAACTTCCTGCTGAGTATGTATTGTGTGATAGAGTAGGGAAACCAAATGTCCTGATGAGGTAGCTTGAAGCAGGAGGTGTAAAGGGGCCAATGTTGGGGGCTCTAGCGGGAAAGCAGGAGTAGTATTTCGTATACCCTGGCGGAGTCGAACATATAGGAATACATCCAGTGGAGAGGAGGGAGCTTCATGGAACATCTGTCCCTGTGAGAGGAAGGTCCTGTCGCGGTATAGATCACCCCTAGTTGAGATATTGGTCTGCTCTGCTACCCTACGAAACACTGCTTCTTGAAGTAGCTGCATTTGGGGATGATAGAGTAACGGGAGTAGTGGGGAGTAAAGCATCGGTGCTTTTAACAGGGTCATAATTCACCTCCACGCCGCAACAGTACACACGGTAGATGTGGAATCTTTGTCTCTGGGTTGGGGACTAGTGAAAATTACGCCTGCGAGGGGGACAGGGTCAGCCAGCCACTGCTCCACTGCGATTTGCGGCATATATGTGGGTGGGTGGAACCAATAATAAGCATAATGTGCTTGGGCACATGTATAGTTTAGTTCAAAGTTAGGTACGTCAAACCCTCCTAGCAAATACGGTCTGGTGAGTATATTCCATTGTAGACGCGGTTCCTTTCCTCCCCAGAATAAACGGATCAATTCTGAACGCAATGCTTTGAAGAAGTGCCGTTCCGGGTGGTACGGGATATTTAGGAATAAGTACAGAAGTTGTGGGAAAATCACCATTTTGATGAGTGAAGCACGTCCTGCCATGGAAAGAGGCAGTGAGATCCAACGGGTGACGCATCCAGAGATATGATCTAGGGCCCTGCCGTAATTAAGGCGCAATAGTTCCTCCCGGTCTCTGGAGATGCGGATACCCAGATACCTCATATCAGACTGGCACCAGTCTAGGGGGTAGTCCAGTGGGAATTGCATGGCAGCAGGTGTGAGTGGTAATATTTGCAATTTCCCCCAGGTTATTTGGATCCCGGAAAGTTTCCCAAAAATGATGAATTCTCGCAGCAAGGAGTTTAAGTTGTGCTGTGGATCCCTAATATACAGAGTAATGTCGTCCGCGTAAAGGGATATAAGTATCTGACGCATTTTGCAATGCAGCACTTTGTCCTGGTGGTGCTGCCTCAATCGAGCTGCCAAAGGCTCAACCGCCAGGGCAAAAAGCAAGGGGGAGAGTGGGCATCCCTGCCTAGTGCCCCTGGTGATGGGATCAACCCATAACACAAACTGTGATCAAGTGAAAGAAAAACAAAAGACAAGGTGCTGGGTGTGGTATCGTATGCTGCTAATGCACCAGAGAGTTTGTCCTAGTGTGCTGCAGTATCAACCCTATAAAGAAAGACGGGATCAACCTGGAACACCGCCCTTCCCAAATAAAACCGCTGGTGGTCGCGTAACTAGTTATCATGGAGGAGTCTCGTTCGTTATCGGAATTAACCAGACAAATCGCTCCACCAACTAAGAACGGCCATGCACCGACCCCCAGCGGTTTTAATTGGGAAGGGCAGTGTTCCAGGTTGATCCCATCTTTCTTTATAGGGTTGATACTGCCGCACACTAGGACAAACTCTCTAGTGCATTAGCAGCATACGATACCACACCCAGCACCTTGTCTTTTGTTTTTCTTTCACTTGATCACAGTTTGTGTTATGGGTTGGCGGTTGCTGATGATGAGAACCTGAGGACGCAGGCGAGTACCTACCTGCTCACTCCCATGGTGTTACTTCCGTGAGGCACCGTCAACCTTTTCTCACCTTTTTCTTTTCACTTTTGTCTACATGAGCTCGGTCATACTACACCTTGGGGTGGGTTTGACTGTGGGAGACTTAAACGAATTGACGCAACAGATTTTTTATAACAACATTTTTTATAATAGAATGGTGATCCAGGTCCCTCCTGTACAGACGGTATAAGGTTAACCGCTGGTCCAAATTGATTAATTCATAAATTGTAATGGAAGGACTCTGAGTAATATATTCACTGTGTGAACAGGTCCCTTGTTGTTTGAGTCTGTCAAGGTACACCAGAATTTGCCATCGTTTCCGTGGATCGTTGAAACCCCCTGACATTCCATGTGAGGATATGTAAGCTATGCAGAAATGTTGAACCTGCCATGTAGCAAAGTAGACAGCAAGATGTAAAGCAGTATGTACACTGTGTATGCGAAATGGGTAAAAGAGCTACGTCGTCGTTGCCTCCTGTGTTTTCCTGTAGATGCCGTTAAACATTCTAAGAACAATCCCTTTCCCGCCCTCACCCACTGTAGCATCCCAAACATGCCAGAATGAACATTCCCTCCCACCACCCAAGTCCCCAACAGAACAAAAACAATCTGCATTCTGGTCTGCAGTAAAGAAGTAGGGGGAGCGCCCTCAGGGGGAACTCCTAGGTGCAGGCACGATTATACCCCGCCCACAGAGTTGCGAGTTGTTAAAGTGGCCAAACTCTGCGAGGGTGGGGGTGCTCGATACCAGATGTTGTACAGCACTAGGAAGTCACTTATCTGGTGTGCAGTGGCAGATCTCTCTCTCCGTCAGTTCTGCGCCATACTGTGCATGTATCATGGAAGGAGCAGTGGTACCCAGCAGTTCAGAAGTAAGTCGGTGTTGCTCGTGAAGTTTCAGTTATGTACCATCCGGAGATGGCGGTCTTGAGGATGATTCGTGTGATGAGCGAGAGCTGTTGTGACGTTTAATACGCTTCAGGAAGTCTTCAACTTGTTGTGGGTTAGTGAAGAAGTATTGTTTGCCTTGATGGGTCACTCGGAGACGGGCTGGATACATGAGAGCATAATCAATTTGTGCCTGGCGAAGTTTTTGTTTGGCTGGTAGAAACTTGCACTGCTCCTCTTGAACAGTGGCAGTGAAATCGGGGTAGAGGGTGAAGGCTTTCCCCTCAAATGTGAGTCGCCGCTTTTCTCATGCTGCTTTGAGGGCCACATCCCGGTCGCGGTAATTTAACAACCCCGCGATGATGGGTCGCGGCGTACTGCCCGGAGGAGGCCGAGGACCAAGAGAGCGATGAGCTCGCTCAACGATGAATTGAGAGGAGAAAGATTCCGCGCCGATTGTTTCACTTAACAGTCTCTCAATAAACTCTTCCATCCGACCTGTGTTGGTGCTTTCTGGAATTCCTATGACTCGGATATTATTTCTCCTACTGCGTGCCTCAAGGTCTTCGTTTTTGGCAGCAATCAATTTGAGGAGTTTATCCATATGCAACACCTGTGTCTTAAGGTGAGATGTGGTATCTTCCGTGTCTGAGATGCGACGCTCTGTTTCCTTGATGCGTTCGCCGTGACCATCCAGCTTATGTACAATAGCGTCCATCCGCGTGCTCATGGCATCCATTTTCTCTGTGAATGAGGTAAGGCTCTGGCGCATTTCGAGGAGGAGGGTTTTCATGTCATCGTCATGTGGCGGCGCTGATCCTTGTTCCTGCTCTTCAACTGGCTGGCCAGGGTCCTCTTGCTGCGTGCGGCCTCCCTTTTTAGCTTCAAATGTTAATCGAGTTTGCTTGACATCTGCCTTCCCCATTTTGTGGTTATGCGGCTGAGGGGGAGGCAAGCGATGTGTCTTTGGGGAGATGGCGCAGAAACCTCTGTGGAGGAAGGGGCTGGGGAGGTCAATCTGCGCGTGCAAATTCTGTTTCCAACAGTCTGTGTGGCGCTGATATCTCGATTGTTAGGACAGAGATGAGCAGACAGCGCTTCTACAGTGGCTCTGCTGAGGGATGACCAGCGACAGGTGAGTTCAAACGAGCTGCCAGGTCGTGGTGGTAGCAGCAGGGCATCTAAGGTGGAGATGGTTAGTCCAGCACACTCGAATAATCATCAATCCAGTGATACATATGCCTCAGAGCCAGTCCGTCGTGTAGCTCTCAGGAGACTGAGCACAGCGAGCCCGGCCGGGGCCCAGCGGCACCTCCAGATCCCGAGATGGGGAAGGAGGGCAGGACAGCGGGTGCGGGTTCAACGGAGGACCCCCTCTGCGACGTGCGCAGTGATGTCCCAGAAGCGGTTGTAGGGGGTGATGGCCCAGGCCCTACATGCACGGCCGTAGCGCCCTCACAGTAATACGCGGCCCATGCAGCGAGGAAGGCCACGAGCAATGGCGCCTTAGGTGGGTGCAGGCGCATGTCGCCGCCTCTTATCTTCCTGCACGAGAGCCGGGCGGGCACAGCAAGGAGGTGAAGCTGCGCACCTGCCGCGCTCCACGTGTGTGTCCCAAAGAAGCGTTCAGCGGTCTTCAGCCCATATGCAGAGGCAAGCCTCGAGTTGCCCCACTGCAGACTGATGTGAATCCACACAGGACAAGATCGTGAGGCCCGTTCTGCGCCTGTCGCCGCAAGCACACAAGTCAGGTAGGCGCAGATCAGCAGTGCAAGGAGTGTGGGGGCCAGCCACACGGCATATCACGGGGCTCCACACGACAACGCAGATGCCGTGGCAGAGGGCAGGTATGGTGTGACAGGGTCCGCAGCAATTGCAGGGTCACGCCGCCATGTCAGCCACGCCCATTCAGGGAAGCAGCGGCAATAGTATATGGCTTCCTGAGGTAATCGCTGTATGGAGGAGCGGTGCTATTCAAGGAGCGAGGTCGCTGGAAGTGGCTAGCATAAGTGTTAACAATCGAGGCCGGGCACTCACCCCACAGCGACGATACAGGGCTCCGGTATGTAGAAGCGCGGCCCGCACACCACGTGGGTGCCTCAGCGCTCGCGTACCAGGCGCAGCCAGGGAGGGCTCCAGGTATTACACGCTGGCATGTCGCCCGAGTCAGTAAGAGCGCCGATGGCATAGAAGGAGCGCTCGGAGCAGCCTCGTACTTTCCCCGCTCAGGCTCTGGTTGGTCTGGAACTGCTGGGCATATCAGGATATATCCTAGGATCTCCTAGGCAGGATATTTGGGCAGATGAGTGGATCGAGCTGCAGGAGCCACACGCTTGTGCGGCCATCTTGCTCGTGCGCCACCTAGTGCCCCCTCATGCAAGATCTTGTGTTTGTTTACATAGGTGTGTGACTGTGAGCTTTTATTGCTTTTGTGTTCTCTTCCTAGTTTTCCCCTTTGTGCATCGTGTCTTTGCTTCTTGGTCTTCCTCGTCCTGTTTTCTGACTAATCATAGCTGCTGTAACTCATCTAAAATAGTCACATTCTAAGATGATTCAATATTTATATGAGGTGCCTGTGATTTCACTATCTAGTTAGTAGTTATAGCGTCGTGCCCTGCCCGGGAGCAGGCAAATGAACACGCTACACACAGAGCTGTGTAACAGATGTCTTTATTCCTCAGCATACGATCACACACTGCACACTCCTTATGTTATAACTGTTAATAACTACACCTTAACACCTCCTGGCAAGTTAAGTAATTCCGCTGTTAAGTCCGCCCAGACCGCAAGGGTCCTAGCGCACATAGTCGTTATTAAATAAATAGTAGAAACAACAGTTGCATCACATTTCTGCAATAACTAGTAGAGTCGCTCACACTAGCCGGCCAGATCGAGACATATGAGATGGTTGAGATGCACTCTGATTGTTCACTGATAGCACAGCTTCTGGTGCTTGATCTGGACTGTGAGGTGGGATCGCATCATTTATGATTTCAGGAACTGACGAACCTTGATGTAGGTGCTTAAAATGTGACAAGTCAGTGTGATGGACTTTCCGGGACAATACCCCGTTACCATGTGTCCTCTGCGCGTCACAACCCTCAGAGGATTGACAGCAAACGGAGTGTCTGTTTTTCTGCTTTAGTTTCTGCCTGACCATGACCAAGTCACCTTCATCAAAGACTGTTTCCTGAGTTTGTCGAGGCCACTATGCATATGCCTTCATCTTGCACTTTTGAGAAGTGTCTGTGACACGAACCTCATCAGTATTCAAGGAATGGTCTACTGTCCACTGTGGCACTTAGGTTCCGATGGCTCACCCAACTACCAAGGTGGCAGGACTCCCACCAGTTGTGGAATGAAAAGTTGAACAATAAGCTAGGAGGGCTTGACACAGAGCCTACTTTTACTCAATTCCCTCCATCGATGCTTGTTGAATTACTCTTTTAAAGGGTACCCATTAATCGTTCCACAACCCTATTGGCTTGGGGCCACAGAGGTGTACTCTTTTGATGCTTGACATTAGTCTGACTAGAAACTCCTTGAATTCTTTGCTATTGGACAGCAGACCATTGTCAGATTTGTCAAAGATGTCATCCAGCCGCTCAAGAACCTTGTCATGGGTTGTTGATGATAACTCCTCTACTAAAGGAAAGCATGACTACTCATCAATGACTACCATGAGATGATGTCCATTTCCCAAGGACTTAAAGAAATCAACTGCAACTCTTTCCCCAACATGTGCAGGAAGGTAAGACATTGTCAATAGATGCTGCATCATTTTGGGGCAAAGGCAGTTGCAAAGATGGCACTCTTTTAGTTCCCTCTCAACTCGCTCATTTAGGCGTGGAAACCACTCTCGGTCTCTTAGGGCTCTCTTGGTGGCTAAATGCCATGATGCCCTTCATGGTCTTGTTTAATGACTTATTGTCTTAGGCTCTCAGGTATGACAATTCTTGAGCTTCTCAATACAACACCTTCCCAGGTAACCTGTAGTTCCTCCTGAACATTTTTGAATTTTTGAAATTCCACATCGTCAGCAAAAAGGTTGAGCATTCTTCTTTGATGATTGAGTTGAAATGTTGTCTTTTAGGATAAGCATGTTCTTATAGGCATGGGTAGCAGCAATAATCTATTCAGTGGATAGGGCTGTTGGCGTGCTGGACCTCACAATGAAGTTGATGTACTCCTCACCCATTTTGGATATCGAACTGTGATGATGTAGCAGTACTCATGAAAAGTAATCAGCAGGGTTCTGATCTTTACCCGACTTGTGTACGATTGCATTGTTGTATTCTTGCAGTTGCAACCCCCACCTTTAAATGCAAGGGGGCATCTTGGCTTTCGGGTCCCCAAAAATAGTGAGCAGTGCTTGGTGGTCTGTAATGGTAGTGAAACGTTTTCCGTATAGAAACACATTAAAATGTTCGCAGGCCAGCCATGTTCAGCCAGGCTCTCCTTCTCCAGCTAAGATTAGGCACATTCTGTGTCAGACAGACTTTAACATTTCCCCATCATAGAATATGTTCCTCCTTTCAGGCAGCCAAACCTACATGCGCCTGTCATTCCTTGGCCGATATCATCATTACACATCCATCTTCTTCATTGGCGCTTGAAAATAAAATTGAAGAGCCTTTGTAGGATGAATCTGAGGATGATCGGCTTTGCCTGGTTTCTACTTCTTGTAACCGAAGATGCTTTTTGGCCTTCTGGGCATTGTGCAAATGCTTCTGAAAACGTCTGGCATCCATTTTCTCTTTTCACTGTAACATATTTGGGTTCTCTTTCACCTGGCAAACTGTTATGAAGTGGCTTTCTTTCCCGCAACCTTTGCACATCTGTTCTTTGGCTAGACATTTGCCTTCATTGGGAAATGAAAACCCACATCGGAAACACAACTTTTTATCTTCTTTGGAGACATCAATTTGCGTGCATCTGCCTTGTGCTTGCTTTTCATGACCAACGCTGATTCATTTTTCGCTGTTCCAGCTTCAATATCAGCAGCTTGGTGATCTGCTCTTTTATCAGCCATGAGCATCTCCCTCAAAATGCATCTTCTGAAATAGTATTAAAGACAGCCATCAATGACTCTGAGGAGTACGGCTTCTTCATGGTAAAATATACTAAACTTGCAGTGCTTGATAAGCACATCCAGTCACTCAAAAAACTCATCCATCATTTTGTCAGCTTGTTAACTCATTTGATTGAAAATGTATCTTTCATAGTCAACATTCGGCATCGGATTGAACTTGGGTCCCAATGCCTTTTTGATCTGACAGTATGATATTGCATCAGTCTGCAAGATTTTCAGCAGCACTTCTTTTACGCCATCACCAGCAAGGTTCTTTGAATACTTAGGGTCTTATTTTGAGTTTGGCGGTACGATGGACCACAAAACCCATGGTGGCAGTGCGTCTACCGCAGCACCGGTGGTCTGACCACCCTATCTCAAGTTGGGCGGCTGGGCCACCATGGATAGCTGCTGCCACCAGGGATACATAAACCCTGGCGGTCTTGCAGCGGTCTGAGGCCCCTAATATGCTGGCATATAGTAGGAGTTTTCTCACTTCCACAGTTTTCATGGCGGTGAGCCTCCCATGGAAAGTGTGGCAGTGAAGAAACAAAGGAGGCCCTACAGGGCCCCCTGTTTCCTCTGCACCAGGAGATGAATGCAGGGGGGCACATAGTGTGCCCCCCTGTATGCATGCACCCCCAGTTCCTGCAGGGCATGGACTTGACAGTCCATGCCCTGCAGGAACATATAATGGCGTTCCCATTGAGTTGGCTTGCTAAGGCTCATGTATGAGCCTTAGCACTGCACCACCGAGGGCCAGCTGCAGTAGGACCGCCCGACCTGGATTCCAATCAGAATCTGGCAGGCAGTCTCATTAGGGATTTAGCTGTGTGGCAGCGGGGCACTGGTGTGCCAACCTGCTCTCACACCGCCAAAGTCATAATAAGGCCCTTAATTATTTTTTTATCATCTACTACTTCTGGGGCATCTATGAAGTCATTGAACGTTTCAATCAATGCAGGCCACCTGGTGCCAATATTTTGCTTCTTAGCTGTGTCGAATGGTGGTGGTGATTTTGGGAACATGGCTGCTGTGTATTTTACTGTCCTTCTGCTGCGGTTGAGAGCATATGGTGTTCCAACAGCTTTTGCTGTGCACCTCAAACTGCACCTTCTGCAAACATTGGCCTTGTGCTTGAGCTTGGGCCATCATGCCAGATCTGAAGTCGTAGATCGTCGTCTTCCTTCTTGACGGTGAGTAGCGTTTCAGTTTCTCACACTTGATCATTGTTGAATGTAGCTTTTTGCATCATACCCGGCTGTCTGCATTTAAAAACCTATTACAAGTTGTACTACACTCCAAGGAAAATACCTGGGGTGAAACCAGAAATATGCACTGTTCCTGATGCAATTCATGTGGGGCGGGCTTGATACACATGTTCACAACCTGCCCGGTCCTAGGCGGCCTGATCGTGGACATCACTGAGTTACTGGAGGGAAGAAGGGGACTAAGTATAATACTGAGCCCACAACCTATATTACTGGGGGTTAGCAATGAATCAATCCCTAGCCAGGCACAGGCATTCGTGTTTATTGCAATGACAGCTTTTCGGCTATGCTTGGCTACCGCATGGTAAGAGCGCTCTCTACCATCGATCCAACAAGGCCTTGCTCGTCTAATGGCTATTTATCATATGGAGGCGGCAGTTTATGCAAAACAAGGCAAGGGGGCTAGGAGGAAAGGGCCACGGGTGTAGGCTCCTCTGACGGGCTGGGTGGCTACACTCGAAGAGGGATAGAAGAGCATCTTTCCGTTTTCTTTAAGTAGGGGTCAATTGGTTAATTTAGTTTTCCGCAGGTGTCTTCTATGTAGGAAAGATAGGAATATATGTATAAATGTTTGATCTGTGTATTTGACGTGACATAAATTAATCTTAAGAATGGACTGTCCACTTGGAGTGGTGGGTTAAACTTAGGGGTGGGCAATGACCTCCGCTCGCGGAGTTTTCGGAGAATTGTTACACATTCCATTTAAAACACGGAATTCAAGCAAAAACTCCATTCTCCGCGTAGTGGAATCAGCTACTAAACTGCACCCACAATTGCTTTGATAAAACAACTTTACATGCTAAAAAGCATATAACAAATTCACAAATGTGAACTTTGAAAAAAGATCAGCCAATGAGAGAGGTGATGATTTTGGGATCCCCCCTAACCTAGGGGGAGGACCAAGCAGATGCCTTGAACACAAAGAGCACATCATGCTGAACGATTCAGTGGTGGTCCCATCCTGTTAGGACCACCCCAAGCACAGTTATGGGCAAAAATACAATCCCAACCAAAGGCTCTGCAATGCATTATGGGATGAGATTATCAGTGGGCAGTGAATATTATAGTATCCAATATCAAAATATTTCTACAAAGAGCTGCAGTTCAACTCCTCGTTACTAGGTGTCCCTCACGAGTCAAATGCAAAAGCATTGAAATTATTACATCAAGCTGCAGTTCCACTAGTCGTTACTAGATGTCCCTCACGAGTCAAATGCAAAAGCATTGAAACCCTTTCATGAAGCTGCAGTTCCACTAGTCGTTACTAGGTGTCCCTCACGAGTCAAATGCAAAAGCATTGAAACTCTGAGCTGAGAGCTAATACTATAAATTCTACAAAGAGCTGAACTGCAGCTTCATGAAAGGGTTTCAATGCTTTTGCATTTGACTCGTGAGGACATCTAGTAACGACTCGTGGAACTGCAGCTTGATGTAATAATTTCAATGCTTTTGCATTTGACTCGTGAGGACACCTAGTAATCGACCAGTTGAACTGCAGCTCTTTGTAGAATTATTTTGATATTGGATACTATAATATTCACTGCCCACTGCTAATCTCGTCCCATAATGCTTTGCAGGGTCTTTGGTTGGGATTGTATTTTTGCCCATAACTGGGCTTGGGGTGGTCCTAAGAGGATGGGACCACCACCGAATCGTTCAGCAAGATGTGGTCTTTGTTTTCAAGGCATCTGCTTGGTTTTCCCCCTAGGTTAGGGAGGATCTCAAAATCATCACCTCTCTCACTGCTTGCTAAATTTTCATTTTCACTTATGTGAAATGACTATATGCATTTTAGCATGTAAAAACAGAGATATTTGTTATTTTACCAAAAATATATGGGGTCTCTGTTTAATAAGTGGGAAGCGGAGCGAAGTTGTGGAATTCACAGAGTTTTTGTTCAACTTTGTGGAATTCCGCGTAGTAGTACTCCGCCAACTACGCCCACCCTTAGTTAAAATGTAAGCTATAAAATGTGTAGTAAAGATAGGTAAAAAAAAAAAAGGATGGGGCACCTGAGGAGGAAACCAAATAAGGCAGGTCGCTGGCCAATAAAAGAAAACCCATAGGAAGCACCTCAATCATGCTCAAAACATGCATAGAATGATTGAACTTGGTTAGGATGTCCCACACAACTAATCTGTTTTTAACATGTACTAAAATGCAATACTTTCTATCAGGTTTGGGATGATTTCCTAACCATGAGATGCTGCACACAAGGTTTATTTGGTTGTGTAATCATCCTGAGACACCCAACCTGCCATCAATCCAAAGCACCACTATGTTTACTAGCTGATCGTGACTCTCAGATAAACCCATTCTCAATGGAGATATACCTCTGAGGACTATCACATAAGTAGTGGTCTCCGGGGGCAACTATAAAGTCACTAAGTTCATAGGATAATCAAATTGAGTTTGATCCTGGCCCCCTGTATGTATAGATGCAGTATTATCCCCCAGTACCACAACTGGTTCTTCCATTGGACCATAACAGTTGCAAAGAGATCGAGAATGGTCTTCAGAACAATGAAGAGTCCCCCTGCTCCCTTCAGTTACCACTGGGGTTGTCGTGCAATCATCGGTTTTCAAAGGCATGAAAGACTGTACACGCATACTAAGTCCCCTAACCAAGTCCCCAAGTAGCTCAAGCCTGTCATGGATGGTTTTAATAAGGTCAAGCAATCTGTTTTTAAGATGCACAAATTTATCACACAACTCAATCTCTGAATGAGGACTATCCACTCCAAGTAATGCCATCACCCACTTCTAAATATTTTAGGGCAGATTTACAAGCCCCTTGCGCCTTCTTGCACCGCCATTGCGTCACTTTTTTTGACGCAATGGTGGCGCAAAAAATGCGGCCTATTTACAACGTGACGCATCTAGGGAGATGCGTCACGTTGTAAAGCCCTGCGTCACATTATACCTGCGTCAGGTATAATGTATGCAGGGTGGGCGTTCCCACGCAGGAAGGCCTCGTAAAAGTGACGCAGTGAAATCTACAAGATTTCACTGCGCCACTTTTAGGACGCCACTGCGTCAAAACCTTACGCAGTGATGCAGTGTAGTGGGAATAGGCCTCAACACGCATTGCTGGAGTTGTGTCATGCTTGCGACATGACTCCAGCAATGCCTGACTTTTCCGCCAACAGATGCGTCAGAATTTCTGATGCATCTGTCAATCCTTGCGCCATAGTGCGCCGTATTGTAAATACGGTGCATCTATGGTGGCGCAAAGGTTTCTGAGGGTGGCGCAGGGAAAGTGACGCATCTATACAGATTGGTCACTTTCTTGTAAATCTGCCCCTCTGTATCCTGCACAGGCTTACTCTTCCTGCACTAGGAATGGTTCCTTTTAGCAGGTGGTGGTAAACAAAATTAATCTGATGCTGTTCGATATGTAAATACAGCCTCCGACAGAGGTTTAACAGGAGAGTCTATGACACATAGGTTTTTCCCCTTCTTCTTTCTGTTACCAACCGGTTGTAAAGGGAATTAGACTTCTGAGTCAATAATGTTGTAGGTCTCTCCTCTTTACAGAGGCCTCTCTCAGTTGATAATTTGATGACAAAACTCAAGTGTTCTTTAACAGAACAAATTTCTTGCTCAATTGCCCCCATACATTGATCGAGTAGGACACTATGGAGCCAGACAAAGGGGTTGGCCTTATTGTTAGATGTAGATTTTCTTTTAGCCATATTGATGATGCCTAGCGCTTAGCACTGTGGGGCTGCTGTGGGATGAAGTCCCGCCTCAGTGATAACAGCAGCAATGCGCACAAGAACACTTCCTCCTCCACAGGAGTCCCAAAATGCTTTTAAGTGCTACACCTTACAACAGCCTATCTCCGGATATTCACAAAAATGTGACAGGATGTCCTCACACACCACCGGGTGTCATTCTTCATCACAGGACTCCCCACACTCTTCAAAAACCTGGTTTGATAAAGAGCGGGTTTACACCTGGAGATCAGGGAGGCACTTCTAACTAAGAGTGGAACCGTGACATAGTATAATTAAAAAACAATGTGATATGCCAAACTGACTTTTTTATTAAATGGAATACCACTTGGTGTTTAAAGCTAATGTGGAGAAAAGGGGAACTAGTACCTCAGCACCACTCAAACCGTCAACATGTTTCTGACTGTTGGATCATGCAAGTCTGTGGCATTCTTCAGGATGGAAACACAGGATCCCTGCGTTGCACACACCCTTGTGCATGCCACAATCAGTATAGGGCTGACCTTTATCGACCCTCTCAAATCCCGATGATTTGGAGGAAGGAGCCAATGCCAGTAGATTAATGGACAGGAATGCTCCTTGACGAATGTGTGACTACAGGGATTCCTGAGCCCTTCCTCCATGTGGCCCAGATGACCCAAAATTGGAGTACCTAGGGACCTAAGATTTGAGAGGGTCAACAAAGAACAGCCCTATACTGATTGTGGCATGCACAAGGGTGTGTACTACACAGGGATCCTGTGTTCCCATCCTGAAGAATGCCACTAACTTGCATAGGCCATGTGGGATGTGGGCCACTCTAGACAGAGGCCCACCTTTTGTTATACAGTACTGCAGTACATTCATGAGTTGGGACCCACTCTGAATCGGAATTTTACAATACTACCAATTAGTAAATAGGTTGGTTCATAAAATTCTATGCTTGTCACAGAATTACTGGTTACATATTGTGACCATGTTTTTGTTACCAGTATTTAATACCCCAGGCTCTTTCTACTTTCAAAGTAGTGCTTATGATAAGTAATGTTAATGCCACACCACCTGATATGGGGTAATGTAGATTGTACAAAAAACTCAGGCAAATATTTCTTCAATGAATCTTGCAGGGGCTAAATTGTGCAACAGCATTTGAAAAAAAAGGCCTTGTCTTGTCATTTATTGATATATTATTAATACCAACCAGATAGTATGTGTAATGTTACACACATAGGGGCCGATTCCGATCTCGGCCGGTAGGGCTCCGAATCGGATTTGGCTTTACCGGATCCGATTCGGAGCCCTGTTTCCCGACCGATCCGTACGCGCGTCCGGACGAGCGAGTACTATGCGAAATCGCCGACCGACTCGTCCGGGCATCCCGACCGCTCTGACCGACTCGTTCCCGGCTCGAACCGCACCGACCGACTCGCTCGGACTCGACTCGCACCGTGCAATGGAGACGTTTCCCGGCCGGGTGAGTACGATGCGTGCCGCGAGCAGTCCGACCGAGCCGTACACTCCGGCTCAGAAGAGCTGTCGGAGCCGTACTCGGGGTCCGTGTCGGACCCCTGAACGCGTAGCCGCGCGAGTCGCACACAGGGGGACCCATGGGTCCCCCTACCTGTGCGTGTACGGGCGAATCGCTTCACCGCGTACACGCTGTGGGGGCG
Organism: Calotriton arnoldi; assembly: GCA_963921515.1. NCBI lineage: Eukaryota > Metazoa > Chordata > Amphibia > Caudata > Salamandridae > Calotriton > Calotriton arnoldi. The sequence goes on from CAWUFW010007881.1 coordinate 500,591, forward strand.
CCCTTGTCCGCCTCGCACCCATTGAGTCAATGGGAGCCCGTGTACGCGTCGTACAACAGGCTCCCATTGACTTCAATGGGAGTCCGACCGAATCGAGTCCGATAGCATACGGACGCATCGTACTCGTTCGGTCGGGCTGCACGGGTCCGATTCGGTCGGAAATCTCTCCGGGTCCGGCTCGGTCGGAGTGATTTCCAGCCCGAATCGGAATCGGCCCCTTTATGTTACTGGTGACAAAAAAGAAATGTGCAGGTAAAAACCTATAAAGTCAATGTGCACCCTGAATGGAATGCTGGGCCTGGGCAGCCAATTGGCATGTTCCCTTAGGGGCTATAACTAAAATTATAGGTCCTCCCAGTAAGCATTCAGTGGCAGATAGGTCATTGTCTCTCCCATTGAGTACTGTCCTCCTACCTCTGGCCTTACATATATCATTTTGGCTTACCGTTAGTAGGTCAAGATCAACAATCTTACTGAAAGCAGCAGCTTTTTTCTGAGCAGAGAAACTCCTGTTTCTATCCTGATAATACTGCTGAAAGGCAAGCCATTGTACTAACATAAACCTGTGCCACCCGTTATTGTGCCGAGAGGCAAAGCAAGTTCTATCGAACACAAACATAATGAAAAGTGTTTGCTGACTTTTCACTGCTCATCACTACCTAGTGAACACAATGGAAAGCAAGTCCTCTGAACAATGGAAGTGTTGAAAAATAAATAAACCTTAAGTGTGGAGAAAAATAATATATATCCAGTTATGTTTGTGACATATAAGAAGTTACAGGTTTATTTTCCACCGAGTGGTTCCAAGTCAAATTAAACAGACTACCTAGGGGTCTATTAGAATGGCGGTCGGAAAATCACTCTGACCGCCATGGTAGCGGGAAAACACCGCCCGCTAGGACCGCGACATAACCGCCGGTCCCATTAGGATGCTCCACAGTCGAAATCCGACCGCGGCGGTCGGATCGCGGCATGTAACATTGCGGCGGTTGCCTGAGCCCCCAGTAAGATAATTAGCATTTACCTGCAGACGATTGGCCCTGCCAGTACTTCCTCTTAATGATTTGGAAAAATATTTCCCAGAGTCGAAACAGTGGCTTATGAATTTTTACAGGAAGCTTAGGTGAGAGGTATGTGATGCATAACTTAGCTTAGGAAGGGCAGCTGGAGAGGATTCAAGAACTTCATTAACTTAAAAGAAACCAGGGGAGCCCTGCTAATTCATTGTTAAGTGTAAAGTTAGACCTGAAGAAGAGAAGCCTTTTGTTCCAAACACCCTCTGTAGCAAATTTTGCACCAGCCCAGAGAAGGGGAAGGTGGAGCTGGTACCAGAACCAGCTTGGCGTATTTGATGAGAAGGGTATTGCTCGTTTCTCTAAACACATCCCTGGCTGACATAGACACACTCTTCAGGGTAGAGTGATCATGCTATGTCAGAATAGTGCACTATGGATAGTTTGCATTAAGTTGAGCAGGATGTTCTGAAAGTGGGAAGGGTTGCCCCGGAGAATTTATTCTCTTTCATTAGGGAGTTTCCATGAGTCACCCATACCCACTGGCTAATGAAACCTACAGAGCTGGCACCTCACTCACTGGATTTGTGGACATTTCACTGTTGGGCATACACCAATGCAATCTTGAAGCTAGTGTTTTCCGTGTGGTGATCGACATTTTTATTTTATTCTGGGGTACCATCCTGTGTCCCTGCTACCCTCCCCCAACCCGCAGGCATTTCACCCCCTCCAGGTGCAGCTCTGTTTAACTAGGCACTGCTGTTTAACTAGGCACACTGGTGGCAAACTGTCTGTCAGCAAAATAAACATGGAACAAAGACTGCATACCCACCCAAAGAACATCAGAACACTATCTGACTCTGCACAAGAGCAGCCAAGGACTGGACCTGTTGTTTGAGACCTGTATGGAGATCTAAGGGCTAGACCTGCTCCCAATTGCACCCAGGACTAAGAAGTGGACTATACGGTTCACTTGGCTGACCTCTTATGTCACTCCCAGGACATAGGCAGCTGCAAAAGGCATCTTTGCCGAAATTGCAAGTAGAGGTGGACTGGTCCCTGCTGGTGGCTTCTGCTGGAGTGAGTCATGGTCCCTAAGTTCTGTCCCTGTGGTTCTGGTAACCAGAAAAGTGACCATAAGGAGCTGCTCCAAAAACTCTGAAAAGCTGGGATTTAGACACTGTTTGGACTGCCAAGAAAGTTGTAGCATCAGTGGAACCAATCAGCAAAGCTGTCTGATGTCAACATGACTTTGTTGGATACAGCTTCAGGCTTGCTCTCCTTTAGGATTTTGATCTCCGTAAAAAAGACTAAGGGGGTCTTTATAATAGCGGGCAGATCACCACCGCCCGTATGGCGGTGGCGATCCGCCTGCTATTCTTCACCGCCCGCATTCCATTTCCCCCCTGCCATATTACATTGGCGGGGGGACCCCGGCGGACGGAAAGACCATCCGTCGTTTTTCCGCCAGTCTGACAGGAGACCGGGCGGAAAAGGGCTCTAATATGGTGGCGGTGTCTGCAAGACACCGCCATCCATATTAGGATGGTGGCGGAAAGCAGCCTTTCCATGGTGGTGTTGCCGCCATGGAAAGGCATGCAGTCTTTGCTTGCGGGCCCCCAGGGTGTTGGGCGGTGCAAGGTGGCAGGCACCAGGCGGTGCCTGTCACGATGTTCATGCAAATGCACAACATGCCTTTTTCACAATGCGGCGGATGCTGCTGACAGCACCGCCCGCCGCAATGTGAACAATGCGGAATGTGCCCGCCAGTGTGGCGGGCGCATCGTAATTTGTATTGCGGGACTGCCGCACATATGGCGGGCGGTCCCTTTTTCCATTGCGATGGCGAGCGGACTTTGTCCGCCCGCCATCGTAATGGACCCCTAAGTTTGATGGTAGAAATTTTGACTCAGCAAAGGCATTAAAAGTATCTGCCTGACGTGAGCACTTTGTCAGCTGTGAAATTTGACTTCCCCCCACTCACAGCTTTTCCAACAAAAACCAGTGACTTGCTTTGAGACAACTTCAGTGTATATGGCTTGCAACCTTACCCCGCTGGAGGATTTGGACTTCAAGTATTTTAGAGCCAAAGTCAGAAGGTAAAATATTTGACCAACCCATTTGGTATATCTGACCCATACTCCATTGTGGTTGGCCTGAAATTATGACTGCTTCCCATCCACTCACGAACAGTGACTACTGATTGGTGCTTTACTTTTTCTTGCCCATTTTTGCCTAATTTAAAAAAATTCATATCTCCAGTTGCCCTTATAGGATTTTTCTCATACTGGTATGATTTTACTCATTTGTTTCTATTTTTCTTAATTGGCTTAGGCTCTATTGTGTTATGTTAGAACTTTTTAACTGTTAAGTTAACTTCTAAATACTTTACACATTTTTTTTACGTTTAGTCAGTCTGCTCTGTGCCATAGCTACCAGGAAGTTGAGTCCAGGTTTAAATTATTGAAATTGGGTTTTGCCTTAAGATTGTGGACTTTTTTGTGGTGCACAGTCAAAATATCGAATTTTTTATATCGATGTACAGAAATATCGAGTTCATAATAACGAGAGTATGAAATATCGATGTTCTGTATATCGATGTAGTTAATATCGTTTTGAGGTGTTTTGGTAAATATCGATGTTAGTAATATAAAAAAATTTAAGTAGGAATTTATAATTAAATTTCGAATTTCAATTTAAAATTTAGGAGCGGGATGTTGGGTTCATAGGGGATAAGGGTTGGGAATGTTTTAAAAAGAAATAATTTAATTTCTTTAAATTTTTAAATTTTAAGTATGAATTTATAATTTAATTTCGAATTTTAAATTAAAATTTAGGAGCGGGATGTTGGGTTTATAGGGTATAAGGGTGGGGAGTGTTTTAAAAAAAATTAATTTAATTTGTATAAAATTGAAAATTTAAAGTATGAATTTTTAATTTAATTTCGAATTTCAAATGAAATTTTAGGAGCGGGATGTTGGATTTATAGGGGATAAGGGTGGGGAGTGTTTTAAAAAAAAAATAATTTGTTAAAATCTTAAAATTTTAATTATGAATTGATAATTTAATTTCGAATTTCAAATTAAAATTTAGGAGTTGGATGTTGGGTTTATTGGGGATAAGGGTGGGGAGTGTTTTTAAAAATATTATTTTTATTTGTATAAATTGTATAAAAATTAAATATTTATTGTAAAATTAATTTCGAATTTCAAAGTAAAATTTATGAGCGGGATGCTGGATTTGTAGGAGATAAGGGTGGTTATTTGAGAAAATAAAACAAATTTAAATGTTAAGATAAAAAAAAATGTATATGTATAGTATAACTAACATTTAAAAATTTTAAAAATCTAGGAAATTAAAAAAAATTATTGCGATATTAAAAAATTTAAAAAAATTTAAAATATAATTTTTAAAATTAATTATAATGTTATACAATATATGTAGTAGTGTGAACATGTGTTAATTAAATAGTGACTATAGTGGGAATAGTAAATTAATTAAGTTTAGTGTCCAGCACTTACCCCAATTAAATACAGAGTGGAGTAGGAATAGTAATTAAATTAAGTTCAGTGTCCAGCAGCTACCCCAATTAAATACTGACTGGAGTGGGAATAGTAAATTAATGAAGTTTAGTGTCCAGCACCTACCCCTATTAAATACTGACTGGAGTGGGAATAGTAAATTAATTAAGTTTAGTGTCCAGCACCTACCCCAATTAAATATTGACTGGAGTGGGAATAGTAATTAAATTAGGTTTCGTGTCCAGCACCTACCCCAATTAAATACTGACTGGAGTGGGAATAGTAATTAAATTAGGTTTAGTGTCCAGCACCTACCCCAATTAAATATTGACTGGAGTGGGAATAGTAATTAAATTAGGTTTAGTGTCCAGCACCTACCCCAATTAAATACTGACTGGAGTGGGAATAGTAAGTAAATTAGGTTAAGGGGCCGATTCCGATTCGGGCCGGAAAACCACCCGACCGACTCGGTACGGGAATATAGTCCGACCGACACGTACCTGCGCCGTCCGACCCGGGTGGTACGATGAAATGCATGTGAATCATGACCGACTCGTACGGAACTCAAGCCGAACGACCAACCCGGACGGAAACAAGCTATCCGGCAGGGAAACCACGCGAATAGAACCGACCGACACGCACCAGGAATCAACCCGAACGAACGTACCCGCGAACTCCAACCCGCGCAGTACGATGCAATGGGTGCAAAATCAGACCGATTCGCATGGAGCCCAAGCCGTACGACCGACACGCATACAAAAGCCAGCCGAACAAACACAATACTCCGCGACCGACGCGTACGCAGCATATGAAACCTAGCTGAAACACAGCAGGAACGACTCTGAGAGGCGCGCTCGAGACAACTGCAACGTCCTACTCGGTCAGAAGAACGTCTCCTACATGCACAATAATTACAAATGAAAAAATACAAAAAAAGAGGGCCAAACAAGCAATGACAAAGCCAATAAATACAGGGGGGGGGAAATGGAACAAGGACACACCCCCAACTCCACCTACATAAAGGCCACAAGTCCCTACCATGATCCTTTGCAAATTCCACTGACCTGCCAGCACAGAACACCATCAGATAGCAAACACAGACACACACACACAGCTCATCCAACACAAAAGCCACACACCATTAGCACCTCAATAAATAGCACCTTCACACACACCCAGCAAAACCTACACTCACACACCCTCACTTGCACACACACATCAATCACCACCACCACCCATCACCATGCCCCTAAAGAAGAATCCAAAGTTCCTAGATAGTGAATTGGAAGTCATGGTAGACGAGATCCTGAGGGTAGAGCCACAGTTGTTTGGCACATTGGTCCAACAGACCCCATGGCGCAGAAAACCAAGATGTGGGCGAGGATCGTCGACAGGGTCAACGCACAATCACCATGTTTGCGCACAAAGCAAGACATCCAGAACAGGTGGTATGATGTGCGCAGGAGGGTCAGGGACCTACTGAAGAAGGATTACCTCCCGAGCCAGCACACCGGCAGTGGCCCTCCTGCCAAACCAGTATACCACAGGCCCTGGGAGGAGAAGGTGCGGGCCATCCTACCACCAGTGAGCGTATATGGACTAACAAACATCCCAGAGCCTGGTGAGTAAACAACAAATATACACAATATTGTGTGACAATACACACACATCACTGTCAAGGGGATAGTCAAACCATGCACCCCTAGCAAATCCACAGCAACCAAAAGATAATCATCCCAAGATGTGTATGTTAGTCAGATAAACACAATACATGCCATGTCATAGTGATATGTAACTGTGTCATGACATGTACAAACCCAATAACAAATAGAGCTAGGCAGTGGCACAAATCTAACCAACAAACACTGTCAGATATTTAGCCACCACTAGAACACCACCTCACAGGGAAGCTCACTGAAAGGAAGGAATCCTGTGTATGCTGGTGAAGTCAGTGTAGCCAAGAGCATGATGGGAGTCGTAGTAACAGATAATGGGCAGCCTCACATTTGGCCCATCAACACCACTCTGAACCATGCTCACAACACAGGGAGTGGAAAAGGACTGACAAGATGGCTGACACTGGGTACTGCTGTGGGGAGCACAAGGCCCTGCTGGGAACTGTGCACCAACAAACAACAGGACCACACTGTCAGCCATCTTGCCATTGCTGTCACACTCACATACAGTGAAGTCCACTCAAAAGGAAGGAAGTATGAGCATGCTGGGAAGGGGGGTGTAGGCAATAGCATGATGGGAGTTGTAGTCACAGATATTGCTCACCCACACAATTGGCCCATCAACACCACTCTGAACCATGCTCACATCACAGGGAGTAGATAAGGACTGACAAGATGGCTGACACTGGGTACTGCTGTGGGGAGCACAAGGCCCTGCTGGGAACTGTGCAACAACAAACAGCAGAACACCACTGCCTGACATCCTGAAAGCCAACTTGCACTCCGTGCAATGCAAGCACGTTGCATGGTGGGATATCTGGCTGGGTGGGAAGGAGGACTGACAGCACTGACCATAGTTACAAGCAGCTCTCCTCACACCCCCCCCTCAACACAAACTCCACATAACCCACCTGGGAGAATGCAATGCCTCACACTCCAAATGAAGATCCCACAAAGAACCACCACCCTGGGTAATGCTGTGTGAAGCACAGGGACACTCTTGGGACTTGTAGCCAAACAAACGCCAGGACAACACTGTCAGCCTTCCTGTCAGCACAGGTACACTACCCCATAGGGAAGCAGAATCAAAAGGAAGGAAGTATGGGCATGCTGGGAAGGGGGGGTGTAGGCAATAGCATGATGGGAGTGGCAGTCACAGCTCAACATCCCCCACTCACATGGCCCAGCAAGCTCACACTGAAGCATGCACACCTCACAGGGAGTGAAAAGCCACCTCAAAGATGTCTGACAGTGGCCTCAGCTGTGGGGAGCACAAGGCCCTGCTGGGAACTGTGCACCAACAAACAACAGGACCACACTGTCAGCCATCTTGCCATTGCTGTCACACTCACACACAGTGAAGTCCACTCAAAAGGAAGGAAGTACGGGCATGCTGGGAAGGGGGTGTAGGCAATAGCATGATGGGAGTTGTAGTCACAGATATTGCTCACCCTCACAATTGGCCCATCAACACCACTCTGAACCATGCTCACATCACAGGGAGTGGATAAGGACTGACAAGATGGCTGACACTGGGTACTGCTGTGGGGAGCACAAGGCCCTGCTGGGAACTGTGCACCAACAAACAACAGGACCACACTGTCAGCCATCTTGCCATAGCTGGCACACTCACACACAGTGAAGTCCACTCAAAAGGAAGGAAGTATGGGCATGCTGGGAAGGGGGTGTAGGCAATAGCATGATGGGAGTTGTAGTCACAGATATTGCTCACCCTCACAATTGGCCCATCAACACCACTCTGAACCATGCTCACATCACAGGGAGTGGATAAGGACTGACAAGATGGCTGACACTGGGTACTGCTGTGGGGAGCACAAGGCCCTGCTGGGAACTGTGCACCAACAAACAACAGGACCACACTGTCAGCCATCTTGCCATAGCTGTCACACTCACACACAGTGAAGTCCACTCAAAAGGAAGGAAGTATGGGCATGCTGGGAAGGGAGGTGTAGGCAATAGCATGAAGGGAGTTGTAGTCACAGATATTGCTCACCCACACAATTGGCCCATCAACACCACTCTGAACCATGCTCACATCACAGGGAGTGGATAAGGACTGACAAGATGGCTGACACTGGGTACTGCTGTGGGAGCACAAGGCCCTGCTGGGAACTGTGCAACAACAAACAGCAGAACACCACTGCCTGACATCCTGAAAGCCAACTTGCACTCCCTGCAATGCAAGCACGTTGCATGGTGGGATATCTGGCTGGGTGGGAAGGAGGACTGACAGCACTGACCATAGTTACAAGCAGCTCTCCTCACACCCCCCCTCAACACAAACTCTACATAACCCACCTGGGAGAATGCAATGCCTCACACTCCAAATGAAAATCCCACAAAGAACCACCACCCTGGGTAATGCTGTGTGAAGCACAGGGACACTCTTGGGACTTGTAGCCAAACAAACGCCAGGACAACACTGTCAGCCTTCCTGTCAGCACAGGCACACTACACCACAGGGAAACAGAGTCAAAAGGAAAGAAGTATGGGCATGCTGGGAAGGGGGGGGGGTGTAGGCAATAGCATGATGGGAGTGGCAGTCACAGCTCAACATCCCCCACCCACATGGCCCAGCAAGCTCACACTGAAGCATGCACACCTCACAGGGAGTGAAAAGCCACCTCAAAGATGTCTGACACTGGCCTCAGCTGTGGGGAGCACAAGGCCCTGATGGGAACTGTGCACCAATAAACAACAGGACCACACTGTCAGCCATCTTGCCATTGCTGTCACACTCACACACAGTGAAGTCCACTCAAAAGGAAGGAAGTACGGGCATGCTGGGAAGGGGGTGTAGGCAATAGCATGATGGGAGTTGTAGTCACAGATATTGCTCACCCTCACAATTGGCCCATCAATACCACTCTGAACCATGCTCACATCACAGGGAGTGGATAAGGACTGACAAGATGGCTGACACTGGGTACTGCTGTGGGGAGCACAAGGCCCTGCTGGGAACTGTGCACCAACAAACAACAGGACCACACTGTCAGCCATCTTGCCGTAGCTGTCACACTCACACACAGTGAAGTCCACTCAAAAGGAAGGAAGTATGGGCATGCTGGGAAGGGGGGTGTAGGCAATAGCATGATGGGAGTTGTAGTCACAGATATTGCTCACCCTCACAATTGGCCCATCAACACCACTCTGAACCATGCTCACATCACAGGGAGTGGATAAGGACTGACAAGATGGCTGACACTGGGTACTGCTGTGGGGAGCACAAGGCCCTGCTGGGAACTGTGCAACAACGAACAGCAAGACACCACTGAATGACATCCTGAGAGTCAACCTGAACCCACTGCAAGGGTGGCATGCTTCATGGTGGGATAACTGGGCTAGGTGGAGAAGGATGGCCGGATGTCCACCAAATACAACCAATGGTGGCCATGCACACACCTCAACATTCACATTGAAATGCCCCAGGTATGCAGGACAATGTGCTACACCAATATCAACCTCTTACTGTGACAACTTAGGACAATGCAATGTACATGCCCGCATCCAGAGGTACAGTCACAACTGTCAGGTGAGTGAACCATTCATGCCTGTAGAAACATAACATACAATGTGTGTCTCTTCCAAATTCAGGTGATGATGGGGACACAGCAGCAGGCGAGGAGGAGTCCCTGTCCCAGGCTCCGGGGGACACTGAGCTCACTGGTGTGGAACAGCCTCTGCCCTCCTCGGATGGCGAAGACCTACCTGGCCCCTCCGGTGTGAGTCATCATGCAGCACCAGCAGGACTAACATCTGCACCCCCTGCACCCACTCCTCCAACAACTGCCAACACACAGACCACCCCCGCTGACATGGACAGACCAAGGACCACCGATGACAACAGCACAGGGCCCCAGGCCCACCGTGGAGCAACGGACAACAACACCACTAACAACCCCCAAGGGGGCCTCGGGTCACCTGTGCGTGCCACCGCAGGTCCTGCACGTGTCGCCAGGGGTGGTGGGAGGGGTGGTAGACATAGGTCGCTGCTTGCAGAGGGGTCTGGACTGCATGATGACCCACAACTGGCACGCATTGCTGATGCGTACCAGAATAACACCGGAGAGGTCAGACAGGTAGTGGGGATCCTCAAGGACATACAACAGCAGCAGGCTGCCCATCATGCCCGCTTGGACTCCCACATGTCCCATGTGGAGACACACATGTCTCGCATGGAGTCCAAGTGGGACACATTGCAAGAACTCACAGCGGTGCATAGGGACATATTGACATGCCTCCACCAGATTAGCACCAACATGGCCACACCTCCCTGTGTGCCCACAACATCTGGTGCTGCAACAACTGACACTGCCACAGGGAGGGTGGAGGACTCTGGCGGAGACTCCCCTGCACCGCAGCAGCCTGCACATGAGGGTCCCCCCCAAAGAAAAGGGGTCGTCCGAGGAAGGAAAGCTAAGAGGTTGATGGCCACGTACATCCCCCAGGAAGCCAACACCTGTTCCAGAAATTCTCCTTTGTGTGCAAACTTTTCACCCTGTCGAATGCAACACAACTCTCCCACATGACATGGGGAGTTCAAGTTGGACTAATGTATCATATGACTGTGGACTTCACTCAGGACATTTCTGCTACCAAGACTTGCAACTCATCTGGGAACTTTGGATCACAATCCCAATGTACAGCACCCACCATCCTGTGCACTATACACACACACATTTTTGTAAATAAAATCACTAGTACACCATACTTGCCTCTGTTGTTATTCAAATGTGGATACTGTTATGGTGATGATGATCTGCTAAATTACACTGTGTATGCTAACTGCTACAGCAAGTACAACACCGTCATGTGAGTCATGGTGACGTGACACATATGAGGGAGACACACCACTAGGGCTACACAACACAGAGACACCAGGGCCATCGGACTCATCGCCTACAGTGATGTTGCCAGGAAATACTGTGGAATGCACAGAGACCACACCTATTCAGAGTCTGTGTCAACTAGCCCACAGGTGCAGTAAGCAAATGTCAGTCAGATGTGTGACCACAGACAACGCACATCCCAAAGTGAAGCACAGGTTTATTACACATTTGCAACATGTTGTTTCCACTACAAATGCAAGGTTTACCCACGTGGCAGTGGCCACACAGTCAACAAGTGCAGAAGATATGAAGTCAGGGGTGTGTGGCACATCACCTGTAGGGAAACGACTGCTGCCACCCTGAAAGCTGAATCTTGGTGTCGGGGGATCCAAGTTGACCAAAGTACTCAGTAAGCACCCTGTGAAGGACAGACATGACACACAGTTAAAACCACTGAAGAACAGGACAGAACTGCAATACTCATGCCCAATACATGTCACAAGATAACTACACAAAACCAAGTTAGCATGTCAACACTGTTGGGGAGTACAGACTACCTGTAAGGACACATTGCTGCACGCATCCAGTCGAGTAGCACATGGCCACACTCAAACAGCACCAGAGCACCACCCACACATATCATGCAAACTCACATCATTCACATTACATCTCCCTGGATACTCACATTCAGCTGAAGAAGTTGGTGATGAGCTGTGTGTGGACATCACCATCATCATCATCATCATCACTGGCATCGTGGTCCAGGCCAGGATCCTCCACAGGTGGCGGACGTTGGTCATCGTCATCCAGGATGAGAGGCAACTCCTTCCGCACTGCCAGGTTGTGTAGCATGCAGCAGACGATGACAATCTTGCACACCTTTGCTGGGGCATATGGGAGGGCCCCTCCTGTCTTGTCCAGGCAGCGGAAGCGGCTCTTCAGGAGACCAAATGTGCGCTCGATCACTCTCCTGGTCCGACCATGTGCCTCATTGTAGCGCATCTGGGCTGGTGTCACAGGGTTCCTGAGGGGTGTCAGCAACCACGGCATGTTGGGGTATCCGGGGTCACCTACGGACAGACAAGTGCACATTAGCTGAGTTGGAAAAGTGGGCGGAATACTACAGAGCAGAACACACACAATGGTACAAAGTCAGTACACACCGACAAGCCAGGCACGCTGGTTCTGCATCTGTGCCATCATCCTCGGGATGCGACTACTCCTCATCACGTAGGCATCGTGTGCTGAACCAGGGAAACAGGCACACACATGTGTGATGCTCATATCTGCAAGACATACCACCAGAGCATTGATCGAATGGTAATGTTTCCGGTTCCGGTATGCCTGCTCATGTGCCTGTGGTGGTACCAAAGCCACATGTGTCCCATCAATGGAGCCAATGACATGTGGCATCCTCCCCAGGGCATAGAAGTCACTCTTGACATCAGTGAGTTGTTGACGTGTAGGGAAATAGATGTACTGGTTCAGGCATCTCAACATTGCCTCCAAAACATTGCGTAGCACACGGCTGAACATAGTCTGTGACATCCCACCGGCAGTCGCCACAGTGTGTTGAAAAGTACCGGTGGCAAAGAAGTGTAGGGCTGCCATTACCTTCACCTTGGGGGTCAGCGCCATAGGGTACGGCCGGCCAGGTTGCAAATGTGGTGCCAAGCGCACTGCCAAATCCTCAATCAGCTGCCTGGTGAAGCGGTACCGTCGGATGCTGTCACGTTCCACCATCGTTGCCAGGTCAGGGAATGGTCTATGGACAGCTGGAGCCCTGCAGTTCATAGGTTGAAGAAAGAAAGATTGTCAGTCACCCCACATATGTGCCATTCACCATACTCAATTTCACATGATACATCATTACGAGACACAAGTACTTGATGTGTGTGCTGTTCTGTTCGGACATAACTGGCACCTACATGGCCATCATCTAACTTCTCAGTACAACATGTGTGGACAACAGGTTCCAGGTTGTGCTATGGGAAACCATTAGGCTGTGTCACAGTACCCATTTACTGCTGTCACGTTCCACACACACACCACAGTGACATGTCTGGACAGATGCGCCACAGGCATCACAGCTCATTGACAGGTAGATTCCCAGGGACCCTGTCTTGCCACATGGACACTGGCATGACATGGCGTATCATGTACACGTCAGAAAATGAAACATGACTCCCACAGGTAGTGGCCCCTGTCGCCTCCGCAGGACAGACATGGACGCCAGTGACGCACAACATCAAAGTCCATGCACAAACAACGTTGATGTGGAGACTGTCTCCCATCGTGCACATGGAATCAGAGACATCGGAAACACAACATGCACACAGACTGTGGAGGGCCATCACTATTGTGGCAATGGGTCACCCTGTGACGTACATGCCTTCCCCCATGGGACCCTGGGGGTATGTGACATGTCATACACATACACAACCTGGAAATGTGACCATGCCACATGCTCCGAAATGAACGGTTGCACATCACAGTGGTCATGTGCACAACACACAAAGGACCCTGTCCCCATGAACACATGCACAGCCTGGGTGTGGCTGCCCACAAGTGCCACCACAGAAACCACATGTTTACCCCATACACAGAAAAGGTGATGCAGCCTTACATGCCTTAGGAAACAGTGTGGACTGGGTGTGGTGTTGTAGGTGTGCCCATGAGTCTCTGGCAGGTATATGTGGCTGGCATACGTTCACCAGTGACAAGCATGGTGACATATGCGAGTGACCTGTACAGGTACGCGTTGTACAGCAATGGACCGATCGGTGTGCCCGGCCGGCCCATTGCATCTGTTGTGGGCGGGTATGCGTTGTACAGCAATGGACCGATCGGTGTGCCAGGCCGGCCCATTGCATCTGTTGGGAGCGGGTACGCGTTGTACAGCAATGGACCGATCGGTGTGCCCGGCCGGCCCATTGCATCTGTTGTGGGCGGGTACGCGTTGTACAGCAATGGACCGATCGGTGTGCCCGGCCGGCCCATTGCATCTGTTGTGAGCGGGTACGCGTTGTACAGCAATGGACCGATCGGTGTGCCCGGCCGGCCCATTGCATCTGTTGTGGGCGGGTACGCGTTGTACAGCAATGGACCGATCGGTGTGCCCGGCCGGCCCATTGCATCTGTTGTGAGCGTGTATGCGTTGTACAGCAATGGACCGATCGGTGTGCCCGGCCGGCCCATTGCATCTGTTGTGGGCGGGTACGCGTTGTACAGCAATGGACCGATCGGTGTGCCCGGCCGGCCCATTTCATCTGTTGTGAGCGGGTACGCGTTGTACAGCAATGGACCGATCAGTGTGCCCGGCCGGCCCATTGCATCTGTTGTGAGCGGGTACGCGTTGTACAGCAATGGACCGATTGGTGTGCCCGGCCGGCCCATTGCATCTGTTGGGAGCGGGTACGCGTTGTATCCTGACATACGCGTTGTACAGCAATGGACCGAACGGTGCGCACGCGTTGACTGGGGCCTGGCATGGCAACAGACGCGTATTCGAAGCTTCAACGAGTCTGATGCAGTGAATTCAGTTGGCCAGCCACAACAATGTTGCAAAATCATGGGTGTCATGAAGTTGGATTTTTGAAGGATGCTGTGGGCGTGTATTAGTGCTGCTATTCCATGGATTGGTCAGATTCAGAAGATGCAAACGACTTGGACCTATCACTTTGGACACATGGGACAGTATCTGCCTCTGCAGCACACATATAATGCTGGCTGTTCCCCTGAGAGCTCACTTGCCTGCACTACATGCTCCAGGACGACATCTGCCACCAACACTGCTGCTGTCTTTGCATCCTCTGGCTACTGCAATGGCACGTAATGTGGAGAGAGCCCCAGCCTTCAGCCTTGAGGAGAACCAGGCCCTGCTGGACAGCCTCCTTCCACAGTACAGCAAGCTGTATGGGAAACCAGGGGAGCAGGTGAGTGTGCTGTCCACTGCCTTACTAATTTTGCATGTTGTCTGACTAGCAGGACTTACAGTGTGCACACCACTGGCTAGCATGCTCACTGAGTAGTTCTGACCCCCAAAGTGTGTAGTTACATGCACTGAACAGGTACAGTGCAGTAACAGTGCATTCCAACAAGGTTTACTTCCCATGCAATGATACCATGTAGTAACTGCTGGCAAACTGTTCATAGCCATCGTTGCACTGCCTGTGTACATCATATGCCCCAGTGATTGAGACATGTATATCCAACTGTGTGATGCACGTATATGTTGCATGTGTAGTAATGGCATTTTCACTTTGTCATCCTCACAGGTTGATGCCCACCAGAAGCAGGAAATCTGGCTGACCATCGCCCGGGCAGTAAGATCCGTGGGGGACTACAAGCGCCGGATCCGCAACTGCCAGAAGAGGTGGCAGGACCTTCGAGGCTGGACCCGGAGGATCGCAAGGGTCCAGCTGAAGCTGTCGCCTCCTCGCAGGAGGGGCGGACACCGGACCCTGACCCCCACATGCTCAGGATCCTGGCGGTGGTCTTCCCTGACCTGGATGGGCAGCTGAAGGCCAGACAGCAGCAAGGAGGGGGTGAGTCCATGACAGCACTTTGCACTTTGTCTGACATGCTATGTGCCCTCCTCTGGCCTGGTTAAACTTCCACAGTACATCAGTCTTGTGGTCCAGGACCCATGTCCCTCTATTGTGACATGCCCACTCCTCATCTGATACGCATATGTGTGGCCCTTACAGTCAGGAAATTGTGTCACTTGGGGACTGTGTCATTGCATTTTGCTTTGCTCAAGGTGGGGGACAGCATTTGTTCCGGTGACTATGTTGTGGGATTCATGGGTGGGTCAATTGCTTACACAATGCCCAAGTTCTGACATGTAATCTGGGTGTAACTTTGATATGTGGTCCACTTGCTGATCTGATTCACCACATGTCCCTGGGGTATTTGGCACACCCCCATGCTGCGGGTGGGAAGAATGTTTGGGCCTCAGGAGTATGTATATCAAGTGTGTCACACATGCTTAGACACCTGCCTACTGTCCAGGACTCATCCCTCTTACAGGTGGAGCTGGACAGTCATGCCTACTCCAGGGCATACAATACACTCTGTACTCCCACTCCCGTGGATCATCTGACATGTTGTGATCAGTGACATGTTCCCTCAGGTGTCTGCCTCTGTGCCATTGTGCTGTGGCTTCGTTGTCAGGACTACTGGTATGTTTGTCGGTTAGGGCTCAGCATGCCATCTGAGATGTGACCATGAGAGACGATACTTCTGTGACTTATAGATGTTTGATCACTTGACTGTGCACACAGGTGTATGCGACTGTGACTTTCAGGCAGCTGTTAATCATTCACAGCACACTGTGAGGTGCTCAGGTTCTGAGAGTTGTGTTTCATGTCCCCCATATGTCCAATTGGCATGACGTGGACAAATACTAGTTCAGATGATGTGGTATGTGGGGGATGGACATGTGCACTTGTCAGTTACATAACTTGCATTCCCCATGTCCTAGGATTGTGACACAGTGCAGACTGTTGTTGGCTGGCTGCCATGGCCATGTGAATGGAGACAGTGATGTATGACTTTGCACGCATGCCTGTGTCATGGCATTAAACTTCCTAAGAGTGATCCTGCAGGGGAGTGACATGTGCAACATGCACCCCATTGTGCCATGGACTATCCGGACATGGGTGCATCATGGTGTCTGGTGCTGGTATGCATCACATGCATTTCTATTTAGACTCTGGCCATCCCTTTCTCCAGACACCTGCACTGACTCAGTGGCAAGAGATGTGATGTGTGCATGTTCACATACTTCACCGTGTTCCCTGCAATGTCCAACAACTGTGTAGGTGGTGCATGTATCCACACTGGGGTCTTACCATCAGACAGGCACCAGACAGATGGGTGCAAGGGCAGGAGGGGTGTGAGTCCCATGGTTGACCATCAGACTGACAATTGGCTTCTCCAAATCTGTGAGTAGTTTTGGCAATATTCAACTAAGGATGCCAGGGCTGGCTCTGTAAGTGCTGTACTTACTGTGGTGTGTGCGGTCCGTGCAGGTGACTGATATTTGTCTGTTTCCCTAATTGTTTGCAGATACATCCACGGCCACAGGAGGGGACAGCTCCACGGACCAGGAGGAGCTGCGGAGCCAGACTGGGTCAGCATCCGACGAGTGGTCAGAGGGACCCAGTGGCACGGAGGGCGAGGGGAGCCACACCAAGAAGTCCTCAGCACCATCCACCTCAGCTGAGGACCACAGCAGCTTGGAGGATGACTCCCTTGTGGAGGCGGGTGCCAGCAGCCACCACACCCCAGCTAGTCTGTCTGGCCCCGCCACCAAAAGCACCGCCCTCCCATTGGCTCCAATTCCAGAGGTCCGTGGAGGCTCCCGTGTTCGGGAGCGTGTCTCCTTCGTGCCAGGCACCGCACCCCTTGCCCCTGTGTCCCCTGCTGCCCTGAGTGAGGAGTCTGTGTACCTACTTCGGCAGCTCCATGTAGGGCAGACAGCAATGCTGAGTGTCCTCCATGCACACACCACTCTGTTGACACAGCTGGTGTCGTTCATGGAGGGCATCTCGAAGGGTATGTCTGCCCTACAGAGGAGCAATAAGTCCATGGACTCCTCCCTGACGGCAGCAGTGTCCCTCCTCCAACAGTCCCTCCCCCTCCTACCTCTGCCCCATCCACACTTCCTGGCACCCTACCTGTCCAAAGCACATGCACACCTGCACAATCACCCAAACACACAGACACGAGCAGCACAGACACACCCAAAAGAAAGGCAAGACGTGCACACAAGCATCCTCAGGGGACAGATACCACACACACAGGGGATGGGGAACAGATACACACACAGGCATCCACAGTCACACCACAGTCCTCCAAATCCTCTCCCTCCAAGACCCCTTCCCTTGCCTCACCTGCAACCCCACCTACACAGCAGCTCTTCCTCTGTGACCTCGGCCTCTTCCCCTCCGATCCTGCAGATCCGGCATACCGGGGGAAGAGGAAGTCCACCCACACAGAGGGGAGTGCCCCTTGTCCCCGGACACCCTCCTGCAGGCGCAGGCAGACTGAGGACCCCATTCGGAAGTCCCCCCGGGCCAGGAAGGGCAAGACCCCACCACCACCATCATGCAGCTCCACCACCCAATCTCTCTCCTCCATCCCCCAGGCCACCACTCCACAGGTTCCACCGCCACACCCTGCCCCAGGTTCCCCCACACACTGATACCGCATCCCCAAACTGCTTAGGCCCTCCCCCTGCCACTTGCTCTTCCACCCCCAACCCAGACGCTCAGCCTGTTGGTGCCACTGGTGTGGAGACCGGGTCCCCCCTCTGTCCTGCCCACCTCATCTGCCCCCCCTTCCACTCCCTTGGAGGCATGCACTGCAGTGGAGTCCACAACCACCCCATCTGACTCGGGCACTGCAGTGGGGACCCAGTCCACTCCATCAGACCAGCCCACTGCAGTGGTTGCAGCACCAACACCATCTGACTTGTGCCCTACAGTGGTGCCGGCCCCCCTGAGTCAGACACCTCCACTGCAGTTGCCGGTGACACTCCTGCACCCACCACCCCTTCACTGCCTCACTCTGGCATCCCCTGATCCTGTCCCTGCGGTGCCTGGCCTGCCCCTTGTATGCCCCTCCAAGGGGATGTCCCCTGTCCCTACCAGTGCAGGCCAGCAATGGGTGACAAGTTGTCACATATCACCCTGTTGGGACTGTGTATTTGGACTGGCCATTGGCCTTAGTTTAATTTGGACTTCTGATTTTTGATTGACATTTGCTGAATAAAGCCTCTTTTTGTTTACTTGTGGTTTTTCTTTTGATGTACATGATGTAGATGAGTATCATCATGCATTTGCAGTTGTAATAGTGTTCAGTTCAGGAAAATGAAGTGTTGCTGTGATGGACTCCATGTGGTCCATGGGATGTGTGTCCTGTTGTAGTCTGGATCTATAGCATCCTCTGCTGTAGTCTGAGGGTGTGATGTTCAGCATATGACACGGAGATGTACGTTTTGCATTTGTAAATGAACATCTTTGTCTTACAGTGATGCACCTCTGGTGGGCTTACCACTGTTCAATGTTTCTATTTCCCTGACTGTGTGCCCATCTCCACTGGACATGCAGTTTAGCACACCAATGTTGAAGGACTCATCAGTGTATACAGTGCACCTTGCTTGACACGTGTTTTGGGTGTATGCAGATGACTGACGTGACACTCCCGTACCCAGGCTGATGTGAGCAGAGCCTTCAGTGTGTTGTAGTTGTTGACTCACTGACCGAGTGTTCTGCCGACATGTTTGATTCGTGCACAGACAAGGTTTGGCACAGCGGACCTTCCACAGCAGTGGAGTGCCCTCATGGCAGTGTGTAATCCCGTGACATTGCCTGGGCCCGTGTTTTGTGTTGTGTAAGCATGTCTGTGCGTGTACCCTTCCCTTTTCCTACACAGGCTGTGTCCCTACGGATGTTCCTGTTTCTGATGCTTGCTGAGTTGTTCTGTGTTCATCCAGCATCTTGGACCTGGTTACTCCGGGATTTGGGTGCATGGCAAACTAAGGTTCATCAGGTTGTCATCCCAGGTTGTCTTTGTTGTCAGGGCTGGGGATGTGAGCAAACGCAGATGGGACACATTCAGGATTCCCCTTGGCACTTGTTGGTTACACATGTCATGTAATTTACAGTCTGTGGTAGCTTTCAGTGATTGTGACACGTTGTGTGTGTGACTGCTGCCACTCCTCAGGGTCAGAGCTGCAATGTTGGAAGTTGTGTACGTGTGTTCTTTGTGTGTCACCTTGTCTTCTTCATTGGTGTGTGACTATGGCCGGGATCCCATTGATTGTGGTGGATTTCACGTCATGCCCATGTACCGTGTAGTGTGCAGTGTGTCAGACATTCACGAGTCTTGTTGACTGGCCATGTGTGATGGGTTTCTGCACCTTAGTTCCCACCACCACCCCTGGGATTGTCATGGGTGCATGTGCAATGTCACCAGTCCATGTGAGCTTCACTGCTGCACATTGGTGGAGATCAAGGTGTGTGGTGTTGAGTGTGTGCAAATGTGAGTTGTTGCACGGCTAGACCCCTACCTCCATATTGGCCATGGCTGGCAGGCCGTGCTGCTTGATTTGTGCTTGTGTAGGTGTGATGGTAGTTTGTTGCTCAGGACACATGGCTGTGGTTCACAGTGTGAATGACATCTACCTTTGTCATCACAGTGGGATTATCATGCAGGCTAGTGTCACCACAATGTGGGGTCCCTGGGGGTAGTGCTGTGGTGGGTCTGTCTCTTGCTGTGTTAGTTGCTTTTCCTACAAGCTTGTGTGACATGTGTAATTTGGGCTCCCTCTCATCTAACAATGCCTCTTTGCCCACATAGGGGAATCCGATCCATCAGTAACTTTTGTATGGCACTGTATACACATCTGTGTAATTGGAATTCAGGCCTCCTCATGTGTTATGTGGTTGCCTGGGGACACTGGCACACACCCCCATCACCTGTTGTGTTTGATATGCAGTGTAAGTCTGCCTGTTTGTGTTTGTGCATTTGCACCACTGCATTGGCATATCTTGAGTGTGCCATTGGCTGTATGTTGTTTGGTGGCGTTCCCCTGCTGTCCCTGGGACTCCTGGGTCATCAGTCAGCACAATAATCATGGTTTGTATGTCCCATTGCTGCCATGGTATGGTATTTGTTCACCTGACATCTACAGTCTCCACAGGATATCTACATTTGTGGGTCCATTGGTGCAGATATGTGGGTCTGCATTATGATGGTCACTTCTGTCATTGTGTTATTTGTGAATGTTGACAATGTGAGCCCCCATGTGTGATGTTTGTATGCACATGGCCAAAACAATGTTTTATTGCCACTGCACTGTTTGCCTCACCCAATCTATGTTGCTATGGGACACAAGCACTACTATGCCAGTGATGTGTTTGTTGTTGTGTGACCAGGAATCATCCATGCAGTTTGGCTTTGGCAGCTTTTACCCTGACTACACTTACCTTTTGATCACTGTGGTGATGGGGCTTTGGGCCCCATTGCCACACTGTTCAAAAGGTGCATCAGCTATGGACCCCACACCTACCTTGTGGTCACTGTGGTGATGGGGCTTTGGGCCCCATTGCAACACTGTTCAAAATGTGCATCAGCTATGGACCCCACACCTACCTTTTGGTCACTGTGGTGATGGGGCTTTGGGCCCCATTGCCACACTGTTCAAAAGGTGCATCAGCTATGGACCCCACACTTCCCTTTTGGTCACTGTGGTGATGGGGCTTTGGGCCCCATTGCCACACTGTTCAAAATGTGCATCAGCTATGGACCCCACACTCACCTTTTGGTCACTGTGGTGATGGGGCTTTGGGCCCCATTGCCACACTGTTCAAAATGTGCATCAGCTATGGACCCCACACCTACCTTGTGATCACTGTGGTGATGGGGCTTTGGGCCCCATTGCCACACTGTTCAAAATGTGCATCAGCTATGGACCCCACACCTACCTTTTGGTCACTGTGGTGATGGGGCTTTGGGCCCCATTGCCACACTGTTCAAAAGATGCATCAGCTATGGACCCCACACTTCCCTTTTGGTCAATGTGGTGATGGGGCTTTGGGCCCCATTGCCACACTGTTCAAAATGTGCATCAGCTATGGACCCCACACTTACCTTTTGGTCGCTGTGGTGATGGGGTGTTCAACCCCATTGCCACAGTGGCCATGGTCAGCTTGCATTGTGGAGGCCACACACATTTATGTGTGACACATGTGCTAGGGGGTCACATTGTATGTTCAATGTCATGTTCAGTGTTGTAGGCATTTGACATACACTACACACGCTTGTCATGGTGTTGGGGGGGACGTAATTTTCAGACATTCCTTATGTGGGAGTATGCTGGTTGTGTCATGCATTACCCGTCCTATGAGTAGGGGTAGAGGTAGTGGCAGGCATCCATCCCCCTAAGGGTGGGGATGGTAGTAGTGACAGGCATCCAGGCCCCCATGAGTAGGGGTGGTGGTAGTGGCAGGCATCCAGCCCCCCCTGAGTAGGGGTGGTGGTAGTGGCAGGCATCCAGCCCCCTAAGGGTAGGGATGGTAGTAATGACAGGCATCCAGGCCCCCTGAGTAGGGGTGGTGGTAGTGGCAGGCATCCAGCCCCCCTGAGTAGGGGTGGTGGTAGTGGCAGGCATCCAGCCCCTAAGGGTGGGGATGGTAGTAGTGACAGGCATCCAGCCCCCTGAGTAGGGGTGGTGGTAGTGGGAGGCATCCACGCCCCCTGAGTAGGGGTGGTGGTAGTGGTAGGCATCCATCCCCCTAAGGGTGGGGATGGTAGTAGTGACAGGCATCCAGGCCCCCATGAGTAGGGGTGGTGGTAGTGGCAGGCTTCCAGCCCCCCCTGAGTAGGGGTGGTGGTAGTGGCAGGCATCTAGCCCCCTAAGGGTGGGGATGGTAGTAGTGACAGGCAGCCAGACCCCCTGAGTAGGGGTGGTGGTAGTGATAGGCATCCAGGCCCCCCTGAGTAGGGGTGGTGGTAGTGGTAGGCATCCATCCCCCTAAGGGTGGGGATGGTAGTAGTGACAGGCATCCAGGCCCCCCTGAGTAGGGGTGGTGGTAGTGGCAGGCATCCAGGCCCCCCTGAGTATGGGTGGTGGTAGTGGCAGGCATCCAGCCCCCCCTGAGTAGGGGTGGTGGTAGTGGTAGGCATCCAGGCCCCCCTGAGTAGGGGTGGTAGTAGTGGTAGGCATCCATCCCCCTAAGGGTGGAGATGGTAGTAGTGGCAGGCATCCAGGCCCCCATGAGTAGGGGTGGTGGTAGTGGCAGGCATCTAGCCCCCCCTGAGTAGGGGTGGTGGTAGTGGCAGGCATCCAGCCCCCCCTGAGTAGGGGTGGTGGTAGTGGCAGGCATCCAGCCCCCCTGAGTAGGGGTGGTGGTAGTGGCAGGCATCCAGGCCCGACTGAGTAGGGGTGGTGGTAGTGGTAGGCATCCATCCCCCTGAGGTGGGGATGGTAGTAGTGACAGGCATCCAGCCCCCCATGAGTAGGGGTGGTGGTAGTGGTAGGCATCCAGGCCCCCCTGAGTAGGGGTGGTGGTAGTGGCAGGCATCCAGCCCCCCCTGAGTAGAGGTGGTGGTAGGGTGGTGTTGGTGGTAGGCATCCATCCCCCTATGGGTGTGTATGGCATTGGTGATGGCCATCCCACCCCTATGGTTCTGCTGTTGCTAGTGTACGTCATTTGTGCATCCCTATGTGTGTGTGACATATTTCGGGTACGTGTCGTTTGTTTGTGTTGTTGGTGTTTGACTTACCGTCTGCGCCGTACGCGTCCGTGCCGGACCCGGTAATAGATGTAGAGTATAGGTAGGACCTGCGCAATGGGATTCATGCTTGGATCGTCTCGTTCGGGTTTCTCGTGTCTTCGACTCGTACTCGTAGCAGGCTTGTTCGTCTCGTAGCCGTGGATCGTCTTGTGGCGCGAAACGGAGCTTATGTACGGCTAGCCCGGATGCTCAAACGTCCCGGACGTAGCGACGGGTTCGGCGCGTATGGAGTGCGCATCGTACTCGTCCGGCCGGAAGGTGCTGTGTATTTGCTTCCGTACGACTCGATTCGGCGTGTACGGATCCGGCTCGGGCGGGGAACAGGAGCTGGATTGGGTAAGTACGGCTCGCTCGGAATCTGGGTTGTTATGCGCATCGTACTTGTTCGTTCGGACGAGTGTTCGAATCGGTCGGGAAACACGCACTCAGCTGGTTTTTTTTCCGGACGAATACTGTTAGGTGCGCTTCCAGCCGAGATCGGAATCGACCCCTTAGTGTTAATTAAGTTTAGTGTCCAGCACCTACCCCAATTAAATATTGACTGGAGTGGGAATAGAAATTAAATTACGTTTAGTGTCCAGCACCTACCCCAATTCAATACTGATTGGAGTGGGAATAGTAAATTAATTAAGTTTAGTGTCCAGCACCTAGCCCAATTAAACACTGATTGGAGTGGGAATAGTAAATTAATTAAGTTTAGTGTCCAGCACCTACCCAATTAAATACTGACTGGAGTGGGAATAGTAAATTAATTTAGTTTAGTGTCCAACACCTACCCCAATTAAATACTGACTGGAGTGGGAATAGTAAATTAATTAAGTTTAGTGTCCAGCACCTACCCCAATTAAATATTGACTGGAGTGGGAATAGTAATTAAATTAGGTTTAGTGTCCAGCACCTACCCCAATTAAATACTGACTTCAGTGGGAATAGTAACTAAATTAGGTTTAGTGTCCAGCACCTTCCTCAATTAAATACTTATTGGAGTGGGAATAGTAAATTAATTAAAGTTAAGTGTCAAGCACCTAGCCCAATTAAATATTGACTGGAGTGGGAATAGTAATTAAATTAGGTTTAGTGTCCAGTAGCTATCCCAATTAAATACTGACTGGAGTGGGAATAGTAAATTAATTAAGTTCAGTGTCCAGCACCTACCCCAATTAAATACTGATTGGAGTGGGAATAGTAAATTAATTAAGTTTAGTGTCCAGCACCTACCCCAATTAAATACTGATTGGAGTGGGAATAGTAAATTAATTAAGTTTAGTGTCCAGCACCTACCCCAATTAAATACTGACTGGAGTGGGAATAGTAAATTAATTAAGTTTAGTGTCCAGCACCTACCCCAATTAAATATTGACTGGAGTGGGAATAGTAATTAAATTAGGTTTAGTGTCCAGCACCTACCCCAATTAAATACTGACTTGAGTGGGAATAGTAACTAAATTAGGTTTAGTGTCCAGCACCTTCCTCAATTAAATACTTATTGGAGTGGGAATAGTAAATTAATTAAAGTTAAGTGTCCAGCACCTAGCCCAATTAAATATTGACTGGAGTGGGAATAATAAATTAATTAAGTTCAGTGTCCAGCACCTACCCCAATTAAATACTGATTGGAGTGGGAATAGTAAATTAATTAAGTTTAGTGTCCAGCACCTACCCCAATTAAATACTGATTGGAGTGGGAATAGTAAATTAATTAAGTTTAGTGTCCAGCACCTACCCCAATTAAATACTGACTGGAGTGGGAATAGTAAATTAATTAAGTTTAGTGTCCAGCACCTACCTCAATTAAATACTGACTGGAGTGGGAATAGTAATTAAATTAGGTTTAGTGTCCAGCACCTACCCCAATTAAATACTGGTTGGAGTGGGAATAGTAAATTAATTAAGTTCAGTGTCCAGCACCTACCCCAATTAAATACTGATTGGAGTGGGAATAGTAATCTAATTAAGTCTAGTGTCCAGCACCTACCCCAATTAAATACTGATTGGAGTGGGAATAGTAAATTAATTAAGTTTAGTGTCCAGCACCTACCCCAATTAAAAACTGACTGGACTGGGAATAGTGAATTAATTAAATTTAGTGTCCAGCACCTACCCCAATTAAATACTGACTGGAGTGGGAATAGTAATTAAATTAGGTTTAGTGTCCAGCACCTACCCCAATTAAATACTGGTTGGAGTGGGAATAGTAAAATAATTAAGTTTAGTGTCCAGCACCTACCACAATTAAATATTGAGTGGAGTGGGAATTGTAATTAAATTAGGTTTAGTGTCCAGCACCTACCCCAATTAAATACTGATTGGAGTGGGAATAGTAAATTAATTAAGTTTAGTGTCCAGCATCTAGCCCAATTAAATATTGACTGGAGTGGGAATAGTCATTAAATTAGGTTTAGTGTCCAGCACCTACCCCAATCAAATATTGACTGGAGTGGGAATAGTAATTAAATTAGGTTTAGTGTCCAGCACCTACCCCAATTAAATACTGACTGGAGTGGGAATAATAAGTAAATTAGGTTTAGTGTCCAGCACCTACCCCAATTAAATACTTATTGGAGTGGGAATAGTAAATTAATTAAGTTTAGTGTCCAGCACCTACGCCAATTAAATATTGGCTGGAGTGGGAATAGTAATTAAATTAGGTTTAGTGTCCAGCACCTACCACAATTAAATACTGATTGGAGTGGGAATAGTAAATTAATGAAGTTTAGTGTCCAGCACCTACCCCTATTAAATACTGACTGGAGTGGGAATAGTAATTAAATTAGGTTTAGTGTCCAGCACCTACCCCAATTAAATACTGACTGGAGTGGGAATAGTAATTAAATTAGGTTTAGTGTCCAGCACCTACCCCAATTAAATATTGACTGGAGTGGGAATAGTAATTAAATTAGGTTTAGTGTCCAGCACCTACCCCAATTAAATACTGACTGGAGTGGGAATAGTAAGTAAATTAGTTTTAGTGTCCAGCACCTACCCCAATTAAATACTTATTGGAGTGGGAATAGTAAATTAATTAAGTTTAGTGTCCAGCACCTACCCCAATTAAATATTGACTGGAGTGGGAATAGTAATTAAATTAGGTTTAGTGTCCAGCACCTACCCCAATTCAATACTGATTGGAGTGGGAATAGTAATTAAATTAGGTTTAGTGTCCAGCACCTACCCCAATTAAATACTGGTTGGAGTGGGAATAGTAAATTAATTAAGTTCAGTGTCCAGCACCTACCCCAATTAAATACTGATTGGAGTGGGAATAGTAATTTAATTAAGTTTAGTGTCCAACACCTACCCCAATTAAATACTGATTGGAGTGGGAATAGTAAATTAATTAAGTTTAGTGTCCAGCACCTACCCCAATTAAAAACTGACTGGACTGGGAATAGTGAATTAATTAAGTTTAGTGTCCAACACCTACCCCAATTAAATACTGACTGGAGTGGGAATAGTAATTAAATTAGGTTTAGTGTCCAGCACCTACCCCAACTAAATACTGGTTGGAGTGGGAATAGTAAAATAATTAAGTTTAGTGTCCAGCACCTACCACAATTAAATATTGAGTGGAGTGGGAATAGTAATTAAATTAGGTTTAGAGTCCAGCACCTACCCCAATTAAATACTGATTGGAGTGGGAATAGTAAATTAATTAAGTTTAGTGTTCAGCTCCTACCCCAATTAAATACTGACTGGAGTGGGAATAGTAATAAAATTAGGTTTAGTGTCCAGCACCTACCCCAATTAAATACTGGTTGGAGTGGGAATAGTAAATTAATTAAGTTTAGTGTCCAGCACCTACCCCAATTTAATATTGACTGGAGTGGGAATAGTAATTAAATTAGGTTTAGTGTCCAGCACCTACCCCAATTAAATACTGATTGGAGTGGGAATAGTAAATTAATTAAGTTTAGTGTCCAGCATCTAGCCCAATTAAATATTGACTGGAGTGGGAATAGTCATTAAATTAGGTTTAGTGTCCAGCACCTACCCCAATTAAATATTGAGTGGAGTGGGAATAGTAATTAAATTAGGTTTAGTGTCCAGCACCTACCCCAATTAAATACTGACGTGAGTGGGAATAGTAAGTAAATTAGGTTTAGTGTCCAGCACCTACCCCAATTAAATACTTATTGGAGTGGGAATAGTAAATTAATTAAGTTTAGTGTCCAGCACCTACGCCAATTAAATATTGACTGGAGTGGGAATAGTAATTAAATTGGGTTTAGTGTCCAGCACCTACCCCAATTAAATACTGATTGGAGTGGGAATAGTAAATTAATGAAGTTTAGTGGCCAGCACCTACCCCTATTAAATACTGACTGGAGTGGGAATAGTACATTAATTAAGTTTAGTGTCCAGCACCTACCCCAATTAAATATTGACTGGAGTGGGAATAGTAATTAAATTAGGTTTAGTGTCCAGCACCTACCCCAATTAAATACTGACTGGAGTGGGAATAGTAAGTAAATTACTTTTAGTGTCCAGCACCTACCCCAATTAAATACTTATTGGAGTGGGAATAGTAAATTAATTAAGTTTAGTGTCCAGCACCTACCCCAATTAAATATTGACTGGAGTGGGAATAGTAATTAAATTAGGTTTAGTGTCCAGCACCTACCCCAATTAAATACTGATTGGAGTGGGAATAGTAATTAAATTAGGTTTAGTGTCCAGCACCTACCCCAATTAAATACTGATTGGAGTGGGAATAGTAAATTAATTAAGTTTAGTGTCCAGCACCTAGCCCAATTAAACACTGATTGGAGTGGGAATAGTAAATTAATTAAGTTTAGTGTCCAGCACCTACCCCAATTAAATACTGACTGGAGTGGGAATAGTAAATTAATTTAGTTTAGTGTCCAACACCTACCTCAATTAAATACTGACTGGAGTGGGACTAGTAAATTAATTAAGTTTGGTGTCCAGCACCTACCTCAATTAAATACTGACTGGAGTGGGAATAGTAATTAAATTAGGTTTAGTGTCCAGCACCTACCCCAATTAAATACTGTTTGGAGTGGGAATAGTAAATTAATTAAGTTCAGTGTCCAGCACCTACCCCAATTAAATACTGATTGGAGTGGGAATATTATCTAATTAAGTGTATTGTCCAGCACCTACCCCAATTAAATACTGATTGGAGTGGGAATAGTAAATTAATTAAGTTTAGTGTCCAGCACCTACCCCAATTAAATATTGACTGGAGTGGGAATAGTAATTAAATTGGGTTTAGTGTCCAGCACCTACCCCAATTAAATACTGATTGGAGTGGGAATAGTAAATTAATGAAGTTTAGTGGCCAGCACCTACCCCTATTAAATACTGACTGGAGTGGGAATAGTACATTAATTAAGTTTAGTGTCCAGCACCTACCCCAATTAAATATTGACTGGAGTGGGAATAGTAATTAAATTAGGTTTAGTGTCCAGCACCTACCCCAATTAAATACTGACTGGAGTGGGAATAGTAAGTAAATTACTTTTAGTGTCCAGCACCTACCCCAATTAAATACTTATTGGAGTGGGAATAGTAAATTAATTAAGTTTAGTGTCCAGCACCTACCCCAATTAAATATTGACTGGAGTGGGAATAGTAATTAAATTAGGTTTAGTGTCCAGCACCTACCCCAATTAAATACTGATTGGAGTGGGAATAGTAATTAAATTAGGTTTAGTGTCCAGCACCTACCCCAATTAAATACTGATTGGAGTGGGAATAGTAAATTAATTAAGTTTAGTGTCCAGCACCTAGCCCAATTAAACACTGATTGGAGTGGGAATAGTAAATTAATTAAGTTTAGTGTCCAGCACCTACCCCAATTAAATACTGACTGGAGTGGGAATAGTAAATTAATTTAGTTTAGTGTCCAACACCTACCCCAATTAAATACTGACTGGAGTGGGAATAGTAAATTAATTAAGTTTGGTGTCCAGCACCTACCTCAATTAAATACTGACTGGAGTGGGAATAGTAATTAAATTAGGTTTAGTGTCCAGCACCTACCCCAATTAAATACTGACTGGAGTGGGAATAGTAAGTAAATTACTTTTAGTGTCCAGCACCTACCCCAATTAAATACTTATTGGAGTGGGAATAGTAAATTAATTAAGTTTAGTGTCCAGCACCTACCCCAATTAAATATTGACTGGAGTGGGAATAGTAATTAAATTAGGTTTAGTGTCCAGCACCTACCCCAATTAAATACTGATTGGAGTGGGAATAGTAATTAAATTAGGTTTAGTGTCCAGCACCTACCCCAATTAAATACTGATTGGAGTGGGAATAGTAAATTAATTAAGTTTAGTGTCCAGCACCTAGCCCAATTAAACACTGATTGGAGTGGGAATAGTAAATTAATTAAGTTTAGTGTCCAGCACCTACCCCAATTAAATACTGACTGGAGTGGGAATAGTAAATTAATTTAGTTTAGTGTCCAACACCTACCCCAATTAAATACTGACTGGAGTGGGAATAGTAAATTAATTAAGTTTGGTGTCCAGCACCTACCTCAATTAAATACTGACTGGAGTGGGAATAGTAATTAAATTAGGTTTAGTGTCCAGCACCTACCCCAATTAAATACTGTTTGGAGTGGGAATAGTAAATTAATTAAGTTCAGTGTCCAGCACCTACCCCAATTAAATACTGATTGGAGTGGGAATATTATCTAATTAAGTGTATTGTCCAGCACCTACCCCAATTAAATACTGATTGGAGTGGGAATAGTAAATTAATTAAGTTTAGTGTCCAGCACCTACCCCAATTAAAAACTGACTGGAGTGGGAATAGTGAATTAATTAAGTTTAGTGTCCAGCACCTACCACAATTAAATATTGAGTGGAGTGGGAATAGTAATTAAATTAGGTTTAGTGTCCAGCACCTACCCCAATTAAATACTGATTGGAGTGTGAATAGTACATTAATTAAGTTTAGTGTCCAGCTCCTACCCCAATTAAATACTGACTGGAGTGGGACTAGTAATAAAATTAGGTTTAGTGTCCAGCACCTACCCCAATTAAATATTGACTGGAGTGGGAATACTAATTAAATTAGGTTTAGTGTCCAGCACCTACCCCAATTAAATACTGATTGGAGTGGGAATAGTAAATTAATTAAGTTTAGTGTCCAGCACCTACCCCAATTAAATACTGACTGGAGTGGGAATAGTAATTAAATTAGGTTTAGTGTCCAGCACCTACCCCAATTAAATACTGGTTGGAGTGGGAATAGTAAAATAATTAAGTTTAGTGTCCAGCACCTACCACAATTAAATATTGAGTGGAGTGGGAATAGTAATTAAATTAGGTTTAGTGTCCAGCACCTACCCCAATTAAATACTGATTGGAGTGGGAATAGTACATTAATTAAGTTTAGTGTCCAGCTCCTACCCCAATTAAATACTGACTGGAGTGGGAATAGTAATAAAATTAGGTTTAGTGTCCAGCACCTACCCCAATTAAATATTGACTGGAGTGGGAATAATAATTAAATTAGGTTTAGTGTCCAGCACCTACCCCAATTAAATACTGATTGGAGTGGGAATAGTAAATTAATTAAGTTTAGTGTCCAGCACCTAGCCCAATTAAATATTGACTGGAGTGGGAATAGTAATTAAATTAGGTTTAGTGTCCAGCACCTACCCCAATTAAATATTGACTGGAGTGGGAATAGTAATTAAATTAGGTTTAGTGTCCAGCACCTACCCCAATTAAATACTGACTGGAGTGGGAATAGTAAGTAAATTAGGTTTAGTGTCCAGCACCTACCCCAATTAAATACTTATTGGAGTGGGAATAGTACATTAATTAAGTTTAGTGTCCAGCACCTTCCCCAATTAAATATTGACAGGAGTGGGAATAGTAATTAAATTAGGTTTAGTGTCCAGCACCTACCCCAATTAAATACTGATTGCAGTGGGAATAGTAATTAAATTAGGTTTAGTGTCCAACACCTACCCCAATTAAATACTGATTGGAGTGGGAATAGTAAATTAATTTAGTTTAGTGTCCAGCACCTAGCCCAATTAAACAGTGATTGGAGTGGGAATAGTAAATTAATTAAGTTTAGTGTCCAGCACCAACCCCAATTAAATACTGACTGGAGTGGGAATAGTAAATTAATTTAGTTTAGTGTCCAACACCTACCCCAATTAAATACTGACTGGAGTGGGAATAGTAAATTAATTAAGTTTAGTGTCCAGCACCTACCCCAATTTAATATTGACTGGAGTGGGAATAGTAATTAAATTAGGTTTAGTGTCTAGCACCTACCCCAATTAAATACTGACTTGAGTGGGAATAGTAACTAAATTAGGTTTAGTGTCCAGCACCTTCCTCAATTAAATACTTATTGGAGTGGGAATAGTAAATTAATTAAATTTAAGTGTCCAGCACCTAGCCCAATTAAATATTGACTGGAGTGTGAATAGTAATTAAATTAGGTTTAGTGTCCAGTAGCTATCCCAATTAAATACTGACTGGAGTGGGAATAGTAAATTAATTAAGTTCAGTGTCCAGCACCTGCCCCAATTAAATACTGATTGGAGTGGGAATAGTAAATTAATTAAGTTTAGTGTCCAGCACCTACCCCAATTAAATACTGACTGGAGTGGGAATAGTAAATTAATTAAGTTTAGTGTCCAGCACCTACGCCAATTAAATATTGGCTGGAGTGGGAATAGTAATTAAATTAGGTTTAGTGTCCAGCACCTACCACAATTAAATACTGATTGGAGTGGGAATAGTAAATTAATGAAGTTTAGTGTCCAGCACCTACCCCTATTAAATACTGACTGGAGTGGGAATAGTAATTAAATTAGGTTTAGTGTCCAGCACCTACCCCAATTAAATACTGACTGGAGTGGGAATAGTAATTAAATTAGGTTTAGTGTCCAGCACCTACCCCAATTAAATATTGACTGGAGTGGGAATAGTAATTAAATTAGGTTTAGTGTCCAGCACCTACCCCAATTAAATACTGACTGGAGTGGGAATAGTAAGTAAATTAGTTTTAGTGTCCAGCACCTACCCCAATTAAATACTTATTGGAGTGGGAATAGTAAATTAATTAAGTTTAGTGTCCAGCACCTACCCCAATTAAATATTGACTGGAGTGGGAATAGTAATTAAATTAGGTTTAGTGTCCAGCACCTACCCCAATTCAATACTGATTGGAGTGGGAATAGTAATTAAATTAGGTTTAGTGTCCAGCACCTACCCCAATTAAATACTGGTTGGAGTGGGAATAGTAAATTAATTAAGTTCAGTGTCCAGCACCTACCCCAATTAAATACTGATTGGAGTGGGAATAGTAATTTAATTAAGTTTAGTGTCCAGCACCTACCCCAATTAAATACTGATTGGAGTGGGAATAGTAAATTAATTAAGTTTAGTGTCC
Source organism: Calotriton arnoldi (assembly GCA_963921515.1). Lineage (NCBI taxonomy): Eukaryota > Metazoa > Chordata > Amphibia > Caudata > Salamandridae > Calotriton > Calotriton arnoldi. Next base: position 533,359 of record CAWUFW010007881.1, read on the forward strand.
AGCACCTACCCCAATTAAAAACTGACTGGACTGGGAATAGTGAATTAATTAAGTTTAGTGTCCAACACCTACCCCAATTAAATACTGACTGGAGTGGGAATAGTAATTAAATTAGGTTTAGTGTCCAGCACCTACCCCAACTAAATACTGGTTGGAGTGGGAATAGTAAAATAATTAAGTTTAGTGTCCAGCACCTACCACAATTAAATATTGAGTGGAGTGGGAATAGTAATTAAATTAGGTTTAGAGTCCAGCACCTACCCCAATTAAATACTGATTGGAGTGGGAATAGTAAATTAATTAAGTTTAGTGTTCAGCTCCTACCCCAATTAAATACTGACTGGAGTGGGAATAGTAATAAAATTAGGTTTAGTGTCCAGCACCTACCCCAATTAAATACTGGTTGGAGTGGGAATAGTAAATTAATTAAGTTTAGTGTCCAGCACCTACCCCAATTTAATATTGACTGGAGTGGGAATAGTAATTAAATTAGGTTTAGTGTCCAGCACCTACCCCAATTAAATACTGATTGGAGTGGGAATAGTAAATTAATTAAGTTTAGTGTCCAGCATCTAGCCCAATTAAATATTGACTGGAGTGGGAATAGTCATTAAATTAGGTTTAGTGTCCAGCACCTACCCCAATTAAATATTGAGTGGAGTGGGAATAGTAATTAAATTAGGTTTAGTGTCCAGCACCTACCCCAATTAAATACTGACGTGAGTGGGAATAGTAAGTAAATTAGGTTTAGTGTCCAGCACCTACCCCAATTAAATACTTATTGGAGTGGGAATAGTAAATTAATTAAGTTTAGTGTCCAGCACCTACGCCAATTAAATATTGACTGGAGTGGGAATAGTAATTAAATTGGGTTTAGTGTCCAGCACCTACCCCAATTAAATACTGATTGGAGTGGGAATAGTAAATTAATGAAGTTTAGTGGCCAGCACCTACCCCTATTAAATACTGACTGGAGTGGGAATAGTACATTAATTAAGTTTAGTGTCCAGCACCTACCCCAATTAAATATTGACTGGAGTGGGAATAGTAATTAAATTAGGTTTAGTGTCCAGCACCTACCCCAATTAAATACTGACTGGAGTGGGAATAGTAAGTAAATTACTTTTAGTGTCCAGCACCTACCCCAATTAAATACTTATTGGAGTGGGAATAGTAAATTAATTAAGTTTAGTGTCCAGCACCTACCCCAATTAAATATTGACTGGAGTGGGAATAGTAATTAAATTAGGTTTAGTGTCCAGCACCTACCCCAATTAAATACTGATTGGAGTGGGAATAGTAATTAAATTAGGTTTAGTGTCCAGCACCTACCCCAATTAAATACTGATTGGAGTGGGAATAGTAAATTAATTAAGTTTAGTGTCCAGCACCTAGCCCAATTAAACACTGATTGGAGTGGGAATAGTAAATTAATTAAGTTTAGTGTCCAGCACCTACCCCAATTAAATACTGACTGGAGTGGGAATAGTAAATTAATTTAGTTTAGTGTCCAACACCTACCTCAATTAAATACTGACTGGAGTGGGACTAGTAAATTAATTAAGTTTGGTGTCCAGCACCTACCTCAATTAAATACTGACTGGAGTGGGAATAGTAATTAAATTAGGTTTAGTGTCCAGCACCTACCCCAATTAAATACTGTTTGGAGTGGGAATAGTAAATTAATTAAGTTCAGTGTCCAGCACCTACCCCAATTAAATACTGATTGGAGTGGGAATATTATCTAATTAAGTGTATTGTCCAGCACCTACCCCAATTAAATACTGATTGGAGTGGGAATAGTAAATTAATTAAGTTTAGTGTCCAGCACCTACCCCAATTAAATATTGACTGGAGTGGGAATAGTAATTAAATTGGGTTTAGTGTCCAGCACCTACCCCAATTAAATACTGATTGGAGTGGGAATAGTAAATTAATGAAGTTTAGTGGCCAGCACCTACCCCTATTAAATACTGACTGGAGTGGGAATAGTACATTAATTAAGTTTAGTGTCCAGCACCTACCCCAATTAAATATTGACTGGAGTGGGAATAGTAATTAAATTAGGTTTAGTGTCCAGCACCTACCCCAATTAAATACTGACTGGAGTGGGAATAGTAAGTAAATTACTTTTAGTGTCCAGCACCTACCCCAATTAAATACTTATTGGAGTGGGAATAGTAAATTAATTAAGTTTAGTGTCCAGCACCTACCCCAATTAAATATTGACTGGAGTGGGAATAGTAATTAAATTAGGTTTAGTGTCCAGCACCTACCCCAATTAAATACTGATTGGAGTGGGAATAGTAATTAAATTAGGTTTAGTGTCCAGCACCTACCCCAATTAAATACTGATTGGAGTGGGAATAGTAAATTAATTAAGTTTAGTGTCCAGCACCTAGCCCAATTAAACACTGATTGGAGTGGGAATAGTAAATTAATTAAGTTTAGTGTCCAGCACCTACCCCAATTAAATACTGACTGGAGTGGGAATAGTAAATTAATTTAGTTTAGTGTCCAACACCTACCCCAATTAAATACTGACTGGAGTGGGAATAGTAAATTAATTAAGTTTGGTGTCCAGCACCTACCTCAATTAAATACTGACTGGAGTGGGAATAGTAATTAAATTAGGTTTAGTGTCCAGCACCTACCCCAATTAAATACTGTTTGGAGTGGGAATAGTAAATTAATTAAGTTCAGTGTCCAGCACCTACCCCAATTAAATACTGATTGGAGTGGGAATATTATCTAATTAAGTGTATTGTCCAGCACCTACCCCAATTAAATACTGATTGGAGTGGGAATAGTAAATTAATTAAGTTTAGTGTCCAGCACCTACCCCAATTAAAAACTGACTGGAGTGGGAATAGTGAATTAATTAAGTTTAGTGTCCAGCACCTACCACAATTAAATATTGAGTGGAGTGGGAATAGTAATTAAATTAGGTTTAGTGTCCAGCACCTACCCCAATTAAATACTGATTGGAGTGTGAATAGTACATTAATTAAGTTTAGTGTCCAGCTCCTACCCCAATTAAATACTGACTGGAGTGGGACTAGTAATAAAATTAGGTTTAGTGTCCAGCACCTACCCCAATTAAATATTGACTGGAGTGGGAATACTAATTAAATTAGGTTTAGTGTCCAGCACCTACCCCAATTAAATACTGATTGGAGTGGGAATAGTAAATTAATTAAGTTTAGTGTCCAGCACCTACCCCAATTAAATACTGACTGGAGTGGGAATAGTAATTAAATTAGGTTTAGTGTCCAGCACCTACCCCAATTAAATACTGGTTGGAGTGGGAATAGTAAAATAATTAAGTTTAGTGTCCAGCACCTACCACAATTAAATATTGAGTGGAGTGGGAATAGTAATTAAATTAGGTTTAGTGTCCAGCACCTACCCCAATTAAATACTGATTGGAGTGGGAATAGTACATTAATTAAGTTTAGTGTCCAGCTCCTACCCCAATTAAATACTGACTGGAGTGGGAATAGTAATAAAATTAGGTTTAGTGTCCAGCACCTACCCCAATTAAATATTGACTGGAGTGGGAATAATAATTAAATTAGGTTTAGTGTCCAGCACCTACCCCAATTAAATACTGATTGGAGTGGGAATAGTAAATTAATTAAGTTTAGTGTCCAGCACCTAGCCCAATTAAATATTGACTGGAGTGGGAATAGTAATTAAATTAGGTTTAGTGTCCAGCACCTACCCCAATTAAATATTGACTGGAGTGGGAATAGTAATTAAATTAGGTTTAGTGTCCAGCACCTACCCCAATTAAATACTGACTGGAGTGGGAATAGTAAGTAAATTAGGTTTAGTGTCCAGCACCTACCCCAATTAAATACTTATTGGAGTGGGAATAGTACATTAATTAAGTTTAGTGTCCAGCACCTTCCCCAATTAAATATTGACAGGAGTGGGAATAGTAATTAAATTAGGTTTAGTGTCCAGCACCTACCCCAATTAAATACTGATTGCAGTGGGAATAGTAATTAAATTAGGTTTAGTGTCCAACACCTACCCCAATTAAATACTGATTGGAGTGGGAATAGTAAATTAATTTAGTTTAGTGTCCAGCACCTAGCCCAATTAAACAGTGATTGGAGTGGGAATAGTAAATTAATTAAGTTTAGTGTCCAGCACCAACCCCAATTAAATACTGACTGGAGTGGGAATAGTAAATTAATTTAGTTTAGTGTCCAACACCTACCCCAATTAAATACTGACTGGAGTGGGAATAGTAAATTAATTAAGTTTAGTGTCCAGCACCTACCCCAATTTAATATTGACTGGAGTGGGAATAGTAATTAAATTAGGTTTAGTGTCTAGCACCTACCCCAATTAAATACTGACTTGAGTGGGAATAGTAACTAAATTAGGTTTAGTGTCCAGCACCTTCCTCAATTAAATACTTATTGGAGTGGGAATAGTAAATTAATTAAATTTAAGTGTCCAGCACCTAGCCCAATTAAATATTGACTGGAGTGTGAATAGTAATTAAATTAGGTTTAGTGTCCAGTAGCTATCCCAATTAAATACTGACTGGAGTGGGAATAGTAAATTAATTAAGTTCAGTGTCCAGCACCTGCCCCAATTAAATACTGATTGGAGTGGGAATAGTAAATTAATTAAGTTTAGTGTCCAGCACCTACCCCAATTAAATACTGACTGGAGTGGGAATAGTAAATTAATTAAGTTTAGTGTCCAGCACCTACCTCAATTAAATACTGACTGGAGTGGGAATAGTAATTAAATTAGGTTTAGTGTCCAGCACCTACCCCAATTCAATACTGATTGGAGTGGGAATAGTAATTAAATTAGGTTTAGTGTCCAGCACCTACCCCAATTAAATACTGGTTGGAGTGGGAATAGTAAATTAATTAAGTTCAGTGTCCAGCACCTACCCCAATTAAATACTGATTGGAGTGGGAATAGTAATTTAATTAAGTTTAGTGTCCAGCACCTACCCCAATTAAATACTGATTGGAGTGGGAATAGTAAATTAATTAAGTTTAGTGTCCAGCACCTACCCCAATTAAAAACTGACTGGACTGGGAATAGTGAATTAATTAAGTTTAGTGTCCAGCACCTACCCCAATTAAATACTGACTGGAGTGGGAATAGTAATTAATTTAGGTTTAGTGTCCAGCACCTACCCCAACTAAATACTGGTTGGAGTGGGATTAGTAAAATAATTAAGTTTAGTGTCCAGCACCTACCACAATTAAATATTGAGTGGAGTGGGAATAGTAATTAAATTAGGTTTAGAGTCCAGCACCTACCCCAATTAAATACTGATTGGAGTGGGAATAGTAAATTAATTAAGTTTAGTGTCCAGCTCCTACCCCAATTAAATACTGACTGGAGTGGGAATAGTAATAAAATTAGGTTTAGTGTCCAGCACCTACCCCAATTAAATACTGGTTGGAGTGGGAATAGTAAATTAATTAAGTTTAGTGTCCAGCACCTACCCCAATTTAATATTGACTGGAGTGGGAATAGTAATTAAATTAGGTTTAGTGTCCAGCACCTACCCCAATTAAATACTGATTGGAGTGGGAATAGTAAATTAATTAAGTTTAGTGTCCAGCATCTAGCCCAATTAAATATTGACTGGAGTGGGAATAGTCATTAAATTAGGTTTAGTGTCCAGCACCTACCCCAATTAAATATTGAGTGGAGTGGGAATAGTAATTAAATTAGGTTTAGTGTCCAGCACCTACCCCAATTAAATACTGACTGGAGTGGGAATAGTAAGTAAATTAGGTTTAGTGTCCAGCACCTACCCCAATTAAATACTTATTGGAGTGGGAATAGTAAATTAATTAAGTTTAGTGTCCAGCACCTACCCCAATTAAATATTGACTGGAGTGGGAATAGTAATTAAATTAGGTTTAGTGTCCAGCACCTACCCCAATTAAATACTGATTGGAGTGGAAATAGTAATTAAATTAGGTTTAGTGTCCAGCACCTACCCCAATTAAATACTGATTGGAGTGGGAATAGTAAATTAATTAAGTTTAGTGTCCAGCACCTAGCCCAATTAAACACTGATTGGAGTGGGAATAGTAAATTAATTAAGTTTAGTGTCCAGCACCTACCCCAATTAAATACTGACTGGAGTGGGAATAGTAAATTAATTTAGTTTAGTGTCCAACACCTACCCCAATTAAATACTGACTGGAGTGGGACTAGTAAATTAATTAAGTTTGGTGTCCAGCACCTACCTCAATTAAATACTGACTGGAGTGGGAATAGTAATTAAATTAGGTTTAGTGTCCAGCACCTACCCCAATTAAATACTGTTTGGAGTGGGAATAGTAAATTAATTAAGTTCAGTGTCCAGCACCTACCCCAATTAAATACTGATTGGAGTGGGAATATTATCTAATTAAGTGTATTGTCCAGCACCTACCCCAATTAAATACTGATTGGAGTGGGAATAGTAAATTAATTAAGTTTAGTGTCCAGCACCTACCCCAATTAAATATTGACTGGAGTGGGAATAGTAATTAAATTGGGTTTAGTGTCCAGCACCTACCCCAATTAAATACTGATTGGAGTGGGAATAGTAAATTAATGAAGTTTAGTGGCCAGCACCTACCCCTATTAAATACTGACTGGAGTGGGAATAGTACATTAATTAAGTTTAGTGTCCAGCACCTACCCCAATTAAATATTGACTGGAGTGGGAATAGTAATTAAATTAGGTTTAGTGTCCAGCACCTACCCCAATTAAATACTGACTGGAGTGGGAATAGTAAGTAAATTACTTTTAGTGTCCAGCACCTACCCCAATTAAATACTTATTGGAGTGGGAATAGTAAATTAATTAAGTTTAGTGTCCAGCACCTACCCCAATTAAATATTGACTGGAGTGGGAATAGTAATTAAATTAGGTTTAGTGTCCAGCACCTACCCCAATTAAATACTGATTGGAGTGGGAATAGTAATTAAATTAGGTTTAGTGTCCAGCACCTACCCCAATTAAATACTGATTGGAGTGGGAATAGTAAATTAATTAAGTTTAGTGTCCAGCACCTAGCCCAATTAAACACTGATTGGAGTGGGAATAGTAAATTAATTAAGTTTAGTGTCCAGCACCTACCCCAATTAAATACTGACTGGAGTGGGAATAGTAAATTAATTTAGTTTAGTGTCCAACACCTACCCCAATTAAATACTGTTTGGAGTGGGAATAGTAAATTAATTAAGTTCAGTGTCCAGCACCTACCCCAATTAAATACTGATTGGAGTGGGAATATTATCTAATTAAGTGTATTGTCCAGCACCTACCCCAATTAAATACTGATTGGAGTGGGAATAGTAAATTAATTAAGTTTAGTGTCCAGCACCTACCCCAATTAAAAACTGACTGGAGTGGGAATAGTGAATTAATTAAGTTTAGTGTCCAGCACCTACGCCAATTAAATACTGACTGGAGTGGGAATAGTAATTAAATTAGGTTTAGTGTCCAGCACCTACCCCAATTAAATACTGGTTGGAGTGGGAATAGTAAAATAATTAAGTTTAGTGTCCAGCACCTACCACAATTAAATATTGAGTGGAGTGGGAATAGTAATTAAATTAGGTTTAGTGTCCAGCACCTACCCCAATTAAATACTGATTGGAGTGGGAATAGTACATTAATTAACTTTAGTGTCCAGCTCCTACCCCAATTAAATACTGACTGGAGTGGGACTAGTAATAAAATTAGGTTTAGTGTCCAGCACCTACCCCAATTAAATATTGACTGGAGTGGGAATACTAATTAAATTAGGTTTAGTGTCCAGCACCTACCCCAATTAAATACTGATTGGAGTGGGAATAGTAAATTAATTAAGTTTAGTGTCCAGCACCTACCCCAATTAAATACTGACTGGAGTGGGAATAGTAATTAAATTAGGTTTAGTGTCCAGCACCTACCCCAATTAAATACTGGTTGGAGTGGGAATAGTAAAATAATTAAGTTTAGTGTCCAGCACCTACCACAATTAAATATTGAGTGGAGTGGGAATAGTAATTAAATTAGGTTTAGTGTCCAGAACCCCATCCCCAATTAAATACTGATTGGAGTGGGAATAGTACATTAATTAAGTTTAGTGTCCAGCTCCTACCCCAATTAAATACTGACTGGAGTGGGAATAGTAATAAAATTAGGTTTAGTGTCCAGCACCTACCCCAATTAAATATTGACTGGAGTGGGAATAGTAATTAAATTAGGTTTAGTGTCCAGCACCTACCCCAATTAAATACTGATTGGAGTGGGAATAGTAAATTAATTAATTTTAGTGTCCAGCACCTAGCCCAATTAAATATTGACTGGAGTGGGAATAGTAATTAAATTAGGTTTAGTGTCCAGCACCTACCCCAATTAAATATTGACTGGAGTGGGAATAGTAATTAAATTAGGTTTAGTGTCCAGCACCTACCCCAATTAAATACTGACTGGAGTGGGAATAGTAAGTAAATTAGGTTTAGTGTCCAGCACCTACCCCAATTAAATACTTATTGGAGTGGGAATAGTACATTAATTAAGTTTAGTGTCCAGCACCTTCCCCAATTAAATATTGACAGGAGTGGGAATAGTAATTAAATTAGGTTTAGTGTCCAGCACCTACCCCAATTAAATACTGATTGGAGTGGGAATAGTAATTAAATTAGGTTTAGTGTCCAGCACCTACCCCAATTAAATACTGATTGGAGTGGGAATAGTAAATTAATTTAGTTTAGTGTCCAGCACCTAGCCCAATTAAACAGTGATTGGAGTGGGAATAGTAAATTAATTAAGTTTAGTGTCCAGCACCAACCCCAATTAAATACTGACTGGAGTGGGAATAGTAAATTAATTTAGTTTAGTGTCCAACACCTACCCCAATTAAATACTGACTGGAGTGGGAATAGTAAATTAATTAAGTTTAGTGTCCAGCACCTACCCCAATTTAATATTGACTGGAGTGGGAATAGTAATTAAATTAGGTTTAGTGTCCAGCACCTACCCCAATTAAATACTGACTTGAGTGGGAATAGTAACTAAATTAGGTTTAGTGTCCAGCACCTTCCTCAATTAAATACTTATTGGAGTGGGAATAGTAAATTAATTAAATTTAAGTGTCCAGCACCTAGCCCAATTAAATATTGACTGGAGTGTGAATAGTAATTAAATTAGGTTTAGTGTCCAGTAGCTATCCCAATTAAATACTGACTGGAGTGGGAATAGTAAATTAATTAAGTTCAGTGTCCAGCACCTGCCCCAATTAAATACTGATTGGAGTGGGAATAGTAAATTAATTAAGTTTAGTGTCCAGCACCTACCCCAATTAAATACTGATTGGAGTGGGAATAGTAAATTAATTAAATTTAGTGTCCAGCACCTACCCCAATTAAATACTGACTGGAGTGGGAATAGTAAATTAATTAAGTTTAGTGTCCAGCACCTACCTCAATTAAATACTGACTGGAGTGGGAATAGTAATTAAATTAGGCTTAGTGTCAAGCACCTACCCCAATTAAATACTGGTTGGAGTGGGAATAGTAAATTAATTAAGTTCAGTGTCCAGCACCTACCCCAATTAAATACTGATTGGAGTGGGAATAGTAATCTAATTAAGTTTAGTGTCCAGCACCTACCCCAATTAAATACTGATTGGAGTGGGAATAGTAAATTAATTAAGTTTAGTGTCCAGCACCTACCCCAATTAAAAACTGACTGGAGTGGGAATAGTGAATTAATTAAGTTTAGTGTCCAGCACCTACCCCAATTAAATACTGACTGGAGTGGGAATAGTAATTAAATTAGGTTTAGTGTCCAGCACCTACCCCAATTAAATACTGGTTGGAGTGGGAATAGTAAAATAATTAAGTTTAGTGTCCAGCACCTACCACAATTGAATATTGAGTGGAGTGGGAATAGTAATTAAATTAGGTTTAGTGTCCAGCACCTACCCCAATTAAATACTGATTGGATTGGGAATAGTACATTAATTAAGTTTAGTGTCCAGCTCCTACCCCAATTAAATACTGACTGGAGTGGGAATAATAATAAAATTAGGTTTAGTGTCCAGCACCTACCCCAATTAAATACTGGTTGGAGTGGGAATAGTAAATTAATTAAGTTTAGTGTCCAGCACCTACCCCAATTAAATATTGACTGGGGTGGGAATAGTAATTAAATTAGGTTTAGTGTCCAGCACCTACCCCAATTAAATACTGATTGGAGTGGGAATAGTAAAGTAATTAAGTTTAGTGTCCAGCACTTAGCCCAATTAAATATTGACTGGAGTGGGAATAGAAATTAAATTAGGTTTAGTGTCCAGCACCTACCCCAATTAAATACTGACTGGAGTAGGAATAGTAAATTAATTAAGTTCAGTGTCCAGCACCTACCCCAATTAAATACTGATTGGAGTGGGAATAGTAAATTAATTAAGTTTAGTGTCCAGCACCTACCCCAATTAAATACTGATTGGAGTGGGAATAGTAAATTAATTAAGTTTAGTGTCCAGCACCTACCCCAATTAAATACTGACTGGAGTGGGAATAGTAAATTAATTAAGTTAAGTGTCCAGCACCTACCCCAATGAAATACTGACTGGAGTGGGACTAGTAATTAAATTTGGTTTAGTGTCCAGCACCTACCCCAATTAAATACTGGTTGGAGTGGGAATAGTAAATTAATTAAGTTTAGTGTCCAGCACCTACCACAATTAAATATTGACTGGTGTGGGAATAGTAATTAAATTAGGTTTAGTGTCCAGCACCTACTCCAATTAAATACTGACTGGAGTGGGAATAGTAAATTAATTAAGTTTACTGTCCAGCACCTACCCCAATTAAATACAGACTGGAGTGGGAATAGTAATGAAATTAGGTTCAGTGTCCAGCACCTACCCCAAATAAATACTGGCTGGAGTGGGAATATTAAATTAATTAAGTTTAGTGTCCAGCTCCTACCCCAATTAAATACAGAGTGGAGTAGGAATAGTAAAATAAGTTATTTTAATGAAAATTATTATTGGGTATTTATGTTGAGTGGAGTAGTAAGCATAATTTAGGTGAGTGTTTTTAAAATATATGATAATAATATTATTAGAGTTAAAATTAGTTAAAACATATTAGTTATATTTACATGAAGAACAGCTATATCATATATATATTATACAATGAAAATTATGCATTTTATAATATATAATTTATTACAAAATATTTTATTATCTACATTAAATGTGATAGCAATGAAAAGGTAGTCAAACAAATAGAAACTCATTTTTATTAATAATTTTTATTAAATAAAACATACAAATGACAGATAAATCCAAAATGTAATTTTTTATTAAACAGCAGAAAATGAGGGGCCTATTAGGATGGCGGGTGGACTTTCGTCCGCCCGCCTCCCTAGCGGTGCTGGGACCGGCCGCCAGTGGTGCGGTGGTCCCGCACCAGCGATTAGGATGCCACCGCCACCATGGCGGTGGCATCCTCCATTCCCAGCATTGTGGCGGGCGGTGCACACAGCACCGCCCGCCACAATGCTGGGAATGCACTGTGTGCATTGGCATGCACAAGGTGGCAGGCACCGCGCGGTGCCTGCCACCTTGTGCATGCCAATGTTGGGGGGTACCATGGGTACCCCCCAAGTGCAGCCCCTACCCCCCCACCCCCAGGGGGCCTGCAACGGGCCCCCAAAGGCATTCTCTGCATGCCTTTCCATGGCTGAGTCTCCGCCATGGAAAGGCATGTGATCGCCATCATCCTAATATGGATGGCGGTGCCTGCAAGGCACCACCTCCATATTGCAGGCCTTTTCCGCCTGGTAGGCAATCGGGCGGATTGCCTACCGGTGGAAAACCGGCAGACGGTCTTTCCGTCCGCCTGTGTCACCACCGCCATACTAATATGGCGGTGGGGAAATGTGAGGCGGGTGGTGGGAAATGGCGGGCGGATCGCCACCGCCATGCGGGCAGTGGCGATCTGCCCTACATCCTAATCACCCCCTTAATCACAATATATATATATATACAGGAGAGTGTATTTATTACATAAAAAATACAGTTTACCAATATGTATATTTTAACAAGTAAATGATACCAAAATTTTTTTAACAATAAAAGAAATTGTACTTTACAATTGTTTATATGTTAGAAATATAGCATGATGCATATGAATTTTTTTATGCACATTTTATACATTAGTATATATTTTTTATAAGTTCTAAATATTGTTTGTCATTTTTAACATTTTTACAACTGTTACAAATTTTGGTAAGTATTTATTAACATGATATACTGAAAATATTTGTACAATACATTTCAGATAAAAATAACATAGTTCAATTTTGTAATACAAACATAATATATTTTAATTATTAATATTAATAATAAAATATTAATATTAATAATTATTACATTTAATAACAGTTGTTCATTTTATTTACAACTCTGATATTTTTTTAACAAAAACAATATTAATAAAATGTTTTAGTCATTGTTGTTTGAGATATATACATTTTTCTAATTATAATTTTAAATATTAATTCATAATATTTATTATTATAATTTTACATAATATAAAAAAGAGATAATAAATATAAATAAATTAGGTAAATTTTTAGGTATTTTATTAGAATGTAACAGTAATTTATAAACCATTGTATAATATTAAATAAATTGTTTAGCTATTTATTTAATATGTTTATAGTTGCCATATTTGTTTGGGGCTTTAATTTAGTAACCGCTCGCTGTTGTTTTGGGTCATTTGGTAAGAAAGAAGCTCGCGGTTGGGAGCTGCTTCGCGTCTGAGAAGGTAAGAGTAATGTTCTTTAATATTAAACTATTTTAAGTGTATTTTGAAGGTAGTAATGTTGTAATTAGTGTGCGTGGAATTATGTTTTAGAAGTTATGGTGTGTTTAGTGTTTTATTTAGTTATTAATTGTTAACGTTGTGTTCCGTATTTGCGGCCTACTTAGATTTTTTCTATTTATGTCGTTTTTACGTTAATACTGTGTTAATAATGTTTGTAGTCATGTTTTTAAGTGTATTATGTGTACATTTGTGTGGGTGGGAATGTTTTTCTTTGTTTTGTAGGGTTTACGACGAAGACGTTTGGAATTACGGAACATTGCAAATTTTTTTTTTTAAGGAAGTTTGTATTAGTTATATTAACTAATAATTATTTTATACTTCCTTCATTTTTCGGTTTTCATGGAGCGGTTTTTAATTTTATACTATTTTTCGGGTTTTTTATGGTTACTGGATTGTCAATTTTTACCTGGAGGATTACGTTTTTGATACAGTTGTATTTTTACATTTTATTGGGGTTCCTTTTTAATATCTATGGATTGTGAACTACCTGGATTACTTTGGAAGATGTGGCATTTTCGTATTAAAGCAACGGGAAAGGTAAGTGTTTTTAAATATTTTAATTGTGGGAGGGAAATGATTTTTATTTAATAGCAGTTGTTGTTTAGTTGCTTTGCTGTTTAATTAATTTGTCTATATATATATGTATATATAAATTTATAACACATATTAGACAAATTAATTAATTTTTTTATTTAAAAGAATGCACTGTTTTTATTGTAATAGTTTTTTTCTTCAGAATAGTATATTTACATTGTTTATATGTTTTAGAGTAGAGTTTTAGCTATCATATTTAAGTACTCAAGGCCTCTTGTGGAAGGGTATAGCTGAACTTGCTGTTGGAGATATTGATACATTTGATTAGTTTGTCTAGATAGTTTTGGTTTTAATTGGATGACAGATTGTTGCATTTTGAGTTCTTGGAAGCTTTGTTCTTTTTGTATAGCAAGTAATAGTTTATGTAGGGTAGGAGTGCTTCGTCCTGTAGAAGATAGGAAGGCATTATGCCAACCCTCAACTGCATTGTTTGTTTTAGCTTCTTGGTTAAGTGTAGTTAGATACACATTCCACCAAGGAATTTGAAATTTAGGTTGACGCCTATGGCCTGATCTGTGTAATCTACCCACCTAGGTATCCTCAAAATAATCTAGGAGGGGAGATAATTTTTGTTCATTTTGTTGGTAAAATGGACTTTCAATTAAAATGTTATAATGCTCAGCCACATCTGTCACTGGCACATAGCCCAGGGCAATTAGATTTTTAATTTGGTATGCAAAGGTAATATTTGTTGCATATTCCACACTAAGGGCATCATTACGATGGCGGGCGGACAATGTCCGCCCGCCACCGTAACGGTAAACGGGACCGACCGCAAGAGGTGCGGCAGTTCCGCTGTGCCTATTAGGATGCGACCGCCACCATGGCGGTCGCATCCTGTATGTTTAACATTGTGGCGGGCGGTGCTGTATTCAGCACCCGCCACAATGTTAAAAGGGCATGTTGTGCATTTGCATGCACAATGTGACAGGCACCGCGCGGAGCCTGCCACCTTGTGCATGCAAATGTCGGGGGGTACCATGGGTACCCCCCAAGTGCAGCTACCCACCCCCCCAACCACCTGGGGGCCCGCAACGGGCCCCCAAAGGCATTCTCCGCATGCCTTTCCATGGCGGAGTCTCCGCCATGGAAAGGCATGAGACCGCCATCATCGTAATATGGATGGCAGTGCCTGCAAGGCACCGCCACCATATTGCAGGCCTTTTCCGCCCGGTAGGCAATCGGGCAGATTGCCTACCGGTGGAAAACTGGTGCACGGTCTTTCCGTCCGCCTGGGTCCCCACCGCCATCGTAATATGGCGGGGAGAAATGTTAGGCGGGCGGACGTAAATGGCGGGCGGATCGCCACCGCCACCGCTGGTCGGGCGGTGGCGATCCGCCCGACATCATAATGACCCCCATAGTGCAGATTTCTGTAAATGTCTCCATAAACATTGGTTGAAATGGAAGTAACATCCTTGTATAGATGTGTGGGGATACAATTTAAGGATAGAATTTATCATGGCTTGCTCAAAGTCTATTATTATTCTTTGAGGAAAAAAGTCGTTTGTTTCTTGCTTTATTTTACCTAACATTTCAGTATATGTTGCATTCTGTTTATTTGGTAACAATGCATATATGAAGGGGATGCAACTGTTATGATATTGCCCATGTATACTGTAAAGTTGGTAGAATGGTTTGGGGCATATTGTGAAGGTGCCATCCATCATCCAGGTTTGGCATTGTTGAAGTTTAGTTATATTGTTTGCTGTAGCAAACATAATAATTCTTTTATATTTATTTTTATTGTCAAAGAAAATAAAAGGTTCATCACTGTGTGTTATACTTAGTTCTGGGGGAATTATGATATCTTCGAAATTGTTAGGCGTAGGGATTGTGGTTGTTGTTGCTTTTTTGGTCCTAGCTAAGGTTCTTTTCATTGAAGCAATGGATGGTAATTGACCAGTTGCTTCTTTGGGTACTTTAGGTTAAATTCCTTTAAGTATAACACTTGTAGGAGTTGGTGAGCTAGTACTTAATTCTTTTATATTATCAAGGGTTGCTCTCACTTCAATTTCAGAAACATTTGGCGGATGGTTATGTTCTCTAGTGTAAAATACAGTTGTTTCCCTGGTGGTAGCGCGAACATAACATTTATTTGAATAATATTTTGAACATTTCCAGTTCACTTTAAGGCCCGTTTGCTTCTCTTGGGTGTAGACGTACTCCATGTAACACAATAAGAATTTCCCTTTCTGAGATGCTATAAATTGGGCACCTTCAGTCATGGTGATGTGGAAAATTCTATAAAAAATGTATATGAACATATATGAAAAAGCATATTATACATGTTTATATGGTTAAAAAGAAAACATTTTTTACATATACTTACCAAGTGTTATTTAGTTGTCTTTAAATGGAGATGTTCTTTGTTCAATAAATGCTGTTTGGTCGAAGTTTTCTGTGAAAGGAAAATAAAGCATATTTTATTTGATGTTTTACAATTTTACATGGGGTGGTATTGGTGTTTAGGATAGACTATAGCTTCATTAACGTTTTTGTTAGATTTTACAAAGGCTTTTAAAAGGTTTAAAAATCTAAATGTGGTGGTTTTGGGGTGTAGGATATATTAGGTGTTTAGTTGCATTTTAGTGAGATTTTACAAAGGCTTTTTAAAGTATACTTACTTTGTTAGTGAGCTGTTTTTGCGAGGTAAATAATTTTTTCTCGTTCTTTGGAGTAATATCTGTAGTGGAAATATAAAGAGATAAGATATATAAGTTAGTAATTTTAGTTAGCAATTGAAATCTGTGTTACATTTTAATTTAACTGCTTATTTAGAAATGGTAATTTACTTACTTTTCCTTAAGTGTAGTAGGCTTTATTTTGATGCAGTCTTTGATTGTGGTCAAAATCAAGTTTCGCCTTCCTTAAGTTTTTTGGTTTAAGGTGTAAAATAAGACTGATTTTTCTTGGTTTATATAGTGTCTTTTTAATTGTTTGTTGAATTTCATTGGTTTATTTCGATGTTCTGTATTTCTATTGGTTAAGTTTTACTTTGTTTCTTGGTTTGGGAATTGTTTTCTTTATATGGAAAACGCTAATTAGGAGTAATTTTTGGGGTTAGGAAGGAGACGTTGAACTAATTATATTTTAATAAAATATATATAAGATGTATTAAAATGTTTGAATATGTTGCAAGTATATATTTTAAAATATTATTAGTGTGTTTATTATGTTATTATTTATTTATGTTGTTATAACTTTGATAGTTATGTTTTTGGTTCAATTTAATGTGATATGAATGTTTATGCAATTTACTGTATTTATGGTGTTTAAAGTAATTGTTTTAATGTATTATTGAGTTGTCGATATATTGGAAAAAACGATAATATTGATGTCTATATTTTTGTAGTCAATATTTTAGACATGTCCTATATTTATTTATAAACGTCGATATTTTGTATTGCGATATTTATGTGTGCGATATTTGTGTTGTCGATATAGTTGTATCACGATATTGTGGTATTGATATTTGTGTATTTTTATAATTAATTATGCAACATCGATATTTTTGATATCGATATTTTTGCGTCTAAATATTTGCAGCTCGATAATGTGACTTTCGGTATTATGTCAGTGATTCCTTTTTTGTGGTGGACTCCCTTCCTTCCACCCCTATTAATAATTCATGTTCTTAAAAAAAAACAAGTTGCTAAACTCCATTTTATTGTCAGCAACCCATTTTAAATTGTATGCTGTGTATGCCACCCAATATTCTTAATTAGATCATCCCACAAATCAGTTGCAGAGGCAAAGAGGAGGCATGGGATGCCACACACACACACAATATAGTCTGCCTACCCTCAATGGCCAACATATGTACCCCCATTCTATATATTGAAAAAAATAGATGAAGCCCTGCAAATCTCCGCCACTATGGTGAGCAATTCAACTATAAGCTTGCAGTCTGCCCACTCCATATGGGTTAGCAAAGGCTGGGGACACCTGTACGGCTATCTCATTAATGTTAGTTCCTTGTCAAAAAAATAAAAACTCAGAATTTTTAATGTATTGTCTCTCACAATCCAGATATACTTTTCCTAATGGAATCATTTGGCCCAGAGATTATAGCTGCAATCCCATCTAACTATTGGATTATTAGGAACGACAACGTCAACAATATGGGTGGAGGCATCACTATAGCATGCAAAGATCCTCACACCTGTACTATATTATAAGATAACTCAGAAGGCATATTTATTGTCACCTGTTTCTCTGGAGCTCTGATAAATAGCTACCCAGGCCTTAGGGCAGAGTTTGGTGGTAAGAAAGTTCAAAAAGGCAATTATATGATACCGGGAGAGATCAATTTCCATCTTTATAACCTCAAACATCACAAAGCATCTAATCTTTTAAAATCCATACACCCATTCAGATTCCGAAAATTAGTAGGCTTTTCTGGTCACCAGACAGGACATCTAGTAGACTAGGTATTCTCCAATCTTAAAAAATGTTTGGGCCACATTGACAAAGGGGAAGGTGTCTCCGTCCCATTTGTGAATGGGTTACAACCTCCTTCACGGAGTGAGTAAAATATGAATGTTTGCAAATGCATTCCAGTCTCCAAACATTCATACATCCCCCTGCCACTCGCTATTAGGAAGGGACACCCTCAACAAGACCCTCGCTAATACCGACTCGCAATTCCTATTTTACGAGTCGGTAATAGGTTACCAACTAGCAAAATAGGGTTAGTACATGTGAAAAAGCTCTTTAGTGGTCGCACACAGCCTGATTCTCCGTTTGCGACCGCTAAAACCTGTGGTACATGTGGCCCTTAGAGAGGTAGTGGAGAACAGGCTATACAACAAAAGATAAATAGGCATGTGAAAAAGCTTAGAAACTGTATTGCAGAGCGATTAAATTAGCTCATTCTGATTTCTTTATGGACAAAATTAAGGTAGCCGCTAATACCCCATGCAAGACTTTTCGAATTGTTAAATCATTTCTTAATCCTAAAGCGGGTATGATAAAAATTCCACCTTTTGCAGATCAGTGCAATAGAAACTCTTCTTTTTTGGAGGAGAAGGAAGAAAAAATACTGTAGTCATTCCCAGACTCAGCCACCACAGACCACAGTGGAAGCTTCCGCAGGTCAAGCAGATTTCTCTGGTGGAATCTAGGGATGGCATTTTATATTCTCCAATGATCCTTGCCCACCTAGATTATTAGCATTGGCTGTGGATACTATAAATCCGGTCTATAATAAAGTGTTTAATACATCCCTATTCACAGCCATGGTTCCCAATAAACGGAAACAGATCACAGTATAGTTTTGATGAAAAAGCCAACTGCAGATCTTGTAACCGCTTCAACTTCAGGCCCAACACGTTATAATATCTATATGGCACGGTTGGCCTTCATTACTCAATCGTATGCCACACAGGTAATCTGTACGCTGATGATACACCACTCCTTTTTTCCTAGGAAAAAAGGCCGATTCAAACTAACAAGCTTTTACAAAATGTCTGGTGCATGTGGTTGAATGGATGAAACTGAGCTGTTTGAAATGCTGCTCAGATAAAACCAAAGTGCTGCTGTCCACAGAGATTGAGTCAAATGACTAGTGGATGGCCCATATCAGAACACGCCCCAAGCCTACCGCTATCACTAGGAACCTTGTGGTCAAATTTGATAATAAACTGTCCCTCCGCCCTCAGATCCTGTCTGTAGCTGCACCTGGTTTTCTCTACTTAATGCTTTGCAGAAAACCTTGGACTTCCTCCACCTGTAAAGCCATGTGCACACGATGTTGAAGAACTGATTATGCCAATGCTCTCTACTTGGGCCTTCCAAACTATCTGGTCTATCACCTACAATTAGTCTAGAATGCTGCAGCCAGGCTAATTTTAAAGATTATGTGCGGACAATGCATAGCTCCCCATCTTAAAGATCTGCGTTAGCTACCGGTAAGTAAATGCATTTTCTTTAAATACCTGGTTTTGGCCCCTCAAACTCTATTACAAAAGGGCCACAAAATATCCCAGCAACAGGCGTACTCACTACTGACATTCCAGATTTTTGAGGTCATCAGATGCTCCCCAGCTGAGTGGTCATAGGATTAGGTTAACAACAAGAGGTGGCCGCTCCTTTACCTATTTACTACTGAGACCTTGAATGGCCCGCTGCTGTCAGTGTGATGCACTGCTAGCAAAAGCCTTTTCAGAAAATGTCTGAAAACTTGTATATTTGATCTGTAAGACTTTTGCCAACAGACTGCTTCTAGCACCAGGGCACCCGACAGGCCGCTTTGCTCTTTATAAATCTGATTTGATTGATTGACTGATTGATTACAAAAATGCCTCAAGTTTTTTCGTCCAAATCCTGCTCATCTTCCCACCCTCTCTGCAGAAAGATGTCAGTCTGCTAAGGGCACTACATTTAGTGCTTTTACCTCTTTATGCAAAAATCAAGTCAGAGAGAGGCTACAGGCAGCCAAATTGGGATATCCTTATGCTCCTCATCCACCACAAAACATAGAGCTTCCAATAGACAAGAAAGGTCCTATCCTTACTGATCTGTCCAACACTTCTCTTAGTTAATTTGTGATTCCTGCTGCATGGAAAAAGGTGACAACTACTCTGTTTATCAAAAATAAACTACAGCATTCCTTCACTCTTTTCCAACTGTAGCCCCGTATCATTGCTGCGGGCTATAGATGGGAGGCTGACCAAAAAATGTGTACAGACATCATTTACATTTTCTTTTTTCTTCATCAAATCTCTGATGACTTCAACTACTTCACCTTGGAAAATGTTCTATGTAATGCTTCAATGCCGAAGAACATCAAAGGGTCAAATCAAAGAGTTCGCCTCCCACTTTAATTAATAAAATTCATAGTCGTGTACATAGGCTTGAGTTTGTTTAACAAATAGCTTCAAAATCGTACATCTCTAATTTTTTATGAGTCCTTCTTCTATTAAGAATATTTACTCTGTGGGAGATTATATAATAATTTACATATGCCATCACTTTTCTTAGTCAGTATAGCGTTGCATGGCTATCTCATAAAACCTATACGAAATCTGATGCTTTCAGCCTGAAACTTTCATAAGTGCATTATGTAAATAGAAAAAGAATTAGATCATAAGTGCATTATGGATATAGTAAAATAATTAGTCCTGCTTGTATCAGCTTTATTACTGACCCACACAGTTTGATATAGATTACAGTAGATAGGTGTTTTACATGGGCCCGAGCGTTGAACTCCGCTCCGTTCGCGGAGTTTTCTGCACTCCGCGGAGCTCGTGGAGTGCAAGAAAACCCCGCTTCGGGTAGTGCAGTGGATTTTTTTCCCCGCTCGTGCTCGCGAACGGTAAGTTCGTGAGTGCGAGCTGCCGCTCGGGTAGAATTTCTACCCGAGCAGCAGAAAGACCAGCATGAACAGCAGTTTGCACTACACTCTGCCACTTGCGGAAGTTCGCGGAGTTTTTTTGTAACTTCGCGAAGTTCCGCGTAGCAAAACTCTGCGATCTACGCCCAGGCTTAGTTTTACAGAAATGTCAATGTTAGTAACTGTGTTAGGAAAGGTTTCTTTTTGTATGATCACGCCCTCCAATTTCTGGACTGATGCAGCTGGTTTTTAGTGCTGTTGAACTGGAGCCCTGCTAACCAGGCTTCACTGCATGTGCTCTGACCTCTAAAATATGGGTACAATTGGCTAATCCAGGACTGACATATTTTATTTACCTGTAAGTCGTTAGTACTCTGTGTACCTGGAGCCTGTATTTCAACGGTGGACTGTAGTACCTATTGCACCACCACTAAAGTGACAAAGTAAAGCATGTCTTCAGGCCAGCACATGTAGCTAAAACTGCAGTTTTAAACCTGCAAATTTGACCTAGCAAAATAAACATGTTGCCATGTGTAAACCTTCCTTTTTAATACTGGTGAGTTGCCACTAAGATTGGCCCTAAATGCTAATTGGGCAGGGTGCATGGTATTTAAAAAGTAGGAATTGTGCTCTTAAATGTTACAGTGGCAGTAAAAATTCATCAAAGTTGTTTTTCACTGTGGGATGGATGGCACTACCATAGAAAGCACTAGGTCACATTATAGCACCTTATAATGTATACCTTCAGTTTGCTAGAACCATAGTTCGAGGACTCAAATTATTAGGAATTTAAAATCC
This sequence comes from Calotriton arnoldi, assembly GCA_963921515.1. Classification (NCBI taxonomy): domain Eukaryota; kingdom Metazoa; phylum Chordata; class Amphibia; order Caudata; family Salamandridae; genus Calotriton; species Calotriton arnoldi. The sequence continues at coordinate 554,966 of CAWUFW010007881.1, forward strand.
AATCTGATGGTCAAATTGGATTTTAAATTACTATTCTAAAAAATACCACTTTTGGAAAAGTGGCATTTTCCTGCCTAAAGCGTCTAGCAGCCTTTTCAGAGTTAATCCCCAACTGTCACATGGCAGTCTGCTGGGAGGTATGAATGAGTCCCAGGAAAAGAAAAAAAAGGGCCTTGGCTAAGAAGAAGTATGACCTCAAGGATGGCCTGGGGAATGTGGCCACCACTGCACAGGCACCAAAGTGGAATCACCTGCCAGAGTGGCATCAATCCTTGTGGGGAAAACTGTTCCAGCATTGATTTGCTTGGGTAGTTCCTGTTTCTCTAGCCACACCTCAGAGGTGGGCTCAGGCATCTGACCAAGGGAAGAACATTTTTTCCATGTTCTATTTTAGCTGGTATGGGCACTGTGGGGTTGTATAGGGCCAAACCACAAGGAGAATATGTCCAAGTGGGTAGGGATGCCCCAGGAAACTTTTTCCCTATTGGGTAGTGAGGTTCCACTACCCACATGTTTGCGACAGGCAGAGAAGTGGAAACCCTGGATACCCTCTTCAGAACACTTCTGGACTAGAGGAAGACAAAAAAGGACAGCACCTACTGGATCTCTTTTTGGACTTCACTAGGAGGACTGCATCTACTGATACCTGTGAAGAGAATCCCCAAGAACTGGGCCTGTCCCACTTGAACCCAAGAGTTCACTCTAAGGCAAGTTGGCTAGCCTCCTGTTAAGCTATAGGGACACAAAAGCTGTAAGTACACCTTTGTGATGAGCCCAATGGACCAGTTCCAAACGGACTTGCCTTGGACCCTGAGGGTGGCTTCCCCAGCAGTGAGTCCTGGCCCCAAAGTCGTGTCCCTAAGGCCCCGTGGCCCTTAGATAAGTGTCAGAATGTACTCCTTTCACCTAAACCTAAATGCTGGGACTTAGAAACCCTTGTAAGGATTTTTGCCAAAGGAACCAGAGGCTACCACTGAGCTGCAGTTGCTGATGTCACACTGCTGGTGGGACTCAACCTCGTGATTTTCCCAGTGGAAGGGAATCTGACTTTGAAAAATGTTTCTAAGACTGAAGGTAGAACTATTCAACAGGTGAAGGCACCAAAAGTATCTGGAAGATAGGGTACCTTCATTGGGAACAATTTTCAAATTTCTACTGATCAGAGCTTTCCCACCAAAAGACAAAGGCTTCACCTGGACTTAATCCAACCGTTATCTGGCCTTGTGGAACCCTTATCAGCCACAGCCTGCTGCCTTTTCCTACTGAGGATGTTTGACTTTCATTCCAGAGTCTAAGGGCCTGATTACAACTTTGGCGGTATAACCGCTGTACCGCTGTGGCAGCAGTCCCAAGAAGACCGCCACGGTGGCGGTTTCCTGCCCGTCGTATTGCGATGTTCCCGCTGGCTCAGGGGCGGTGTTTCTGTTGGCAGTGTGTATTTTTTCATATGTGTCGATGCATGTGTGTATGTTGAATGTACTCATATGCAGGACACATGTGAAAAAATACTTTGTACGAGTACTTTCCCATTGCTCGAGTTCAGGCCCATATGTGCCCAGTCCAGTCAATGCTTATATACAGCAAAACGGAAGTACTTGGATTTCGGAGCCAACATGGTTGTTTTCTTCAGGGTCAAGATGCTGCTGTGAAGGGAGTGCCTGGAGGAAGGGATCCATGTCAGAGACTGAAGGGAAGAAAAGGAAATGGGTGGGTATGCACCCCAAATCCTTCGATTCTGGCGACTTGAAGCAAGCAGCCTTCCCACCACAGTCGGCTCGTCGGAAAGCCAACTCAAAAATTCAGACGGCGGTGAACTTCTCTGTACCGCCCTAAGACAGCTGCTTTTCCCTAACAACAGTTGTGGCAGTCTGCGAATGGCTGATGGTGTTGGTGGTGCTCCAGCGGTCTTTCGTTCAGCAAACAGTCAACATCGTAATACAGTGGGCGGACTGCTTAGTTGGCAGCAGTGAAACTGACCAAAGTCGTAATCAGGCCCTAAGTCAGAAGGTAAAAATTTCCACCGGGCCGATTCTGGTCCCTGTATCTGACCCGCGCTCCTTTATCGTTGCTTTTGACTTTAACTTAGTCTAGCATGACTATATACCCGCAGTTGGTGCTTTGCGCTTTTTGGTGCTAGAAAAATCTGGAAACTTTGAAAAATCATATCTCCAGTTCCCTACATCTGTTTTTTGCAGTTTTGGTGTCTATAAGTTCATTCAAATGTGCTCTATTTTATAAATTTGGGTGGGATTTTTATTGTGCTGTGTTTTCTACTTTCTAACTACTTTGATACTTATAAATGCATTTGTCCTCACTCAAGCCTGTCTGCTCTGTGCTAAAATATTGAGACCTAACTGGATCTAGTTAGAAATAGTGCCATTATTACTTGTTATGTAATGTTATCAGATTTATAAAGCACCGCAAATGTCTGGTAAGATGTCCTAGCGCTAAGTAGACCCAGGGACGGAAGTGTCTGAATCAAAGCACAGAGACAGCCCTGTCAACCAACTGGGGATATGCTCGACAGATCTTAGGGGCATATTATCAACGGCCAGCGATAATTATCGCTGGCCGTGCTGAGCGATGAATTACCTAACGCAGGCTATCTCTGGTATTTATCGCCCTGGTAGCGCGTTATTAACAAAACGTTTCCCCAGGGCGATAAAAATTCCAGAGATAGCGAGGTTATCGCCGCTTTGCAGGGAACATCGCTGGTTTTCCAGCGATGGTCCCTGCAAAACGGCGATAACCTTGCTGATACGACCCTGTGGTCGTATCAGCATAATCCACCCCCTATGTCTTACATAGGTAAGTCAGGATTTTAGCAGACGTTAGATTTTGGCGAAAACGGCCGTTTTCGCCAAAATCTAGCGTCTGCTAAAATCCTATGGGCTGCCTTGTAAATATCGCGATGTGAACATCAGCGATATTTGCAAGGCAGTCCATCCGAGTACGCCCAGTGACGCCCACTTTGCATCTCATTAGAGATGCAAAGGGGGCGTCAGGTAAAAGGGTGCTAACATGCGATTATGCATGTTAGCACCCTCTTGTTGATAGGGCGATAGTTTTATCTCCGTTTTTCTGGATTTTAAAGCCAGAAAAACGGAGATAAAGCCCTTGTAGATATGCCCCTTAGTTATTAAGAAGCAAGGGGCCATATTAGCAAGAAGCTCGTTAAAATTATCGCCGTTTTAGCGGCAGGTAATGGGCTTAATAATATGCGTTATAGAATTCCAATAGAAGCCCAGGTTAGATGTCCTGCACATCTAACCTGGGCTTCTATTGGAATTCTATAGCGCATATTATCAAGCCCCTTATCGCCGCTTTAGCGGCAGTTTCCTGCCGCTAAAACGGCGATAATTTTAACGAGCTTCTTGCTAATATGCCCCAAGGTCTTCAATGGCTTCCTGAAACCCAGTAAGATAGAGTCAAGTTGAAGGGGGCCTCATAGCTCATTCCAGAGCTTTGCTGCCCTCGCCAAAAAAGCTTTGCCACTTGAGCTAGCCCATTCAATTCTCAGCAGAACTGGAAATTGCATTCCAGAGGAGCACAGACAGCATGAATGGTGAATAAGTGCAAAATGTCTGTATCAAGTACTCAGGGCCACTGTGATGAGCTGCTTTAAATACAAAGCAAAAGAACTTACAATCACCCTCGTTTTTCACTGGTAACCAATGCAGGCATTCTATGGCCTCAGAAGTTGGAGAAAAAAGAGGGAGCTCCAAGGCCGATCTGGCTACTGTATCCACTTCAACTAATAATCCACTTTCCCACACTCTGGAATACATGTATATTCAATAAGAGCTTTGAACTCATAAGAATAATTACTCTACAGACTATAATAATTCATGTAACAATGTGATGAATGCAAACATGAAAATAATATGAGAGAATCTATTTTGTAGCTGTTGTAATTGTGAGCATGCCACAAACAATCTAAGAAATTATTTTACGTATATTTGTTGTCTTGAATAGTGACTGAATTTATATATGTTTCTTCTAGCTGTAAACTGGAATCCATATAGCAAGCCCTACGGAGGTATTGGATTGTGTTTTGGCTGAAATGTGTTGACCGTCTTGCTTGAGGAGTTTGTAAAATCAACATTGGGTTATAAAGGACTCTTTGATTTCCACAACTGCACTGTGACTAGGATAAAGTACAATTTACTTGGAAATATCTAATAGTAAAAAGAAAGGGGAGGGGGCTTATTTCACTTTTTCTTCCTTTGTAACTAATATTGCTCTTAAATTATTTAGGCCCTTTGCCTAAAAAAGTATGTTTATGTAAAGACAAATAAGTAATAATGGTTATAATATTTGATTTCTTTTCTTCCTTCTTATCTGCTTTGATTCCAAATTGTTTATTGCTGGAATTCGTTTTAATACTTTAGTGCATTGCCTGAAACACTGAGACTCTCTAAGGGGCATATTAACAACGGCCAGCGATAATTATCGCTGGCCGTGCTTAGCGATAATTATATTATCGCAGGCTATCTCTGGCATTTATCGCCCTGGTAGCGCGTTATTAACAACGCGTTACTCCAGGGCGATAAAAATTCCAGAGATAGCGAGGTTATCGCCCTTTTGCAGGGAACATCGCTGGTTTTCCAGCGATGTTCCCTGCAAAAGGCGATCACTCTGCTGATACGACCCTGTGGTCGTATCAGCAGAATCCACCTCCTATGCCTAACATAGGTAAGTCAGGATTATAGCAGACGTTAGATTTTGGCGAAAACTGCCGTTTTGCCAAAATCTAACGTCTGCTATAATCCTGTGGGCTGCCTTGTAAATATCGCGATGTGAACATCGGCGATATTTGCAACGTAGCCCATCCGGGGTACGCCAGTAACGCCCACTTTGCATCTCATTAGAGATGCAAGGATGGGCGTTGGGGAAAGGGCGATAGTGCAAGGATTCACGCGTTAGCGTGACCTTGCTGATTAGGCGATAGAATTATCGCCGCTTTCCGTCCGAAAACGGATGCTAAAGCGGCGATAATTGCTTATCGCCTCGTTGTTAATATGCCCCTTGGTTTGATAAATTACTGGGGCATATTAGCAAGACCCACGTTAAAATTATCGCCGTTTTAGCAGCAGGAAACTGCCGCTAAAACTGCGATAATGGGCTTGCTAATATGCGTTATGGAATTCCAATAGAAGCCCAGGTTAGATGTCCTGCACATCTAACCTGGGCTTCTATTGGAATTCTATAACGCATATTAGCAAGCCCATTATCGCCGTTTTAGCAGCAGTTTCCTGCCGCTAAAACTGCGATAATTTTAACGTGGGTCTTGCTAATATGCCCCACTGTGTCTCCTTGGGCTACCCAATTTCTTAAGTCCCCTACCCATGAAGGTGGCATATCCTTGACCATGTTTTCTCCTTCAGCAATAATATTCTATGTACAGAGTTTGTGCCACTAAAATAGTCTCATCACGGATGAATCTTCTTTGATTACAAGAGCTACATACAAGTGCATACAAGAACTGGCACCTAATATGTATGGGACTAGTCCAGATTATGGCTGAGCAGAGAACAAAATTACAATTGATAACGTCAGATTCTCACTCTGCCACAGTTTTCAGATACCAACTCTGGATCTGAAGTAAGCTAAATCTGATTGTTTCTGCTGAAACATTTACTTTCCTTTACAAAAGACCATCTGACCCCTCATTCTTTCAGGAACTGACCAGTGCCAAATTGGATTTGAAAAAATCTAGAGCATGTTTGGCATACGGAGTTTGGCATAGAATGGAAACAGGCTTACTCCTTAGTTCTCCACCACTACTAAGCAGGTATTGTGTGAGCTACGACTGAATGTTATGAACTTAAGATAACAAGCACATCCAATCCACTTACAGAACTGTTCAGAATCCTTTAACTTCTGGCTAATTGCATATGAGTTAAATCACCCCCATCACAGGACCAGTGTGACTTCTTCTGTATAAAACTACACAAATCTGCAGGTTCTTACTGTTAGATTTTCTTCAACTCTTTTATTGAGTCTTATCTGGAGTTCAACTCTGAATCCTTCAGTTTGCTGAATATGCTTCTTTGACTTATGAGAAAAACTAAACATTTACTTTCCTCATTAAAGTCAGAATCCCTTTGCACAGTTTCTACACTTGGCATTGGATTGATTCTGTTCTGCTCTGACCCCTCCCCCTTTTCAATGACTTTTTAGCTACAGGGTTCATCCTTTTGGTTTGGAATTAAGAGGTAGTCATTGGTCTCTTGAAAAAACCTACAGCAAAAAACATGGTCCTGTGTAGCCACAAGCCCAGCTTCTTGCTTCCCATCACCAATAAAATTCTGCAGAAACATATGAATAAGCTTCTCTCTGATTTTATAAAGTGGACTACTTGATCCTGCTTGCAAGAAATTGGGTTGCTGGTTGATTGAGATGTGAGCCTTGGTCAAGCAACAGCCACAATCTGTTGCAAAGTGAATCACAAAGAGTCTCTAAATGAACCTGTGCTTAACCCTGGGTAGCTTGGCACAAAAATCAGTCAGTCTTAATTTACGGCAATATGTAAAGTATTTACACAGCACACAAACAGTAATAAAGTGAAAACACAACACAAGAAAATCCCACAGCAATTTGGAAAAATAGAGTACATTTTTAATAAATGATTTTACACCAAAACAACAAAAATCCAATCAGTAGAACCGCAGTAATGAATTCTTAAGGTTTTTAGTAAAAACTTGCACCAGGAAGATCAAAGCGCCAAACGCAGACACGTAGAGGCGCGAGACCACGTCAAAGTAAAAAAATATGGCCAACCGTGATGGAGCACGGTTCAGATACAAGAAGTTGATTGGGCCCTATCAGTGCTTACCTTCAGACTTAGAAGAATTTCTGAGAAAAAAATTCTGAGAAGGTAGAGTTCAGTGGGGAAAGGCTGCAGGCGGTATCCGAGGAGGGAGCATCATCATTGGGGAGCCTTGGGTCAAAGCTTCAGTGAAAATGTCTATCTTTGTACTTATTTTTAGGGCAGTCGAAAATCTCCAGAGGGATGAAGCAGAGGGTTGTAGCCGAAGAGAGCTCCTCTTGATTCACAGAGCAGTTTTTGGCCAAAAATGTTCTAAGTCCTCAGTGTTCGGCTTTGGCCATCTGGGAACCTTTAGCACCACGGCCAAAGGTCTACGACTGGTGTGGCAACATTTGGGGTTTAAGGACTCCCTCAGGCTTGGTCCAGGTGGGGGTTCAAGATGATGGGAGCCTTTTGCATCTATGTGGCTCTGAACAGGAGCCGAGCAAAGTAGACCTTGGAGTCAATCTGGTAGTCCCGGGTTCAGGTCAAGGTGGAGGGCACAACAGCATAGCTGGCCTCTGAAGGTTTAAGGCAGGCTCCAGGCAGCAAATCAGTCCTTCCAGGTACATCATGGCAGTCTTCCAGAGTGTGCAGCAGTTCACAGCAGTTGGCAGCCCTCTGAGAGTCCTTCCGCAAGTCCAGTAGTGAACTGAAGAGTTGGTGTTTGAGGCCCTATTTTTTTACCCTGGTGCCCTCCTTCTGGAAAGTGTGAGAAGCCTGTAGACAGTGGCTTTGAATTGAATGGAATTTTCTGACTCCCCTGCCCTGGCTCCAAGCTGTTGAGATTGATAAATATGATAGCAAATGTAACCCCTGATGTATGCATGAATATCGGTGTATGCTTCAATCTATACAAGCACAATTATGTAAATTCCAGTAATTGCAATGCCAATGTACTCTGTAACCTATGCACGCACCGTGATGTCAATACCAGTAAATCCAATGTCGATGTACACTGCAACTTATGCTCACTTAATTACGTCAATCTCAGTGAATGCAATGTTGCTGTACGTGTAAAAATGAGAAAATTGGTAAATATGATATCAATGACCGCCACGTTACACGTTCTCACACTCACAAGATTTATCTGAGATGACCTCTACATCAATCCCAAGTCAGAGATACATGGTCAAACTGTCCCTGCGACCCATACCCATGCCTATTGATTGACAGGTCACAGGTGGGGTTACACTTAGCCCAAAAGACAAACGTGCACCCAGGGAAAACCCTGATCAATCCCACTTGTAGGTAGTCACACCACAAACAGGCCCCAGGAGATTGGCCCTAATAAAACACGTTTTGCCCAAGGCACAAATTCCCAAAATACCACAAAGTTAGATGCCACATGTAATTAAGAAGATTCAGCCAATCAGTACACGACATGCACACCGCACGAGGTGATCACACACTCACCACACTGGACATCTGAACACCACACACTGGCCCACATCAGCTTTCCCCGAGGTCGAAAGCCATATTTGACCCCCTTAATGATGTATTTTTTTCTTATTTATGACTATGAGGCTTTTGAAAGAATGTCAAAGTATTTTATTGTACCCACCAAATTTATATATGTGTGGGCAAAACGTCTGTACTTTGAGACTGTCTTCAGACGCGCCAGTCAATACTCTCCTGGCGGCTGGGTTTAATTTAACCAACTTGTTCCTGTTTTGCCAAATGCCTCGTCTTTTCATTTATGTAAGGTAAAATCACATTTGAGCAACAATAATGTGGAGATTCTTTGTGTGAAGGCAGAGCACACTCTATTAAGTTGCAAGTAGGGCTGTGCTCAGCTCTGCCCCCCCCATCCTACCAGCAGAAAGCTTATCGAGGCACAACTAAACCCTATATTGTGTGACTGTCTGGGAGTGAATCAGAAAGCCTGTTAGTCGCACCTAGTCATGTGACCCAGTTCAGGTTCAGGCAAAAAAGAGCTAACGGAAAAAAAAGCCAACTTTCTAAGTGTTAATGGTGCATACAAGGGATATATTTTGTGATCTACTTTGTTGGAACCTATCTTTTGTATCGGATGTCTGACCATGACAACAAGAAATCAGTTAACCATACTTGTATATGTTATTCAAGATAACAAATAATTGTCAACATCAGGGGTATCTCTTATTCATTAAATTTCAAGAAAAATGCTTATTTTATTCGGGGTACAAAACCAGGAAGTACTTCAATACATTGATAGCAGAACTTAAAATCCTTCTAAGTTAGATTTAATTGGCCATCAATGTAACATAACCCATTCCATATAAATGACAAGTATGGAGTCTTTCCAATAAATAGGTTTTAGACCCCCCCCAGTTGAGTCTTAACAAAAACTGAAAGGGAAATTAGGTTAATACGTCAACGTTTTGGTCTCTCTTGTGGTACATCTATAAGACTTGGCAGTTTGGGCTGGACTGTTCCCATGAGGAACAGGGTCAAGACTGATTTGCATATGATTGGGTCTCAACTGGGGTGGCGAAGTGAGCTAAAGAACGATGATGGATTCAACCCAGATCTGTGACTGGGGGTGAGTGTCTGAAAGGTTTTAGCGCTCCGTCCATCATCTATTTGGGTTTGCTTCATCAATGTAACATAACCCATTCCATATAATGACAGGTATGGAGTCTCCCCCATACATAGGATCTAGATGTCCCCAGTAGAGTTGTAACAACAATTTAAGGAAAATTGGGTTAAGACATCGACATTTTGGTCTCTCTTATGGTACATCTACGAGTCCATCTCCAGGACAAAGCAATTCATATAAGGAACCAAGACCCCTCTGTAAAGCACAATTCAAATAAGAAACAACAGTTTTCTCTAGTGAGAATATACACCCAGAAAGTAGTGATTTACAAGTATATTGTAAAAGGTGGTGTGAATAGACCCTTTTTACCAATATCTCTAATCAAAATATCAAAGTGAATTTGAAGTGACCAAAGATTCAAAGGAAGAGATAGAAAATATGCCAACAGATAAAAGCGTGTGTATATAAAAAGCATGCAGCATCACTTACTTGGTAATTATAGTGTGACTTTGTCATTGGTAACAGTCAGGATAACAAAATAAGTCCTCCAAGAAATCCAATTAAAGAATTAAAGAAAAGAGAAAGTGTACCTGCGTCCGCATATTATGAGCTGTGCTTAAAGCCATCCATATGTCAGAAGGCTTATAGATCTAGAAACAGTGTCTAAACACAATCTCCTGAAGTTTTAAAGCTAAATAGCTTATGCATGGAGCAGATTAAATTGTCAGCCTTCAGATAATAGTTGGCTGTAAAATCAAGTTTATTGACATATACATCATAAATAAATAACACAGGCGGCTGAAGAGACTAAATCAAAACAAGGAACAAAGCTAGATCTATGCGAGGAAACTATTAGAGAAATCATCTAACGTGTATATCAGGACACTAGCTCTCGGGAGATAGTCTTGAATAATGGAACGTTCTACCATTCCGAGGCTCTACAAATTAGTGACATATTAAAAAGGAGGGGTACAAGCTTCCCAATAATCGCGCTGTGCTGTATTGTAAGCAGTGGTTTTCAAAAGTAAATGATGCTTACTTCAAATGCTGAGAAATCATGGCGTCATGTAACAATACCAGGCAGCATTTATTGACTTCGGTCGAGTTTCACTGTAAAAATGAAGCGAAACGTGGCAGTAGATACCTCAATATATATAAGTAAGTAAGTAAGTAAACTCTTTATTGCTTGATTAATAAAAACCTTTGCAATCAGCTAAAAACACATGCACAAAAAGCATAAAACAACACATTTTGTAGTACTAGAGTTAGTTAAATGCATTTAAAAATTGCAATGTTTCCATAAAATTACGAAGAAAATATAAAATGCTGGCATACAGTACAGCCAATAAGGTGGCGTGAAAAGTGCAAAATATTTTGGAGTCTATTCTCCTAAGAGTTCCTTGGGCAGTGCAAGTTCCTATAAAATTGGTGTTAAGGGTCTTGATCAAAGTAGCATGGAAGTCTATAAGTGGGCATCCAAAAGTACATAATTGCCAGTTGCAATCGGCAGCTCGTCGTGTCATTTGCGCGCCCAGTTCCTTACAACCCTTGCCAAGTAATTCCCATGCTAATAAGTATGCTAGTTCCTAGGCCCGCATGCTAAGTCTGGGATAACACAATAGATTCGGAGATTTTATGTCACCGTTACTGACCCACAACCTAGAAAGGCTGTTTAAAATCACAAAGGAACAATAGTTGTAACCATAAATACCAGAGTGGATCTCTTTTAAGAAGGATTGTAATGAATAACTAAGAAGTCGGTGGGCCTTTGTTTTTACTGCGCTCATAAAGCAGACGAAGCTGCAGGCCAACCGAACATTGCCTCCCTCGAAGCAAGCCTTTACCGCCTGTCTACATGTTCGTATCTGACTTTCGATCAGGCGCGGCTTTAATAGCTGTCTTCGTTCCGCGTCTAAGCCCTTGCAAATGCACAGTAGATGTAGAACATCCTCTTTGGTGTCACCGCATAGTCTGCAATGATTTGTTGTGTCTGTGCGTTTCCATGGTGGGAAGTGGCACTTTGCGGGTAAGATTCCCAACCTCAGAAGCAAGAATCTTTCCTTTGTGATTCTCGAGAAGCCTGTTCCTAGGTATGGTTGTGGCTTGCACATCGCATAGCTCTGAATTACAAACCATCCATGGGCCCTCCTGCTTAGTGCTGCTTTGTCTTCTTCGAGGGATACAATCTTTACTGATTTGTTTACCAGGTCCTTAAAACGTTTGTGGGGCATACTGATTTCCCATAGGTCCTGTAAAGCAAGCAACCTTATTGCTTATTGAAGGTAAACCATGGCCGGACTGTCTTTTTTCCTTGTCATTTCCTTCCATGAGTATGAGTTCAGAGTGGCTGGCTCGGCTCCCTTTATTTTGTACCAGCACTTGGCGTAGGCGCCCTTCCGTGTTATTTGCTGCTTTTGGAGGCCGAACTCTAGCCTTATTTGTGCTGGCGTAGTGTACTGCGGGAGATTGAATATTATTCTCAAGGCCTTGGAGACCGCATTATCCAAAATAGTCTCATCTCTCCCTCTCATTGATTCACTGCCATAAGTGATTGTAACTGCCAATAAGGTCCCTCTGCCTTTGAAAGCCGCTTTTTGTTTGGGGTACGAGCCGTTCCTGTCGAAGATTACTCCTAGATACTTATATTCATCAACCATCTCCAACAGCCAGCCCCCCAGCGTCCATCGGGGTTGGGGTTTGTTATTCCGTTGGTTTAATACCATGACTTTGGATTTTTCAAGGTTTATACTTAACCCGTTCTTGTCTGCGAAGTTGCTTGTGGTGTTTATCAGGTGCTGCAGGCCGACGGGAGTTCGACTAATGAGTATCAGATCATCGGCATACAGTAAGTTTGAAAGAGTTAAGCCCCCCAGATTCGGAGCATGATGGTTGCAGTTGTCCAGCTCTGTAGAGAGGTCGGAGAAAAAGAGGTTGAACAGGGTCGGGGCAAGGACACAACCCTGCTTCAGCCCTTTGGTGGTTGGTATTCTCCTTGACAGACAGTCCCCGGCCCCCAATTTAATTTGGACCCATGTCTTAGAGTGTAGTAAAATTAACTGATTCAGGAGGTTTGGGGCTATTTCCCACCTGGAAAGTTTTGCCCAGAGTTTCCCCATGTCGAAAGCGGCTTTATAATCGATGAGGCAAAAGACACACAATTGATGGACGGAATGCAGAACAAATCAAAACATTCACCCCCAGTCAAGAGATCTAGGTTAAATCCATCATTCTTTTGCTCACCATGCCACCCCAGTTTAGACCTGGCCATGTGCAAATCAGTCTTGACCCTGTGCCTCATGGGAACAGTCCAGCCCGAACTGCCAAGCCAGGTCGCCACTGAGGTGGCATGGTGAGCAAAAGAATGATGGATTTAACCCAGATCTCTTGACTGGGGGTGAATGTTTTGATTTGTTCTGCATTCCGTCCATCAATTGTGTGTCTTTTGCCTCATCGACTTTTGCTTTCTCGCCCTAAGTGCGCTGTTGTAGGGATTCTGCACATACACAGAGCTATGCACAGGATAATAGGACCTCGGATTATAGTGGTGAACCAACCATGCACCTTAGTACCCACAATCCCAATCCGACTAGCTTTAGCGTCTCATTAGCAGCGAAGCTATCAATGATTAGACAACCCAGAACACGGTCTCTCTCTCTCAGGACTCGCGGGAGCAATAACACCCTTTCATAACTCACTCATACTTGTCCACAACGTGAGTAACAAGAGACACTGTATAGTTTAAAATGTTTATTTCAACTATCGTGCTCTAAGATACAGTACACGTGCCAGTACTATCAGCATAATGCATAATAATAAAATAATAAGCATAGTTACAATTCCATAGAATACAAACGGGGAAAGCATTTCATAAAGCAGTGGATATAGGGCTAAATGGCCTTACCACCCTCCCCGTGCTAGGAACTCGTTTATTTTAAGAAATAGAAGACCTCTGGGCTTTGTCAGGCGGACCCTCATACCTCAATCTCTAGATGCAAGGTTTACATCATCAGACAAGAACAGCTCTTCTCTCTGGAAAGGTTTTTCTCCGAGTGCCACAAACAGCGAGATCACAATATTAAAAGCACACAAATTTCTCCAGTGCCGCTGTAGTTTGTGTTATGTCTAAGTGCGAGGGCTGACCAGATCAGCAAGAACAAGGGATGTTGTTTTTCGACCTTGTACATGATGTACAGACGAAACCCACAGGGAACAGGAGAAAAGGTGAAAGGCAAAAAGGCAGACAGTTCTAATATAGCCGGGCATAAGCAGAGGCTGGAAAAACAAAGTCACAAAGTAACGTGTGCAAAAAGGCATCATGGCAGCCAGGCCTAAGCTAACTTAGCAATGTAGACAATGAGGCCACAAACCACACTACAGCGCCAGGTATGCCCAGACGTGGGTCCTGGGCTCACTGTGCCACTGGAATCAAGCTATCCTGGCTGAAGAGGGGTGAAACCCCAAAACCGGTCCTAGGATGCTTGTTTCCGGTCCAGGGAGGACCTGGCTTGGCAGTTCGTGCTGGACTGCTCCCTTGAGGCACAGGGTCAAGACTGATTTGCATATGGCCAGGTCTAAACTGGGGTGGCATGGTGAGAAAAAGAATGATGGATTTAACCCAGATCTCTTGACTGGGGGTGAATGTTTTGATTTGTTCTGCATTCCGTCCATCAATTGTGTGTCTTTTGCTTTCTCGCCCTAAGTGCGCCAGGTATGCCCAGACGTGGGTCCTGGGCTCACTGTGCCACTGGAATCAAGCTATCCTGGCTGAAGAGGGTGAAACCCCAAAACCGGTCCTAGGATGCTTGTTTCCGGTCCAGGGAGGACCTGGCTTGGCAGTTTGGGGTGGACTGTTCCCATGAGGCACAGGGTCAAGACTGATGTGCATATGGCCAGGTCTAAACTGGGGTGTCATGGTGAGGAAAAGAATGATGGATTTAACCCAGATCTCTTGACTGGGGGTGAATGTTTTGATTTGTTCTGCATTCCGTCCATCAATTGTGTGTCTTTTGCTTTCTCGCCCTAAGTGCGCCAGGTATGCCCAGACGTGGGTCCTGGGCTCACTGTGCCACTGGAATCAAGCTATCCTGGCTGAAGAGGGGTGAAACCCCGAAACCGGTCCTAGGATGCTTGTTTCCGGTCCAGGGAGGACCTGGCTTGGCAGTTCGGGCTGGACTGCTCCCATGAGGCACAGGGTCAAGACTGATTTGCATATGGCCAGGTCTAAACTGGGGTGGCATGGTGAGCAAAAGAATGATGGATTTAACCCAGATCTCTTGACTGGGGGTGAATGTTTTGATTTGTTCTGCATTCCGTCCATCAATTGTGTGTCTTTTGCTTTATAATCGATGAAGCAGACAAATAGTGGCTTATTGATATTTTTGGTAGTGTCTATCAAGAGCGAAAGAGCAAGAATGTTTGTTGTTGTCCCCATGCTTTTTTGAAAGCCTGTTTGATTGATGGGAATTAGGGCTTTTCCCAGTGCCCACTCCGTAAGTTCGTCCAATAAGAGGCCTGCGTAGTATTTGGCCTCGATGTCTATTAATGCAATGAGCCTATAGTTCTTTGCTTCAATCTTGCTACCTTTCTTGTGGATCGGTGAAATAATTGATCCCTTCCAAGAATCTGGAACTCTTTCGGCTTCCATGATATTTTTAAAGAGGGGTAGTAGAGCTTCAGCCCAATAATTTGGATCCTGCTTGTATATAATTGGTGGTAGGCCGTTGGGCCCGGGTGCTTCCTCCTTCCGGCTTTTCGAGATTCTATTCACAATCAGTTTATTTGAGAAGAGGGGAATGAGTTCCAATCCTCAGTGTTTGGGGGGCTGCCGGTCATATTGGCGCACCTGTGTGTCTTGTTTGATTTCACCAGCTTCCGTAGTGTGATGCTGTAAGTACTTTGCCCATGTGTCCTCCATTATATGAGAATTTATTCCCAGAGCCGTTGGGTTTTCTATACTGTTGACTGTGTGCCAAAAGCTAGCGCTGTTGTTGGTTTTTGCGTCGTGTAGCAATTTTGCCCATATTGTGTCGGCATTTTCCTTTTTTACTTGCCACATGATTTTTTTTTTGCATGCCTTTAGCCTCCTTAATTCTGACTGTATGTTATTGACTGGGCCATTTAGGCGGAGACTGCGCAGTGCTCTATTTATTTTGCTCTTTATTTGTCTTAGTTCGGCATTTTGAGTTGTCGAGAGATGAATTATTTGGTTGCTTGCCGGCTTGCGGGGTGCTTCCCGTTGGTTTTTTGGCCCTGCTTTTTCTTTCGTTGACTCTGTTTTGGGGTTAGATGGGTCGAAGCTTTGATAAAATTTTCACAAGCTGTTAAGCTGTTCCCACACAGCAGTTTGCTTTCCTCCCACCTTGTTTTTGATACTGCCAAAAGTTTTTCTGGATCGCTCGTGTTGCATTTGATTCGCCTGTGATTCAATGTGACCTTTGAAGTTGAATTATCAATTGGATGAGTGAGTGCCGTTCCGTGAGCGGCAAGTATGAACTCTTGTGATTGATGATCACTATAATCCAGCGTTCCAATCCTGGAATCTTTTATTGAACTGAAAAGTGATAAAGATGAAAAAGTGTAGTCTATTGCAGTGTTTGTGAAGGCATTGTGAAAGGTTGCGGCTTGAGGGTGGTCTCCCGCGAATCGACCATTTAATGCTACCAGGGTCAGACTTTCTAGATCGTTCAGAAGGTCTTTAGAGATCTTGGTTTGCTTGCCCCACTTGCACTCGTCCTAGAGTGGAACCCCCCATGCTGATTGTCGGTCTTCTGCCGGCCTGTCCGAGTCGGCGCCCCCTGTAAGGAACATGTTAAAGTCTCCTGAAACGATGTAGTTTGAAGTTGCCTCTTCAGTAACTAGCTTGGTTAGTTCGGCTACCAGAAGTTTTGCGCCTATTTTTTTATTGCGGGGGTGTTTATAGGTATTAACAAGTATTAACTGTTGTTTGTCTCTGAGCCCTGCTATTTCCATCTGTATTGTTTTTATTCCATTTGTTGGAGTGTTTTTACTTGATAATTCCTTCACGGTCGTTATAGTTTTGATCGAGGCATAAGTCGTGAGGCCACCTTTCAGATTCAAATTTCGAGCTTTTGGTTGCCGGGAGATGGTATGATTTGAAACCTTGTAGATGAAATGGATCTTCCAACCACGTTTCTTGGAGGAGAATTAGATCGAATTGTTGGAGGTACATCAGTAAGACCTTATCAAAGGTTTTAGTTCCAAGGCCGTTTATATTCCAGGAGCAGAGTTTTAGATTTGGAATATTTTTTTCCTGTTCTGCTCTCTGTCATGGGTTCTCGGGTCTGGAGTTTATAGCTTTTGCTATCCATGACCAATCGTTTGATGTATCCTTTCCTCCTTTATCCCGAGCGCTCTGAGTGTTAGAGATGTTGCTCTCCATGGCCTCTACAGAGGTACTGCGTGCCCCCTTAAGCACAGAGTTAGTAGATCCGAAGCTTCCCTTATTGCTTGGCCTGCTGTCGTTGGGCTCTTGATGATGTCGAAGTAGGGTTTCTGGGTAACCGACTGCGTGGTGAAGCTGTAGTCGGATCCCCCAGGCTTCTAGTTGGTACTCCTCCTTAAGAATTTTCTCCGCTATTTCTCGGGTTGCCCAGGTTGTTTTTGTTGTTTTGTGCTCCGACAGGTGTTTAAACGTTTCAAATTCTACAGATTCCAGGTCTTGTGAACCGATCCCGGCCAGATTGCTGATGGCGGTTAGTACTCGGAGAATGTTTACTCTGTTTAAGATGTCGCCCGTCCTTTAGATTTATATTCTGGGATGAACAGAATTGACTTGGACGTCTCCCATCGGGAATTGTTCGGAGGACTTCCACTGCGTGGGTCCATTTCCCTTCTTCCTACGTTTAAGGGTGACTGTTTTTCTATTTTCACTCTTTCTGCTGTTTCAATGCTTGTCTCTTTTTTCCTCCGGCCTACGTTGAGGCTGCTCAGTGTAACTGGTCCCGGTCTATTTGCTATTTCCACTTTTGGTTTGACGTCCGCTGTTTCTATTGGCTTGGTGGACACCGTTACGACTGCTGTTATCGCAGGGGTGGTTTCCCCTGCTGTTGCTGTTGCCGAATTGTTTTCCGCCTGTTCAATTAAGGTGATAATCTCTGGGTGTTTGTATTCACTTGAATGTGCCTTTCCTACATCTTCTAATCCTGTTGGACGGGATACGTCGGAAGTGATCAGCTCAGACTGCAAGTTTAATGGCTCCCTGCTTACTCTTTGTTCTAACTGGTGTCCGCTCGGAGCTTTTGTTGTTACTTGAAAGAAGGATTTTATGGTTAGGTTTTTATTCCTCCCTTTTCTCCTCTGTTTCCGGCGTTGTGTGGATGATTGCCATTTGTTCGGCAATACGTCCCCTTCGACTGATTGGCTTATCTGCTTGTTGCAGCTGCTAGAGTCTGCTCAGCCCATTGTTGTTCTAGATCGTCTAAGGGGCCTGGGGAGACAAAGCCCGAATACTTGCTCTCGTTGTCTCTGCCAATGGTCCCTGATTCCTCTTGTTGTTCCGATTCGGGAGCCGCTTCTTATCCTGGCCACAGATCTTTTCTGGCCGCTACTGAGGAAGCGACCGGAGCATTTTCATTCTCGTTAGATTTGGGCCGCTCTTTTTGGTCCTGGGCGAGCGATGCTTTATCTTTTGAGAGGTCTCTTTTTTGTTTGCTTTTGTTGGGTTTAAATTTGCCAATATTTGTTGTATTGGTTGCGTTTGTATTTTTTAGGTCTGTAAGGAGGTCACCCATCACTGCAGGTAATATTGCAAGTTTGTCGATAATTAAATGGCAGGTGCAGCTCGGAGGAATTATTGCTGTTTCGGTTTGGGCTCTTTTAATGAAGTTGTTCAGTTCCGACAACTTACTATTGATACTTGTAACATGCAGGGATAGACAATTGAGAAGGGTGAGTTGAATGTCCATCTTATCCGAGTGGTATTCCATGGCCTTTGTTGAAAGTTGCATGGTGTTGAGGAGGGACGCCCATATTTTGTTCTCTCCGATTGGCGTTTCCTCTGTCGGCTCCCTTGTCACTCTTCCTGTTTCTTGAATTGCTGTGTCGCCTTTGACCTCGGAGGAATATGTGGTGACCAGATTTTCCCATTCTTCAGTCGTAAGAAAGGACGCGTTACTAGCTACGTGAATTGGGGTCTCTTCTTGTTCGCCCCCAGCCTTCGCTATGCTGCTGCCTGAAGTAATGAGCACAGGTTCTGACTGTAGTCCGGTGTATGCTGGATTTAACGACTTGATCTTGATGTCGGTGTCGATGTTGTTTGATGCCTTTCCATAGGCCCCGCTATACTGTGTTGTCACTTTGGTTCTCTCGTTAGTATAATCGAGAGCTGTGGCATCCGGACTCAGTTGTGGGTTCTTTACTTCCACTATTTTAGTTGGAAATTTATCTGGAGTAGTAATACATGTCGAAGTTGTCTCGGAGGCGACTGAGTGAGCTTTTGAGTCTGAAAGTGCTGCGGCTGCATAAGTTATTGTGCATTGGCGGGTCCGTATTTTAATATCCGGCTCCAGTGGAATTATTGGTGATGTTCTTAGAGCCTCCGGGGGGGTAGAGGTAGACAGGATTCCTGTGGGTTTTATTTTTTCTTTGTTCCATTTTCCAATGCATTTATCAATATGCTTATCGTTTTGCTGGGCGTCCCATTCTGTCACTTGTACCCCCTCTTGATCTAATTTTTCTTTTGTTGCTCCGTTGGTTGCTCAGTTGGTTTTTGTGCTGGATAGTACCTCACCACTGCTTCCTGGTGCAGGTTTGGCTGGTGTGCCCTTGCCTATTGGTGCTTCTATTTCTGGGTGTAATGGGGAAGGGAGGCCCAGTTGATTGTTAATACTGAGGTTTAGCACTGCCCCAGCGTCTTTTACAAATGAAAATTTTGAATATATTTTGGGTTGAAGATAGTTTTTTTGCTGATTCACTGGCGCCGGCGTTGGCCTATCCATTACTCCCTCTATATCCACCAGTGTACCAGAATCCTTGTGGGCTATTGTTTCCACTGAGCCCAGCGTTATTGATGTAGTAACCTGAATTCTGGTAGGTTCTCTTAAAATCTTGTTTTTCCTTTTCCTGTTGTTAATAACATTTGTGACAGGCCGCCTTTGTTTGCCGGATCTCATGTTCGTCTGTTTTGTCGTGATAGGGATATTATGGGTTTGGGTTTTGTTTTTTGTTGTTTTTGTTAGTTATTTGTTGGTTGTTTGTTTGTTTGTACTGTTTGTAGTGTTGGATCTGTTGGTGTTGCGCCAGGACAATGCTCTGGCAGGGACAGGGTGCTCTGGCAGATTTATCTAGTTGACACTCCCGCTAGGGACCCTGCTGAGACATAATGGCCAACCCCTTACCAGCGCAGCTGACTTTAAGGGTCAGGGGGGGCTGCTGCTGCTGACTATGGTGCAGAGAGCACTTTTTTATGGTGGTGGGTAAAGTTTAGGCAGAGCTGGTGGAGGTGGGCAGCCTCTAGTCTCTGATCTCTAGTCTCCCCTCGAGCACTGCCCTCCTTTGAAACTGCCCGTGAAGCCCGTGATTCAGGAGCCAGAGTTCTTACCGGGGCGAGCGGGGCACACGGGTGCGCTGCTTCTGCTCCTAGTCGGGCCGCCTCCGCCTCCGCAGTCTTCCCCCGGGGTTCTCCCTTCGCTCCTGATGGCGGCCGCAGTTCTCACTTTGCTCCTGATCGCGGCCGGGCTCGCTCTCTGTGCGCCGTGGGAACACTGCTCCTGCAGGTTCCCGCTTGGGCCCCCACCTGGGTTTCAGTGGTTCCGGTGAACGGCGGCGCTCGGTAGTGTCCCCGCCGCTCACACTCCGCCACTCCGACGCTCAGCTCTGCCGCCGCTCAGCCCCGGGCTGCCTGACTTCCGCCTGACTCTCCTGACTTCCTCAGCATTCAAGTGCGAGGACAGACTTCCAGCCTAGTTCGCAGACAGCTCAATATATATGTTAATGAAAATACTGTGCAGATAAATTAAAAAATCACTTCTTACTTAAAGTAGTAAAGCCTCTGCAGCCGTCAGCAGTCTTCTTTCGCATCCCACATTGAGTATGACGCCGTTTGGAGGAACAGAAATGACGATAATTTATATTTCTTAATGAGAAGGCTGTTGTCGTGTCAGCCATCTTTTAACCTGACAGCACATATTATAATCTATGTGTTAATGTTGGCAAAAATGAAAATAAAAAGCACTGATGTGTCAATGGTTTTCACTGGCATTTCACATGGAATTGGACATTGAACAGAGAACTGAAAATTACGTTGGTTTCTATCGCATAGTCGGAAGGTCATTCTCGTATCAACCGTGTTATAATGGAACAACAGTTGCTATGGTTTATCATTAGATATAAAAGCATGAGTGAATGTCTAGAGAACTAATTTACAAGTTGTTATTTTTTCTTACTTATGAAGAAAGTTAGTTAGAGGAGAACAGTTTATGAAAAGAGGACATCAGAGAAGCTGATGACAGTCATGTCTTCCAAATTCAGAGATAAAATACTGATGATTTGGAACAGATTAGAACATACTAATCAATATATCGTTCGCCAACACATTACACAACATTTAGATGCCCCAGGATATATGTTGTGATAGAATATTATTTATCTTTCGAAAATACGATGTTGTTGTACGAGTCAAGTACATACTAAGGGGGCAGATTTACAAGGTCTGGCGCATCTCTGCATATTGCAAAACACACAAGATGATGGACGGAATGTTGCACATTGGCAAACATTCACCCCCAGTCACAGATCTGGGTTTAATCCATCATTATTTTGCTTCACCACGCCACCCCAGTTCAGACATAGCCATATGCAAATCAGTCTTGACCCTGTGCCTCATGGGAACAGTCCAGACCGAACTGCCAAGCCATGTCTTCCCTGGACCGGAATCAAGCATCCTAGGACCGGTTTCGGGCTTTCAGCCCTCATCAGCCAGGATAGCTTGACTCCAGTGGCGTAGTGAGCACGGGACCCACGTCTGGGCATACCCTTCCCACTTAGGGCGAAATGCAAAACACACAAGATGATGGACGGAATGTTGCACATTGGCAAACATTCACCCCCAGTCACAGATCTGGGTTTAATCCATTGTTATTTTGCTTCACCACGCCACCCCAGTTCAGACATAGCCATATGCAAATCAGTCTTGACCCTGTGCCTCATGGGAACAGTCCAGACCGAACTGCCAAGCCATGTCTTCCCTGGACCGGAATCAAGCATCCTAGGACCGGTTTCGGGCTTTCAGCCCTCATCAACCAGGATAGCTTGACTCCAGTGGCGTAGTGAGCACGGGACCCACGTCTGGGCATACCCTTCCCACTTAGGGCGAAATGCAAAACACACAAGATGATGGACGGAATGTTGCACATTGGCAAACATTCACCCCCAGTCACAGATCTGGGTTTAATCCATCGTTATTTTGCTTCACCACGCCACCCCAGTTCAGACATAGCCATATGCAAATCAGTCTTGACCCTGTGCCTCATGGGAACAGTCCAGACCGAACTGCCAAGCCATGTCTTCCCTGGACCGGAATCAAGCATCCTAGGACCGGTTTCGGGCTTTCAGCCCTCATCAGCCAGGATAGCTTGACTCCAGTGGCGTAGTGAGCACGGGACCCACGTCTGGGCATACCCTTCCCACTTAGGGCGAAATGCAAAACACACAAGATGATGGACGGAATGTTGCACATTGGCAAACATTCACCCCAGTCACAGATCTGGGTTTAATCCATCGTTATTTTGCTTCACCACGCCACCCCAGTTCAGACATAGCCATATGCAAATCAGTCTTGACCCTGTGCCTCATGGGAACAGTCCAGACCGAACTGCCAAGCCATGTCTTCCCTGGACCGGAATCAAGCATCCTAGGACCGGTTTCGGGCTTTCAGCCCTCATCAGCCAGGATAGCTTGACTCCAGTGGCGTAGTGAGCACGGGACCCACGTCTGGGCATACCCTTCCCACTTAGGGCAAAATGCAAAACACACAAGATGATGGACGGAATGTTGCACATCTCTGCATATTAGCAGGGATGCACCAGTAAAGATGCGACATGCAAAAATACCCATGCGCAACCACGGATGCGTCGCATTTACAATGCAGCGCACCTTGGCGCAAGGATAGACAGATGTGTGTCGCATCTTCTGTCATAAGGGCAGTGCATTGCTGGAGTCGTGTCACAAGCGCGACGCAACTCCAGCAACGCTCAGGGGCGGCCCATACCTATCATGCTGCGTCACTCCTTACGCCTGCTTCAAGCAGGCGTAAGGTTTTGACGCAGCGGCGTCGTAAAAGTGACTCAGTGAAATCTTGTAGATTTCACGGTGTCACTTTTGTGAAGCTTTCTTGTGACGGAACGCCCACCCTGCACACATTATATCTGACGCAGGTATAATGTAGCGCAGGGCTTTACAACGTGACGCATCTCTCTAGATGCGTCACGTTGTAAATATGTCACAATGTGGCGCATTGTTTACGACGCCGCTGCATCACAGAGGTGGCGCAACAGCGGCGCAAATGTGTCGCAAGGGGCTTGTAAATCTGCCCCTAAGTGCACAATGCATATAAATTCTCAACCATAAAGTTGTTCTGAATACATTGCACATTTTTTACGAGACGTATTGATGAGTCTTAGTTAGTTAGTGTAGAAACAGTGAGATCTGTCGTTCAACTACAACATTTCATCTTTTTTTGGGGAAATTAAATTTTCCACAACCTTGAATGTCTAAGCATGTATACAGAAATATGATATAATGGAAAGTTTCACTTTACATATCAAGGTTTAAATTAGCAAACAATGCACATAGTTCTATCAATCAATCAATCACGGCATTTATAGAGCGCGCTACTCACCCGGGAGGGTCTCAAGGCGCTGGGGGAGGGGGTAGGTTACTGCTCGAACAGCCAGGTCTTGAGCTGCTTCCTGAAGGAGAGATGGTCCTGGGTTCGCCGAAGGTGAGTGGGGAGGAGTTCCAGGTCTTGGCTGCCAGGTAGGAGAAGGATCTTCCTCCGGCGGTGGTTCTGCGGATGCGTGGTACGGTGGCGAGGCGTGGCTGGTTGATCGTAGCTGGCGTGTGGGCGTGTAGAAGGTCATGCGGTCGTTGAGGTACTTTGGGCCCAGGTCGTGGAGGGCCTTGTGTGCGTGGGTGAGGAGTCTGAACGTGATTCTCTTGCTGACGGGGAGCCAGTGCAGGTCTTTCAGGTGTCCGGTGATGTGGCTGTGTCGGGGGATGTCCAGGATGAGTCGTGCGGAGGCGTTCTGGATGCGCTGGAGTCTTTTTGAAGTTTGGCTGTGGTTCCGGCGTAGAGGGTGTTCCCATAGTCCAGTCGGCTGGTGACGAGTGCCTGGGTGACGGTCTTCCTGGTTTCAGTGGGGATCCATCTGAAGATCTTGTGGAGCATGCGCAGGGTGTTGAAGCATGAAGATGAGACGGCGTTGACTTGTCTGGTCATCGACAGGGAGGAGTCCAGGATGAAGCCCAGGTTGCGTGCATGGTCCGTTGGCTTGGGCGCGGGGTATCAACCCTTCAGCTCTTCAGCTCTTCACTCAGAGTGTATTGCAGATTTTTTAGGGTGCATAGTTAAAAGATAACTAGCATAGGTATGTTAAGTTTTGCCATTCAACAGCAGCATTTAAAACTTTGTTCACATCATCTGTTTTGCAAATCCAACGGTTTTCTTTAACAGTTAGCATACTATCTATGTTGGTCGAACTCTTTGAGGGTTTGACAACGTCTATGACCGACCATATCATGTCTTTTTCTGAGTGCTTTTGTTGAATGTAGAGGTCAACTAATTGCACCGATTTCTTGACTGATGTTGTATTATACACTTCATTATCTGCTGGGTTGTTTTACTAGTATAAGCAAGGCCACACAGGCATTCGATACAATATATAACATTGTGCGTACTACAGTTAGAAAAATGTTTTACTTCAAATCTGTGCCCACTGATTTTGAAATCTTTTGTAGTTTATGTTGTGTTGCATGGAACACA
Source organism: Calotriton arnoldi (assembly GCA_963921515.1). NCBI lineage: Eukaryota > Metazoa > Chordata > Amphibia > Caudata > Salamandridae > Calotriton > Calotriton arnoldi. The sequence continues at coordinate 579,296 of CAWUFW010007881.1, forward strand.
GTTACTGCATTTAAAATGGGGTATGATACGAGCCAATTAGAGAAAGATCTGTATTGTGGAAGATCTGGGTTTCTCATATGGCCTGATAAATCTATTCTTAAGGTTAGATCCTCTCTTAAATGCAAAAAGTGGTTTGACTTTTAAGTCCGAGAAGCCTCTTAAGATACCCCAGTGTTTTCCTATTATTTTTTGATTTTATTAGACAGGGTCCCAAAGGTAGATACACATGCAGTCTGTGTGTCTTTTGGTCGATCTTTAATTTCAAGAAGAGCTTCTCTGTTGTTGTACCATGCCCTTTTATTGACTTTCTCGAGAATCTGGAGGGGTACCTGCTTGCTTTTAATTTGTCTTTGAGTGTGTGTGCTTTTAAAAAGTAATCTTATTTTTTGGAACAGTTTTGCTGTAAAAGAAGAAACTGACCAACAGTTAAATTGTCTTTTAAAGCCTGAGGGTGATGACTGTCATGTTTTAGGAGTGTATTGCTAGTAGTTAGTTTAGTAATTAAAGTCCTATACAGTTTACTGTCTTCTGTTTTGACTGTAATGTCCAAGAAATTAATTACATAGTTGTTATATTCTATAGTGAATATTAGTTTGGCATTCAACCTGTTTATGCACTTGTGAAACTTCAGCAGAATTTCAGTATTCCATTTCCAAATTAGAAGTATGTCGTCAATTTATCACATCCATTTGCTTATATGTTGTCTATATGGATTCTCAATGCATTAAAAAATTTAGTTTCAAAGTTTGAGACATAGATATTTGCAATGTCCGGGGCAAAAAGCACCCCCATTTCAACACCTTTGAGTTGCTCATATAATTGATTTTCAGATATAAAAAAGAAATTCCTACATAGTGCCAGTTCTGTGCATTCTATGATGAATGAACATTGTGGTTGTGGTTTGGTGTCTAAAAGTTCTTCTAGTAGTTTCAAGGCTTCTTGTTGTGGTATGTTTGTGTACAAACTTTCTGTGTCCATACTGACCAGTAGCTCTTCTTTGGGATCAAATGGATGATCCTCAACCAAGTTAATTACTGCTGTGGTGTCTCTGATGTATGTTGGATGGTTAATAGTAAAAGGCTTTATAAAGAAAATCTGCATACTGTGCCATAGGTTTGAGAATCCAGTTACGCCCTGAAATGATCGGGTAGCCAGGAGGATGACAAAATGTTTATGGACTTTTGGCAGAATGTATATCGCTGGTATTGTTGGACCTGTGTTGTTTAAGTAGACAGACTCTTTTTCACTCAGCCAGTCTTCTTCAAAGCCATTCTTACTTAAGTTCAAGATTCTTTTATTAAGTTCTCGAGTGGGGTTCTTTGATAGCTTTTTATAGTGTTCTGGCACCTCTAGTTCTCCAAGTAATTCTTCTCTATAGGATGTTTGGTTCAACAGAACGATTCCCCCACCTTTATCGGCTGGTTTTATGACTACATCAGGAAGACCTAGAAGGTTTTGTAGAGCCTTCTGTTGATCTTTGGAGATATTATATCTGGTGTGGTATAGGGTTTTAAAGTGATTTTCAATTTCAGTTCAGATAGTGTTTTCAAAAGTTAACATTTCTTTTGATACCATGGTATTGGATGGATAAAAAGTGGGTACATAATGTAAGCCTGCAGTATCTGGCTATTGTGTTGATTCATGTGTAGTAAAGAAATTGTTTTATCAAACATTTCAGAAAAATCGATGAAGTCCAATTTTTGTTTGAAAAAAGATCATTCCTGTATGTTAGCTCAAAAGAGAGCCCTGGAGTCAACACCTAAGTCTCTATATCTGTTAGGACATGGGAGGATAAATAAAAAATTGGTATTGTAAGATTTTCATTTACCATCCGTAGTACTGGTTCCTGGTTTGTCTCTAACCAGGAGTGTACTGATTCCTATACTATCCTCGTCTGCCCCTTGTGGTCTCCTGCTGGAACCAGATCCTCTGTGAGTTTGTTCTAAAAATGTTTGGTGTGATGTTGAGGGTTGATTATCGTACCCACTTTGGTGTGAGCTCCCCGCAGTTTGCCCACTGTTGGTGTCGGGACCTGTATCTGAGAAACTGACTCTTAAATTGAGCCACATTGGGACCAGGATTCTGATAAAAGTACTTCCTTAGATAGGGGTATGTACTTTCTTTGTTGTATCTTTTTATATTCTTTTGAGGTTTATCAGCTTTTGCCTTATATTGAATTGTTCAAAGTTTTTGGGCCGGATTCACAAATGGCCTCCGTATTTGTGGCGGAGGCCAAGCAGTCGTAGCAGGGGGCTCGCACCTGTGGCGGGACCTCTGCAATGAGAAACTGCAATGCGGAAGTCCCTCCACAAGTGTCTGGCCCCCACCATGACTGCGTGGCCTCTGCTATGGCTGTGGAGGCCATTTGTGAATCAGACTCCTAGATGGCAGATGCAACTTTTTTCTAAGAGTGCCTTGGAGTTACCTATAGTTGGACCAGAGCTAATCTTTTTCTCTAAGTCTTCTTTTTCTTTAATGAGTACTTTGAGGGCAGTCTCAATGCTAAGGACCATCCAGGTCATGAGCATGTATTTGCTGAGAAACTGAAGCCTAATTTGAATTCTTCATCTTCTGTGAAGATGATTGGAATTGTTCTAATCTTCAGTCCAGTCTGAATAATGTTGCATTCAAGCAATCAGTGAGAAATTTTGCATGAAGTTCTGTTCTGACTAACTTTTTTTAAAGTCTCTCTAAGTGTGCTAAATCTGTCTCATGGGGATAATGTCTTTGAGGTCCCATCATTCCCAGCGGGGGGGACCACTTGCTATTATAAGTATGTAATCATCTGTATACAAGAGTGTTTCATCCTCAGGCATATGGAAGGCCAAAAGTATTGATCAAAAAGAATCAGACATAAACAACCAGTTGAATACAGTAGCTCAAAACAGACAGTGTCTGAGCTTGAAATATTTATCTAAAAAAGGGGCAACCCAATAAACCCTTGTGGGCTTGGGTAAATAAATATCAGGTAATGGTGCCTATAAAGTATATATTTTGTGATCTACTTCATTGGATTCTATCTTTTTTATTGGATGTCTGACCATGATATCAAGAAAACAGTTATGACCATATACCGGGTGCATCTCTTATTCATTATATTTCAAGACATATGTTTATTTCATTTGGGATACAAAACCAGATAGTACTTCAATACATTGATAACAGAACTTAAAATCCTTCTTAGTTAGATTTCACTGGTCATGAACTGGGGTGGTGAAGTGAGCTACAGAACGATGTCGGATTCAACCCAGATCTGTGACTGGGCGTGAGTGTCTGAAAAGTTTCAGCACTCCGTCCATCATCTCTTTGTGTTTGCTCTGTTCACCCCAAGTTGGCAGGGTATGCCCAGATGTGGGTCCCTTGCTCACTTTGCCACTGGATTCAACCTAGCCTGGCTGATGAAGGATGTTACTCCGAAACCGGTCCCACAATGCTTAATTTCAGTCCAGGGAAGACCTGTCTTGGCAGTTTGGGCTGGACTGTTCCCATGAAGAACAGGGTCAAGACTGATTTGCATATGGCTAGGTCTGAACTAGGGTGGCAAAGTGAGCTAAAGAACAATGATGGATTCAACCCAGATCTGTGACTGGCGGTGAGTGTCTGAAAAGTTTCAGTGCTTCGTCCATCATTTATTTGTGTTTGCTTCATCAATGTAACATAACCCATTCCATATAATGACAGGTATGGCGTCAGTCCTATACGTAGGATCTAGATCTCCCCAGTTGAGTCGTAACAACAATTTAAGGAAAATTGGGTCAAGACATCGACATTTTGGTCTCTCTTATGGTACATCTATGAGTCCATCTTCAGGACAAAGCAATTCATATGTAGAACCAAGACCCCTCTGTAAAGCACAATTCAAATAAGAAAATATCATCCTCTAAATCATGAGTTTTCTCTAGTGAGAATATACACCCAGAAAGCAGTGATTTACAAGTATATTGTAAAAGGTGGTGCGAATAGACCCTTTTTACCAATATCTCAAAACAAAACAGCAAAATGAATTTGAAGTAGCTAAAGATTCAAAGGAAGAGACAGAAAATATGGCAACACCTAAAAAGAGTGTATATATAATAAATGTTACAATCTGATTGATCAATGAGTCAAAAGCGCATGAAAATAAATTCTCACACGCAGTTGCGGGATCTAAAAAATTAATAAAGGAAAGATTGCTTCATAAGAGATCCACATGTTTTTAGCTGCCTGAAAAGGACATGTAGCATCACTTACTTATGGTAATTTTAGTGTCAGGATAACTAAATAAGTCCTCCAGGAAATCCAATTAAAGAATTAAAGAAAAGAGAAAGTGTATCTGTGCCCGCATATTATGAACAGTGCCTAAAGCCATCCGTATGTTAGAAGGCTCATAGATCCAGAAACAGTGTCTAAACACGATCTCCAGAAATTTTAAAGCTAAATAGCCTATGCATGGAGAAGAGAATATTACCAGCCTTCAGATAACAGTTCGCTGTAAAAACAAGGGGACTGATTCACAGAACTAACTTACGTCAAAAACGTAAAGTTAGTACTTTTTGGTATTCACAGAATACACTTACTCATTTTGGTATTCACAGAAGGCACTTACTCATTTCGGTATTCACAGAAGTTAGTAGTCCTAACTTTAGGACTCCTAAATGCCTTCTGTGAGTACCGAAAAGTCTTAAAGTTAGGATTTTTCTCAGTTTAGGAGTAGTAAAGTTAGGACTCCTAACTTTAGGACTCCTAACTTTAGGACTCCTAAATGCCTTCTGTGAATACCGAAAGTCTTAAAGTTAGGATTTTTCTCAGTTTAGGAGTAGTAAAGTTAGGACTCCTAACTTTAGGACTCCTAAATGCCTTCTGTGAATACCGAAAGTCTTAAAGTTAGGATTTTTCTCATTTTTGGAGTAGTAAAGTTAGGAGTCCTAACTTTACTACTCCTACTCCTAAAATGAGAAAAATCCTAATAATCTAATAATCTAATAAGGAATCACCAATGTTATTCAATGGGAGGGGTATGCCTCACAGTAGTAAAAAATGAACTACCAGGACATGTAAAATTTAAAAAGCACATGTCCAACCTTTCGAATACAAAGCACTCTGACCTATGGGCTGCCCAGGGCCTATCATAGGGGTGACCTATAGGCGATAAAAGAAACATTTAAGCCTTGGCAAGGGGGTTTTATTGCTAAGTCAAAATGGCAGTTTTAAAACTGCATTCAGGCTGCATTGGCAGGCCTGGGACAGACTGTAAGATGCTACATAAATGGGTAGCACAATAAGTGCTGCAGGCCTACTGGTAGCATTTAATTTACAGGCCTTGGATAAATGGTGTACCACCCTAAAAGGGACTAATACCTACATTAAATATGCCAATTGGGTATAAGTCAACTTAACCATGTTTTAGGACAGTGAGCACAAGCAGTTTAGCATGGTTAACAGTGGTAAAGTGCACAGAATCCTAGAGACAGCAAAAACTAATTCAGCCTAAAATATGTAATGGAAAAGACAAAATATTTGGGTATGACCCTGCAGAGAGGGCAAGTTCCAATACTGCTTATTTGGGTTTCATACACCTTTATAGCACAGATAATGCTCTATTGTCTGTCACTGATGATTTACATTGTGTGTTAGTCAGGAAAATAGCACTGATTCTATTAGACCACAAAACATTCTACTGATTAGTAACATGAACTGGTATCAGAGGCAACACCCTTACCTTATTCAAATGCTACATTGAAGCCAAGGGCCAAGCAGTGAGAATGCCCCCTTTCAAGTCTGCATTTAAGGTCATGAAGTAACATGGACAATCACTGAGATCCACATATTTTAATATCCATGTTGGTTACTTGTCCTCTCTAACTTTTCAAAAGCCATTGTATTACCTGCAGAGCCTTGAGTCAACTGGGGCAGTCTATTTACTGTAAATTTTAGCTATTACAATTTTTCACACAGTCTTCGCTACTCCGCTGCCTTTTTGTTTTTGATGCCCCATTTAAAAAGGTGTAGATTAGAAGACCCCCCCTTAGGACCTGAGGCCAATGATATTATTTTTATGTCTGGCCTTATAGACAGCGATTGGTCATTTGTCTTCATCCATTGGTCTGTTCATGTGTCAGTCACGTTTTGCTTCCTCCCACCACAGCATACAGTATTGGGTAATGGATCAACCCACTTAAGGCATTGGCTTACCTTTCTGTGAGTGACAACATTTTGCCTCTTCACATTTGCATCCACTGGGAGATCAGAAGAAGCAAAGAGTCTGTCTCATCCAACTTCTCTTTGGTATCTGTTGTATAATTCACAGTAGGTTAGTTAGGTTTTAAGGTGTGTGTGCATTTTACATATGTTTGTCCTTCTTAGCTTTCCATAGAGCTATGATGGAATTAGAACTGCATGATGTGTATCGAATGTGGACGGGGCATTCACTGGATTTCTTGTGGCTTTACTGGTCCACTTATTATGCTGCTCCCCTTGCTGGGGTTGAGTTATTTGGAAAAAATGCAGTTCTTATCTAAATTAGCTTTGGAGTGTTACACCAGTATCAGCCTCTCCATGGAAGAAAAACCCCTTTTGATATATGCTGTTCCCAGCTCAAAAAAGCATTTGAGACACTGTTATATCTTGGTTATGTATTCATGCATCTCCCCTGTTACCTTGGTGCCTAGCTGCTCAGCCAGTGTGAGTGTTCTGAGTAGAATGTTTATGTGATGGAGATGAATGGAATGTTTGGGTGCCTGTGTGGTGAGGTGTGACAGTGGGAGTATGGGCTGAGCAGCAGGCAGGCTGCTCCTGTTTGGGCTGCTCTACTTGGATACCATCCTGCAACTAAGATTAATAAATAATCTGCAAATTACTCCCCGGCTACTTGTCATACATCACAACATAATTTTGGTGATGATATGGAGACAGACCCATGCGTACAACTGGTTTTTCAGAAGCTGTCGCTATGTGCCGCCTACATTGTGTGTGTTACAACTACAAGGACGCATGGAACACTTTTGGGCAATTTTGTCTCTGTACCGGCGGCCCGAGGGGGTTATCAGAGGTCAGACTTATTTGATTATGGAGTTGTTGTTTTTTTTGGCTGTGACTTGAAAAATGTGACGGCAGTTGAACCGCTGCGGTGCAGTTTGAAAACAGAGGCACGAGCCGGTCTGAGCGTGTGCACCTTACCTGCTCCATGGGGTCGCGTGGAGATGATGCAGGGACTTCTGTGACATATCTGTTGCTTGGCAGCAGTACGAGCTTCCCAGGAAGGTTTTCAAGCATGCTCTGTGCTGCAGCCACCCGGCACTGTCCCAACTATGTGCCGACATCTTGGTTCAGTGCAGAGGAACACCAAGATTACTGCTGTCTCTCCATTTCACAAACTACTTCGTGTGCATGCGGGTGAGGAAATGCAGGCGTGCACGCGAGGAGGAGGCGCTGGCACACAGGAAGCGCACAACACTGACTGTTCCTATTCTTGATATGTTGTGTACTCACCAGGGCTATTTTCGGATGATTCAGAGATTGCTCTGTGACAACTGTTTAGCCCATGTTGTTGACACGTTTTTGTTTTTTTCAGATAAGAACTCCATATCTTGCTCTTCGTGCTACATGAGGCAACCTGCTGTTGCATGCCACAGTGTGTGCGCATGAGGTCTGTTATGACAATCCCGAAACAACCATAGTTGAAACATTATTAATTTAAGTTAGTATACCCGTATGCGATGTGGGTAGTTTCACCTCTTCATTATTTGTGTTATGCTGGACACACGCTACCGCTGGTACACTTTTTGAACAGTGCATGCTGGTAAGACCATTCTTTTTACTCAGACTGCATACTGGCGAGACTTGTAGCTGGCCAACTCGTGTGAGAAATAGCTCACAGGAGGTCTTGGCTGTCGTAATTGGATTCAATGTTGATTCATTTGTTTTTGGGGCCATGTTGCATCAGTTGTCCAATAATATTCCATTTTATGCCTTAATTTTCAGGTCATTACCATTTAATATTGTTTACTTGTACAGTTACCACACGTTGGCATTGACATCTTTAGTGCCAAGTTCCTGAGTGCTAATTTTCTGTATACCTTTACGTTCTTACTTTTGCGCAAAGTTGCAGTGCATGGTTATCTTGACTGTGTTCCAGCTGTGTTCATTTAATTACAGTGTTGGCGTGTTTTTCTCTACGATGCTAGTTTCTTGTATGTTGGTGTCGTCACTAATGGGTATGTCATGTTGTATTGCCACATCTTCATATTTGAGCCTACGTGCCCTAACTTGAGGGATGGGTATGTGTCAGTGTCATTCTATTTCTTGTCTGTGAATTCTTTTTCTGGAGCGTGTTGTTAGATTCAAAAGGTTTCAAGAACTTGTACCATAGAAAACTATGGATGCGTGACTTTTACACAAAGTACCTGAAGATGCGTCAAAATTCACAAGGCCAAACAGCCGCAGAGAAAGGAAGCGTTGGAAACCACAGTGATGCGTCAGTTCCCTAGTCCTTGGGGAGACGAAGCGTCGAAATCCAAGACGATTCTGATCTGCGGGTGATGCGTGGAGAACTTGGAGCACAGGTACGATGTGTGACACACTGGAGGTGATTCGTCGCTCTGCGAGGATGCCAAGTCTAACACGTGTAGTCCAGTGAGTCACCACTTATTGGTATGTGGTATGGTTACATTTCCACATTTTACACTACGTTGGTATGTTGACAGCTTACATTACATCTTTAGTTACACTGCTACTTGGAACTTACATATCCCTTACACGTGGGATTATGTTATGGGCTTTATTTGCCCATTTTTTTGGTTAGTCTAGGTACCCTTACATGAGGGAGTTCCTAGTGTCTTAGTGGGTGCTGTTCACCCATTACCAGCTTATATGTTACACACCTTTACATGAAGGTTAAATGGGTTATAGTCGCATTTCTACAGGTTACATTACTGACCCTTACATGAGAGATGTCTAAATGGGTGCAAGTCCCATTTCTACGATGTGCATTACAAACCCTTGCATTAGGGATGTCCATATGGGTTACTGTCCCATTATTACAATTTACTGACCCTCACATGAGTGGTATCCATATGGGTTCTAGCTCCATTTGTACAGTTTACATTTCATTTCCTTACATGAGGGATCTTTTGACTGGGTTCAATTTACCCATGTCTACAAGTTTCACTTGTTTCTCTTACATTAGTGATAGCGATCCGGGGGTGCGTGTCACCCATAGCTAAACTTTAAATATCTTGCCTTTGGTTGGGATGTTTTGTTGAGTTTTGTCTGGTCTGCTTTCTACTTACATGTAATTTGTAAGACAGCATTGTTTCTTCATTTTTTCTGCTTTTATAAGGGGGAGGATGGGTGGCATTCTTAGGTATTTGTTTATGCATCCTCTTTGCTTTCTTTACTGCTTAGTTCTTCTCGAGATGTTCTGCTCAATCTTGCATCCGTGGGTTTTGAACTAATTTTCCTTCAATTGTATTTTCATGTGAATAGTTGTTTCAATCTAGTATTTTTAGTTGAAAAGGGGGAGGATATGTTATATCTTGCTTATGTATTCATGCATCTCCCCTGTTACCTTGGTTCCTAGCTACTCAGTCAGTGTGAGTGTTCTGAGTGGAATGTTGGTTTGATGGAGATGAATGGAATGTTTGGGTGCCTGTGTGGTGTGACATTTAAGGTATGGGAGGAGCAGCATACGCGACCACTCGCAATGAGAAACCTGACCTCCCCGCGTTGAGAATCTCGCCGGGAGGTTTATTTTTCACGCTCCCGATCGGCAACTTGATGTTGCTGATCGCGAACGAGGAAAAAGTCTCGCCGGGATGTCATTTTGCTTGCTCGCGGTCGCCAACTTGACGTTGAGGACCGTGAGCAAGCAAAAAATTACCGCTGCACTACGCTACGCTACGCATGTTTGCACTGTGCTACGTGCAATTCGCGTAGTGCGAAGTAGCACAAACTTCATAAACTACGCGAGCGTAGCGTAGTGCTTTGCCCAGGGTTACTTTTATACCTGTTGGGTAAGACAGTGTCCACATGCCTGGTTTCTGTTACAAAGACTGATGCACCATATTATGAACCTTGAACCAATGCTCACCCAACATGGCGGCCGCCATGCTGTCTGAGGTCAGCGTTCTAGTTGTTGTGGCCTTTCTTGCCTGACAACGCTGTTGGAGAACGCAAGCAGTAGAAGCCTCGCACTTCAACTGAACTGTATGGAGGAGAGCAGCATTTTCGTCTGGCGCCTGCTCTGAAGAGATTTTCGAGTATTTTCCTCATTGCGCCTGCTCAGCGGAGCGGTGTGCACACCAGGAATTTCTCTCTATCTGGAGATTAGCGTCTCCGGATAATTCTGAGGGAAAATTAAGTTTTCTCAAGAATCCTGTGAGAAGTCTTGACATCGTCGGTTAAAAGACAGTAAGATTCAAAGTATAGAGACATTGTTACTGTTAACTATAGAAAACCTTGAGTTACTCTTAGACTTGGTTATAATTTTTGCTAGAAGTCTCAACATTACCTGTATAAGGACAGTTAAATTCAGAGACAAGAGACATTGTTTACAGTTTATTTTTAGAAAACCTTGCGCTACTCTTCAGACTTGGTTCGTGACATTTACAAGACATCAATCTTGAGATAATGCCCATGTTTCCAACTTCCAAGTCATATTATCATTAAGGGAATGTTCGAGGACTTTTAACATATATTATCACATTTCATCAGAGAGTGGCAAGGCAGTACAGTGTCCAGATAAAGGAAAATACGATTGGTAAATGAGTATGTTAGAAACGAAAGGAAGTTAGGTAGGGTGTTTAAACCAATGTCACCCAATTACAGGTTCCGCCACTGACATTTCCCTTGATGTGAAAGGTCACCAAGTGCAAATTAGATGTTCACCAGGAGTATCGAGGGAAGACTCGGGCAGAATTCCTGGACCTGGAGGCAGTCTCTCTTTGTTTCCCATTCCCCTTTCCACCTCGGTGGATACAAGGAGCAGGTTTTTAAATTCTAATCTGCGCTTGCAGTCGCACAAGAGATTTGGGAAAAAGGCATCTGCTCCTGTGGATGTTCCCGCACTAGTAAGTTCTTGACACTATAGGCCTGGGGGCAGGGGAAAGCATTAGGCCATTGGATAGAGCTGCCCCCTCAAAGCAAACAGTCCCTGACATCTAGTCGGTGGATCCCTGCTTGGAGTTCACCCTCCTGCGGCGATCCCAAAGTAGGGATGCACTGGGGAATGTAACCATTAAAAGGGGGAGATTCTCCCCTTTCTAATGACAGCTCCCCTGTCCAAATCGGTGCTTGGGGGCTGAGATATGCCCCTCACACTAATATAAGTGGAAGGAAATGAGCCGATTGGCTCATTTTCTTTCACTTTCTATGTAATGGAGTCAGCACAAAATGCGAGCCGATCAACATTTCACAGAGAAAAAAAAACAGCCTTGGTTGCTGGGGAAGCTCTTCTCCAGCAGCTGAGGCTAAAATTAGAAAAAAAAATCCCTCTGGTGCTTGCAAAAGAGGGGTTTTTGCCTCAGGTTTGAGGACGGCTGGGAGCCACCCTCAGCACATGAGGACTGGTGTAAGGACGGCACAGAGCCATCCTCTGGAATGAAGGAGTTAATAAAATGTGTCACGTATGGAAATATGGCATAACTAAACTACGTTAGTTAATCACACTTCTAAACATTATGCTCAAATCATTTTAAGTGCAACATGATTAGTTTATCGGTTATTCATCATAAAAATAAATAATACGCATAGATTAAATTTTCATCCAAAATTGCACATTAAAAAACTTTGAGACCAGGACCAATGCCAGCCATTTTATCTATTTCCTTTCCCAATCAATATAATATCCTGCAAGTACAGTGAGGGAGGGTAATCAAGTTTGTGTCTCTCAATGAATAGTCAGTGTGTGCTTGACTAATTACGGTTTCCCACTCACAACAACTAAGTTGCACAATTTCAGTATTGTTATGCTGGACTTCTAACACTGGGGAATTCCATGCATTATGATGATGCCCAGTCCTGATTTGATTTTTCAATTAATGTAATTTATATGCCTGTTTTCTTTTGCCCATTGTCTGAATTTCAACCTGTAAGATTGCTGGAACCTGTCTTCTTAATCACCTTCATTCATTCACCCACACACTAATTCCCCCATCCACGCACTCATTATTCATCAATTCCCATTTGCACTTATCTAGCCATTTACCACTCTTCCATTACTCCATGCATGCACTTGCTGATCCTCCAATAATTGACTCAGTCAAACATTCACCGACTTACTCTGCCACAGAACTGAACATAGACTTCCCAAACAATGAAGAAACACTTTGGCTTATAAAATGACCAGACATATTATCTTTAAAGTGCTTGTTGAAAATTAACTTATGACATGGCTCTTCCCTCTGACCTGAACCTGTTGGTTCCTTTATTTGGTTATTTTCCTGCTCACTGAATACATAGCGCAAGGAGACCATCGGGTAACAGAGCGCTCTACAAAACATATACCATAGCATATTTGCTCCCTCAAAGTAAAGCCAATGATGGGAATGGGGGAGAATGCTTTGGCCTGGTCTGACAGCTTAAAATAGTTATTAGAAAAGGTTGTCCCACACCTTAGACTAATCAACGATTGCTTAATAATATGGATTAGCCTGGATACAAGATTCAAACATTTTTAATAGAACAAAAAGCAACAGTTATAATCTATGATGTGCAATCTTACAAAGTTACCCTCTGCTGGCCTAATGTGTGAAGACCTGAACATTTGCAGGATTTTAAATCACATATATTATCATTTAACACTAAAAAAAATATTAGACATCCCAGATAAAATGCTTTCTCATCTGTAATACTGTTGTGCTTAATAAATCTTGCCGTAAGTTGTATTTACAGAGAAACAAAAATCTTCATTGCGAGATAACTTACCATCGTGAAGCAGATGGGGGAGGTCAGGTTAAAAAAAAACCTGGCCAAGATGAGGAGGGTCATAGGGAAGCAGAGGACAAGGAGCAAGCTCTCTCCAAAATAGGAAAAAACCTCCAATTAGATTTGGTTCTGATACAGCCCTGTGGCGGCTGGCATGGTTCGTGGGTGGTGGGACAGGCAGTGCAGGTAAGGCCCGTGGGTGGGGATCACATGGGGGCGTCGCGTGTGGCGGTAATGTGGGGGAGTCACGCATATAAAAAAACATTGAAAAAATAAACTTACCTTTGCGCGGGTCCCGCGTCTCTGCTCCTGCTCTCTTCGTGGAACTCGACGAACAGGAAGCAGGCCCCACTGACCAATCACAACACTGCAATGCAGCGTTCTGATTGGTAAGCACCCAGGCTCACCTGACCAATCACAATGCTGCACTGCAGCGTTGTGATTGAGTTTGAGCATCCTGGCTCGACGCTCTACCAGGGAATGGGGGCCTGGGCTTGTTCTCCACACAGGCTGTAAAGCAGCCTGCATGGAGAATGGGGAAAGTGCACATGAGATGAAGGAGCGCAAGAGTGATGCCACCTAGCTGGTGGACCTCAAGACTCTCAGAAACCCTGTAAGGGTCATACATGTTAAATGCCTCAAACTCAACTTTGAGAAGTCTGAGTTAACCATGCCCTTGGTCATGGACGATGGGGTAGAATAGGAGAGGGAATCTCTCCCCGACTTCCTTTTTTTCCAAGGAGCAGGTTGAGCCAGTGCAGGGTGTCAGTCTCACTCCTATACTGACCACAGAGCAGCAGAGAGACTGCTGGAAGCTGCTGTGGTACTTTGCCTTTTTATTCTCCCTTACCCAGCCGCGGCCCGTGCAGGTAAGAGCGGTGGGGCAGTGGGGCCAGTTGGGGGGGATTTCGACAGATGACTAGAGAAAATTAATAATTTATTTAATTTTCCCTCGTGGTCTGTCAAAATCCCCCCCACTCGCCCCAAACTTCCCTACCGCTCTTACCTGCATAGGCCGCGGCTACCCTGACCCCAGGTCTCACTACATGGTGTACCCTTGATATTGACACTGGGGACAGCACACCTGTGAAGAGCAAAATTTACAGGCCGTCTGATAAGGTGAGAGCAAGCACTAAGGAGGAGATCTTCAAGATGTTGGAGTTAGGGGTTATTGACTTTCAAACTGTCCTTGGTCCAGCCTAGTGGTGTTGGGCCCCAAGGCTTCCCCTCCAGGTGTCACTCCAAAATGTTAGTTCTGTGTAGATTACTATGAGCTCAAAGCAGTCACCAAGACTGATGCACACCCAGTGAGCTCATAGATCGGCTAGGAGCAGACAAATTCCTCAGCACATTTGATTTAACATATGGGTACTGGCAGAATGCCTTGATTGAGGGGGCAAAAGAGAAGTCTGCATTCTCTAACCCAGAAGGGAATTTGACACTCTAGGTAATGCCCTTCATGTTGAAGAATGCACCACCCACCTTCCAGATGTTAGTCAACCAGGTACTGGCCGGGTTGGAGAACTTCAGTGCCGCTTATCTGGACAACATTGCAGTCTTCAGTTCTAGCTAGGAAGACCACCTGCACCACCTCAGAGAAGAGCTCCAGGCTCTGCAGAGGGCAGACCTGACTATAAAGGTTAGAACGTGCCAGATAGGGAAGGGTTCTGTGTTTTACTTGAGTCACCAAGTGGGACGAGGCAAGGTGCAGCCACTCCAGGACAAGATTGAAACAATTCTGGCTTGTGAACCCCCAAAGACTCAGACAGAGGTGAGATCCTTCTTAGGTCTCACTCTCTACTTCAAGAGATTTGTCAAAGGGTATGGCACCATTGTTGCCCCCTTGGCAGTGCTGACTTCCAAGAAGCAGCTATGTCAAATGATCTGTACAGAGGCATGCCAGAACACTTTTGAAACCCTGAAGGAGGCCATGTAGACAGCACTCATGCTCAAGTCCCCTGACTTCTTCCAAGAATTTATTGTGTAGATGGGCACCTTACAGCATGGCATAGGGGCAATGCTCTCACAGCTAAATGAAGAGGGCCTGGATCAACCAGTAGCCTTCATCAGTAGGATGTTACTGCGCCGGGAACACAGGTGGAGGGCATTAGAAAAAGAAGCCTTTGCAGTGGTCTGGGTGCTGAAGAATCTGAGGCCAGACCTGTTTGGTGCTCAATTCTGGGTTCAGACAGACGACAGACCACTCAGATGGTCAGTGCAAATGAGGGGTTAGAATCCCAAACAGTTGAGGTGGTCCATCTCCCTACAGGGAATGGACTTTATGATGGAACCATCCTAGAACAGAAACATACCAATACTGATGGTGTCTCCAGGCTCTTCTTCCTTAGTAAAGAGAACTCCCAAGGGGTTGGGTAGTCCTCCCCACTTTCAGTTAGCGGAGACATGTGTTAGACCTGGCAACCTTTATTTTGTTTCCCCCTAACTTTTTTTGCCTTCAGACCTCCTGTTTTTTGCTCACTTCATTTTTGCTGGCCTTAGGACTCTGAGCACTTTCCCACTGCTAAAGGTGCCTAGGTGTTTCTGCTCTCTGCTGAAAACATGGTAACATTGGCTTATCCTAAATTGGCAGATTTAATTTAATTATACATTTCTAATAAAGTGGTACTACATATACTCAGAGCCTGTAAACTAAATGCTACTAGTGGTCCTTCTGCACTGATTGTGCCAGCCACTCAAGTAACCCTTTAAACATGTGTCAAGTCTGCCACTGCAGAGCCTGTGTGTGCAGTTTAGACTGCATTTCAACCTGGCAAAATCAACCTCTTGCCAGGGCCAAACCTTCCCTTTTAATACATATAAGTCACTCCTAGGATAGGCCCAGGAGAGCCTCAAGGACAGGATGCAATCAAGTGGCAAAGCCGGCTTACTGGGAAAAGCAAGATGGCGGCTGCGTGAGGCGGCCGTAGGTGGTTCTCAGCAGTGGCGGCGGCATTTTCAAAAAGTGAACTACCGGTGATGCAGGCATAGGAATGCTTAACCCTCAACAAGTTTTCAGACACCTCGAACCCGTCAGCATCTTACCTTGGGTCACGCTGCTGGTCGAGCAGGCAGAGCGGCTGAATGCAGGCTGCAGGTTCTTAGAGCGCGCATTGACCAATTTTCCCGATCACTGCAACGCGGGCAGTTGGTGGATAGAGATGGGGCCGAAGACGGGCACGAAAGGGAGAGGCGCCCTCCAGCAAGCAAGCGCCCAGGTCTCCCCCCTCATCAGTACAACGGAGGTTGAATCAGCTCCATCGGCGGGGCAAGCAGGGCGAAAAACAAAGGTCCGAACGGAGAATCTCCCGGACGGGAAGGGGAGGGGTGTAGCTCCCCAGCCACAGCGGACCGGCGCTTCAGTCCTGGATATGCTTAGAGGAGCATGGAACAGCGCTCCTGCTCTGGAAACGGAGCTGAAAGCTCAAAACCCGGGACAAGGTAGCAGCCAGGGCTCTCCTCAGACCGGTAAGTCTTAGTTGGGCTTGGAGGAGTCGGGGGCCCTGTGGAATCAGAACGGCATGCTGGGATACTGACGGGGGAATCAGTAGAAGGAGAACAAGGGCATCAGGAGGCCTCCGTGTCAGGGCATTTACAGCCCTCACAATAAGCTCTGCAAAAAGAGGGTGAACACTCAGGGCAGAATGTAATGCAGATAGGAGTGCATATTGAGACTGGGGCGGACGGAGGCTCTAAGGGGGAACAGTCAGGCAGGCAGGTGCCAACCCAAAGTAGTCAAGTGCAAGCCCAGGGTCTTTCTGATTTTGTTACGAAGGAGAAGATTCCAGGACCCAAAAAAAAGGGCTTTAGCAAGGCGCAACCTGGAGCCGTAGGGGGGCGTGCGAAGAATCCCTCAAAAAACAACACTCACTTCCCGGGAGGTAACCCAAGATCCCTCAAGCCCCAGTATACAAGGAGTGAACGGGAAATGGACTCAGAGACCAACGAACTAGACTTCTTTTCCCTGTCGGACGTTACTTGGTCAGATAAGGGGTCTGGGACAGGGTCTAACTCCGAGCAGAGCGAGACGGATAGTGTACCTGATACCCTAGGTACGGAGTCTATCGCTACAGCCAGGAAGAATTCAAGAGCGGGAAGATTAGACAAACAAAAGCAGAGGGAGCTGAAGTGGGACTACTCAATGGGAGGACAGCTGCTGGGGAGCACATCTAAGACCGTTGGTGATGACCAATCTCCATCATCCCCACCACCCCCGTCACTTGAAACCATTTTGCAATGTGTAGTGGCGCATCGAGAGGAAGCCCGACAGGATAGCAGGCGGTCACAGGCTGCAGCACGGAAACTGCAGGGCGCAGTTAGGAAAATAGCAAAAACCTGTAATACAATTATTGACCGAATGTCGGATTTGGAGACCAGAACAGCATCTTTGGAATCGGATATTGTTGGATCTAGGGGGCAGGTGGAAAGCCACGAAAATCAACTAGTGGATATCCAATGGAAACTAGAGGAAAGCGAAAATCGCCAGCGGTGAAATAATTTGCGTTTTCTCGGTATTCCCGAAGGAAAAGAAGGCTCCAACCCTCGAATGTACATGGTATAACTTCTCCAAAAATCATTCCCGGAATTGGAGGGGTGGGACTGGTCCCACGAAATTCAAAGGGCACATCGAGTCCCGTTCACAGTCCGTCAGCCAGTTAACCCTAACGCCAAGCCCCGGTCGTTTTTGGTATACTTTGGTAACTTTCTACTGAGAGAATTGGATTTTTGTCATTATACAGTCGAGCGTCGCTGGCGCTTGCGCCAAATGATCAAACCCTTTCATGAGAAAGGGGCTCAAGCCTTCCTCCTAAATCCAGCACGGCTGAAAGTTATTTGGAATGACCGGACACAATTTTTCACCTCAGAAATCAAAGCCAAAGAGTGTTTAGACGTAGGAGGGGTTTGATCAGTAGAATTTGACATTGACTTAACGAGGAAAAGACTGCCGGTACCCTTTTTCCCTGTAAGGGGGTTGGGGGAGATAAATATTACAAGCCCCAAGAATGAATTATTTTCTTCCTTTGTTGTTCTCTTTTCCTTGTTCTTGTTTGGGTGTCACTCTTATCCGCCTCCACTCTCATTTCTTCTCATAGTCTCTTACACTCTTATATACTCTCACTCTCCTTATATATTGTCTTCTTTTTCTCTTCTTTTCCCTTTGGTATCCCAAAAAACCTAATAAGGGCCATCAGAGTGAGTGGGGTAAGAGGGGTGCACAGGGGAGTAGGAAGGTCTGGATTTTATTGGAGGGGAGAGCGGGGAGGGGGAGGCGGTTAGTGGTTTTCTCATTTGTAATTTGTTTTGCCGGTTCACTTCCAAGGGAAGGAAGGAAGAGGGTGGAGGGCTAACCGGTTGTACACACGGGGTAGTGGTGCAATATAATCACCAATAAGGAAAGGGTTGCCACTGCAGGGAGAATCACCACTCATCCAATACAGACCGAGACAGGTCTGCTGCTTCACGGCGTGGGGGGGGAAGGGAATTGTGGGGGGCGGGGGTATTCAAGTGGGAGTGGGGGAGGGGAGCTTGCGGGGGGTGGGAAGGAAGGGGAGAAAACTTGGGAAAGCAAAAAGTCAGAGTAAAGCAAGAAGCAAGACACTAAGGAGTAGTAGGAAATGCTACAATAATGAAGTTGGCTATTCCAAAAACTTTTGGGATGGGTAGACTGTCCATTTGTTCTATAAATATTGGGGGCCTGAATGATAGGACAAAAAGAGATAGGTCAAATCAGTTTTTACGAACTACGGGGTGGATATAATCTGTCAACAGGAAACACACATCCCATGTCAAAAGAGAGGAATCAATGTGATTCAAGGGTACACACAGGTGATCTGTTCGTCTCAGACCACCATGACCAGAGGGGTTTCAATTCACATTTCAAACCGAATGCCACAAATCGAGCGTACACTTTCAGATAAATGGGGTCGGTGGGCTATCGCATCAATACCAAGGGGTCCAACAATCTGTACGATCTATGGCTCAAATTTGGACGACCCGGAAGTGTTAAAATTACTCGAGCTAGAATTTGCGTCTTGGCCATCTCCCCTTGTCATTTGTGGGGATCTTAATATTCATCTAGATGCAGACAATTCTTTCTCGAAAAAATATCAAGGAAGGAAGCCACAAGTATACAAGGCACTAGAGGCTTTAGTGACAAGTGATGGGCTTGTCGACATGTGGTCTCTCCGAAAGCCGGGGGGAGGCAGGTTTTACATATTATTCCTGCCCCCATAAAAAATATGTAAGATTGGACTATTTTTTATCTCCGATAGTTTTATAAAGGGCACTAACATCAAGAAACTACCGAAAGTATTGTCGGACCACAACCCGCTGATGTTAGAAATACCATCACAGGGAGGCGATCGGCCAACCACCAAATGGACATGTGACAGGAAATTGTTGGTCACTGAAGGGTTTGTAGAACACATCAGGGGGTGGACCCGTCAGTACTTTGACATGAACAGGTATAGCACGTCCAGGGAAATGGTATGGGATGCTTTTAAGGCGGGATTAAGGGGAGAGATTGTCAGTTTTGTAGGGTTCCGTAGGAAGCAGCAGAGGGAAGAAATTCAGCAACTAATGAAAGAACTATCTAAATGTGAGGAAGAGCATACCGCAGCAATCGCACAAAAACAAGAGGAATTAATTAAACAACTCGGTCTCGAAGCCTTAAAGATTGAAGCTAAAATTAATGGTTTCTTTAGCAATACCGTTGCCAAATTATATCAAACCCATGCTCGAGATAACTATGAGTACGGTGAGGCCACAGGTAAACACCTGGCATTACGTCTCAGACAAAGGGCAGCGGCAAATAGTATTGTGAGGCTCAAACGGAAGAACGGGAGCATGGCCTCGGATCCCCAAGAAGTTCTGGAAATCTTTGCAGATTTTTACAGAGAGCTATATCAATCAAGGCATAATATACCGGCCGTGACACAGCTGGAAGCTGCTGTAAACTCCCCTCCAGTGATGCAGGAACTAGAGGAAGATATGTCAAAAGGGGAGGTCAAAGTGGTGCTTCAAGGGATGGCCTCTGGAAAGGCAGCAGGTCCAGATGGTATCCCTGTGGAAATGTATAAGGTTTTACAGATGGAACTTGCCCCCATCCTTTTGGACCTATTTATAGCGATTCCGCTCAGGGGTATCCCGCCTAAGTCTTGGCAAGAGACTAATATCGTCCTCTTTTTAAAGAAAGGGAAAATGGCAGATGACCCGTCTTCATATAGACCAATAACCTTGATAAATGCCGATGAGAAACTATATTCTAAAATTATAGCATGCAGACTGGCTAGAATTATTACACCTTTGGTAAGTCCGTGGCAACACGGCTTTATTCCAGGAAGAGGCACCACAGATCATATTCGTTGAGCAATATCATTATTCGACATAGCAGAAGCAGCAGGGCAGCAGATGTCCCTAATACTGCTCGACGCACAAAAAGCGTTCGACCAGGTTGAATGGACATACCTTTGGGAAAATCTTCATAAAAAGGGATTTGGCCCACGCATATTAACAGCTATAAAAAGCTATGTATATTCAATCCTCTGCAAGGATTCAACTTATGGGTAGGGAAACAGAAAAGATCCTGATAGCCCGGGTAACAAGACAGGGCTGCCCCTGCTCCCCTATCCTCTTCGCACTATATATTGACCCCCTTATAAATGCAATCATACAAGATCAAGATATCAGACCACTTAAGGTCAGGGGGTTCAAAACCAAGGTGTTACCATATGCTGACGACATAGCCGTCATTACCCCAGACCCAACTGGTGCATTAGTAAGAATTGAGGAGCTGGCCCTAGAATTTG